>JAMZRA010000001.1:5502962-6702962 GCA_024499935.1 Tyrophagus putrescentiae | reverse complement strand
GGGATCAACTAAAAGTGTATAGATACAGTTTTTAAGTTTATTTTTGCTCTAAAATTGATTTAAAGTCTTCTTACAGTTTTATAAATTGTTTTGAGCTCTTTAACACAAAAAGAGTTTTCCATTTTTCTCTGACTCCCGGTTGAAATTCGCCTTTTTAGTCTGATAGAGGTCGCCACAGGTCTGCTTGTCGACAGCGAATACAATTTGTTTTAACTCTAAAAAATACACAGTAAAAGTTATCGAGAAACGGTTTTTGCCTAATCATTTTTTTGGTATTACCCGTTTTAGCGGAAATTGTACCTGCGTGTTCAGAACACTGATGTCGTTACCGACAGCGACTCACTTATCGGAAGACCATAGTATCAACACAAAACTGTTCTACATGAAATTCTTAACAATCCTTATTAAATACATCTTTCATGAACATCATAGCCACCCAGAAATCAAAATTTGAAAAAGCAGTCAAAAAGTGCGCGGTGTCCCCCCCTTAAGTGAAAACTTAGCAAAAACAGGGTTATTTTACACGATTTCTACACTTCGCGACGTAGTTGCGAATGTTGACGTAGTGTACTGTTTCAAAAAAGCCCGCTAACAAGAAGTCTAAGCTGGCTGAACTGACAAGCACTTTTCCTGTAAACCCGGCTGGAAGATAAGAACAAGAAGTGGACAACTGTTGAAGATTCTTGAAAGTAAACTTTTATTTCTTTATGTATGTGTATGTGTATGTGTGTGTATGAACAACCGTTATCACTTTGATCGGTGTACTGTTGTTGTTGTTGGTGCTCTTACTACATTTGGTGAATTTATGGAGTGTGTGTGGGGGTGAAAGAGATAAAGATAAAGAGGTGTAATGTTAAAGTGTCAAACTTGAACCGTGTAGAAGGATAGCCAATGGCAAACTTTGACTTAGTATTATTACTCGCTGGACAGACTCTGGAGGATGGAAAGTAGGTATAAGAACACGTTGATAATATCCAAGTAAAGTGTCAAAGCGGCAAAGACGTATTCCTCCTGTGAAATTTGATACTTGTGGCTTCCGCCGACGATCATTTGGGTGTCAACTACAAGATACTGCAGAAAGAATAGATAACGCGTTATTCAAATATTTATAAGTGGATGAAGGCTAAGATGCAAAGTGCAAAGTGTGCGAAAGGAAAACAAATATGAAAAGGGGAAAAAAGCAGGTGGATGGGAAAAAAGGGAAGAGGGGCGAAAACAAGTCCAAGAAAACGGTGGCTGGGAAATTGGCTCAAAAACTTTGAGAAAACATCAAAAAGGGGGCGAAAACTACTTCCGATGAAATGGGGGGGCCCCAGTTTTGGGTGTCAACTAAGGTATGTTGGGAAAAGATGCAAAAAAGAAAGGGGCAAAAAAAAATTAAAAGGGGAAAAAAAGAGGGGGGGTGGGGTTTCCGCGGAGGGGAGTGTGGTGGGGGAGGCTTTTTCAAACCACAAGACAAAGGGACAACACAAGAAAGTCATGCAAACATGAAGTACTTACAGCAGAGAACAAGAGGGCTCCCAGACAAGAGTAGATGAGATGCACGATGCCGTCACGCCAGAAAGAGGCAATCAAGCCAAACAGCATCAGGACGATCAGGAGGACAAAGAGCAAGCCATTGTAGACGGTAAAGTCGATCTTCGTTTGGAACGCGAAGATGGTCAGCGCCAGACAGATGACCGCGGTGATCAGTACAGCCGTGAGAACGATCTTGTAGTAGTACATTGATGAGATCACCCCGACCATGAAAGACTCGGCGAAGGTAAACACCATCAGTGCCACGTAGTTGTGTGGAGTCTTTCGTCGAAAGTTCTCGCAACAAGTCAGCATGATGATGGTGACCAGGGTGGTACCGCTAAGCAAAACAGTGCATGTTACAATTTTAGCTCATTTTATCCAGTCCCGGAGTGTTTCACTTACAAAGCAACCCAGAAGAGCCATTGGTTCTGGCGTGTCCACTTTCGAGCACCATCACTGTAATGATGAAAATTGAGCATGTGTTTTCAAGTTTGGCAAAGTGTGTCAGTGCTTACCTGAGAGAGAAAGCGCAAACGAAGCCAAGAGTGATGAGGAGCTGCACCGACAAGATTCCGTAGACCTTGCGAATGAATCCTGGAAAGAAATGGAACTGTAAGAAGCTTTTACCGGCATCAGAAGCCGACTTGTCAAAGTCAGGAGGAAAGCATCATTTACCAAGACGAACTGTTTTGCTGCTGAAGGCATCGAAGCCATCCTGGCCGTAGGTGCCAGTCTCCGCTGAGTTGTACATCGTGACGATTGGGGTGTGGTACAATTCGCTGTTTCCGCTGGGCGAAGTGTCACCAGGAGAGGGGATGGGAGTTTGAAACACCGAGCTGCTGTTGTCGATTCAAGTGAGCTGAATTATGACGGCGCGGTGATGGCTACGACTTTTTTTCGGCAAAACTTTTCGCTGCTCAGCACAAGCAAAGTACGATATAGAGCACTACAGGGAGAGTGCGCGAACAGGCTCAAAACTTCAAAGGCTGCTCGTACGTCAGAGTCTCTGACTCAGTGTCCGCTAGGTGGCGAACGATGACTAATGCCTGCAAATGGAGAAACTACTGGTAGTTACTGTTGGGCGCCAGCAAAAAAGCAAACTGTTTAGTACTGGATCGATTCTCTGCACACAGGCACAGGCAAAGGAAACAATAGAAGTCTCTAGTTGCCGGGTGGATCGATTTCTAACCAGAAGGAGGAACCATCAGCGCCAATGCTTACCTTGTCGACTCATTAAAGCGCAGTTGATTTTAAAGAAGAAAGTATACTGGGAAGGCTATCAACTTTATAATTGCCAACAAAGACTATCGTATTTTTTCTTCCTCTCTGCTCTGGTATCACTGGTCTGTATCAGTTGGCTAGCGATCTCTGTCTGCGATTGCCAAGGGATCTCTTTGCGAGAAGACCAATGAGCGTTAGCCGCCACCAATACAGTTACCGTGAATCGTGCCTTTGCATCCCTTCCCCTTACATAGGGCAGCTGTTTGAACGTATTTGGGTACACACAGTGACTGCCACCAGATTCCCTTGCTTACCTGCACTGCAACTGGGTTTACCTGTCTCTCCTTCCTTATGTGTGCAGTAGCAGTGTCACCGTGCTCACTGCAGACCACTGTCCACAGTTATTAATGCGCTAAACAGGTTTTATACCGTTTCATCTGTGTGAAACAGTGCAAATCGATGACATGTACTTAATTAAATTAGGGATTGGCCATTCAGTTTAGGTGTTGAGGTGGTACGCCAGTTTTCAATCTTTTATCAATGTCAATTGGCTTTCTTTTTATCAATGACAATGGGCTTCTTTTACTGAAATCGAACGTTACCACAAAGATTTACAAGAATGACATGTCTACAGTCTTGCAGATAAACCATTACATGGGATTTTTTCCTGGCATTTGCCGCATTCTTGACGTGACATTTTAGTTTGACCATCCATGATTATCTCTTTTTAGGCAATGATGATGCAATCAAGTGTAACGCAGGACTGGTGCAGTTGAGACGGTGCAAGTGCATCAGTCTGAACTAGCAGCAGAGCCTGCTGAATCAAAACACTAAAGTTCATGTGACAGTAATCAACAAGAACAACATGGATTCTCCAGATTGTGCGGCCAAATTTTCTGGACTTGATAAATTTATTGATCACATTAAATTAGGGCAAGTACAGCATGTCTGATTAAGAAACCTGTGCTAATTGCAAACCATTCATTTAGTCGTTCTGCCGGGTCGCACGAATTGGCCAAAAAGACAGTTGTTTTCTTACAAGATTATCTACTCACAGCAAATTATGACAATGTCAGGTACTGTAACTTTGTGCAATTCATTCTGTAGTAGTAAGTTATCAATTTATTTTCAACACATTCCAACAGAAATGTCATTGAAGATGTTACCTGTATGGGAAAAATTCTCGTCAAAGTTAATCCTACTGAAACTGTAGTTGGAAACATGATAAAACGAGTATTAAAAATTATTCGCGATGAATACAACCACTGCAAGGGCACTAGTGATTTGGAAGAGACTTTGCAAACTATAGTCGGCACTACGACGAGTAATCTAAGCGAGTTTGATGATCAAGTTCAGGCTGACGACATCAAAGATTCCATTTGCCTTGCCATCAGTGAGCTGCTCAGTGAACTTGAAACGAGTGGTGGTAACATAGCAGCCCAAGCTCTGGAACACATTTATTCAGATGAAGTCATCATGACTATTGGCCGCTCAAAAACCGTCGAAGCCTTTATCAAGTATGCCGCTAAGAAGGATCGAAAGTTTCAAGTCATTATCGCTGAGTGTGCACCATTCTGCAATGTAAGAATTCTCGAACCTTTATCTTTTGCTCAATATTTCATTTGAAAACTCGTTTTAGGGTCACAGGTTGGCTTTGTCTTTATCGAAAGACAATATCAGCACCATTTTGATTCCCGACTCGGCAATTTTCGCCGTAATGTCAAGATGTAATAAGGTGATCGTTGGAACTCATTCAATTATGGCAAACGGAGGGTACGTATTTAAGAATTCCTGTTGTTTAAGTACCTTTGTAAAGAAACATTTTCTTTCAGAATTAAAGCAGTTAGCGGTGCATACACACTGGCACTGGCAGCCAAGCACTTCTCTGTACCAGTAAGTACAGGGACCTAGTGTGTTGTTTCAAATTGAACTAACTTTCGGTTCATTTGACAGTTCATCGTGTGCACTGGAATGTTCAAACTTTCATCGCAGTATCTTGTCAGTGACGACAAGATAGAGTTCAACAAGTTTTCCACCCCACAAGACATTCTGAGTTACGAATCTGACTACTCCACAAAGTGTCAAGTGCTCAACCCGGTCTTTGATTACGTGCCACCTGAATTAATAACTGTTTTTGTGTCCAATATGTAAGTGGTACTAGCTGGCATGGATCACCAAGGATTAACTTATGCTTTTATTTTCCGTGTTAAACAGTGGTGGTTTCTTGTCATTTCATCTTTCTCGTCTTCTGAGTGAACACTATCATCCCAACGATGAATTCGACTAAAACTGCAAGAGAAAAGTCTAGATTTGTCAGCAAATTATACTCCATTAACTGTGTTTTTCAATAAAAATAAAATGGTGTTGCTTAGTTATCACATAGTTTATCTCAGTGACAATCTCTTGCGACTTGAGGTGGCAGTTGGTGGGCACTTGTAGCACTGGTGGCGCCCGAATGAGAGTGTTGCACATCGTCTGGACGTCCCACCCGTTGGCAGCACGAGCTGCAGCTAAGCTCTACTTATAAACAAGCACATCACTTTCTCGTCTCTCATCCACGCGTTCACTCCTGTCACCGACACATTCTCCCGCCGCCAACTGTCCCCCTCGACAATCCACAACACAGCCTCTCGCACACTCGTTGCATCTCCGCTGATCCCTATTCCGAAATGTCCGAAACCGAAGCCGCCCCAGCTACGCCTATTCAGGAGGCCACTCCTGAGAAGGTCGACCAGGAGAAGAAGGTTGACGAGAAGACTGTCGATGTCAGTCCGAAGAATGGCGGCGAGGAAACTGCTGCCAAGCCCGACGACGAGGAGAAGAGCAACGCGGTTCCAGATGTTGCTCCACCGCCCGAGGATGCCAGCACCTTCTACGAGTTCTGCGCAAAAGACATTGACGGGAATGAGGTGAGGGCTAACCTGTAGATTACTTGTTGTGCCATGTCTAACTGCTGATTGTTTGGCTTCCCTTCAGGTGTCCATGGAAAAGTACCGAGGCCATCCGACTGTTGTCGTGAACGTTGCCACAAACTGCGGCTTCACCAAGACCAATTACAAGCAGCTGAATGAGCTGTATGCCAAGTACGAAGAAAAGGGTCTACGCATTGCGGCCTTCCCCTGCAACCAGTTCTTCAGTCAGGAGTCTGGTTGCGATGTTGACATTAAAGAGTTTGCCGCCAAGAACAATGTGCAATTTGATATGTACTCGAAGATTGATGTCAACGGTTTGTGACTTGATCGATGAAAGTATAACAATCTCAGTAATAATTTCCTTGCGTTTACAGGTGAAAACGCAATTCCTCTGTACAAGTGGCTCAAGTCCAAGCAAGGTGGCATCCTCGGCTTCAACTCTATCAAGTGGAACTTTACCAAATTTCTTATCAACAAAGACGGCATTCCAATTAAGCGATTTGGAAACCCCGCAAGCGATATTGAGCCCGATGTCAAAGCTTTGCTGCCTGAATCCTCCTCCTAAACGTGTACCCCAACCATACAAAACCTCGGTCCAATTATCTCATTTTTTCCTCATTTTTATTTTTATTTTTATCTGCATTGCCAGTACTCAACGGGCCAACAACAAGCAATGACGCCACACTTTTCATGCTTATTCGCTTTTATCTGCTGTAAACTGAAACCACTATCTCTTCTGTATACTCTGACATTTGTCCACCACTCCACTATTTGTTTATCAGAAAGGACCAAAGAAGATGATCGCGCAATGATAAATTGAAATAAATCTTTCTTAAAGACGCATCATATCTACCCTTGCAGCCTGTCTGTTTACACACTTTGGTAGCAGCTCTAGCTTTCTCTCGAGTGATACCATTTCGGGTGCAGCCGTTCAGTCGCACTTTTCGCCTTGTCATTGAAACATGGCACGCATAACCAAACTTGAAGTTGGGTGCTCTCTTCTGGGCGCCCTCTTTCTGGTTGCATCGTTGAACCTGGTCAGTGGAGGTGAAACGGCAAAAATCGAGAACATTTTCCAGTTCAATGCTTCGAGCAACGGAAGCGAGGTAAGCTGCAAGTTGTTTGTTTGCCTATTTGATGACTGAATCTACTTGTGTTTTTTACGTTCCAGGTCTCTTTCCAGAAGTACAAGGGCTATGTCTTGTTAGTTGTCAATGTCGCCTCTGAATGTACGCTCACTGAAACCAACTATCGACAGCTGTCGGAGCTGCACAATCGCTATGAGAGCGAAGGCCTGCGAATCGTCGCTTTCCCATGTAATCAGTTTGGAGGACAAGAGCCAGGTATGTCTTTTATCTGTTCTCTTAAGAGAATCAGCACTCATTGTTTGTATTTTAACAGGGGATGACGCTACTATCCGAAAGTTTTTGGCGAGCAAGAATGTGAAGTTTGATGTCTATGACAAAATTGATGTCAATGGTAAATTGAGATCGATATCATTCAAGTTTATTACCATATTTTTCCAACTAGGCGATAATGCTCACCCGATTTACAAGTGGCTCAAGTCTAAGCTCAAGGGAATTCTGTATACTGAAGCTATCAAATGGAACTTTACAAAGTAAGTGAAATTTTTAAATACAAAGATATGTTATGGATTTTTGTATTTATTTGTTTTAGGTTTCTGTTGGACTGCTATGGCCACCCTGTCAAGCGATACGGACCATTCGATGAGCCAAAGAACATTGAAGAGGACATAAAGACAGAGCTGAAAAAGAGAGCTGAAATGCTTAAGATGGTGGCAAAAAACAACAACACCGAGAGAGCTGGCGAACTATAATTTTTCTTATTGTGATTTACTTTGAGCTTTTTATTGGACCACTTTTATTTGAAACAGAGCATACTCAAAACGCTAGCTTTTGTTTATCGTAGATCTACGCACACTCGCACTTTGACCGGTCGTACCGAGTGAGCAGAGTAGTTTTGGAATCTTCCTGAAATAAAACGCATCCCGTGATGCCCTTTACTCTTCTCTAAGTGTTTCACTAGTTTACACTCACATATCCTGGCATTTGAAAATGCCCCAGCTAAGCGGTGGACTTGGCACTGCAGCCAGTATCTGCGTCATGATTGTAGTAATTGGCTGCTTTTCCGTACTGTGGTCCTTTATCTACTACCCAATGCTTAAGAGTTGGAGAGGAAACGAGCCAGACCATACCGGTAAGTGCTTATTTACAGCTTCTGCGGTGTCCAATTGAATGCTGTATGTTTATGTTTATCCAGTTGAAGAAAGGATGCTTCCGCCCAAAGTGCGTGAAGCCATGAGAATGAGCCATGGGAGCTCCGTTCACCACTCGGCACAGCCGCCCAAACGACCAGTCGGACGGGTAATTGTTTGTTTGATTTTAAAGCAGCCCTAAATTAAATTAACCTTCACTGTACTAGCCCCATTTCACATGGAGCACGATCGACACGCCAAACGTGAGATTACATCTCAAGGCTCAAGTGTAATGAACTTGTTCATGCCTGTGTACACTGTCGTGGTGGTCATTTTTTCCTCTTCATAATGACTCGAGTATGTTTCCAGCCAGTTACACAAGTGACAACCTTACTCACAGTTGACTGTCAATCATTTGTCCACAGATTGGATGGAGGAAAATGGCAACGAGTGAAGAAGAGGAGGAAGCGGCTGAAAGTAATGCTAGGCAGACACCTCAATGCAACTGTAACATTCAGCATTACCCGCGAAAACCTGGAGTTTTTCAGAAAAATCGCGAATCACTGGTGAACACTGCAACCTACCGAGCACTAAGCCATTTGGGAGATGGTGATCGTAAGTCGTAACTCAATCTTCCTCGATGATCTGATAGTCTATTGATGTGATACTTTTAATCTTGTAGCCAGCAAATCGTTAACCTCATTTCTCAACGATATGGAGACATTCAAAAGTCACATAGCGTTTGCTGGAGAGATGAAGAGAAAACTGGAGAAACTGGAACAAGCTCGACTCCAAAAGCTGGCTGATGAAGCTACCAACAAGGTGGGTTTTAACTTTTCTTGAAATCATTTTAAATTACCAGTCTTTTCAGCAGGAAGCAAAAGAGAAAGATGAATCAAATGCTGATGAAGAGAGTCGTCTTTCCACAGACGAAACCAAAGACGATTCCAGTAAACCTCAAGAAACCACTGAACAAGAGAACGCTCAAACTGATGTCGAAGAGACTCAAATCAAAGATGTTCTGGATGGTGAAAAGGAAACTGAACCAATGATAGAAGAAAAGCTCAAAGAGGAACCAAAGTGTTCCATGAAAAGCAAAGCCAGGCGACGCAAGCACCGAAAAGCAACTAATGTCTCAAATACCGAAAATGTGCCGCCATTAAAAGAAGGCAATGGCAAGAGAAACAAAAGAAAGGCTCAACAGAATGAGAATTTAAAAATGGAGTAATAGCCCAGTTTATTTGAATTAAAAGTGCTTGTTTCTGAATTACATTTAAGAGGCTGCTACAACAGGATGCCTTCCATCTGGATGCAACAGTCCAGCAGACGACGATAGCACTGATACTTACGATTGTGGTATTCAGTGGCACTCTGGCGTGGCTTGAACACCCGATAGTGAGTCCGAAAACCAGGCTCATCAGTGCTAAGGTTATTCAGAATGGCCATCAGTTTGCTAGGGTCATCAGTGGGTGCGACTTGGGTGGCGCAAAGAGCAATGATCGAGGCACCAACCAGCATCAGGTCAGCTTCTCCGGCAGTGAAGGTAACCAATTCGACACCCAAAATATCGGAATGCAACTGCAGGTAAAGCTCATTTTTGGCCAACCCACCGGAAACGATGATCTTCTGAATTGGCTTGCTACTCTTCTCAATCTCCTCGATGATGTAGCGAGTCTCGTAGGCAATAGCCTCTACAGTGGCGACGTACAAATCGAGAAGAGAGGTTTCTTCGAGTGTGTACCCATATATGGCACCCCTCAAGTTTGGATTGGCAACTGGCGATCGGTTTCCGTGAAAGGCAGGATTCATGACGAGAGAATTTCGATGATCAAAGTCTTTGCCTTTCAACTGTTCATTCAGTGAGATGATTATTTGAGACATCGATGATGGCAGTTTGCCGTCGTAATGAGATTGAATAACGTGATCAATCAACTTTCCCGTAGCAGTGGTGCCTGCCTCGCTAAGGTAGTACCCTGGTAGGATTGCGTCCAGGTAAGGTCCCCAGACACCTGGAGTAGGACACTTCTTTTTGTTGAGCACCATGTGGCATGTGGAAGTCCCCGAAATCATGCAAAAGACATTTTCATAGCTGGGTAAGTGCGTTTCCAGATTTGAAGGCGCTATTCGATTACCAAACACAAGCATGGAGATAACGCCTGCGTGA
Organism: Tyrophagus putrescentiae; assembly: GCA_024499935.1. NCBI lineage: Eukaryota > Metazoa > Arthropoda > Arachnida > Sarcoptiformes > Acaridae > Tyrophagus > Tyrophagus putrescentiae. The sequence continues at coordinate 6,692,932 of JAMZRA010000001.1, read as the reverse complement.
GCATCAATAAGGGAGCTTGCCAAAGAGACTGAATCAATTGAATTCCCAGTGGTTGGATGGTCAAACGAAAAACCAATTTCCCCAGCAGCTGACACGCTTAAAGATGCAGCCCGAGCACCAGGAAAGATAACTGAGTTGCCAATTTTATCACTGAAACCATTATCAAATGGTATCCCTGGAAAACATGATATAAATTAAAACTGTTTTATGTAACAATGAAAGCTCAGTATTACCTAGAGATTCAAACAGGTCATCTCTCCATTTGTGATTTTCAGCATCGTACCCAAACTTGCAGACCACACAGCACAAAGAGCGAGGGAACTTTTGAGGAGTTCCAAACAGATGGGAACTTCGATAAGTTAGCCAATCTCCAAGTTCCATGAAAGCTTGAGCCGCCTCAAAGCGAGGTTTGTCATTTCGGTAAAGCCAGAAAAGCTTTGAAATTGAAAACTCTGGCGAGCAGATGCCGCCAAACTGCTTCAAGACATCATGACCACTGCTGGAAATGATTTCAGCTTCTGCCTTGGCCCTGTAAAGAAGGTTACCGTTATTTGTCCGTCTAAAAAAGCAACAAATCTTTTGTTTATCTACCTGTGATCCATCCACATAATTACGTCGCATTGTTCAGCATCATCATGATTTTGTTGATGCCGCGGCTCTTCAACAATGACGAGGGAACAGGTGGCAGAAAAGGCAACTGCATCAATGGGAAAAGAATCGTTCTCTGAAAGGTTGACCGACAAGCCACTAGCTTTCAGACACTCTGCTGTACACTGACAAAATGCTGACCAGATGTCGGATGTTTTCTGCTCAAAGTAATCCGGTTTTCGGTTGTATACCGGCAAGGGCATTGTTTTGACCGCCAGCGGTTTCGTCTGCAAAACATTGCTAGAGGAGTACTCAAAAATGGCACAGCGGACACTGCCACTGCCCACGTCAACGCACAGAGTCTTCATTGAGATAATTAAAAAATGCTGAACAGACAATCTAGAAATACAAACAACACTTACAGAATGAATGAGATGCAATGATAAATAAAACATACCTCAAGTAGAACTTGCTTTGATTTGAGCTCAATTAGCTAGCTCGTTAGTTGGTGATCTAAAGATCGAAGCCAGCCGATGATCGACTTTAGTCGACCATGAAGATAGCTCGTGGCGTGAGGTGATCGAAGGCAGTGCTTTTGGATAAACATGACTGATATGAAAAGAGAAGGCTAAATCAAATTGATTTTTGCCAATTTTTGGATTGCATTTCGCAAACAGCAAAGTTTCAGCAACTTTGTCGATCCGCCTCAATGCTAGTGGGAAGATTTTCCGGCACCAAACAAGCAAAACAAATCATTTTTCCGTCTGTTCCAGCTCAAAAAAGGCGGGTACACGATGTACCAAAATCAAACTGTGAAACACTTGATTGAACATTTGTTGCCAAGTTTATGCTGACAGCAGCCGTATTGCAATGTAGCATCATTTTATGCGATGATCAGTTGACATTTCTAAGCTTTGCTTACTGTCCACTTGGTTCGCATACAATGTCACGCAATCCTTCAATCTTATTTCGGCAGGTATGATCATTTTTTGGATTTAACTGATAAACTAAACTTCTTTTGTCTGAATCATCTAAATAGCTATTTGATCGAGTCTCCTGCACTTACACTTACCTGCTGGGATGCAACAAAACCCGAAGGGCCATCTTGATTGACCCTGTTAAGGAGCACGTCAATCGTGATTTGTCTTTGCTCAAAAGACTCGAACTGAATGTATGACTTGTGTTTTGCGAATGGCTGTAGATGATTGCCGAATAACCATTTTGTCTGCTCTACAGCTTCAATATGTGGCCAATACTCATGTTCATGCCGATCATGTCACGGGAAGTGGAGCGATAAAAACGCTACTAAAGCCAGCAGTGGTGGAGAGTATCATCTCGAGCGCGAGTGAGGCCAAGGCAGATATCCACGTAAAGGACGGTGACATCATTGAGGTATTGTGTGGTTTAATTGCGCAAATATTATATTATATCGTAGAATAACCACAACCACAATATCCACAATTAAGTGCGGCGATAGTATTAAGCTTCACGTTCTGAGCACTCCAGGTAGGCAGGCGACCATCACCATCACCAGCGTTCATCACTAATGCAACATCTGTTCAGGTCACACAAGCGGTTGCGTTTCCTACTACTGTCCCGAAGGAGCGTTTGTCTTCACTGGTGATTGTCTGCTGGTCGGCGGCTGTGGGCGGACTGACTTTCAACAGGGCAACTCCGCTCAACTCTATACTTCAGTTCACCAGTCACTGTTTACACTGCCTGAAGACACGTCCGTCTTCCCGGCGCACGACTATAATGGTACTGAAAGGGGTTTTAAAGTTTAATTCATAAGCTAAAGGACACACTTGTTTAATATTTAAAGGAAATCTGATGTCAACGATTGGGGAGGAAAAGCGATATAATCCGAGACTGAGCAAATCACAAGAGGAGTTCATTCAGATAATGAAGGATTTGAAATTGGATCTGCCTAAATTGATTGGTAAAATTACTCTGTCAAATGATGCAAGTAGCTATAATCTTCTTTCTCTTGCAGATATTGCTGTACCGCAGAATATGATTTGTGGTCTCTAAATACAAACTACTTTGTTAAGTTTTGTTATTATAGTACTGAAAGATGCTTTTGCCTGAAGTGCACTTCATTTCAATCTGCATAGTGTTGAGTGTGCTGTTGGTTTCAAACATCCATTTTAGCTGACTATGTACTGATTTTTTGTTACATTCAATGGGGTAGTCGACTACCAGTTTGTTTTTAGCATTTTCAAGTAAAAATTTGCTAAACACGCTTTTTGAAGGCACAAACATTTGCTTCTGTTTAACAGAGTGGTCGGAATTTCCAATTGCGAAAAAGACAGTAGCATCTCGGTTAAGGCCAATGAAGGATTCGTGGTCAAAGCTTGCCTCTGTGAGGATACAGCTAGTGAAGTTTATCGTTATTTGTTGCGAAATGGAGCTAGAGGCAGCAAAGGCAAACTTTGCCACACGGCGTACAAGAACGTTTTGAAATGTCAGTAAACGTAACCGCTTCAAGTTGAGAAATGCAAATGAGCCAATTGACAAAACTTGGTTGTCGCTAACGTCTTGATCATTCTCTGGTGAACAACAGTGTTAGTGCCAAATTAGTCACAACAACGTCGCAAACTTTACTTGTGTGCACTCTCACCTGGAAAGTGATGATTTGTCAGCATAATTTCGGCGATCGGCACCAGAACGCTGACTGGTGAAAACTGGCCAAACCAGTGGTCAGGTAGGTGCAGGTACAGATTGACGTCCATCCAAACTACGAGGTACTCGAGTCGCTTCTGAAGTGACACTGCTTCAGCCAAGTCAAACAGCACTTCACTGCCATTGTTCTCAACCGAACCGATGGGAATCTCAATCTCCAGACGATGCAAAGTTTCTGTTTGCATTTCGAGAAAATTCGTATCCAGTTTCAGCTGAATTGGCTTCGTGTCCTTGTTGTCGCACTTCTCCATCATTATATTGCTGAAGCACAACTCGGACATGAGCTGCGCCCCTATTCGCACCAGAGGTACTTGCTGATTAGTGTTGTAATTCAAGTTGTAGCACAGGCGGAAACTACTCAGATGCAGGCGGTCGTAGGTGAGCGAGCTGCGAATAAAGTCAGTGTACTCAGGCACCAGAAGGAAGGAGCCCAAGTTGTGGCACTCAATTCGAATGAGCTTACTGCTGCAAGAGCAGACATTGGCGATTTCCAGTGATTCATTATAGCGGCTGATGTAGGGACATTTGAAACTTTGATTTTGATGGCCGCTAATTGAAGGTACACTAAAAGCAACGCAAAATGGCGCATTTTCTGTTTGAATTTAGCTTCAAACTAAACCCGTGTTCTTTGTGTAAAACATGTAAAACACTGCTTTAGAAAAAGACGCAAGTATCATTTTTTGTATACTCGCGAACTAGATTGGTTTCCAAGTTTTTAGCTGATAGCGTTTATATGTTTAGAAGTAATCCCGTGTAATCGTTCCTTTTCGTGTCTTAACCGACACAATTTTTGGCCACCTGTATAATCTCAAAATGTGCTATTTAGCTTGTAAGGACGTAACATACGAAAATTGCATTAGATAGAAATCCTTTTAGTAGTATGTTGTACGTAAATTGGATACTATAAGCGTAGTATGGAAATAATTTAATAAATATAAAAAATGGCTGTGTTATACCTTTCGCCAAGAGCTCTGAGAAAAATGAAAATCCTTGTCTTCCGGTCATATTTTATTTGTTCATTACATGATAAGACTATTTTTTCATGTTCAAACAAACAACTTTCTTACAGAATACTTGAACAAAGTAAAATTTTGGTTTTCTTGAATGGAAGTTTGAGCATTCGCGACAATGCTAATAAATTGCAAACATTGAACAATTTAAATAAGTAAACAAATTGTTTATTGTACACTTTATAAAATCAAATATAAAGCGCATAAATTATATAGGATTTGATTCCAAGATAGTTTTCATTTTGAAGTTTGACTTTTCATTCAATCAGAAAGTGTCACAAAAAGTGTATAGGGTGTCAGGTGAAATTAAATTCGTATACTAATCAACAGTTTTGTAAACAGCAGTTCGTTCTTTCCCAATTTGCTAATGCCACCCATTATTACTTGTCCTCATTTCAACAGCACGTCTGTTTATTTATAGGACCACACTGGCTAGTTCCGACCATCTTTTTCAATTTACCCATTTTTGTTCTGGATTTCTTCACCTTAATTCTTTACAACAGCTAATTTCTCAGACATGTCTGTGTTGAAAGTCCAGAACTAACTTGCACTTGAACTTACATCAATAGCTATGTAAGAAAGTGTGACTTTTGCTAAATGTTTACCAATGAAATTACATTTTAATTCAATTATACTTTTATTATGCCTTTTCAGAGCTTTTTTATAACCTATGATTTATGTATCAACTCGGCACTACCTGACCGCTGCAGAACCGAATTGCAATAAAAACCAACGCCGTCAATCTCCTGGAGTCATTCTGGAAGTTGCTCAGTAAGAAAATCACTACTTTTGAAAGATAAACTTTTAACGGCAAAAAGTTAGTTTTCTTCAACTCAACACCTATCCAGTACAAAGATGAAAACGATGCCACTTTTCCCGACTACCAGCTCATCGACAAAGTCAGGAGAGCTTTGTCGCCGCCGAAGTGTTTCATCCCCTCGTTTGCGTGACTTCCGCTCTTCTCGCACCAGTGTCTGCAGCAAAGCACTGCTGTTTGCAGTAGCAGTGATGTCCCTCGACATTGGCGGAAGCATTCTACCAATTGGCAACTCAATCGACTCGAGCGGATCAATTACCAAATCATTTGGTTTTATTCTTCCCGTTGCGGCCAGCTCTGATCCTTGCTCGGAGCTTGACATTCCTAAGCCACTTCGCTTCGGCAAGCGAGAAGCCTACATCGACCGATACAAATTGAGGTGAGATTTTGTTCCAAGTCGAGAAAAATCAATTTCAATGATTGGTTATAATCGCCGTTAACTTTTTCCAAGTTTATTTACATTTATTTTGAAACAAATTAAAAATAATCAAATCGCTCTAAACTGCTTTACTCCTTATTTAATGCAACTAGGTGCAACAACAAACGTTTTCCCGCAGCTCTTTCGCAGGAGGAGCAGATACAGCAAATTCAAGAGGAGATGACTCGGGCAATTCACACCGAAGCGAGTCTACTGAAAGACATTTCGAAATTGCCACAGGACACAATCGTTCTGTTGAAAAAGTTGTCAAACCAATATCATATGGGATCACTTGGGAATGTTTTGCGCTCTCGAAGCTTGGACGATTTATTTGCAGTCAAGAAGGAGCTGATGGAACTGCGTCAGATGCCAAACGACTTTGCCGGCTCATCTTAGAGAGCCTACGACCGACTACAAAGTGTAATACTAAACGGTCTAATTACGTACAGCATTGCTTCCAATTATGTGGACGGCAAATGCAGCTTTACTGAGAAGCACATTTCTAAGCATCTATATTATTTTTGAATGTAAGGAGCCTCAGTGAAAGCACAATTCTTTAGTAGTTCAGTTACACAGTTGCAACTTGCATTTAAAACAACACACATCTCTTCGCGAAATCATGAAATATCAATTTATTTTTGTCAAATCATTACATGAATGAATAAAATCAATTAATTTCCTGCAAAAATAAACGCTTTATTGTTTGCCGAGATAGTTTTTCATTATAAAACCCCTAATCTAGTTCATCTTAATGCAAACTGACTAAAATCGTTTGAATGAATGCGTTCTTGCTTTTTCAGTTTAGGTATCATTATTTTTAAAAAACGTTGTTTACACATGAATATTCTTTGCGATGGACTCTCCAGTGGAACTGTTAACCAGTTTTCTTGTCCTTTATTTTTCTCGTTGGTCTAATCATTTTTCATTATTTATGCTATTACGTAATTTGCTCGTTCACCTACAAATTGAATTTATGCAATGCATCAAAAATGGAAGAAGTATGTGTGCTTTCTTTTCCCTCTCACCGAACCTTCCTGTGACAGTAAATTTCAATTTTTCGGACCGATGAATAAATGGAATAATATTGTAAATATTGATCTTTAATTGCGTATGGACGAGTTGAGTTTAATTTGACTGCCGTCGTCTCGGCACTATTTAGATGACAAAAAACGGTGAAAAGGGGAGTGCATGTCGTTTACGCGAATTGAATTTGGCTTTCAACAATATGATTGTCGTAGCAGTGGGCAAACAAAGACTTATTTCGCCTCACTTGGCAAGCTTAGCTCGCTTTTGATCGATTATTTGTTGAGCCATGCACATAAATCGCCGCCTGGAAGTGTATGTTAATTGAAAGGCTTCACACTGACAGTCCACCACCGGCCTCCAAAATCAGTGCTCTTCACTCCGGAAGCATTTACTTGAATAGTCGGAAGTGAAGTAAACAGCAGCAACAGCGAACGTGATGCCAGTCAGCAAGTGATGCAGTCCTCTGCTATTCAATCTGTTTGCCATTCTTATGTAAGCCTTTATTGCTGAACTGTTTTCCTCTAACAATGCAATACACAGTGTCACTTTACTAATGAGAGCATTGCCCTTGTGTTTAGCATCACCGATGATTTTTCTAGTTGAAACAATTCAGATTGTTTACTAAAATTATACTATAAAGTTGGCATTCAAGTTTTAAAAATAAATATAAACACAAATGTTAAGTGGCATCTTTGTGTGATCTGTTATTGCAATAAAAATCTCTTGCTAAAACTTTTTTTGTTTTCTTTTCCCCTGAGGCTCTAGCTCTTCTCGAGCGATCGGTTTTTTGAAAAAACAAAAAAAGGAGAGTAACGTTGATGTATCGAGAAAAGTGAGGAAAAGGAAAGTCTAATTAGCGACTCATTAATCACGGATTGACGATCATCTCCCAAATTACCCCTCTGCGAATGGGCAAATTGAACAGACCAGTGACAACTTGCAAAACTGCCTGAATGCACTGCTATTGTGTATCTATTGTGTATTTGCAGAAAAAAACTAACCGCTTCTTTTAACCGGCCAAACATGAATACACAGATAACCCTAAAGCGGTGAGCTACAGCCTCCAAAAGACCATAGGTAGGCACTAGTGTGCTGGTGTCTGTGTGCCTAGCCACTGGTGCAGCACTAACAGGGTCACTCGGCCAAAGTTGTATGGCAGTTCATTTTCCACTGCACCATATTGGCAAGCACACCAGTGTGATACGTCTGTTGGTGCAGGTACGTCTGATGATGTTGATGTGGTGCTGGTGCGGGTGCCGGCATCACAACTGCCTACCGAATCCAAAGACAAAGACACTGTTTGTCTCTGCATGCCAGCTTCATTAATAACTTTTCTAAAGCCCGTGAGCGACAAATGGCAGAGAGAGAGAGAGAGTTAGTCTTCCAGTGTTGCCCCTTTCAATCTTTTGTCTTGCCAAACACGCGTAAACATGCATGCTCCTTTGGGTGTACTACAAACATGACAATATGTAAATAATAGTTGTTTGTCGTCTAATATTTTTATTGTAAATAATTCAGTTTAATTTTTTAAACAAGCAGGAAAATTCTGAGCAAACATATTTTTTATATAAAAAGTAAACACATGCTCAGAAAAATGTTAAGTTGCTGTCACATTTTGAGCACGTTCCACTGGTTCCACTGTTACTGGTACACGAGTATTTTCATAATTCTTCAGATAAATCATTGACGGCCGGCCGCCAAGTTGGCGTGCTCCCCTACTTTTTAATTTTTTGGCTGAACTGATGAAAAAGCACTGCGTAGGAATAGATAACCAGAACCAAGTGCACTACAAAGCTTCTGTTCAGCTCAATTTGACCGAGTAGGGTAAAACAAGCGGATTTGCTGAGCAGTCCTTGAGTTACAAAGTTGACCTTGATAAAGAAATAGTTATAAATAATGAGTTTTTGGCGCTAATAAAAGATACCTCTTCGAAAAATTGCGTCGACCTGTCTTCGGGCTTACAAGTCAGAACATAGTCGAATATAATCGTCTTTGTGTCAGAAGACTCTTCATACACGTTAGAAAATTCTTTCAGGCCGTAAAAAAGAATGAAAGCCATTAGCGTGATCAAGCCAAACATTCGCATGAAATGGGCATTTTCAATTTGACCGATCAAGAACATATCGACCAACTCGCTGATGTATACGATGATGCCAAAAAAGAGCATGCCAATAAAAGTAACAAAGTAGAAGGCAAAAACGCGATCGATGACCCGCACAGTGGCCAGTATGTTCATGTACCTAACATGGCAAACAAAATCAGAAACAGTCGGCGAATTCAATGAGCTGAAAACTGGTTCATGACAGTAGCAAAAAGAACATACCAAGATTTGACTATTTCTATGGCACACACGTCCGGTTGCTGTTCATTCTTGATCAGATTGCGGATGTATAGATTGAGATGTTTGACCTACAAAATCGGCTATATAATATAGAGAAAATTATAGTTTTTTATATACCTTGTACTGTATGGCCCAGAGCAATGACAGCAATAAAATGGCATCTGCAGCAAAGAAGAATACGGCATAAATTGAGACGATCTCAATTGCTGTGCTCCACCAGTGAGTGTAGCCTTCTGGATCTGAGTCGGTATAAGCAGAGATGATACTGAAACCAAGGAAAAAGTAGTAGACAAGAAGTAAAATGGCCAGACTATATGACAGCACGAGCAGAAGTGTAAATCTTAATCGATAGCGTTTTAAAGTGCTAATGTTCTCGGTAAACAAAGCCTGGTACTTGGCTGTTTCCGCTAATGGCTTGAAGCTGATTAAATTGCTTAAGATATCCATTATGGAGACGCGATTAAGCCAAATAATGTCGAGAGCTACCACTCCGCCGCCGATGTAGGTAATTTGCCAGAGCTGAAGAATTAAATCGCCATTGAGATGCTTCAGTGTAAACATGTGCACCACCATCCTCACGATCCAAAATATTAAAATGGAGTGAGCAATCAGCGAGATGCAGAAAGCGTAAATCTAAGAGGAATATACAAAAAATATATTTATCTTCTAAGAAAGGAAAATATGGAACCACTTAGCAATGTGATCATTTGCTCATTACCTTCATCAGACGAGACGTCACAAACTTGTGACCACTTTTATAAGTCTTGTCAAGACTGGCGCAGAAATTGAACGGAGAGCCGATCAAGATGAACGGGATTAGGATAGAGAATATCATTCCATAAAACTCTTCCTCCAGTGGCACGTTAGATGGGTCAGTGGACACTGGCTCCGAGGCAGCTCCCGTCGCATTAGTTTCATCGATCTCAATCGTTGCGGCATCACCATTAGCTGCATTTTTATTTTTAGCGCTAATAACTGTATTGTTTTCTTTATTTAAAGGCACATTTTCCTCTTCCACTTTCACTGGATCCATCTCAAACGAGTCGTCCGCTTCACTTCCCATGATTTTTTAATGCAACTTGAAAAACGGCAAATTCACAATAGTAAATATTTTGAGAAAGTATCAGAATTAAAAGCAAAATATAAATAAAAACTGGTTTGACAGTGAAAATGAGATCTTGATTTGGCCTGGATGATCAGTTAGACAAAAGCGCAAAAATATCACTTCTTTGGCAGGTTGTTTTTATGCACTGAAAACGATTATAATTATAATTAGTAATCAGACTGCTAATCAAACAATATAACACAAATACAATTTAGGAAGCACAGAATGCGTAATAGAAGGTTGATTAATAACCTGTCGCAATAAATACAAGAACAGCAAATCTGTAGCCAAAGTTGACTGACAAGACAGTCCCCTTTGAAAAGTCATGTGAACTGCCACATGTGGCATATGATACAAACGATACATACCCGATTGTTGATTATTCTTGTTCATGAGTATCCATAGTTTAGGCGCAGATTTTGAACTGCAACTGACAACCCCGCCAGCGGGGGTGACAAGGAATAAAAGACTAAATAAAAGACTGAATAAAAGACTGAATAAAAACTGTTGACACTAGTTGAGATGTTTTGTTTGCAGAATAACACACACACACATACACAATTGCGAAATACACAAACGGCGTATCATTTGATCTGAAGTATTGGCGCGCAGAAGTGCCATCATCACTGTTACTACGAAGCTATGAAAGTGCGCTCATTCGATAGCGGTGACAGTGTACAATGACCGCAGTTCAATGCTGATAGTGATGCTTATCTCTTATCTGTTGCTAAGTGGATGCGTGCAGCTACATGTTTGTCCGATGGTCGGACTCCGATCGTTCTCCTTTTCCCTCTCTCTCTCCCTCTTCTCCTGCACTTGGCATTCCCCCAGAGAACTGCCTGCAATCAATACTGTGTGTGACTTGGTGCGATTCAGCATTATCGGCTAGCTTTATTATGCTGTACTTGCCACTTGATATGGAAAATGGTGCAAAGGGTGTGCATTGAAAAGTGTATTCAAAAGAAAAGTGATAATGGACATGGCTAGTTTATGTCCTGTTCTGGACGGCAGTCACTGTGCTGATGCCTCGCTTTTCGTTAGCTGAAAACACTCTTCATTGTACGGTACAGTGGATGGCTCCAATGTTTGTTTCGCTTGTTTATCTAATTACTTTACCATTTGCAATCGCATTCGCATTTCGATCAACTCTGGCTTTGCAGTCATTGCAGTCCTGTTATTGAAGCGAAGCACTTTTAGAATGTTTAATTTGTAAATGCACTCATTGTTGTCTTCCTCCATGCCGATTTGTCAACAAATGATTACCAGTGGGTGATTATTGACAATAGCTCGAACCCTGATGGCACCCTGATGTCCAGTGGATGGTAAATCAGCGGATCCGGCCTGACCACCAGTCGAACATTCCATCGGTGGCCACAACAGGGCGCAGCGAAGAAGAGGAAATTATGTTTGGACATGTTTGGTCGTCTCTGTCATTTGCTCCTCTCTGGAGCATGCATCACTGCTCTGCTGGCCAACGACGATATCTTTCAGTGGCTGTGCCGGAGATGTCGTCAAATTAAAAGCTCGCAACACTGCTCTTTCACCGCAAGTTTGCACCCAAAGTATGGCCTGGTAAGCAGGCAGCCTCTTTCCCCACGGCTCAGAGGATCACTGTCATGCGGAATGTGCAGGGCTCGCTCAGTTGTGAACGTTTGCTGCTGATGATGGCAGTGCTGATGAGAAACGGCCACAACGCGGTTTTCCATCAGGGGAGCACAGTCAACACATTGTCTCTCAGTGAGTAGTCTCCTCAGAGTGTGCAAATCTCAACTCCTGAGCCAATGAGAGTGCTGTGTCTCCGACCGCACACACCAGCTGCCATTCTCTGTGCAGAAAATGAGAGGGTGAGTTGCTTTTATTGGAGGCATTATCCATTCCGATAAGTAGGCGGGTCGAGAAGGTGAAGGCAACAATTTGTCAAGTAAGGCAAATATTGACTCGATTGGCCGTCCTTTCTACACACTAATTAAATTAAACAATCAACACTCTACTGGTGGCCCTGCTCTAATAACCCCTTTATTCCCCCAATACACCATGCTGTGCAGTTGTACATTTTCTCATCTAGCCACAACAAGTCTTCTTGAGCCGTGGTCTGGCACTTGTGCAGCTCGCAGCTAATTGCCGCCCGCTGTCTTGACAGACAGAGCGATGCGAGGTGTCTGAAGAGTGCCCAGTATCCGTTTCTAGCTGCTGCACTAATTAGTCTTCAGCTGCAGCGGAAGCCCCTATTGACGGACTACCCTGGTGGCAGTGATCAATGAGCACCGCCGCCAGTAAGCGCCTTGGACTGGACTCAGCTGCGTGCTGTACCACTGGCGGCACCATTTTGGGTACAGCAAACGTGCCACTGAAGCACCAGTAATTCAATTCAATTCACTGGCTGCTACTGCTGCTGTTGTCCACTCGGCCACAAGTCCACTGGTAATTAGTTGTAAGTTGATTAAAAGCACGTTTCATGTTTGCTTCCCTTCTCTTTACACTTCCTGTCGTCTCTGGTTACCATCCATTCTCACACTTTGCTGTCAGGCGTTTTTTGCAAGTCCATAATTGTTTTAATTTGCATTATTTTTTGCTTTTTTCTGTATTCATTGTCTACGTTGTTTATGCGCATTTACTATAGAACTGTTCAGCAATTGGAATTGTCGTTGAATATTAACAAATGCTCAGGCTCAATTCAACTTGATCAGCATTGCGTTCAATTTGCAATTTGCGGCAGACCATCAAATGTCGCCAACTTTTGACATGAAAATGCGCTTTAACAATTGAAGAATTTTAGTTTTTTTGCAATTCTACAACACTAGCAGCTATTTTTGAGTCAATGTTGATTTTGGAACGCTTTTTGGAATGGTCCAAATAGTGCAATAGTTTAAAACGCTATAAAATGCAAATAAAAACTTTTCATTTTGTTATTGTCCACTACTTTCATGCATTGCTGATTTTAGAATGTTTGTTCATTTATTTCAGCTCAACAGTATTTTTTTCCAATAAAAATATTTTAGAGAAAATGCTGCTTGTTGTTTAAATGGTTGTCTCCAAACCTCAATTACAACTGTCCTATTTGTGATTAATTATGATTTTTGTAAAACTACATTATCTTTTGTTACTGTTGTTTATTGTCCTTTTTCAATCAAATGACAAAAAATGTTTGACTTTATGGTCATACTGAGTGTCCGCCTGTGAAGGAACATAAAAATCAATTAACAAGTTATTTATTGTGGTTGTTTGACTTGTTCTAACAACTACTTTAGGCAATTAATTGCCTTTGTCATTTAGTGATAAATGAGTTTCAGTCAAGTACCCTTTTCTACTTAGCGTTTACACTTATACACAGTATCCAATTGCATGCTTTTAGCCCATTTGTATCTGTCGACTAACAAATGGACACTATAGATTTATTATTTTTAAAAAGATAAATCATAGTTTAGATATTTTATACTTGCACTGTTATACTAATGCATTTATTTATGAGTACAAACTACGATTATTACTGTTTATTTATTTGTATGACGATAAAAGTTATTGCAAAAAGCTTTTTGATCATCAGGGTAAAAGATATCATAAAAGACATAATATTTTACATTTTAGCTTGTGACATTCAAAACACATGGTTCATTTAACTATTCTAAAATAAAAAATGATGCAAGTTGTAAATTTTGTTACAGTAAATAATAAATCTTAGTTAGTAAATCATTTGCATTAGTGTGCACAAATGAAGCTGAAACAAAAAGGTTTTTCATTGTGAATCTAGTTGTTTTAAGTTTTGGGTAAACTTAAGTTGATAAACAGTCTTATGTAAATTAAAATAATTTAGTTTTTTTAAAAACTTTGTTTTTGGAAAGTTTCAAATATGCTAATAAATTAAAATTTGATATCTTTTTTAACTACTAGGTGTCAAAAATAGTAATTTTGAACTATAATCAGGCAACCAACTTTTTGCACAAAAACAGTGTTATTAATTTTGGCAAAAATTCTTTGGTTGATTAATAGAAAAAATAAAATCTTTTTTTCAAAGTTAAACGTCAGCCTTTGCAACAATTTTACTTTAAAAGCAATGCATTGACTGTTTTGCTTTAGTTGTTAATTTGCTTAATTGAACTAATAATGCTTTTTCTTTTACTAAGTCGTCAATGTCTCTTTTAATTTTTATGTTTTTTTATTTCCATTAGAGAAACTGCAGTGATTTATCATATAAATATATAATAAATTGTTAAAAACGTCCTATTACTAGATTACATACAAAGAAATCGTTATTGAATTTGCAAAGTAAGTTGAGGAAATGTGCAAAAGTTCATTAAAATTTAAATTCAATCGCCATTTTCAAAAATGTTGCAAGTTAAATCGGTTTAATTTAAATTCAAAATCAAATCAAATTATCACAAATTTGCAATTTTGTCTACTTTGGTACTGTCAACTTGGTTTTGTTGTTTAACTTTTGATTATGGGTCAATTGTTTGGCAGAAACGCGCATTGACTAGCATTTTGAAAATCATTTGCTGTGGAAAGATTCATTTGATCGTAGTTTTTGTTTCTTGTTTATGTTTCAATTTGACTTTGTTCTTGACTTATCGTTTTCTTGGAACTGTTAAAGTTAATTTTTAGAGATTCTTAAGCATTTATTGCTTTTTAATGAGCGCTCAATAATTGCCAGGCCGGCAAACATTGAAAACGATGGTAAAACACACAAAATTGTAGGGCACTTTAAAAGTCTGCCAATTTTTTCATATTGTAAAAATGTTATTTTTTTAATATTTTAGTATGTGTAAAAATGTTAAAATTAAAAAAATGTTGTTACTTTTATAGCCATTATTACAGCTAAATTCAAAACTATGATTACTTGTTTCTACTGTAGTTTTAAGCAAATCATTACAACATTTCCTTATGTTTAGTTTACTCTGTAATTTATGTAGTTATATGTTTGTTATATGCTAAATAAATTTAATTTATAAAAATGTTTGTATTTACTCAATTTATATTGCAACAAAAAGTTTTTTGTTTTTTTTGAAAGGACATTTGAGGTGAACAACAAGAATTCTTCAAGTTTTCCTGTTTATTTCAAGATTGATATAAAAAGACAATTAAATCGAACTTTTTCAGTAGTAAACTGTATAGTGCAAGCACGCCTTGACGTACCGTGCCATAATTACATCGAGAATGCTTTGAAACGACAAAAAATTGTGTTACTTATCGTTTGTAGATCAATTGTGGTTGGCGGTAATACAGTTTTGCCATGAGCTGTACTTGACTGCCACTTTGCAACAACTTCTGACTACAAACATACTGGCCAGCCACTTCAAAGGCGAGTTTTCATCTCAATTGTCAATTATATGTTAGTGCCAACAGCCCAGTGGCCAGTAATGCACTTTTAGCTGATATTCTATAAGATTGTTCGAGTATGTGTGAAACAGAATTGCTTTGTCAGATAATGTGCAGGCAGCTGAATAACGGTGGTTTTAAGTGTGCCGGTGAATAATGCATTTTACCCGTCTGCAATATTTAGAGAAGATTCTGATTTATGTTGCGGCAAATTAATCGAATTGCCTACACGTTAAATGTGTCTAGTTGAAGCGAAACGCCAGATTTCATGAGATGAGTGTTTTACAGCAAAAGGTAGCGCGCATAACGTGCCGATTAGTTGTTAAAGCTCATCGATCAGGTACATTGTCAAACAATTGTCAAATACCATGGAAACATTGACATATTTAAATATCTGCGTTTTGTTAAATTAAAAAACACATTTTTAAAAATTTAAACAAAAATTTGTTTTATTAAAAAGATACGTTTTTAGAACAAAACTTAAAAATTTTTACTTTAAAAGTATAATGAATTACTCAATAACTCCATTTGTATGAAAAAAACGCTTTAAAGTTTGAAAAACTCATTTTTAACTTGAAATTTTTTGTTAGAATATCTAAACTAGATGAAAAAGACTCAATTTAAAAGTCCAATTTGCTCTTAAATCCTTCACTTTGAGCCATCCTTTAATCTCGTGCGTGCTTAGAATTGAATTTTATTTTTTGTAGGTTTTTGCAGTATTTTTGACCGCAATTGAGATTGCCCATTAACTTTTTTTAACATTCTCTGTCAGTGCTGATTTTTGTCAATTTGGCAGTATCTTTACAATTTTTCTGATAACCATGTTGTCTGAATAGGTAACAATCGACCCACTTGCTGACAATTCGACACTTGAGAAAAGTTTTTTCCGTCAAGCTGCCAGTTTTTGTCATTTTCATATAAAACCCCAATATTCTTTTCAATTGCAATTGCTCAGTAAATCTTTTATCAAAATATATTTTCTTTTATCAAAGTACTAAAACCAAACTAAAAAAATTAAATTAAAAGAGTTCAATTGTTCAATGTCAATCGCAGCTGATTGAATAAAAGGTCTGCATAAAAAGAAACGTTTTTCTACTTACTTGTGAGTTTTACATTAGTTATTTTTAGATTTTTATTATAACTAAAATATATTTTGAGTTTTTCTAAACCCGGTACTGTACTTGTGTTGTCTAAAATAAAGGTTAAACCCAGCATACCTTTTATGTTTGGAAGCACGCGGCAAGCATTAATTGACTTTGATTTATTTTGTTTACAAAGCTTCCACTTGAACTCATTGATTACGTGAAGGGTAACTTTGTCGCTAGTATAAATTGTGAAAAGGGTTTTAAACCTTAACTCCAAAATATTCTGAAATTTTACGTTTTACGCTTCAAAAACTTAGAGAAATCAAAACTGTTATCAAAAATAAAAAATGGTTAAATTTAAATTGCTTGGCTTATTTACTTTGAACGTAAATATAAATTGAACGCACTAAAAATTGATATTTGCTAGGAAATTGGAAAATTTTCTAAGAAAACGTCAATTTTAAATTAATTTTTAAAATTACCAAATTGCAACTATTAAATTCGGCACATTGAGCTGTTATACGGTTTCTCGGTATAATGTATCACCATTTTCTGTATACCAGAAGCCCACTGGCAGCTGAACAGGTAAAGAGAAAAAGCGAAAAAATCAAATTGTGTCTACTGTGCAATTGCTTCATTGCGTAATGTGCAAAACAAAAAGGGAAACGATTACATAGATCAACAACGCTCGCCGATTGCTGCTGTAAAAGTGCCATTGCAGTTGTTGTTTCGACGCGTACAACCTTGCTTCGGCCCAAAGCGGAAAAAGCGGAGGTCGTGCGAGCAAATAATTGCTCTAATTGCCATTAGAGCTGATTGAGGTGAATCAAATAAAATAGATTTATTTTTGTAACAACCAAAATGTAGGCAAAGGTTGCGCTAAACAGTGGAACATTGGCAACACTTCAGATTGAAGAGAATGGGCGGGCACTGAAATGAGTGAGTGTGTGTGTGTGTCTGGTTTGGCAGAGGGTCATTTGTGGGCATTTAGCAACACTTTTCCCTTTTCACGGCTTCTTTTCTCGCCGCCAACAACGTCTCAGAGCATCGTTTCACAAAGTACACTGTGGCGGTGGTGTGCTAGCGCAGTGGTGGCTCGCTGAGTGCCATTCAGGTCGGTGATGGTGGTGACGGTGGCCATGCTTCCCTTCAGGCCATCGTCGCCGCAGTCATCAGCCACTGCTGTTCTGCTAATCCTCTCGTTGAGCGGCGGACTCGATGAGATGGAAGTCCGCCGACTGGATTCTAAATCCGTTTGCAGCAGCTGCTGCTGTTGCAGTTGATTGTCGAGCTGTTGTTTGCTTTTATCACTGGCCATATTTACCGAGTGGCACTTGTTCGCCCTGCTGCTGTTGCTTGCGGAAATGCCTGTACATTTGGTAGAAGACGAAGTGGTGCCTGTCGAGGAGGTCTCCACTATTCGGCGGATAAATATTTGCTGAAAAGTCTCACGAAATGCACGCGACATGCCGCAGTAGATGGCAAAGTTGAGAGGGTACGATATGACGATGAAAAAATTGGTGAAAATAATGGTCATGTTCAAGAGCCCATCCGAAACAATTTCCAGATTGAAAACATTCTCCACCACATGGATCAACGTACACAGTGCGAGAGGAATCTCAACAATGAGAAAGACAGTGACGACGACAATCAGCATAAAGGTAGTGGAGTTGGCGTCTCGACCGCTGCCCAGGCCTCGAGTTGTCTTGCTTCGCGCTTCAATGCAGATGCTTCGACGAGACACATTCTGGTCGTTCAGCATCTGCTCTGAGGTCGTGCAGACCGACTGACTGCGTCCGTGGCCATTCCTCAGCAGTGGACTACTGCCAGAGCCGCTTTTATTACTGGCGTGACTTTTCAAGAACAACTTTGCTCTCGTCACCTCTGCCCGTTTGAGAGCACTGTAGAGCAGGACATTAAAGATGACTAAAGCCAGGCACGGACCAATGTGAACAAACAGTATTCGAAAAGTAAAGTAGCTCAAATAGTAGACGTCCTCTACCTGGCTCACCCAGTCGGACATGACCAGAAGACAGGCATGCTGTTGGGTAGTCTCATTTTTGGACGACTCGGTGAGGTTTTCTGCGGTCAGTGTGATGTCTGAGTAGTGGCTTTCAAAGAAGCGCAACAGCTGATGTACGAAAGCTAGCAAAAAGATGATTCCGATGACTTTGGTAACGGTTTTGTTTGTACACCAAACTTTGGCAGTACTGGATATAAGAGACACAAATGGTTTTTGTTATCAAATATTAAAATAAACCCCAGTTCACTGCACAGATTGCTGAACTGAGTCTAATTAATAATTTAAACACTGACCTTGGATGGCATATGTAAATATACCTGTGTGCGTACAAAAATTAATAGTAAAAAAATGTTAATAATAATGAAAACTGTCAACTGCAGGAAATGTCTAACCTTTGGCAAGCTAATAGCAGAGTAAGCCAAATGGAGGCGGTGTGAAAGAATGCTGGCAGAACTTCGCTCATGTAGTTGTACAGATTGCACAAAATCGATGGATAGAGGTACTCGCGAAAGTGTCCCAGCGAAAACATGTAAAAATACCATGGTACCGAAAACACTAGCGTCATCGTGTCAGCGACTGCCATTGCCAGTAACACCTGATTATTAAGAATTAATATATTTCACACTTAAAATGTAAACATTGCCTTGAGCGATTGTACAACTGTACGAACCTGGTTTGTTGGCGTCTTCATTTCAGGCCTTGTCAAAATCTATTGTGCGTGCATTTAGGTGGATTAGAGCATTGAAAAAAGTGTATTGAAATGCAAGAACAAACCACAATAATCATGCTGTTGGCTATAAGTGTTATCACGAAGAAGACAGGGGTAAAAATGCCCAGCAACACAACTAAAACCTGACTGTCAGGAAGGCCGCGTGTGACGTTGAGTAGAGGAAGTTGCTGTTGAAAAAAGGTATTGTTGACGGAGATAATAAAGAAAGAGAGTTTTAACGGACATCAACCATCAACTAAGAAAAACTTACGCCAAAAGTGCCATTGATAATGTCAGACGGGCTAATGGTGAGGTTTGCCAGGTTGTCAGACATGAGGGCTGTTTTGCTTAAAACTCGTCTTGCTTGTCAGTTGAAAGGAAATGGATTGTTGAGTTGGCTGGTTCCCGGGCAATATTTATAGACGCAGAAAATCTTCCTTGCGGCAGTAATCACAAGTGGACGAGACACATTGATGAATTGTCAAGAGGACATTGCTGACAGAACTTGGAGCGAGTGCACCCTGCGCCTGAGATGACAGTCGAATGAATTGAGCAGTGGGGCAATGTTCGTGAGTTAATTATTTGCAGTGCCAACTGCACTACGGCCTGAAACTGGCGCATGGGACGGTCCATCGTCTAGAAGGTCAATTGCTGCTGACACTGATCAGTGAGGGAGGTGAATGGTGAATGAACGGCAAACCCGTGTGTTTGTTTGTGTACTGCACGACAAGGTCCGACGGCCAAATTAGGTTAGATTATTTCAAGTTGAGCACACCGTGGTGGTAGTGAGAATTGAAATTTGAGCACAAACAATAAAAAACGCGGTGTGTTCTGGAAAGCGTCGGTGGGATCCGTGCAGAGCGATAAATCAACCGGCGACCACAATATAACGATAATTAATTAGCGTTTTAAGAAAACTTTGCAATTGCGCCATAGAGTTAGGCCTAGCGAGGCGCAAATGCGCCAGGAAATAAATTATTGGAACAGTAGACAGCAGAACTTGGAAAACAAACAAGTAAAGCACTGAGGGAGAGAAAGGGCAAAAAGAGGGAGAGCAAAAGAGAGAATGAGAGAAAACGAGATTACACAAGTGGGTGATGGTGGCAAAGTGATAGGCAGATTGCGTCTGGTGAATAAATTAGTTTAGTTGCAAGTATAAATAATTAAGCGACCAAAGTAAAAGCGGGAAAATATGAAAAAGCTACTGTCATCAAGGACAAGTAAAAGCCACCTCAGCTGAAGTAAAGAAAAGCGGTATCTAAAGGTAAAAACTGCAGAGCAATAAATTCTTGATCACAAACAGTCTCAGCAGCAATCAGAATATCACAATGGTGGGAAATAGTAGATTGCCGTGTTGCGGCCGGGCTTGCTGAAACTGGTGTCACTTTTCCAGTGTCAGTCGTCTGCTGACCGGCCAAAGTGCTCCTTGATCGGTGATTGGCCCTGGCGAGGTGTTCTCCGGCTAAGAAGGCCCAAATCAGTGGCAACCTCAATGGTCGCCTGTTGTCTGTCGCCACACTTCGAACGGACTCTTCGATGCTAATGGCGATATATTTGGTGAAAAAGTGTTTGACAAAGTGAATGCTCTGTCCTTACCCGTCTGCTGCAATTGCCCAATTTCGATTGCTCCTAGCAGCACAGTTCTTCTTAGTGGCCTCTGCAGACCATTCATCACACCAGTGATTCTATATAGCAGTCAGTTCACTTTGCCTTGCTTCTGCCCAGCATTCTATTACTTGAAAAGAAAGATAGAGCACTCAAAGGAAAACTCTCACTGTCTTTTCCTTGCTCGTCAAGCCATTTTTATTATATCAAATAGAGACTCTAATTTGTTGTGATAAAAAATTAATCAAAGTAATATTTTGAGCAATATTTGGTGGGCACTTGTGGAGGATTTGGAAGGTACCATGTTTGTTATTATGTTGCAGTTTTAAATTGGAACATTTTGTCAAAAAATGCGCAAACTGACAACTACTGATCGACAACATTTTTATTTATATATATTCTTTTCAATAGAGAATGAATTTGCCTTGTTGACTAGGCAGCGATAATGCATGTTAGTCTTATCTGTTGACAGAAGCACAAGATAGCAAGTGTCTACAGTGCCAGTCTCTTCCTGAACTAAACCATAAAGGTCATTTGCACTTTTTCAATGACTTGAACGCTTTCTCCTTTTTAGAAAAAGTGATGTTTTGAACACACTTCCTTTTACTTCAAAGTTTGTTTACACCTTGTAATTTATGTTGCAATTTAGAAAATTTAGTCTATCAGCAGTTTGACACCCAAGTTCCAGTAGTATAAAACTGTATTTGGCAAATAAAACCAGCTGATAACTCTGTATTTTTTTCAGTACTAAACTATTTTTTGCCTTTCAGGCATCAGATTATGCTTGTCAGTGCAAGTGACGCCAGCTTGGCGAATATTTTATTTGTAGATTGGCAAAGTGGTTGGCTGCCAAAAAGAATTGGCGGCTGGCCAAACTGGTGGACTGATGAATGGCCTTTGTGTGAACTGAAAGTGCAGAGAAGACCTAATTGCAACTGTCTACACGTCAGCATTTCTACCCAGCACATCACTCCACTTATGATGGAAATTAATTGTTGTCATAATCGTGCATTTTGGCCAGTGAATGGAAGCTAAACTGCACAGTAGGCGTCAAATGCCATTGAAGATGAACCGTGTCAAGATGGCTGCCACCGTCAACTGAGGTTGCCTTGACTGGCCACCCTGTCGCTCCATTCACACTTACTCACTCGGCCCTGTCCGCCTCGTACATTGTCTGATGCAAACACCATAATTGAATGGTTCAATTTGCTCATAGTAAATTTGATTTAGGTGTAGAAGAAAATGAAGGCAGTATCTGTTTTGGTAAACGGTGCCTAAGCAAATTAGGTCTGCATGCCTTGAGATGCAAAAACAAAAGCCCAATTAGTCCAACTAAAGCTAAATTACGCTAATGATTATTATGCCAAATATCGGTTATTAAATAATTACACTGCTATTAAAATTAATTATGAAAATATATTTTTGACCATTTTGAAAAATGAGTACTTCAAAAATTATTTAAGTTTTTCATTTAATATTATATAAATTAAAATGTTTAGTTTCAACATATGATTATCAGTAACTTGGTGTTGCATTGGAACATCTTTGTTTAAGAAATAAAAATGCAAAGCTGTTCAATATAACAAAAAAAATAAGTTTTCAAGTTTGCTATTTGCGTATATAAAATCGATTAAATTAAACGACTGATTCAATTGATTTTCAGACATTTTTGCTAAAATTGGCCTGCATGCAAAACTTTTTTATTTGCTGTTTTTCAGTAACTGGTTCGATAAACGTTCAATTATAATTATAAATTAACATTAGTACAATGTTCTTTGTCTATTTCATTAGGAAATGGTGAACATAATAACATTTTTAATGTGTCAAATTTATTGATATTATCAGTTTTTTTGTTATTACCATTTACTAATTTTTTTATCTAGTGAAGTTCATTTAAAAAATTTGTGGTGTAAACTAGGTGCCCAGCGTCCAGATGATGATGTTGACAACAGAATGCGCCGTCAATTCTCTTGCGGAAACGTCACCTTGAAAAACCAGTTGAAATGGACAGGAATATACGAATGCTAAAAGTGGTGATTGGTAGTGCGGATGAATCAAGGCAAACCAGTGAAACCGTTGAGGCTGAAAAAAAAGACAATTATAATTATGACACGACTGACTGAGGCGTTGCACAACATTGCCTGCTGACTTTTGCAAGCAGTGGTGCTCAACTTGCGTCGCTCTGCTGGTCACTGCTTCGAAGCCACGCCACTGATCTCAATTTTCAATTCCCAATCCGCACACGGTCATATCATTACGTCTCTGGTGAGCGAAATAATGGTCTATACACTACCACTAACGGAAAAGTTGCGCTAAAACAATGAGAAACAAGGTGCACTGTGTAGTGCTGAGATGGTCAAGATAGATCTCTTAAACTTGCCGTTTGTTCACTGATCACTTTCTTTTACAGGCTATTTTCAGTTGACAAATTTGTGTTGTCACCCTTACTTCTCATCACCCAGTGCATAGATTGCTTTAAACCAAGTTTATCATCTTTTTTGTTGCTGTTGTGTCTATGTGACAGAGGAAATGGCTGAAACAACCATCATCACCAGTCTTACTGTAACGGACGCTGGGTAGTGTGCCACTTTGCAAAAAACTGTTTATTATTATAAATTAAAAGTGCCATACGACACCTCGCCTTATCGCAGCTTCATGTGCCTGTGTGATTTTGTACGCCTCCTTGAGCTCATTTGTAAAGCCTCATTCTTCTCTCCACCGAATCTGCGCAACCTCGGCAAAAGCATAAATTTTCACTGACAGCAGTCCTAGTCAGCATCACTGTGCCTTGCTGTTTGTCCGCCTCTTAACTCAATTACTGTCATCCATTGCGAATTGCCATTCCGATTGCGTCTTGCAACACTAAATATCTACAAACATAAACATAATCGTTATAACAATATTTTGTCACGGTCCAGGCAATGTGGGAGCAAAATGCTGGGCACCAATCGATAATTCGACTTTGTTAATTTGTGCTGAAAGAAGTCAAAAAGAGTGGAAGCAAAAAGATGAAACGTTATGCCATTTCTTTTTGAAAACATACTACTGTTTTACTAATTTAATTATTTATTACCTGCTTCCTCGTGGAATTAGTCTAAGTGATTCTTAGATATAAAGGAATTATAATAAACTAATTATAACCAACAGCCGCCTCAATGCTTTCAAAGCCAACTAGTTGGACAAAGTTTTACAGTTTTGACTTCTTAGAAGTGCAACCTTTCTAGCAAATAGATTGTGGCACATGTTGGCAAAACTAATACAGCTGTCAGCAAGAATTAAATTTCCATTTCGATATATTGCACAGTACACCTCAAATACTACGAACAACTATGCAAATGCCGCCTTCTGACGCAACCACAATGGTGCCGACACTGTGCCTGGCAGTGCTGAGCGGCCTAACCTTGGCGTGGACAGCTCAAAGCAGTCAAATGAAAACAGTGTTTAATCAAATTTGCAGCCAATTGCAAAGTGTGCAAGTGTCTTCCATTGGGTCTTTCACAGAAGTCAACACTGCTCCTGTCTCAGACCTCTAGTCGAATGGAATTTTTCTGTCACACTGACAATGTTAATCTACTTGATTGAGCCGTTACAAAGTATTCAAATGGTGGACAACTTGCACTCACCGCTGCAGCCTATGGGCTTTAACCCCACCAGAAGATCACTTCATCAACCTGTGGTCATCGAGCTTTACTCACCATTGACATTGGATTCACAAATAAGTAAGTTTAAGTTTACCTGTGCTTCCTATTATTCAGTTAAGCTAAGGCTAGAAAATGATTTGGTCTAATTAAAAATAAAATACTGTACCTATCATGAATGAATGAATGCTCTCCAATTAGTCGAGTCTGAAGAAAACTAATTAGATAGAACTAATCTTGCTAGTGTATCGTAAGTCAAAACTAAAGTCAAGTGACTTGAAACTAAGTTCACCGCTGAACAAAACTGTACATTATTCACAGGTCCAAATGAATTCAATTGGCGTGAAAGGAGGACTTTTCAAAGTTTGCCAGAATTAAACAGCAAAGCCTGGACGACAAAGAGACAGCAGATGCCGCCGCAGTGGACAGACGATGCCGAGCAATATCGATCAATCAATGCGCTGTTCAGTAATCCACCTAAATCGCCACTATCTCCTCGAGCGTTTTTCGCTCCATCTGTGCAGAGGCGGCAATTGCCGCCGTCCTTATCAACAGCCCACCCGACTTCTATGTTTATAGCTGCTTTTGATGGAACAACTGAAGAGGCTACAGTTGCTGCTGCTGCTGCTCCTGATGGGGCTGTTGAGAGAAACACCGGCAAAAACTACGAAAGAGTGGACCGCATGCGAGCAGCCCGGCAGATTGATCGCATGTCTCAGCGACTAAGGCCAACTTTACAGTTGGTGGCAGGCACAAATATCGATAACGTAGGGACAATTGGAGATGAGCACAGAGAGGCAGCAACGTTGAAGCAGAAAGAGCAGCAGCCTGACGGTGAGGAAGGAGAAACCGGTGATTCGGCCGGTGCCGTCTCAAAGCGAGCACGACGAATCAGCAGGAGGAAATTGGAACATTATGATAATTCAGTGGCGCACATTGCACCAACGACGATGGAGAGAGCAAAAAAAGAGGGCAGTAGCGCGGTGGTGGCGGCGGCAGCGGCGGCGCCAACAATTAGCACGCACCAAAAAGATAAACAAGCTAATGATGCTGACAGTGAATCAAATGGCAGCAACCGAAAACAAACGCCTGACGCCGCGCTCCGTTATTCGCCAAGAAAGAACGCAACAGAAACCAAATATGCTAATGAACGGGCGCCAGAAGACAACAGGCCAGACAACATGGACGCTGATGGGAACGATAACCCTGACAAAGGGGACCCGTCGGGTGGAGAGAGCACCGTTGAACAGGAGAAAGCTGCCAATTCCAATTTGCCACTGACTGGAGGGGCGCTAAGAGCCGATGCTAAAAGTGAAGCCGTATCAACGTACATTGCCGAGGAGAGTGGTCGGGAGAAGGGCACATCGGCGACGACGGCCACGGTCACTCCGTCGGTACAGCCCCAGTCAAGGCAGTACACCGGGCGTACTGTCAGGGGAGAAGAAGGAGCGCTCGATGACAATGCCAATCGGAGCGGTAATGACGGCACCAATCCGCTAGAAGGCAACCACAACGAGCCGAGAGAAGAAGAATCGTCTGAGGAAGAGAATCTATCTAGGATTAACCACTATTCCAGTAGCTCTTTGCCTCCTCATATCAGTGCAGAAGAGAAAAGAATCAAAATGTCAGCTCATTAGTTTCTAAAGTAAGTAAGCTTTTTTCTCTGTTCTGATGGCTGTTTTTGGATTTTAAATTGGATGGCTCAAAGCGTAGAAACTAATTTTAATTGTTTTAATTATTGCCATCTAGCGTTTGCTCTGTTGTTAACAAAAAAACTGTCATTTTTTATTTAGAAAGTTGAGTGTGTTTTTTGTGACAGAAATCTAGCAATCCTGTCTGATTAAAAGGGGCAATTTGTTCCATCTAAAAGTTAAAATGTTTAATTGAAAGAATCAGCTAATTTGCTTCAGAAAATTTCAGTGTAATTAAACTTTTTTAGAATTTTGTTACAGTTCTGCGTCCGAAGTACAGTTGCATTAGTTTAATTGATTTAAAAAATTGTAGATAAATAAAAATTTAATCAAATAGTGATTGTAACAAAAGAAACATTTCCAAATAAATTATTAAAAGCGATTCGATTTTTTAAAAAATCCTATGTTGTTAAAACAAATTACTTGTGACTGAAATGCAAAATTTGTTTGTTCAAAAAAATTGAACTCTATGCAACTGGCAGTTTTTTAACGAAAAAAAATTGCTATTGACTGGCTAAAAAACTGCAAAGTTACATGACCACACACTTAAATTTTTTGTTTAAATACTTTTTGGTCTTATTTTAAAAAAAACTAAAATTGTTTTTAAAATATTTTTTTAGTTTTTTAACTTTTAGTGCTAATATATTTTTTAAATGTTTTTAAAAGATACTTAAAAACAATAATTTGCAGTTTAAAAATTATTTAATGAAAGTAATAACTAAAGCTATTTTTAATATTAATTCAAAGTGTAACAACATTATTATTTGGCAAAGTAATCAGATATTTTTTAAAAAACATACACTCAAAAATATTACACAAATAAAAATGTTATTTATGAAATATAACTATCATCATTAGTTTTAAATTTTGTCTAACTTAACATTTTTTTCAGAACTATTCAAATCGGGATCGAGGTTTCGGTTTTATCAAAGCATGGGCTTGGGATAGAGAAGAAAACTACAACACTAAAGAAAGACGAGAAAAGACACAAAATAAAAAATTGAAAATAAAACAATCAAGCCACTTTAATTAACAAAAAAACTGTAAAATTTTTAAATTTAAAAACCACTGATTTTACATATTTTTTTTGTAAAAAGTAAAACTTAAAATATATTATTTGTTCAAGTGAGAACTTTTTGTATAATTACATTTATAATTTTTTTATTTTTTAGACAACATGTTAACTTGTAAGTTTTTCACACTTTCAAAATATTTATTGTAAATTTTTTTATTTTGTCTGTTGTAGTACATTTTTTATCTAATAAAGCTACTTACTGCTGACTTTTATCATTGTTTCTGTTTAGAAAACGTTGAAGCACTTTTGACATGGCATGACAAGCAAAAAATAAAAAGTTTAATTTAAAAATTGCAAGTTTTTTGCTCTTATGTTTTTTCAACATTTAGCGTGACAATTTTTTTGTTTGCTGAGCACTAAATAACAGGATTTGATCAAATTATTTCTTAATTGCAATCGGATTTATTAAATTGTACTCTTATGTCAACAAAAAGCATTTGACCTGTGCACATTTAATATTTGTTAAATAGACTTTGAATAGATGCTTTCTGTCCTAAAAGGTTTTGAAAAAGAGCACATTCATCTCTAGAATTGTGATTTGTGATAACAAATGGTTCTATATAAAATACTTTGTTTGTTCTTCAATCTTCAAAAGACCCTTTTTATACTAAAAATGGTTTTACTGCTCGTTTTATTTCAAACAAACACAATGTTGTAGCGGAAAGGTATTCCAATTAATATGGCAGTCAAATGTAGAGTAAACTTGAAGTCAATTAGAAATTATGCTAATGGCAAAACTTTTTTACTTTTTGGTTTCGTTGCCCGGTGGCATTCAATTTTGAACCTAATTTTTCCTATTTAAGCATTTTGAATGAACGGCAGCTCTATACAAACCTTAAAACATCTTGTACTAATCATGGACTGCTTCTTAACCAGTACGTTACAACAAATTGGTTTCACTGGTTAAAATACTTCCCATTGTGCTACAATGTTGAAACTTTGCAAGTAGACTCATAAAAATGCATAGATTTATGGAAATTTTTTAAATTTTGAACCGGAAGTTTCAAAATTGATCCAAAAAAGGAGTTTTTGGATCAACTTTGAAAATCAATTACTCAAAAATTACTTTAGATATTTAAATTTTGTTTTTTGTATATGTTTTTATACGTGTTAAACTAAATTTTTACTAATCTAAAAAAATATTTTGGTAACCGGAAGTACCAAAGTCCAATTTAAACTTTGCATTTCCGGTCAATATAAATTTGATTTTTATAAATTCAGACTCTTTGTAAAGTTCTACCTCAATGTTGTACTACTTGTTTGTACATTAGACGATCGATCAAAAAGTTAAAATTTTGAGTTTTTTTAAAAAAAATATATTTTTGACTCAACATGTTATCAAAATGGAAAATTCTGACATTTTATTCGATTGTCCAATGTACAAACAAATGGTACAACATTAAGGTAGAATTTAACAAGGAGTCTGAATTTATAAAAATCAAATTTATATCGACCGGAAGTTCAAAATTCAAATTGGACTTTGGTACTTCCGGTTACCAAAATATTGTTTTAAAAAATTTCCATAAATCTATGCATTTTTATGAATCTACTTGCAAAGTTTCAACATTGTAGCACAATGGGAAGTATTTTAACCAGTGAAACCAATTTGTTGTAACGTACTGGTTAAATAGTCAAATGACAAACTATTGAATAGACTATAAAAACACTGAATGTTGCTTTATGTAATGAAATTTGGTACATCCAACTAAAATATCTAGCTTTTAGTTGGGTTAATATCAGGTAACCAATGTGGTCTATAAGACACAAAAGTAGTGCGTGTGTCTGGTCCTTTGGAGAACACATTAATTATGCGTGACCACTTGCGTCATGATCAGAAACTGCGGCAGTACTTCTGTTCTTTCTCAAGGCGGCACATCTTAATCACGCTAACTGTGTTGCCACCATCAATTTCCACTTCTTATCTTGCGATTTCCCACTTGCCCACTCAGCGCGCCTGTACGTGTCTCTTGTTGGTAGCACTGGCGGCAATCGATCATTAGAATGTTAATTAGCAATTAAGTGGCGGTGTTTCCATGCTTTTGCATTGAGAATATTTACATTTTTGGCTTCTGTAGTGTTTTCTTGTGGTCACTGGCCAATCATTCAATTACTTTTACAGCGCCAGGTACAGTTGGTCAAACTGCATACTTTACAGAGCCAGAATTTCTTAACAATTGACTGTTGCACTTTTTTGCATGTTTGTTTTTCTGTATCTATTTTCAAACTGCCACGAGCAAGATCGCATTGCTTTTTATTTATTCAAACTTGATGCTTGCCAGTATTTGTGCAAGTTTTGGTGATAACTTTTTTGCTTTAGTTGTCGGCAGCAGCTTAGATAAATATAAGTGTCATATCAGCAAGTTGATATGAATCACAGTATTTTGAACATCACTTGGCATCGAAACAGAAATAATCCTCACTACGTCGTGCCATTGCAAGCACAGTTAAAGTCTTCTACTGTGTTTCCTGGGTTCGAATTGCACACTGCCAAACAACGATCAAAAAGTGGGCTTCAACTTCAAATCTCTGCTGCACACCTCTTTGCGCCATGTTTCCAGCCCGCAGATGGCGAGTGTTTACTTTGCACGCTACACTGTGTGCCGTAGTGCTGGCATGTCTTCCAATTGGATCGGTGATTTCATTGCCATCTGCAGTGCAGCAGAATGGCTCAACCGACTCGGCTCTAGTCACTGAAGTGCCAATCGTTACCAGCACCTCGCCAGCAGTAGCCAATGTCACCAGTTCCAGTGAGGAGGTCTCGATGGAAATGTCCACAGAGATTGTTAGCACCCCAACGACGCAATCATGTAAATAGCATGTCATCACTATTTGCTTTTCTCACCTCTAATTATTCAATGAATGCTCTGCCATAGATGACACCGTTACTATCAAATGTAAATCTCCTTCTGAGGTTACTCCAATTGTTCCAACAGTTGTCCGGCAAGCTGTGAACACACGCAGAAGGAGCCCTGTCGCACCTTCTGCTGGAACGGCTGTGAATGTGCGCCTGGTTACGTGAAGAACCACCGGTGGCAGTGCATTCCCATTGATGAATGTCCAAGTAAGAGGAGGAATGTTTAAGCCTGTCTATCCTATTAACCAGTAATTGTATCACCAGAATGTGGGACTAATGAGCATTTTCGCAACTGTGGTGCTAATTGTGAGCCATCATGTGACACATACGAAAACGTACCGGTGTATTGCAGCAATCGAGCCAGCTGCAAAAGAGGCTGTTTTTGCGACTACGGTTATGTGCGAGACCTGAACAAAAACGGAACTTGCGTGCCCATTGCCCAGTGTCGTAAGTGTTCACTTTCAATCAGTGGCCCTCTATCTCTGACCAACAGTCAACTTAACGTTCATATTTTGACAGCTCAAAAGTGCGGAGCTAATGAGTACTGGGACGTAAACGGTGAGCCGTGTATTCGCACTGCTCTAAACCCTCGCCCAAGGTGTCTGTTTGAGGCTGCCAAGGCCGCTTGTGTATGTAACACCGGCTTTCGTCGAAATGCAAACACCAAGCAATGTGAAGCACTGTCCCCAATCGGTAAGCGGAGCAACGGTGAAAGGAGTATTAAAAACACTTATTATCATTTTCATCAAAAGCTGACAAACTGGACATAAAGTGTAGCGGCAACGAGACGTATTCACACTGCGACTCAGAGTGTGCACGAAATTGCTTTGACGACCAAAAACGCCAAATGTGTCAAACAATATGCAATCGAGGCTGTTTTTGCAAAGAAGGGTATTTAAGAGAAAATTCCGGTCGTTGTGTGCTGCCTGGAGACTGTCAATATTGGAACAGCTACTCAACGCCCGTTTGGAGAGTTTGAAACATTTTAAACTGTAAAATTATGTGTTTATAAATAAATTATTGAAATAATCTTTTTTAATTGTAACTATTTGTTATTATTATATTACAGGCAAAACTCACACTGTCGAAACGCCAGCCACTGTCGACGCGGACAGCGCCACCATGCACAACAGTGAGCGTTTTTGCGGCACGTTCGCATCTGTCGATAAACACCACAGGACAGTTTTTATCGACAGTGTGAGTTTTGCCGGTAATTAGAAGTGTGAAAGTTTTGGTGAGCATTGAAAATTTTTTGAAATGTTCTTTATAGCTCGTTAGCGACATCTGTGGACTCGGAGTCAATTTATTTATAAAATACACAATCAAAAATACAGTTTGAACTTTTGGGATAATTTGCTCAACAGTTTCTGCTATCTGATTATAAAAGTTTATCGATTGATATATTTAAAAACAATTTAATTTTTTTTGAAAAAAACTTAAACAAATGGACATTAAGACATTATCGATACTATTTTTGTTGTTATGGAAAAGTGAATTCTTTTTTAAAGTGGAACACATTTTATTTGTTAACATGATAGCTTTAATTTGAATAAAAATTTTTAATTAAAGAGTGACAACAAATTCGCCCCAAAATTTTCTTATACTCAAAGATTATTGAGTTGCACATCGTTAGAAAGCTAAAATTGCCCTGATTACTAATATGTAAAAATCTGAGTGGTGCCCAAAATGGTTCCAGAGAAAATCGGGTCCAAAGTTGACTAAAATATGCAGTTTGTCAACAGCTCAACGGCTTTGCCCCGCTAGATGGCATAAGGAGCAATAGGCAAAGCACAGCCAAAGGTAAAGTTAGGACCCGGTTTTCTTGGGAACCGTTTCAGGCTCCACTCAGATTTTTACATATTAGTAATCTGTGCATTTTTAGCTTTCCAACCATGTGCAACTCAATAATTTTTGAGTATAAGAAAATTTTGGGGCGATTGTGTATGGGAAATTGTCGTCACTCTTTATTAACATTTAGTAAAAAATATTAATGAGTTAAAATTTATTTTTTGTTAATAACTAGAAAAGCAAAAAAAACAATTTTGAAAAATAAATTTAAAAACAAAAATTGCAAGAAAAAAGAAATATGCTGTAGAATTGAATTTATAGTTTCTGCTTAAATTTAATTGGTCAATTATTAGGCGGCAAAATACAAAGATCTGAACAGTCACTGCCATTTTATCGATGCTTTAATTTTAAGTTTGCTCACTTAGATTTGATATGTAACAGTGTTTTAATTATTGCATTAAAACTTAGTGTCGTATAAATGATATTTTTGTTTAAATAAACAAATAACATTGTTATTTTAGTAAATTAAATGCTTTAAAAATAACAAAGTTACTAAATAACTAGTTAAGTTTTGGTCTAATTGATAAAACAGTATGACGATTTAATATTTTAGTAAAACAATACTGTTTTTACAAAAAATAAACAAAGTTTAGATAATTAGTAGTTAAATAGCTTAGTGTTGCTAAGTCTATTGTATAACAACAATTGGAATAAGCAACTAATATTGTAGTAAAAGTAAGACCACTATATACTTGTTAGTACAAAAAAAGTGAAACTTGACTTTCTTATATGGTAATGAAATGTTAAATGACTCTTAACTTTCTAAAGTGGTCGTATTGTCTACCTCCGACAATGAACGCAACTAATTATCTTGTCACACGGTAATGACCACTATTAGCATTAGTATATTAGTATTAAAAATAATTGCTACAAATATGATTATTTATATCCAAAAAGGATATGAAAAAGTGCCAAAGACAAATGATTAGCATTTGAATAGAGGTGTGTTGTGCAAATGTGCACTGTACAAAACAGTGACCAGGGCGCAAAAATGCATCTTTTTGAGCAAGAGTCATTTAATTGGTTAAAATAAGAATTTATAAAAACTTTATTTAGAAATGAGTTTACATTTGAATTACTGAAAACTAAAAAATTGTATTTTAAATATAAAATTGTGTAGAAAAACATTGAAGGTGCTCACCTTCAAGCAATAAAGGTAATTTGAAAAAACCATATATATTTTGATTATTTTTAAATGTGAGAAAATGCTATAAAACTATAAAACTTGAATGACAACCAAGCTTGCAAACGACAGTTAACTTCAGTCCGAAAGTTTGCTTTTATAATTAGCGATAGCGAATAAGTTGCTCTCAATTGAACGACAGTGGGACTGGCGATAAGTGATCGACTTCAGACATGGGACACTTAATGGACACTCCTGATGAGTGTGTTCGGTGTCGGCGACAGAACAAACAGATGCCGACTGCTGATAAGCACTGGGTCAGTGCTTAGTGAATAGTTGGTGAACTAGCATCAGTGTGGCGTCCAGTGACAGAGAGTGAGAAAAAAAGGAAAGGGAGAAAGAGAGTCACCAATAATTAAAAGAGAGAGAGAAAGCATTGATTGCTTTCTAACTGACAAAACAGAAGACATTTAGCACAGCACTTACTTAGAAATCTTTATTTACTTCATCAACACTTTTATGAAACACATTTTTTATGATAATAATTTAGCTTAATGGGATAAATTCATATTCTACATGAGAGGTTCTAGGAAACTTAATAATGTGATATAAACACAAATTTGATTATTTTGGAACATTGAAGTAATGAGATGTGTTGCTAGAAAATTACCGCTGCCGGCGCCGATTCGCCGACTGTGCCAACAATCGGCAGGTTTTCAATGGTAAGGTCATTAGATGAGTGCGAGCGCTCAACACTAGTTTGACGCTACGTCAGGCTAATTAATCCAAGCTAATTTATTCAAGGTAAGTTTACCTGTAATCTGAGATAACACTTTGATAAATTAAATTGGCTTTTAATTAGATTTGCCAGGCAATCAAGCAATTTTCTACTTTGCCGCTTTGAATGATGCTTGTTTGTGTGTGCACTGAAGCATTATTCGCATGGAAACGCTAACAACTTGTTGAAATACTGATCGGCGCCTACTGCCTGCTGCCGTCCCTCTCATGGCCCATCACCACTGGGCTTTATTTGAGCCATTTTCGGTCTATTTTGTAATGGCCACTTAGGCATTTTCAGCTCTCAGCTCTCGACCTATGCTTGCAACCGCAATGTGTCCCTTGTTCATTTGCACCTCTGTCAAAGCGGCACACACTCACACTTGCAGAGAATGCCTCTCATTGGCCGCTCTAATTGCTCTTCCTCTTTCTCCTCTCTGAGTCTCCCCTTTAAGACGCGCAGTAGCCAGGACTTAATGAAATTTTTATTTTATTTCTGTCGGCTCGTCAGCGTCCGTGCATTGGTAAGGTAGCCTCATATAATTAAATTAACTTTTATTCGTTTCTACCCTCCAGCAAAAAGGTAATTGGTGTTTGCCATATCAAGTGCCTTCTCATTGCTTAATGCTCTCACCTTTCCCTGTGCGTCGAAAAATGGTGGACAAATTTGCAGACACTTGCCTTTTAATCAGATGACTGTGATGTTGCCTGTGAATGCCTCTTATCTCCCCTCGTTGAAAGGCAAATTAGCTACATCTCCATATCAACGTTAAGTTCATTAGCAAATGCACTTTTTATGGTAAAATGAGCTTAATTGACAGTGTCCAGATTACAACAGCAGTAGCAATATTACCAGTCTGCTACTACTTTCCTTTTAAACTCATAAATGCAATCAAACAATTTTACTGTAATATTTTAAACACTAAAATAGATTTCAATGTTTAATTAACCAGTATTTTACTATTTGGCAGTGCTCATTATTTGTTTAGCAAAGTTAACTAAACAACAATTTATTATATTGCTTTGATGTTTTTGTTTTTAAAATACTAATACTTTTAAATTACTAGCAAAATATCACCAAATCCATTTTTGTTAACCATAATGAATGTAACGCATCTAAAGGACTTTTTTGTTTTTCAGGTAAATTTTGAACCAGTTGTTACCAAAAACCATTGGCAACAAACAATTTAATTAGGCCCCCTGACTTTGCATATCACTATTTTTACTTACATATTTCAGCATTTGCCTAAAGGCAATAATTCACTGCACTAATAATGACTTGTTTGTAAAATTTTATTCAGTTAGATGATAATGTACAAATTGTTTAAATTTTAAATTTAATTGAAAACTAATGATAAAATAAATAATTTTGAAAAAAATGGAGAAAAATTGAGAATTGAATGCTCGGAAATTTGGCAGTAATTCATTTAGCTAACAAAGTTCGATGTGTGCTATTCTGGTTTTTAAAATGACCATAGATTAAAGAAGTTGGTGGCATTGTGAAGCTCCCATGAGACAAATACCCTGTATTGGACGAAGATGAAGATGAAGTTGAAGATGTAGAAATTGGAGCTAATCTACTTGTTAATGACGCCTTTTTTTCTTCGTGAAAACTGTGACTTGAATTCATAGAATGGTTTTCTGACTGGCCAACACCGATATGCTTTTCTCGTTTATGTTTTGTGCGCCGGTTTTGAAACCAAACTTTAATTTGAGTTTCAGAAAGGTTGAGATCTCTGGCTAACTGTTTGCGTTCACAACCTACAACATAGCGATTTTTTTCAAAAATTTCCTCAAGTCTCAGTAGTTGTCCTGGCGAGAATGCTGTTCGGATGCGTTTTGGTTTTCGAAACATGCTCGAAAGATGGTATGCCGCTGCGGCAGCTGCAGCAGCGGTGCCGCCACCATTTGGGACACCTCCAGGCGATGGTCTAGAGCTGTTCTCCGTCCCCAGTTGTGGTGAATGCAGTGAGTTTGGCGTTGCTGAGTTGGAGTTGCCGCCTGCCAACCGAAGATTGGACTTGTTTTGCAAATCGAGTAGATCGTAATCTATTGAATAACAAGAAAATAGACAAACGTATTAGTGTGATGGCAGCAGTAGTTTGCACTTTTCAATTAGCCTGCTTTTTTGCAAAAACGGATGCATTCATTTATGCAAATAGCCTTCATTATCGAGTGGCGGTGAGTAAGACAAATGCGTTCGTTTAGCTGCCATTTTCAATGTCACTGCATCAATTAGTTTGTTGTCAGTGCACAGACAGACACAGAAGCGCACGGAGGCAAATATGGCCAGAAGGAGCCAAATTGCGGAATACGCACACACAGACACAGGGGTGAGATAATTAAAAAAAGTTTACAATTAGAGCCAATTTGGGCAAGAAGATATAATTAGCATAGATTGTTAGCATGAAAAAAGATAAACCAAGTGAAATATTTTTCAATAGCGCAGTGCACTGCGAAGAGTTATGGAAATAATGAGCTTAGTCGGAAAAAGAGCAGTTGGCGTCGTCAGTAGACCGCCGAGTGGCGATGATGGTGGCGCGTCCTCCAATTGGCCTGGTGACATGTCAAGATGCTCGTTTCGCAGTGGCGAGAACTTGTCATCTGTACTCGTTCACTCCTGTCGACGCTAATTAGCTCACAATTAATTTATTTTTAATTATTTTAATTAGAAATAGAATAATGATCATAGAGGAGGCAACGACAGGCGCTGGCAAGAGACGCTGATGCTACTGCCATTGCTTCTGCTGCTGCCACCGAGACAGGGGCACTGTGGCGCGTCACAATTGGCTTACTGCACTTACTCTTACCAGCGGCTGTTACCACCACAACACTACAACCACTTTGAAAATACTAATATACACTCTGCCAGACGACACTAAAAGAGGAGAATTAATTTAAAACAAAACTCATAGTGAAACATTTGTTTATCTAACTAAACGGTTCAAATCTGTATCATAAGATAAAAATAAAGCTTTAAAATTGCAGTTGACATAACAATATTTAATTCTTTAGAAAGTGATGGGCAAATTGGCGGCTAATCAAGTGCTAATTATGGTGAATAAACGCATTGTGTCGGTAAGTTTGTTAACGAGTGTCAATGCTATTAGGTGAATTGTGCACACACAAAAACACACTCATTTCATCATTAAAAATCAATCATTTGTGCATTAAGCTTTACAACGCTTAAAATTGACCAATTAGAGTTGTTTGATTTTCATGCTATTCAAAACAGATAAACACCTAATCTTAAAGCAAATCATCATCATTTATATTAAATTTAAATGAGCCTTTAATTGACATAACTAATTGTAATTAAAAAAGTTAAACGCACATTTAACTACATAAAATTTTATATAATTTTAAAATGAAGATTCTTGAAACAATTTTAAAATTATTTTTACAATTTAAGTTTTTAAATAATAAATTACTAAACTAAAAATTGTCGTTAACTAAAATATGCAGAAAACCAGCACAATAGCCATGCTACAACGGCTCAATTAATTTAATTTTGTACTAAACGGCGTTGTTTGGTAGGAATATTTATGTGTTAAATTGTTGGCAGATTTACCAATAAGTTCAGTGCAAGTTTTGTTATAGAAATGTTAACTTAGATTTGAACTTTTAATTTTCCTACGTCAATTCTGATGACTTAACTTTTATGTAAACAGTGGTTATGAGCAACTGATAAAAGTCAATCGTTTGTTGCTAGTAAAATTGTAATTGTAATGAGAATAATGACCACCTTTAACCTAAAAGATAAAAACCTTGCTTGTTTTAGTGAGGACATGCGTGTCAAATGCAATTGAAATAGGTAAGAAGATAGCCATTTAGTGTTTTAGCATTTTCACAAAGCAAAAGCTAAAATACCAGTGAAGATTGCAGTATGTTTAAACGTCGTCTTTGTAGTAGCAGTGTAAATAATTTTGTAGTTCAAAGTGAACCCAAACAGTTCTATTTATGGCATGTCGCCATAATAATAGGTGATTAGCTTGTAATTGAATAATCATCCAATCTGCCAGGAAAATCAGCTATTAGCTGGCGCCCGCAAGTGCCATAGCGTAATAAGCGAACACCTAATAGGATAACGTCGAGCAATGGTAAACAATAAATTGAATTACGTGAATGCATATTAAATATAAATTAAGCAAACACAAGGAGAGTGCCTGTCAGTGGTCGGGGTGCAAAAACGTTTGCACAGAACAGACATGGCCAAACCGCTGAGCGCACTATCGATGGCATTAATAGCCGTGAAGAGGAGGCAATTAGAAGGGGCAGAGTGCAAAGCTTGCCCAAAAACAAATTGACAGCCCAGTCAAAGCACATTGTCCTGGCAAAGCAGCCTCATTTGGCTGAGCAGTGCCGGCGACAGGACCCATCGAAGAGGCACTCGAGCACCGTCTGCTCAGTAGAGCTCATCGGTGGCAATCATAGACAAGTCTAAATCACTTGCTAGTTTTTAGTGCTCAATCACATCGATGCTAATGAAGGCACTTTAGAGTTGAAAAGAGTGCCAAATTGAATCCATCAGTAGATCTGTGTTTTCTTGTATAATTTGGGTGATTGCAGCAAATGCCGTTGTATCGGTGGCATGTCTGCCCACATCTGTCCATTCCTGCTGCGCTTTTAATCGGCGCCAAGTCCAAGTGTATTACTTCTATTGCTAATTTTATTACTGGTCATATTAGTATGAATCTTGGCTTGCCAGTTAATTCCAGCCAAATTATAACAAGATAAGTAAATAGCCATTTCATAATTTATGCATACATACTTTTTGCCAATATCGCTAATAATCACCAAAGTGGCAAGAGTGCACCCTAATGGGCATGTTGGCGGCAGTAAATCAAAATTGTAAATGTCTCAAAATTTGCACAACACCATCCAGTGAACCGTACACATAACAAACGATTTCAGTTGATCTCTTCTTCTTTCGTCAGTTTCTGCTTAAACTTCCATTGAATATTAATCACTATTAATTTTTCTAATCGACTAAAATCATAATTACCCAGACACATTTAAATTGCTTTGTTGTGACGTTTCAATTAGTCGATCACCAACGCATGTTTAACTTGCAAAATTTACCTTTAAAATACCTCAATTTATTTTAAACAAGAAAAAAAACAGTAGAAAAAACAAATTAAAATTTTATCAAAAGAATTCTAATTGAAATAATTAAAAAAATTGAAGCTAATAGTTCAAATGAAAAATAAATAGTAAAGAACTTGGAAAGACTGTTTTGACAAATCATTCAATTAAAGAGAGGGTGCAGTGGGATTACTGTTTTTGTTCTCTGCAAAACAGGCTGACCACTGAAAGCTGCCGTCAGCAGGCACTGACACACCCGTCTTTAGAGGCAAACCGGGTGCCATCAGGGCAGCCTAATCAGTGCCTTCATTTACAGGTGAACACACAAGGTCAACCAAGTATTCCTTCTGTGTCGGAACAAACTAACCGACAATAAGGTTGACAATGTGGCAAGGCAAACGCTGGCCAATAGGCACTGTTGCGGCTGCAGTGTACTCCAGTCGGCACTATCCGATGAATATTCGTTTTTTTATTGAATTGATAATTAAGCAATCGTTTGACCTTACCGCGGAGAGATAGTATAACCAATTAAACGTTATCTGTATTGCCATCTCTATAAAAATTGCCACCGCACTCGTAATAAGAAAGTGAATAAGATAAAAGGAAAAGATTGAAAATAGTGATTTGAAGAAATCTCAAATTATTAAGTTATTTAAATAATTATTTTTGATTAAGTCAGTCGTGTGGCCCAAGTGTCTATGTTTTGCTTATCAATTACGAATTGATGGAGCTAGAGGTTACTGGCACCTATGTTTCTAGAGCATTCAGTCATGCGACAAAAGCGAGTCAATGAAATCTGCTAGAGATACTTTCCCTAGCTTAAACAATTTTTTCCTTCTTTTGACTGACTACTGATCAATTTCTGATTACTTGATAACTCATTACATTGATGACTCAATAAATTTACATTGACGTGTTTAGTTTACCATAAAACCTTTTAAACACAGTAAATTTGACAAATTGGCTGATAATCTAAAGCAAGTTAT
Source organism: Tyrophagus putrescentiae (assembly GCA_024499935.1). Taxonomy (NCBI): domain Eukaryota; kingdom Metazoa; phylum Arthropoda; class Arachnida; order Sarcoptiformes; family Acaridae; genus Tyrophagus; species Tyrophagus putrescentiae. Next base: position 6,653,133 of record JAMZRA010000001.1, on the reverse strand, counting down.
AATGTTTTAAATAAAATGTCAAAAACAATATTTTAAAAACAAAAATTAACGTTTTACTAGTTAATAGTCTTGATACTTATACTTAAAGTTAGTTTACGTCTAAACATTTTAAGTTATAAATGAGTTAATCACAAACAAAACAAATTTGATTAAATTAATTATTATCCATCGCTAAAGTTGTGTTTTATTTCAAAAACATTTTAAACCACAAAAAAATAACTTTAAAAAATTAAAAAAAATTCATTAAAGTTTGTGAAACTTTTACTTAAAATTTCAATCATTCTACAAAACCAATCCCATTAGCTAAAATTGTTAGTGCTCAGTTGTAGATTTGCTAATTGACAAATCAGACGACTGGTGACAAACCAACTAAACGTGCTGTAGCCCAGTGTTTGGTGATAAATCAAGCCAATGATCACTTCAGCAAAAGAGGCTGATTGGTCGTCTGGTCGAAACGCAATGGCCATATGGCACTGTAAAGTAATTACGGAAAAAACATTTCTCTCTCTCTCCTCTCTCTCTCTCTCTCTCTCTCGGTTGTTAGATGAAGGTAATTAGCATATTGCGCAGTCAAACTAGCTTCAACCACCTGACAGTACTGTCGTGTTGTCTTCATCAGAGGAAATTAGTGCAAATGGCTAAATCCTGCGATTTGGCCTGAAAGGCTCGTAAAGTGCTCACAAGTGCTGCTGACGTCGCTGTCAGAATAGTAGCGCGACATTAAAGGAAGCTAATAAAACAAAAAAAGGTTGTCAATATTTGCCAATCGATTGGCTAATTAGAATAAGGCACGCATCTGCTCAAAGTTAAACGAACAGGGCCATATTGGCCGAGGCTAGTCGGCAAATATTGACTGATTCAGGAGATTAGATTGTAGAAGGTTCTGAAAAATGACTAGATTAGAAATTGGGGAACATTTTCAACAAATACAAGGGTGTGAGTGTCGCTTCGCGCCACAAACCATCGTTTCATTTTAGCGTTTATTTTGTTTATTAGGTTGTTAAGCATTGACTGATGTCATTTGGTTGATCGGCATCGACCGACGGCTCGGGACACAACTCGCAAGCTCGTTGTGCCCCGAGCCGTCGGTGCCAATCAACCAAATGACACCAGCCTTCAACATTTGAGGTTTACTTGGCTGGTTAGTTTGTAAAAAATTTTGTTCAGTGTCATTTGGAAAATCCATAATAAAAAATACTTTTAGTAGTCCAGTCAACTCAAATTTAACATCAATAGATAAGTGTTTATTAGCGTCGTTTTTAAACTAAACCCCGTCATAGAATCATGAAGGATGTAATTTATAGAACCATAAATGTAAACGCAAAAAAGTCATATAGAACTTAAATAGGGATTTGTACAAAAATTAAAACTGACTCTAATAATTACTTCCGTAAGTCAAATCAACCTAAATTTAAAGCCAATAGAAAAGTAGTAGTTAGCATTGTTTTCAAGTAAAACAGTGTTTAGATATCATGAAAGATGTAATTTATAGAATCATAATTGTAAATGTAAAAAATCATATGGAATTAATATAAGAATTTTTATGAAATTTGTAACTGGTCATAATAATTACTTGCGTTAACCAAATTAACCCCAACTTAATACCGTTAGATAGGCATTACTTTGTTGTTCTTTCAGGTAAAACTAAGTTTTAAAATCTTGAACCATGTAATTTATAGAATCATAAATGTAAACACAAAAAAACATATGGAATTAATATATGAAATTTTTAACTGGCCGTAATAATTACTTTCAAAATTCAAATCCTGTTGAGTTTAACGCCAGTAAATAGGTATCCGTTAGCTTAGTATTTAGGCAAAAACCACAACTCGATAACTTTCACGGTGTATTTTTTAGAGTCAAAACAAATCGTATAGAACTTATTCGGGAAGTTCGAAATTACGATCTTAAAAATGCACCCGGTGTTCGAATCACTTCAAAATTGGTATCATTTGAAAGATGCCATTTAGCTTGTTTGTTGTGTGAAAACCGTTTCTCGATATCTTGAACGATGTAATTTATAGAAGCAAAAAAGTGCGTGCAGAGAGAGAAACATCATTTTTTAGTGAAGTTAGATGACAGCACTCATTGCAAAACAATTAAATTAAATTGTTTCAAGAATGACTCCAAAACAAAATCACTTACCACAGTATGCTGGATACAAGTTTGAGCCGCTCAATGAAGTGGAAACAGATTGGGAGCTCCCAACAAGTTGTTGCTGAAAATTAGTGCGTAATGTTGACTGACTCGCATTGTCGATTGGTTTGTTGACTCCTGGAAATAGTAATGATGGTTGGGACGCTGAAGGTTCTGATGGTGGCTGTGGCAGTTGATCCGATGAACTGGGACTTTTTGAAGAAGTGTCATTGCTTTTTTTGGAGTCTGAAAAACGTGCCTCGTTATTTGAATACTGTTTTAGTTTAACAAAATGATCTTTTGTAGTTAAATCATCGGACAACAAGTGAATAGAGTTTCTCCCTTCATTTTCTTTAGAGAGTAACCTTTGAGCGACTTCTTCAGGCTCATTTTTGATGATTTGTTTTTCATATCTTTGAAGAAACTCAGGTATCGATTCTTTTGAATTTTGCTGAACAGTGTCAGTAGAGAATGTTCTGAGTGATTCTAGATATCGCTCTTGATAAAAGTTAGAACTTTGCAGGTATAAATTGGCGTAGTAAGCTAATATTTGATCTTTTTCTCTAGCAGGTTCATTTGGTTTACTTGCTTCCGATTCAGTAAAACTTGCCAAAGGGTACAAATAGTTGTTAAGTTGCTTTAGCGGAAAGTGTTGACTGTACATCTGCTGATAGTATGCTTGAATTCTCTTTAGGTCGACCAGGGGGTGCTGATTTGGCCAGGATTCCGATGATGCAATCTCTGGTATAGATGTTCCGGCAGGCTTAGAGGCATCATCGTCATGTGACCGGTTGTTGCCGACAAGCGCCTCAATGCTGAATGAGTGTTGAGAACGTGATGTGGTCGGTAAACTACTGGTCGCATTGTCCCTAAAAGAAACTGGCAAGACTTGATGCACCGAGCCTTCAGCACTAGTTGAACTGTTGTTGCTTTTGGTCTGCTCTTCGTTCATCTCATTGCCACTTGTTGTCGATACACTGAAACCTCGCTGGTTGCCTTCTTGGGCATACTTTGATGACATAATCGAGGCTGACAAAGCACAAGGCATTTGCTCTTTGAATAGCTTCGCTCACTTCTACTGATTGAATGCGACACACGATGCGGAAATGAACTGTAAAAGAAGGCGAAGGTGTTGGCAAGCTAGTGTGTGCCTGTGACAGTCAATCAGAATGGTGGCCTGTGAACTGTGAGGTGTATCGGCTCAAGCTCTAGGCAAAGGGCACTTTTTCATTTCACTGAACGGGCCTAAGTTAGTGTTAGTGGGAAAGCGGTGCAGTTCAGTGTAGTAGTCTGGACGACACTTCAAGTCTGAATGCGGCATTGCATGCTGCCGGCAGTGATGGCAGTCAGCTGCTCTCTCCTTCTCTCGTTATTGCGCCGACTGCATTGCCATTCACCGGCATGGGACGCCGCCACTGCCGAGTGAGTGTGTTCTCTTCCTTTCGTCTGCACCGTACGTTCGGCAAGTGCTTCTACCACATCGGTCGCCCATTCGCTACTGCAAACTCGAACTTGACAAAACGAAACTATTCCTCAAACATGTTTGCGTTCTGTGCTAATTTTGCGATAATGAAATTGCTAATCACTTAGGGAAGAACTATTTTCAGTCTAATTAATTAATTAACTAATTAATTACTGAATAGTTCTGCCTTTGCCGTGGAGACGTTGAAAGAGAAGGAGAAGGAGAGGGACTTGCAGACAAACCGTAAATGGAGCGAGGGAAAGACGCACCACTGCTACCGTCGCTGGTTGGGACTTCAAATGCAAATGGCCAAGCCACTAGTTTTAGACGCATTCTTGGCGAAAATTGTTAATTAAGGATGTTTGCGCTGAGCAATGGAAGCGTGCACTGCAAGGATCAAAGTGGAAAGTAGAAAGGAAAGAGTGAAACGCGCCTTGATATGCATTCTTGTGGACAATGCACAGTCTCGGCAAGTCATGCAATCTAATAGTACTTGGAGTTGTGCGTCTTAATTATCGAACCATTAAAATTCTGCTAATTGAAATTCAATTCAAAAAAATCTTTAACTCTAGCGTTAAATTTATTGCCTGACAGACGTTACGATAACTAATTGAATAAAATGCGTGTGAGTAATAAAACAATTAATTTAGTCTAAAAACAAAATGCATATTTTTTACTATTTTAAAACCTTAATTGTTCGGAAAAGGTAAAAGTAACAGTTGAGCTTGCCTATAGTTTTTTTGGTTTAAAAACATTTTTGCACATAAACTGATCACAAAACAAATCTTGTTTCTTTGCATGTTTGACAGTGCTTTTGTTTTTAGGTGCTATTCTATCTAAAATCAACTGTTCGATCGGTTGTGCCAGCTTTTGAACCCAATTGCACTAAACCAAAAATTAAACGAGTTTTTTTGCAATAAACTGTAAATTTTATTATTTTTATTTTTTATAATTAGCGTCTAATCAGTACTAAATAAATGACACTGAAGTGTTTTTACTGGATGGGTCTTTAGTCTAAAGTCAACCAAGTTAAGTTTTCTGACATAAAGGTGTCGCCACCGACACAAGTTAAAACTGCAAAAATATTTTCCAACTGACATTGTTTGTGATATTGAGACAAAAAAACAAGAAAAATATTTCCAACGTCAATATTAAATATATTCTTATGACAATAGATAACAATATTATTCTTAAAATCATTGTGAAAAACAAAAAACCAATCTTCTCATCTAAATAGCTGCAATATTGGTAACAAATCGACTTCAATTTAGGTTTATATTAAAGTTTATTTCCTAACTTACAGATGATGCAAACATAATCTTGATAATAATTGTGTGAAGTGTGCGTAAACTGATCAAAGAAGTTGATGCAGTTTTTTTGCAAATGCAAAGCTATCTGGTCATTACCAGAAATGATCCAAACAATGTAGCACTGAAGGTCATTGCAAACTTTAAAAAGCTAGATTTGGCAAAAACACACAGGAAAAGGTAATAAATTGCAAATTGAGTGGCAGTTGAAACGAGCCCAAATGGCAGCACAAAAAACCAAAGTGGCTAAGGAAAGTGCGAGCACAGGGCCAATGTGGCAAGTGAATGAGAAGACAGTTGCTTCGGTTCAGTCGACCGTTACAGGACAAGTACATTAAGCTGCTGATCAGTTGAACTGGCTTTTCTTAGCTCTTCTGCTCGTGAAACACGTTCCCAAACATGCTCCTTAATTAGGCTAACGATCCGAAACAAGTGACAAGCCATCCGACGATGTCGTTTCCTTCGATCCTCTACAAGTCCCGGCTTTGTTTTTTTGTTGCATTTTAAAGTGCAGACAAGCAGACAATAATTTACTTACTCTCTTTAGCTTGTTTAATTATTTTGCCGTTAATAAGCAAAGCCAAAATTGTTGGCAGCAAAGTGCAAGTAGTATTAAGTGAGGTGGCAGTTAAAAGAAAGCGACGACTCGTTGAGAAAAAGATCGTTGCAGGCCACCGATCTACTCTGAGTTCCAGAATGTACAAATGGAGATTTAATTTGCCACTCGTCACTAGCTACTACGTTCTTTTCTTTGCTGCTCTTTCTTGTTTGCCACTGGTCGTTTCCTGACGCAAGAAAAATTTTAAAAACTAAAACAAATTTTAACTTTCTTAATGGCCTTTCTTTGCCAGGCGGAATGTAAGTGAGAGAAGGAAGAGTGCAAAGTGCAAAATAAGTGTAGTTTGAGTTTTAGTTGGCTAAAAAGTCGGGTAAAAATCGAGTAGGCAAGACTTGATGCAATCTGGTGTATTGTTTTTATCTTTGTCGCCCTATATATGTTTTTTCGACAACTGACTAGTTGGTGAAAGTATTTAGCGTTTGTATATATTTTTGCTATTATCATGCTTTATCGGCACCAATTTATAGATTTTTTCATCAATGCAATCTATCGCAATGCCATGTTTTGTGGACTTGTTTGAGCAGACATTTTCAATCGAGATGCTTGCCGATCATGACCACGATAATGATGATGATAGTGCTGGTGGCTCAGTTGGTGCCGGTGGCCGCCAGAAGCAGTACTACCATTTAACCAAGACAGCAAATGAATACTTTTTTGCTGGAGCAAATCTTGCCGTACACAGTCACTCTATTCTCGTTGCTCAATGCTTCCCTCTGATACACAATGTTTGCTGTATTGGCACGTCGGAATTATCATTAGGAAGACATCATTATCAACGTTTGCTTACCAGCGTCCTCTGCTCGAGTTGCTTCGACTGCCTGCGTTTCGCCTTTTTTAAAGCACCGACTCAAAATGACAAAAGCAGTATCAGTGTGGCAGCATCAAGAGGAGCAGTGCGGCTGATTCTAGTGATCAATTGATGTGTCATTAGAACGTGAACAGTCAGAAGACGGCACTGACAAATGCGACGGACAAGTAGAAAAATGACGAACGAAAATCATACCATAAAAGCGGACATGCGTCTAATTTTTATACTGTGTAAGATTTTTACAAGTCTTTTATATTATTTTTTTAAAAGCACTGTTCCATTTGAAGAGTTTCATGCAGTGTTTTGCCAAAATCTGCTTCAAGTAAACAATCGATCGCTTTTAAGCATCTGACTTTCTCTCTTTCTCTTTCTCTTTTCACTTTTTACTGTATGTGTTTTTGTAAAACCTGCACTTATTGAGCAGAACCACCGTTTTTTGAGCACTAATCGATACCTGACGTTTTGGTGATGCCTAATGGATGGTTTAAAGGCCGCAAGCTATTGTTGACCAAAAAGCTTTTCTACTGGTAATGCTATCAGAAAATTTTTGTTCATATTTGAAACCATTTGCGCTGTTATAAATATTCAAGCTTTTATTTGATAATAAAATGATGCTAATGATAAATTGCAACAAAACTGTTTGGCAGTATATTTGGCAGGAATCATATTGAAGTCAAACGGAAGGTGCTCAATAGCCAGTGGTCCCTTCTGTTTTTTGTGCCTTGCACAGTGGAGCGCTGGTTGCTTTTGCGAATGCACTTGCAAGGCAATATGCAAATTTGCTGGATCAAATCTAAAAAACGAAATGTGGACATGCTTTGCTTTTCACATTTAGGCTGGCGACAACTTTTCTACTGTCACCACTCTCAAAGCAAGTATTTGTTTTCCATTATTGCTGTCGAAAAGGCAAATAGCACACGCATGCATACATGCACTTTCACGGAATCTCACATTCACACGATCTGAAAGCATAACGCACTATTTTATTACTATTAATAAAGCAAAAAAAGCTATTTGCCTTTTCTTGCCATTGTCTTTTAGTTTTACAAACACACTAAGAAGCACTGTTTTTCATATTTTAAATATTTATATTGCTTTCTATAAAATATTTATATTACTGTTTTTGAACAATATTTGAAAATATGTTAGCTAGTCGTTAGACGTCTTTTATTTACTTATTATTAATATGATTAATTTTGCAAAACATTCACCAATTGGATTTACAACTAAAACCATACAAAACTTAGCTGATAAAATAAACAGTAAAAAATGGCAGAGACTTGTTGATGTGCAGCCATTTTTGCAATGCATTAAACAAAGCATTAATTGATCAAAATATGCAAGACTAAATTATTAAAAAGTTGTAAAAACAAATATTGTTTTTTTAAAACGTCAAAACACCTTTTATAAATTTTAATTAAACGGCATGCATATGTTGTAATAACTACTAGTGATAAAAAGTACTTTTTTTAAAATACCTTTACAATTGCCAGTTATCTTGGCAATTTTAATTGAAAATTCTTTTCAAAAAATTCTATTTGATTCTGCAAATAAGTATACTGCTGGCAAAATCGCTTTCAGATGGTTTGCATATTTGTTTTTAAAACTTGGTATTTTAGAAGCGTGATAGCGAAGATGCATCTAATGGACAGAGAATTATAAGAAAACTCCAGTGGGTAAAACACTAGCACGATCACTTGACAGCGTGCCGCCTGCCACTACCTCTATCGGGCTGGAGCCTACAGTGAAGCGTGCCACTGCCTTTTCACTGGAGCTTCACTGCCGGCACTGAGAGAGTTCTCAAGTAGTCTGCTTTAGGAATGGCGCCATCAGAAGTGCGTTGGACATCACTGCAAAGAGGTCGCAAATCAACGACACTTGCAGAGCATTAAAACGCCCCCTTGCGACAGTGCCACTCTTGGACAGTCGTTCGTGTGCCACGCTTCAATGAGCCGCTGATCAATGACTGTCTGCCAATCACCGCACAGAAGACAAATCTTCAGTCAGCTGCGGTGAACATTGCAATGAATAGCAACACTTGCCACGGATAACTGTGTCTGCTTGATTGAGAAGTCAAACACTCAAACACGTGAACTTGTTCCTCACCACAAAGTCTCGATCAACCCTGACAGCCTGTTTAGTGATACTTTCAATGTTTTATCACTTTTGCTGTGTTTGCTTTCAACTCAAAGTTCATCTATGTTGGACGGTACCGCTGCTCATATGCATTTAACTTTACTGTTTGTCAAGTGAACATTGCGAAGAGCAATTATGACAAAAATATTTTACAAAAAAATTTTTGAAACAACCTTACTAGTATGTAGCTCTTGTGTCATCTTTAGTGGCACTGTTTCTGCCGTTTTGCTAATGCTTGCCTGGCCTAATGACCGAATACTTGGCTTGAGCACTCGACTTGTGATCACGGTAAGTGCCACACCAGTGGCAGCAACATTAGCCCAAACACACCTTCTTTTTCTAGACAGACACGTTAAGACATTTTCCATGTCAGGTTATATACTAAATACTTTAAAATTTGTACAGCGACATTTGACTGTACAATTACATTGGTCAGCAGTTGTTGTGCCCATAGATCATCGCAAATAAAAGCCAATACAAAGAAGGACAAGATAATATAAAATATTAATCTAAATTACAATTTACACTTTATTGGATGGCAAGCAGTGTCAGGCATGCAATGTCGCTTCTCCTCCTGTCGTCGCAGTCGCCACCGCCGTTGCTGTTGTCGTCTGAACACGACACACATTAGCAGCAGTATAAGTTGCATTGAAGGGGCCTTACTCGGCCCGCAGTGCTCTTAACTGCCCCTTGCCCATAAATTAGCACTTGCACCGACATGTGCCGTTTGTGCCGTTGGTGCTTGCACCCAGCGGCAGTCAGACATGCTCGACCTGTCACTGAGTGGTGGCACTGCAATTAGGCAAAGGTTAAGCAATGATGCGACCGGCAGATTAGCAGGCGGCAAATGCGCCAAATGGCTGCAAGCGAGTGGGCCGTGAGCACATTAGAGACGCGCACGACAATGGCCAATTGGCGTGAATGTTCGAATGCAGTCGCTGCTGGCACACACACACAATTGGCGCACCATTTCTCCTTCTTTTATTTCTTCTTCTCCTTCCTTTTCTACTCCTTGTCTACAATGTCGCCGTCCTCCGCAAGCTAATAATGGCTGATTCAGAGTGTTATTAGCAGATATGGCCAGATTTACTATTGCTCTTCACCGCTCGTCCTGCGGCCTTGTTCTCCATCCTTTCCAACAAATGAATGTCGACCGTTAGAATAAAAACTTCTAACAAAAAATTTAAAATAAATCTCCTTGATTTCCTTTTGTATGACTGGTTATAAAAACAACAATGCAGATTATTTTACCACGCAAAAACAAAGTACATATATATAATATAATTTTTCCCTAAAAATACTTGTTTTTAATAAAAAATTTTTTTATTTAAAGAAATTTCTGTTTTTCAGTCAATACTACAATTAAAAATGTTTTAACTTTATTTTTTAAATTCTGCATTGTACATTGTAGATTAGTTACAACAAAAGTGTATCAGTTGTGAGTTAAGCAAGTTGCTGCAGTCAACTACTATTGGCTGATAAAGTATGGTACGGAGAACAAAGATGAAAAGAAAGGACAAAAAACAGCAGTCACTAAAATTGAAGGCATTGAGAGAGCAGTACCACGACAGAATAATCTTACCAAAATTGCATTCATCACCCGGCGAGCTCCTTTAGACTTCTTGGCGAGGTCTGTTTCTAATGTCACCACCGTAGCCGAGTGTTCGCTGGTGCAGAGAACAGCGCTTTGTGCCAAGAGCAGTGTGCCTACTGCACAACACTGCCTCAATTATCTTGCTCTGTTACAAACACACAATTTTGAAGTTGGTGGCAATGTGGCAAAATTCGAAATTTTAATCTCACATATAGCCAAGCGATATTGTGCCAATCTTTCGCTTTTTCTCGCATCCTAATGCATATCACTGCCTATCTGTCGGTGGCAATCAGTGGCAGGCAAGCAAAGTCAGAGAGAATAGCCACACTTGCTAGAAAGATACTAGGCTTTTTCTCTGCATTCCTGCTACGTCGTTCAGCGGCACTATCACCCGCTGAACTGACGCATACAAAGGGCAAGTTAGGCGAAGATTTATTAAGATGGACCGCACTAGCGCAAACGTTGGAAAATGATTCGCCAGTGACAGCCCTAGTCAGTGAAGGCCCTGCTCGCATCTACCCTGGTTTTGTCTTTATTAATCGAAGTAATGATCGCCACAACAAACGAGTGCCACCAGCCAACAGCGCAAACAGCTAGTTATTTACGCTGCAAAACTAAAAAGCATCGCTCACCAGTCAAAAGGGCGCAATGTCGACTACATCCGCAAGATCTGGCGGCAAGTTAATTCAAAAAAGTTACAGTCAAGTGAAGAAATGGCACAAAAGATAAGATCTTTTTGTTGTAGGTTTGAGCCATAAATATTCAAAGCGATCAGCAAAGAAATGGAAAAGATTGTAAATGCGAGCGGCACAGTCAGTTAAAGACAAACTGCAGAATAAAACAGAGAAAAATTATTGAAATGCCATCGAGCAAAAATGGCCTTAAATGTACAGCAGTCAAACAGCGACAAACTAACACACAAAGTCACTTGGAGCCTAGAAAACAGGGAAGCAGTGGCAAAACCAGGATGACATAATTCGGAAGCCAATTGCAGAGGAGAGCATAATTTGAGCAGACATTGCCCGAAAAGGACAACAACAAGGGCGCAGGAACACACGCACTATTCAGCATGCTTTTTTATTTAATAATATTCTCCTGTTTTTGCATGAAATTTAAATTGTATGTGCACTGTCGGGTTTGCCTTTTTTGCCAATAAATCTGTTCAATGCAAAGAACAACAATTCTAAAGACAGCACAAACTGGCAAATGGCAGAGAGCGCATGTGACTAGTTTTTTACATTGTTTGAAGAAAAGGGGCAACCAAAGCATGGAAAAATGGCTAACCTGTGATTAGTGATTCAAACTGCGACGTCGACATTGTTGAAATGTATTGCAAATTAAATCAAACTATAGGCCGATTGTCAGTACTAGTGTCAAAGTTGGCAGTAACAGTAGTAGTAGGTACATAATAGATGAGCTGAAAATTATCATTCAAAAGAGGAAACGTGTTTGCCAAAGTTCCAGTGGCCAGTGTTTGTTCTCCCAGCGTGCTAAAGTGTATGTTTTACATAAAATGGCTATTTGTTTCTTAAGATTGCACCCTTGATTGCATAGCGTTGTCAGTCTTGGTGCAGTTTATTCACTATTCAAAGTAGTAGATCAAATTTCGCACTCGGCATTCCATTAGTGTCACTCTGTTTGCCTATGAGTTATAATTATCAATTTAATGCCATGCAGAGAAGCGTCAACACTGGCAAGGAGCAGTGGGACAGCAGCGGAACACTTGTGCTGACCGGTGATAGTCGCAATGTTTGCAAACGTTTTCCACCTTTTTTCTCGACGCTCTGTACTCAGGCAAACTGGCCGATTGACAAGGGAGTGAATGAAAGGGTGCATTGGCGAGCAATGCTCGGGGACAATGGCCAGAACAACGAAGTGACGTTCCTCGTCAAAACAGAGTTGTGTTGGCCATCTGCCTGAGAGAGGGAGAGGGAAAGTAGAAGACAGTTTGCTAGTGCGGCAATCTGCGGACGATTGCTGAATCTGTGCCTGGTGCCTAGCAGCTCTTGTCGCCTTGGTCGCACAAGATCCACTTGCCTGTTTTGTACCCGTCTCTCGACAAACTCATTCGAGTTCACGGCATGTTCTCGTATGGACACGAATGAGTCAAAGACACAGAAGAACAGTAGAAGAGCAAGTAATCTGAGAATGCTGCACGCTGCTGGCCACGCTCTCATTTTCTCTCTTTTTCACTCTTCCTTTCTCCACTCATTCTCTCATTTCTGTTCTCGTCTGTCCGTTTGTGCTGAAGCACAAGTCATCATTCATTGGTGGTTATTGTCTACCGACAAAAGGCCTCCAATAATGACGGCTTTGTTCACTTGTTTTCATTATGGTTCAAATGCTAAAGTTTCCCTTTGCGCCAAGCTTTCATTTTTATTCCATTTGGTGGTTATGATTCACCAACACTACACATCTTTTAGTAGACATTCAATCTATGTGCTCTCAGTCTAACAACTTGTTCACTAAAAATCGTAAAGATTTGCTTTTCTTTTATACTATTTTTAAAGTTAAAGTGATGGTTTGGTGAGTTGTGATTGAACCGATTGAAAGCTAAAAACATCTTTTCTTTTGCGGTTTTGCGGTTGGTTTGACAAAAATCCTTTTTGTCTTCTAAAAAATGTAATATTTATTTGTGTTTGGCTACTTTAGATTTTCTGGTTTAATTTGTATATTCACTAAATAGCATTTACCAACTATAGCAGATATAATTAAAAAATAGAATTAGCATTATTATTTCTTTTGCAAATAACAATCATACAGTAAATCTAAACCCACAGTATTGTCTATGCTTTAGTGCTTTCAGGGTAGTCCTTTTAGACGCTCTAGTTTTTTTCTGTTCTCGACAGTAAGAAAAAATTATTTTAAAAGAAAGGAAAGAAGATAAATTAAATTTGATGTCTTTTTCTTGGCTCGAGTCAAATTGAAAAGCCATTGGCAGAGTACCAAAAAACAGGAATGCTATTACTACTGGTAAAAGAGTACACTGGCCCAACCGGCCACGGCCCTTGCAGCTGGCTTGTCACTCTTGTGCTACTTGCCTGGCGTTTTTATTTGTTGTTTTTAAGAATAATAGAGCATACAAACAAAAAAAGGAAAAAACTCACAATACACAATGCTTACTTTTCAGTTCATTACAAATATTTTCCTTCATTCAGTAAAGCTTTAATTAAAATTTAAATATTTATTAAATTAAAAAGCAAATTGTACCGTACTTTTAGGTTGATGGTAGTCACCAAATGCCGCAGTTTCTATAAATCATCGTTTCTAAATTAAGTGTCATTTGCATTTTAAAGCAATTCAAAACCGACTATTCAGAAGCATTGACTAGCCAGCATTCAGAGACAGTTCAATTGCTTAAATCAAAATATATATAAATTATGTTTAGAAAAAACAATTTGAAAAAAACATGTTTAAAAAAATTTTAAATTTTTATTTTAGTTGCAAAAAATATTAACCGTTTGCGTTGAAAAATAGAAACAACTACACTTGCAAGAATACTGTGGATTATGTTAGATTACACCAACCACACGTTGACCACACATTAAGCAAAGTGTATTTGTTGAAGCTCCTATCTCAATTTAATTGACACAGTTTCCGTTAAATAAACCTTAATTAATAAATTGAATTGAATGTAAAATAAATTTTCTTTGTAAAGTTGGCAATATAAAAGTGCTTGTAAGGTAAAATTAGTGACGTTTGAAAACTTTTTATTAACAATTACAAAAAGTGTACTACATTGTAAAGAAAAGTGATGTTGCCTCACTTATGCATTGCCATCACTTTACAAGCGAGCGTTTGTTGTCATCTACTGCTAAAAGGTAATTTGCTTAGCAATTTTGGTTGTAAAGCTGCTGATCACTTGCTCAGTGCCCAAACTGGCTGAAACTAAAAACTAGCTCATGGTGACTCTACTGAAGACTAACTTTAGAAGTCTTGAGCTCCTCTAAAGACTTTCGGTTAATGTTGATCATAAATAAATTGCCGCCTGGATGGGCTTAGTGTGGTGCATTAAACTCGCAGCGAGCCATGGACAAATTAATGGAAAATATGTCTCGAACAGGCCCAAATTAGTGCATCAACGAGAAAGAATGCTCTTTTGAAGAGAGTGTCGGAAATATTTCCGCAGATGAAGTGCCACTGAGCAGTGAAGCGGCTGAGCGTCCGCAGCCGCAAGTCAGTGCAAGCTCAGTTGACGAACTCGGTGAGCGGCTGAAGCTTCGCCAAATGATGCCCAATGCTGGCTAGGAGTATGTGTGTGAGTGTATGAGTGTGTAAGTGCGTGTGTGTGAGCGTTATAAATGATGCCTCCGTTATGATCGGCATCGTCATTGGCCAAAACGTAATCATTACCGCTCTTTTCTATGATTGCGATTGCATTCTTCCTGATCGACAGATTAATTACGCTGAAGAAAAAGAGACGAACGAACGGACGGCTACTACAGCAACTAGAAGATGGGGGATGCTGGTGAGATTAATCGTCGATAAGTTTAATTAAAGTGCAAATTCTCAGATAAAAGTGGATATTTGCTGGGAGCAGTCTGTAAAATGAAGAGCAGACACACTTTGACTCATCCCGTGCACCACTGGCTCAGTCAATTTTTCATCTGCTCAATTAACTGTGCTTGCGCTGCCCTGACTGCCTTAGTGGCAGTACCGTACCGACAAACGCTTCTTGGTGGTGAAGTCATCGTTTCTTTTCAGCATGTTAAAAGGAAAATGGATGGGAGGCAGTCAACATTTCTGATGAGCTACTTCATTGACAATCTATCATCGCCTCGGCGACTTAGCTGTGCTTCATGCATCTTCCTTGCAATCGATACATTAAACATATACACATTCTGCTGTCTTTCGTTGAATCTTAAAACTTAGTTGTAACATCGTTTCAAGCTTTTTGGATGGTAATTTCAGTCATATTTTCTTTGTGCCTGTTGGCGCTTATAATTTAAATTGCATTTTAAAAAACCTGGGTTCAAAAACAGGATGAAACTTTGCTGTGATGACTCTCAATGCAACATTGTCATTTTCGATTGTTTACTGACGCAATGCAAAAGCGTCAGCAATCGTATACATTAAAGCAACGACGGAGTCAACGCTTACGTTGATTATCATTTCAATTTATTAGCTAATGAGCTAATTTTGTAACCAATAACTCTTTCATTCCAATTGTATTTAAATATTTAATTTACATGCTAATAAAACTTGTTTACTTTATTTGGTTTTTGTATACAAGCTTTTCATTTTTATTCGTTTTTGGAGACAACTTTGTGTGCAGTTAAAGCTTTGGCGTTAAGTTAAGTTTTGAGAGTTCTCAACACTTTTCATTTACAGTTTTGATTATTTTAAAACCAAATAAAAAGCAATATCGATAACAATTAAACATTTGCATGCAGACATTTGTTGCGGCCTGCTGATACTGTTGACGACAGTTGCAGCACCTCGCTAACCCTTTCTCGACTGTCTGATTGACCATTGTCTGAGCATCACCCACACTTTAGACTTCCATTTGACCATTCACAATTTGTCACCGTCGCTTGTAGTCTTCTCAATTGCCAGCCTGTTCCTCATCAATTGCTAACATCCTGAAATAGCACTTTGAATTGCTTTGTTACAAGCGAGCAATATCTCAAATCAGTCCATCGACCGTTCATTGAAGGAGCAGCATCGCCTGTTCGATTAAATCACAGTGACTCTGCTACCAAGAATTTTATTAAAAATATTTATTTGACCAGTCCTTTCTTCTTTTTTCTTGAAACTTCATATTGATGCTAGCCATTCGTTCATTTGAACACTCTTGAATTGCTCTATTTCTGTATTACTCGCCTTCAATTGATTGAAAGATTTAATTTGTCGGTCGGCGCTTTGCTCCACCACTCAAAATGTCCTTTTGTCTACTTATTTTTTAGCTACATTGCTCAGTGGCAGACGTTTTTCGATTCCTCGACATGTTCCACTTGTTTTGCTCTTTGCGTCATTTGTTTTAGCCACACTAACGACTGTGTTGCCATTTGAGACGCCCCATATGTCCTGACTACTGATCTCATTTTCTATTGTTTTGTCCACTGGCCACTATCCCTGCAAACGACTGTTCAGATGTATTGCTACGGTAGAAACAGCAGCGCACATCCCGGCTGTGTGCATGTCGTGCAAGTGATTGCATCGAAACGAATAAAACTTTTAAATATTACCACAAATAATGACTAACTACTATCTTCTTTTTTCTTGAAACTTTTCATATTCGATTGCCTAGCCATTGCTTTCATTTGAATCAGTCATTGAAGTTTGCTCTATTTGCTAGTAATTACTACACCAATTCAAATTGAATTGAAAAGATTATAATTTGTCTGTGTCGGCTGCTTTGTCTCCACTCGCAACTCAAAATTGTCTTTTTGTCTATTTATTTTTTTAGCTAGCTTGTCAGTGGCAGCGTTTTTGTCGATTCCTCGGAGATGTTCCACTTTGTTTTGCTCTTTGGCGTCATTAGCTTTATTAGCCAAACACTAAACGACTGTGTGGCCATGTTAGAGACGGCCCCGACTATGTCACTGACTACTGTCTTTCTCTTTTCTTTTTGTTTTGCCACTGGCCACTTATCCGCCTTGGCAAAAACGACTTTGTTTCAGATGTATTGTCTACGGTAGAAAACAAGCAGCAGCCACATTCACCGGAGGCTGTGTGGCATGTCGTGGCAAGTGATGTCAATCGAAAACGAATTAAAACTTTTAAATCACTTACCACACTACTGCTACTACTATCTTGCTTCTATTTCAAGTTTTTTTCTGTTTTTTCTTTCGTATTTTTAGAAAGTCTAAATATCTCAGCCATGTGTTTTTATTTTACTACTGAAAGTAGTCAATAGATATTTTTCCATCGTTTCAGCATCTCTGTATGTAATGTTCTATTTAAAAAAAATATTTTTTTACAATGTTCAGTCGGTCAGTTAAACACATTTTTTACTTGAGTCTTGTACATTGCAGATTTTGCCAATTTTCGCCTACCCTGACACGTCAATAAAAACAATGAAACTATTCTCAAGGCGAAAATTTCATAAGTGTTTGTTGCAATTAGGGCGTAATTTTTTAATGGACAAACTGATATTAATTATGAAAACAACAGAAACAGAACACCAGCGCTGTTTTTTGTGTTTGGAAATTTCACAACAAAAGCTTCGCAACCAGCAATTGCTGCTGCGATTTCAGGCCCGAGTAAGAGAAAACTCACTTTGCTAATAGTTGTCTAATTCATGTGCAGCTCGGTTGGGTTTGCGATAGCGACCGGCGGCAAAAGAGGAAAAGGAAGAAAGAGAGAGAGAGGGAGACGGAGACAAAGATCGCTTTAAATTATTTACCAGTCAGACAAGGGTGCCGGGTGAGAAGGCGCAGAAGAGCCCGTTAAATCCAAATTCGCTGGTCTTGTCGGTGGCAGCTTGTGCAGACTGTTTGTCCACGACTGGCCGAGAAACACCCGACGGTACATTTGTCACTTGTGCCTCTAGAGTCTGGCGGAGAAGAGCGCTCCGTTCAACAGTCAGATCACGCACTGCTTTGAAATAGAAACTGCAATAGAATTATTATCGCCATGAAGAATCCATACTACTGTATGTATGTGTGTGTATGTGTTGTATAATTGACATGACACGCACACATAGATTATGAGCGCCGGGCAGCCACGATGCTGCTTTCAATACATGCTCGCGCATTGGGCAACATTGTCGCAGTGGGCCTCGTTGCAGCAGTCTAAGTGAGACAGCTTCCTCCCTGACCGCACTGACTACTTTCTGCAAGTGACCGCTCGCTCGCCAAGTTGCTACTCATTTATTTATTGCCGACAAACAGCAGCAATTTGTATTCGAATACATTTTAATAAATTAGCCACGTCCAATCCATTCTTTGCCGTTTGGCCGATCAGTCTTCGACGACACAGCACCGGCCACTGTGTGTGTGAGTTGTGTTGTGTAGACAAGTTCAATTCAATTACTACCAAGTGGTGACAGAAACCCGAACTGCACCCGAGCTGACACTTGCAGGCCTTTCAATTAAACTTAAATACCGCTACAGAAAAGGCAGGTTTAATAATTCATACACGATACAAATGAGTTTGCGTGTTTGTTCATTAATTACAACTTGCGCTTTGATATCTGCTCTGCAGGTTCTACTTTGCCGAATTGCATTGGCTACAGTACTGTAGGTTGAAAAAATCAAACACTGCAGTAGAAATAGATTAAAGCAAGGCACATACACAGAGATGACACAAAAACAAAACGATTTTTATGATTGCGCCATCTTATACTAGCCGTGTCATTGCAAATTATCTAATGAAAACATATGAAAGATGGCCGTGATATGAAACAGGGATTTTTATTTCTTCGCATTGTTTCTTTGATCCTTCATGTTATTTGAAAATATGGACAGACAATTCTTGATGCTAGATAGTACTTAAATGATGGGCTACTTTAATTGAAAACCACGTAAAAAACAAGTAAGAATACAAATCAGGACAACCAAGCTTTCATGCCATGTTTACAGATATAAAAAAGCTCAATTTTTTTAATACTCACAAAATGTTGCCGTTTGACTGTACAGTGTGCCTTTTTTCTGACCACATTTGCACATTGTAAAGAGATCTAATTCATCAACCACCAGCTAAAAACAATGGACAGTCAAACGACAATTGCTTGGTTATAAATGTGCCCATTAAGGCAGGACTGGGCAATTACACAGAAAATAAAGCAAAGCGAAGAGCATGCCAAATAACTACCGCACCATTAGATCGATTTGAATTAATTCTCATTTAATTACAGCTCTGTGTCATCCTGGTGGCCGTTTTCAGCGTCGGATTTGTGGGAACCATTGCCGAATCAATAAGGGCGCTGCTCATCTACGCATGTCTGCTCATCCTCTTTCCAGTGAGCATCCTCATGGTGGAGATCATCCTCAGGCTGTCGGCAATGTCAACGCCTGCAGCGCCGCCGGTGACCGGCCCACCGCCCACCGAGCAGTCGCTGAGCACCTCGCTGGCAGGCACTCCCAAGTCGACCGTCATATTCTCGAACTCTTTCACGTCAAACTCACTCGGCCAGCCATACTCTCCTCCTCTTTCTTCCGCCGAGCGAAACTGGTCTGCAAACTCAATTTCCGCCACGCCAGCATCACCACTATATGCCTTACTTCCTTCGCCTTCCTTTGCTTCGCCATCAATAGAAGCTCGATTCAATTTATCAACACGTTCTCCACTGCCTACTGACTTTTATTTACTGTTCAAAGATGGCTATCTAGACAACGATGATCAGTCAAAAGTGTCTTCGCCAGTGAGAGCTAATCACACGATAGACTCTTTGACGCTACCGGACGACACCGGACAGGCCAAGTCGCCCAAAAGTATCTTTCTCAAAGCATCCAACAACTTTTGGTCAGACATTCTGACTGCCTCATTAAGTCCGCAGATAGAAACTTTAGTGGAGTACGTCCTAATTGGCATGCTGGCGTTTGTCCTGCTTCAAATTGCCATTGCATATCTCCTTGCATCGGAAATACGAACGCTCCGTACAGAGCTGGCCATGTTCACCTCTACGGCAATGCCTCAGCACAAAAGCCGTCTCGAGTTTGAAGTTGAGGCGGAAGAGCCTCATTTGCTGCTCGCTACTGAGTTAGAGGCGACAAATTTGACTCCTTTTGAGAAGGATGCCTACGCGTCCAGTGCCTACACCTGTGAGCTGCAGTGTTTCGATCCCTCCTCTCAGCTGGCCTTGCCTCTGCGCCAACATCTCTGCCCCTCTACTGCTGCCGCTGATCACTCCGTCAGCTCCTATGGACCGGACTTTTGTCTGCTCACCTTTCAGCAGCACATTCCAATGGTTCAAGTTCACGCCAACCCTGACGCGACAGTGCCAGCAATGGCAGGGGGAGCACCAGCCTCAGCACCAGCCTCAGCACCAGCAACACTAGCAGCACCTACAGTGGTGGCAGTGGCTGCCGAACGGGGCAATTCATTTAATTCAAATTATGTTAACGTAATTATTGATGAAACATTAGCTAACAAGCCAAGTCAATTTGCATCCATCGTATCTTCTTCCTCCTCGTCCTCCTCTTCGGCGTTAACGAGCAAAACTAATCGACGAAATCGAATGGGCTCCTTTCGCGTAACGTTTGCAGGAGAGCCACTGACAGAGAGCGGAGTTACTTCTACTGCGACCACTGAGGAACTGGAGCGGCAGAAGGAAGAGGAACAAGAGGAAAGCAGTGAGAGGCATCGCCACTCGACTTACTACCAAACAGTACCAGGACTCGAATGCACCAGCAGCAGCATCAACAACAACACTATCAGTCGTGATCTGCAATTAGCACGGCCAAGTCGATATTACCAATGCGAGCTTAAATAGGCATGCAACGAAGGCTCTTCGACAAATGCAAAACAATTACCAAACATGGCCCGGTTGAGCTGACAGAAAAAGAGGAGATTGAAGTTAGGCCATGTTGGAGGTGGCTTCCCCTACGACCTTCCTACCGAATTGATGCTTGAGAGCACACGCAAACCTTGCCAAACGTTGTTAATTGACCGATAATACTAATCATGCCAAAAGTAGTGCCAGCAAAATTCACTCTACCTACACAGACACGCGCTACACTCATTCTCGAGTTCCTTCAATCGTTTTCCTTTGCTATGTTTTGGTAATTAATTACCAGACACTTTGGTTTGACATGAAATACTTGCACACTGACTGCGGACAAAACAAGTCAAACATAGCAAACTGTTTCTGAGGCATAATTAAGAGCAAATTAAATTAAATGAAAAAACAGTCAAAAAAATTAATTGTTGAAAAAGTGGTCAATCAAAGAGCCACAGAAAAACAAAATGGCAGACATGACCGGAAAAAAACTCAGATAAACAATTGATAAAAGACAAAAAAACAGTTGAACTGGCATTTTAATTTGCCAAAAAGCCCAAGTGTTATTCGAAGTGTGCGGGAAATTGGAAATATCGACCCAAAGTGACCAAATAAAATTGGATAAAAATTCTGTTTGCCTGAAGGACAAACGTTCAATGGTCAAAACAGCCAATTAGAGCTGATCGAATGACAATTTGAAATTTCAATTTTGCGCACTCACTCAAAACACTTGACATAATATAAAACTTTTGTTTAATGTAAACTGTGTAAATTTAATTAAAAATATAAATAAATTTTTATTTTGTTTAATGTTTTAATTAAAATTTGAGTACTGCATTTTGATTCAATTACATGAGTTTGGTAAAACTACAGTTTATAATAGTTAAATGAAGGATGCTTTATTATTTCTTTAAAAAAACTAAAGTAATTTAAACTAGTTTTAAAAAACTTAACATATAAAATTAGCATTTTTTAGTATTAGCTACTAACAGTTTATCTATAGAAACATATGAATTTGTTTGTGAGAATTATTTCTCAATTGGTTTGTCAACTGAGAGTAAAAAGACAAGTTAGGCAGTGAGCAGTTAAACAGACCAAAAAGCACTCATTAATCATTGACTAGTAAGCACAACAAGAATGAAGAAAACAGAGAACGAGCTCAAATCTCAATGGGTAAAGTTGTTTTCTTAGACTGTTCCAACGTTCTCAGAAAACGTCATCAATTGTCTCTTGGTCCGGACTGCCGCTGCTGCTGCTGGCATCTTTTCTAGATTTTTTCTAGCCAGCAGAAAGAACCGATTATTTTATAATTGCTTTCACTGATTGTCTTCTTTTTATTATAGACCAAAAGAGGACATTGCCGCGGCGACGTCGATCATGCCTGGCTCATGCTGAAATAAAGTTTTGTAAACAAGACTGTGGCAAACAATGCAGTGAATAGATGGCCTTTTAAATGCGACACTGTTGCAAAAGAAGTTCTCGGGTTTGGTTAAAACCTTCCTACTCAGAGCAAAGAAGTCACCGGTAGTGATAAAAGAAGGAAAAGAGCGTTGTTAAATAAGTCTCAATTGGTGCATCAATTTGAATAAATTAATTTCTAATTAGATTCGACATTAATTTGTTTGCAGACTGACAGACAGACAGGCACACAGACGGACAAAGGCATTTTTGGCCAAGGGTTCACAACGCTCTCACTGGCACACTCTGGGTAAGTGCACACGCAAAAAAACATACCCACACACACACACTTACACAGGTCGACGGAATGGTCGCTCTCCAGATAAAAGATGCATTCATTTAGCCAAGCGCCAATGGCCCAATTCAAACAGAGGCAAATAATTTAATCATGTGCCGAACACAAACAACAGTGCCTGTGACTGGTATGATTCAAATTCAAATGATTAACATTAGAAACGACTAAGAAGAAAGTGCCAACTCACCGAAATACAACTCAAAACGCACTCAAGCGCCATTCTCGTTTGGTAAGCTCAACTTGCCCTGATCGGAAGAAATTGATTACAAAAGCAAAGAATTGACTAATGTGTACTAGAAATGCTACACTAAAAGCACTTTAAGAGCGCGCACACACACATACAATTATAAGAATTATCAGATTAAATTAGAGATGCGTCTCGCCTTGTGGTGATAGAATAAAAAAAGAAAAAGTAAAAGGATAGGGACAACAAAAAAGATACAGTGAATCGAAATCGAAAGAGAACAAAAAGTTAACAAAGAATTTCCACCAAAGAAAGCCAATTGACAAAGTCGATATGACTCAGCGTGAGCTTCTCAGCAAATCAGAGTTATTCTTTTTTTTCGTTTTGCCGCCACCTACAACAACAGTAGTTGCATTACTTACCTAGGCTCATTGAAACTCAAAAGAAGTTTTAAGGGTGAGTCACATCGATTAAAAGCAAAACGAGAAAAGTGGTCGCGAGGCCGTTTGTTCTGTTAGTCTCTTTCAAATCCAAAGGTAATTAAGGAGTCGCCAGGAAATTCAATTAGCTTCACCGCTAACCTAAATGTCCAAACAACACTACTTTTGATTAAAATTTGAACAAAGGACAGTCTATTGGAAAAAAAGATAGAATAAGTTACTTTCACTGCAGCGATTTTTTTCCACTCAGGCTGACTGTGTGTTTGTCAGCATATATTGCACCTGGACAGTGCCATCAAATTCGAGCTCCAAAAAGATTGATCACGCCAATTGAGTAGGTGAAAACATTTTAGTTGCCACTAAAAATGTGTGCTAAAATAAAAAAACTAAAATCTTAGTTGCGAGATCACCAATCATGCGTTATATTCGATTAATTAATTATTTAATATGACCATGCTAAAAATCAAAACTGCGCTAAAAGCTCAAGAGAGAAGGGAGCACATAATACATTGGCGAATCAGTTCATTTGTGAAATAGTTGTCTGACTGTCGTTTTGCTAGCGGTTGCTGCAGTGCATGCAAGGCACTGCCCTGGCATTCTGCCTCCTACTCGAGTGCACAAACCGAAGCAAATCACCACCAACTATTGTGTATTCTTTTGCTCTCTCTCTCTCTCTCTTGCTCTTTTTTTCATTCAGTGACATGGCCGCAGTCGAGTGCATCTTCCTGTTTGTAATGCCTGCGCATAACCGGCACATTGATGGCCCTGCATGTCATCATCTGAGTTGTAATAAATAAAAATAAAATAAAAAAAGTAACTAAGAAATAATGTTGAACTAAAGCGCAGAGTGAACACGTTCCTGCAAAAAAGAAGGAGGAGAAGGAAGAGGAGGTTGCGGCCGGTCAAAAGCTGCAGTCGTAGAAGGAGCGCCTTTCCACGCGCGCGTTCTTTCATTTTTATCGAATTGCCGCGCGCTGCAATTGAAAGTGCAGAGAACGCTCTGGTGATAAAGTGAAAACTTTGCCCGCAGATTTTCAGTCTCAAGATTAAGCATAGAGGAGAATGCTGTGAAGCGAAAATTTCAATATTCTTTGCTGGTGGAATTACATTGTTTGCGGCTTATGGCTTTTGAATGGAGCCTTTTGCGTTATTGTTATTGTTTTAAATTGCGATTCTTCTTGCCATTCCGCACCCGCGATTTTGGTACACTTTCAAAAGAGAGAAAGCAAGAGTTTTCAAGTGCCATTCGCTCTAATGATATTGTGATTGCAGATTGGCAGGAAAAAGTTGAAAGCTTTAATTTATCGATTTGTGGCTCGGTGCAGACTGTCGACAGTGAGCATTTACTTCTGACAAAAGTGCCTTCTGGCCCTGTGGTTCCGGCGCCACAGAACACACCAGAAGCGCCAATCATCTTGTCTTTTGGCTGATTATTCGCCTGAATCCTCAAATTATACATTCAAATTATGCCTTTTCAGTTGAGAGTCAAAAGTTTAGTTAGTTTCTATTGCAAATATGCACAAACTTGAACAAATAAGCGTCTTGTTTAGCTCGGATTACAACTGGTAACTGTAGAAAGAAGTGTAGTGCAGAAAGGGACTGCACTGTCTGCCGCATCCCCTCACCAGGCCCAATGTTTGTCTCTGTTTGTTGTCTTTTTCTTTACTTTTTTCTTTTTTCAGCTAATTGCGCACAGTCTGTCAAATGCCAAGCGACATTGTAGTTTTCGTTCACCATTCCTGGCACCGATGCTTTCAGAGATTAGCAAAAGTATTGCTCTCCGTATCTAGTCAGAGTCACATGCATTAGTGTCGAGTGATCTGATTTTGTTGGCCTTCCATTTATTTGATCGATTTATCTCTTTGCATTTAAGACCCGGTCTCTCACATTCAATCATATTTGACTGACTGATGTGTATTTGCAGCAGAGAAGCCAAGCTCGCAAAGTCGAAACGGCCAACTGACAATGACCAATGACTGCAAAAATGACGCTCACTGTAGGGTGGCACTGTCCAAATGAAAGCGCCTAATCGATTCTACTTTTTAGAGAAAAATAGGAGGATCATGATGATATCAATTGTAGAAAAGCCATTTTTTAATAATTACACGCGATTGTTGGCAGTGACTTACAACCAAAAAGACACTCGCAACCAAGGCGCACGCCAGAAAACAGCTAGCAAACCCAAGTGTAACTGTCGATTGATGGCCAGAGAGAGAGAGAGAGAAGAGGAGAGAGAGAGAGAGAGAGAGAGAGAGAGAGAAGAGATAGGGAGCGCGTCATTGGAAACAGCACTGGTTGGGCTGGTGCTGGCTGGTGCTAGTCGTGGTGGACCCTTTGTTTTTGCCATTTGCAGGGCACACTAATTCGCTTTGACATTTTACGCGTTGCTGACTACGACAAGTAAACGAGAGTGACCAGCCGTTAGCTCTAAACGGCCCACTGACTAATGGAAAGCTTTGCCACAAACTGGTCTTCTGCTTTTCTTCCAAAAACTGGCCACATCAAGACTTGCTTGCAACCAAAGAGACTTTACTTTGCTTGTAAGTTTCCAGCAGTTTGTGACACAAAAACCAGTAGCTCACAAAGTAGAACCTATTCAGGCAGTGATTATGAACTCGTAATTTATTTATCAAATTATTAATATTTATATTCTTAACTCTGGCACAACAGTGAAGTATAAAACATATAAGAAATATTTATTGAACAGTTATTTGGCGTCAAGTTTAATACACTCTGTCAAAGAAAAAGATAAATGAGAAAATAATGCATAAAAGTGCGCGGCTAAATAAAGAATACAAGTGCTACATTTAAAAAAGTTGTCGAAGAGACAATCAGAAAATCAATAAATTGACACTTCATGAGCGCCAAGAAGTGCTTCCTGGAGCAAGGTTAAAGTTGGCAAACCGCCGATAATTGGGGTTGGTGAGGGGTACAAACTTTGGCATGCACTTCTCCTCACAGTGAAGCTCCTTGGCTCGTAGACGGTTTTCCAACTCTTCGGCCAAGTTCTCGTAACCAATGAAGCCCATTCTGATCAACTCCTTTAAGTCATCAATGGTGCAGCGGAAGTACTGCAACGATCGAGGGAAAGAGTTCTGGCCGGTGACTGCAAAATCGGAGGACTCTGGACAGGTGCTCAAGTACTGGCGAATGTAGGAAATGGCCACTGTCTGGTTGACGTTCAGTGCCTCAATGAAGCGATCCAGATACTCAATGTCTCCTGCTATTTGCACACAGCTAAGAGGAAGTAAGCCAGACTTGGTGAGAATCGGAGAGTGAGCGGTGACGAACTCGGACCAGCGCCTGTTGAGCGAAGCAATCTGGTGCTGCTTCACAAAGTAGTACACTTTGGTGATGTCTTCTAGCGTGATCAGGTTGCCAAGGCGTGGTTCAATTTGCTGCTGAACAGATTCCGTGTCAAGCAAATCGGTGCCCATCTTCCAAACGAGAAATCCAACATCGAGGCTCTCCATTTCGTCAAAAGATGTGCCACCAATGTAGAAAAACTTAAGCAGAATGCGGAAGGCTTTGGCAAAATCGTCATTGAGGCACTTTGAGGAGGTAGTAGACAACATTGTATCATTCTTCTCTGCCTCAACTGAAGGGCGGTTCAGCAAGTCGTCAATGCTGTTCATTTCGATAAGCCCATCTTTGGCCGTTTCCTTCCACAGAGTGATCTTGGCGTCAAACTTGCTGCTGATTGACTCAATTACAATTCGGTGGGCAGGCATCAGTTCACCGCAAATTGAGAACAGAACGTCTTGATTCTTAGAGTTCAGGTAAAATTGATCGAGGTGTCTGAAACTCAAAGAACGTTTCTCGAGGTCACGCTTCTGATCTGCAAAAAATGAAATAAATACACTTAATAATTTGGTCTGATCTAAATGAAATAAACACTCACCTGGATTTTTCTGGCACAAGAAACTGTCAAACACGGGTTGAGCCTTTGGGGGAAGAGCAACAAAACCGGCGCCTTGGCTACGAATGATGCTCGGGCGAAAGGGATTGCCAAAGTAAGGGGGAATCTGGCGATGAACAGAAGCAAGAACGCTGGGCGGAAGCTGAGGCGAGTTAACAGGCCCTGCAACATTTCTTGGAGCCACTTGAGGGGGGAAAGACGGCGTCTCTGATGACTGAGCAGTTTCAGGTGTGAGTGGAGGTTGAGCGTTGGGGACCACGTTCACCGGTGCACTAGCCGACTCTTGTTGACTTTGCTCCAAAAGCTCAGGCATCACACTGTCCTCTTCTCCTGGAAACAGCACCACTTCAGTAACCTCTTCAGGGGCTACGGTAGTGATCTCAGTGCTGCTGCATAAAAACAAATTGCCAGAGATGAGAACTAAGAGCATATTGAGAGCATTAAGACATACCATAAAGCGCCGACAAAGAAAAGAGACCACAGGAATGCGTGGAGAATATTCATTTTGAGATGACAAATTACTAATCGATTGGTAGGATTGAGAAGGGCGAGCGAGGTGACAAGTAGCTCAAATGAGAACAACGTCAAGTGGATTAGCTATCTTTGCGCCAATCATTTATATTGATCGGCGAACAGGCAAAATCCACAACTGACTATGGAAAAGCTGCTAGCAAAAGAATGACCAAATTTGGAAATATAGCTGATCGGATACGGATACATGATACAAACACAGCCAATGTTTTAATTGATCACTGGATTATGCAAACAGGACATTCAATTATTACTTAGTTAATGACAATTTTGTTTACATTGAACAAAATCGGACACGACGTCAGAGCGGATACTCTGTTGCTAGCTGATGATTCACAAATGAATACAAATTCTTTTCTTAGAAAAGTATTCACATCGATTATAATTTACCACATAATTAAACTGTTAGTCTAAAAAATGATTTTTTACTAATGTAAAATATGTAACAGATGTAAATTCTAGCAAGTTACAGTGCTGCTCTCGGCAGTGTTCAAAGTTTTAGCAGAAGATGCCAAGTGCTCAAAGTGTTGGCATGTTTAGTCACATTGACTTGCATTGAGCAGCATTGTTATTGTTAGCATCAGCGACCGACAGTAAATGTTTGATAAACTTCCGTTTTCAATGATTGAGTCACCGCAAACTCTTGTTACCATAATGTGAGCTAAGTGCACTGTTTCGAGTGCATTAAGTGCACGACGCAGCCATTCTGACAAGAAAAAATTGCAACGATTTTTTGACTGAAATTCTGTTGCTAAGAATATTGAGCAAACTTCAGAGAAAAAGCGATTATGCAGTTTTGAAAAAGACAGTCACGAGAGTCCCATAGGGATAAGCACTTGTTATTCTTTGTCAGCTGCTGTCACTACCACCTGGCTAAAATAGTTTGCTGCTTTGTCAGCAGAATCCAAATATATCTTTAAAGTGTAGCAGAGTGCAAAGGTCACGCAATACCATCTAACAATTAATGATTGTTCATTTCCTCTTAAGTGGCTATTAGCTAATTAGCTAGATTAAATGATTGAATTCAATTTGCTTTCACAACGTAATTTTTGCTTTTTGTTAATCATTACAAGGGCGTGAGTGTCGCTTCGCGACACGTACTCTTTAGTTTTTCTAAATTTTTAAGCATTGACTGGTGTCATTTGGTTGATCGGCATCGTCCGACGGCTTGAGACACAACTCGCAAGCTCGTTGTGTCCCAAGCCGTCGGTGCCGATCAACCAAATGACACCAGCCTTCAACATTTGGGGTTTACTTGGCTGGTTAGTTTGTAAAAAATTTTGTTCAGTGTCATTTGGAAAATCCATAATAAAAAATACTTTTAATAGTCCAGTCAACTCAAATTTAACATCAATAGATAGGTGTTTATTAGCGTCGTTTTTAAACTAAACCGCGTCATAGAATCATGAAAAATGTAATTTATAGAACCATAAATGTAAACGCAAAAAAATTATATAGAACTTAAATAGGGATTTGTACAAAAATTAAAACTGATTCTAATAATTACTTCCGTAAGTCAAATCAACCTAAATTTAAAACCAATAGATAGGTAGTAGTTAGCATTGTTTTCAAGTAAAACAATGTTTAGATATCATGAAAGATGTAATTTATAGAATCATAAATGTAAATGCGGAAAATCATATGGAATTAATATAAGAATTTTTATGAAATCTTTAACTGGTCATAATAATTACTTGAGTTAGTCAAATTAACCCCAACTTAATACCATTAGATAAGCACTACTTTGCTTTGTTTTCAGGTAAAACTGAGCTTTGAAATCTTGAACGATGTAATTTATAGAATCATAAATGTAAATTCAAAAAATCATATGAAATTAATATATGAAATCTTTAATTGACTGTAATAATTACTCTAAAAGATCAAATCTTTTTGAGTTTAACGCCAATAAGTAAGTATCCGTTAGCTTAGTATTCAGGCAAAAACCGCAACTCAATAACTTTCACGGTGTATTTTTTAGAGTCAAAACAAATCGTATAGAACTTATTCAGAAAGTTCGAAAATATGATCTTAAAAATGCACCCGGTGTTCGAATCACCCCAAGTTTGGTACCATTTGAAAGATGCCATTTAGCTTGTTTATTGTGTGAAAACCGTTTCTTGATATCTTGAACGATGTAATTTATAAAAGCAAAAAAGTCAGTGCAGAGAGAGAAACATCATTTTTTTAGTAAAGTTAGATATTGTGAAAATATTTAAGTGTGTATCTTTGTGTACAAAAATAT
This sequence comes from Tyrophagus putrescentiae, assembly GCA_024499935.1. Classification (NCBI taxonomy): domain Eukaryota; kingdom Metazoa; phylum Arthropoda; class Arachnida; order Sarcoptiformes; family Acaridae; genus Tyrophagus; species Tyrophagus putrescentiae. Next base: position 6,623,618 of record JAMZRA010000001.1, on the reverse strand, counting down.
AATTTTAACACAAAACTAGTCTATCATTTACAAGTTTTTTTAACACAACTGATCAAAATAAATGTGGTTGTAAAGTTTAAATTTTTGCCATATTTTTTTGTTAAATAATTAATATTTAAGAAAAACAGGCTTGTTTTTAATAAATGTTTGCCATTTTTACAAACAAAACAGTTTTAAAAAATGAAAAATGTATATGAAGTCTTTAATGAAAATAGTTACAAGTTTTTATAAAAGAACAAATGAAACAACTTTTTATTTGAGTTGCAAATTAGACCACCTAAAAACAAAAAAATGAAATTTTTAGTTTGAGTTTATTAGACAGGAAAATTAACTTGCCGATGCAAATCGTTAAGTGAGCATTATCTAAAAATTAAATTTCATTATTATTTGAACAGTTTAAAAAGTTATTGTTTTTGAAACAATGTATTTAAGAGTAAAAGTCAAAAATAAATACCTCTATTAATGTTTATTAATTTAGAAAACGTTGATTTGTAAATAAAAACATCAGTTGACAAAATTTTTACTCAAAACTAGTTAGAAGTATACATGTCACAGTCATCAACAGAAACTCAGCAATATTTTTGAGCGAATTTTTAAGATTGTTTACAAAACTGTTTACTTTTTATACACTAGTTCCATCTATTGACATTTAGCACAACTGTTTATAAAAAATTGTAATGCACAAAACGATTTGAAAAACAGAAAAATTAAACTGTTTCATAATTTTTTCTCAAAAACTATTTTAGTTTATATTTAATTTATTTATAATGTTAAAAATTTGTATTTATATTTTTATAATTAAATCACAATTTTTTAAAATTGCAACATTGGTGTTGTTTAAAACTTTTTTATTGCTAGTTTTTTTAAGCACTTTGATGCTCAAAAAACATTCACTTCTATCTGACTATACAAAAAACAGTCAATATGTCGGCTGATGACACGCGTCACATTTTGCCATCAAAAGTAGTGCATTCTATTAATTACAACACTGCCGCCAGGCACTGCTTTTTCAAGCTACTCAACCTTTCAGACAGAAACTTAGCCAGCCAATCCTTTTTCCTTCTCTTTTTCAAGCACTGCAACCTGTCGATTCTAATGATAGCCAATTGATGATCCTTTTTTGTAGATGAAAAGCTTCATTTTCAATCCCATACACCTAATTGTTATTTTTAAAACCCCAATCAAGCAACAGCAACAACATTTTTAAGACAGTTAATTAAATGCAAATAAACCGTAATGGTTTGACATTATGAGTTTGCCGGTAGCTGTGCTATCTTGGTAGAAAAATTAGTAAACTCTGTGGATATGAACAAGTAAAAAGAGCAAAATGTTAACGTGAGCAATAGGGTGCACCATAAACATTTTCATCGATGAGGATGACATGCAAATGAGGACTGGTCAGCGGGTAGCACTGCTTGCCATGATTAATGTTGCCGCAATGGATGCACTGCAATGTGATGTGACTGGGCATTGCTGGACTTTTACTTGGTCTCCTGACCGGCAACTGTCATTAGGAATGGACCGATCCAGCTACTGCAAGATACTATTTTTAGTGCACCATAAAGTAGACATATTTTGGCTGCTGGCCATTAGCATTGCTTAATCTGATAGCGATCGACGCACTTATTAATGCCAAGCAGTGGCAACCATCATTGGCCAATAGACGGCTACTAACTACTACTACTACTACTACTACTACTACTACTACTGCGACTACGATTTGCTAATTTAAATGCTCTTGATGCTACTGCTGACGATCGTCGGCGGCGGGGACCAGCCAATGATAGTGAGGTGCGCTCATTTGGGCGTGTTTGCCTTCTTGATGATGATGATGGTGATTACTTTTGCTGAGTGCGTCCACTAAAGCAGACTGGTGGCTACTGCTACTGGAAAGCCACAAACTCTACAAAACTTCATTGCCTATTAATTGTGAGCTAATGCAATCATTAGGTAATTGCTAAAGGCATCGACAAAACCAACGAAAGCAAAATGATAGTAACGTCAAGAATTTTATATACAAAATTTTTTACACGTATTTATAGAAACGGTAACAACTTGTTGCTGTTTGATGCTAACAGTTTATAAAACAATCAATATATTTGTAGTTTGTTGGAGAAAGTAGCACAAACTTGATTGCTGACGATTGACTGTGCGTTACGCACCGGTGATCATTTACTAACTGTAATTAAAGCTGCTAGGCTGACTAGCAAAACTTGATAAAAGAAAGTGTATGACCACTTTCTCATAAAATTGTCAGAGCAAAGCGTGTTTAACACATCTTTCTAGACGGAACAATGGATTTGAACTGTTGACGAGTGGATCAGGTTTACTGTCATAAAAACTATCTTTATAATCAAATTTTTATTTTATGGCTTTTCAACAATTGACAAGTCGTGCAGCTAAACTAAGCATCTAATAAATAGCATTTACTATATTTTATTAAATGCTGAAATGTCTCTCTGCATCAGTAGTTGTATTGACTTGTCAGCATTGCTTTTGCATTGAATCACCTGCACTTTCTCCAGTTTGGCACTGGATAACATGTATATCATGCTCTCTTTAATTTAGTTTATCTCACCAACACAAAACATTCGTTTTTGAATAGACAGTTTGTTTGTACGCCTCTTTTCTTTGGCCATTGACTATTCACTCAATGGTCAAAGAAGAGGCTACAATGTCGTTGACACTTGAACAGAGGCACAAACACTGAACTTGCAGACACACTGATATCAAAAATAGATCGACCCAATGAAGGGAGGCAGAATGTCCAGTGGCAAGTAACGGCAAAACATCTGCATAATGGCAATTATTCAAATTGCAAGTTTGCTCAATTTGTTGTGTCGATAAGGTAGCGGCGACTTGAATTAAGAGAGCCATGATCGCGCCCGGTCAATTGTATTCAGATGTAGGTGATTTGGCAGGTAAATTGATTTCCTCGGCAGTATTACCCGTTTAAATGTTACCCAGATAGGTCGGTTAGTGGTGCGGCCAGAGCACGCCAAAGGCCTAGTGCACTGCATTTGGCGATTGAGGCCAACGCATATCGAATGAAGACTGATTGCCAGCACTGCCTGCGCACCATCGACGCATCAGCCCTGAAGAAAGCCTGCTTTCTGCTCCGATGTGCCGGGGCAGTGTTTGCATCCAATTGACATCAGTGTCGTTTGCAGAGAGGATCCACACTCACTGTTCTCTGAGCGCATTCAGCTGCATGATAATCTCTGCAACAGCTACTGCAAGAGAACAGCAAAAATGTCAGTATATATAGAAACAATTTCCCTCAAAGCCGTTAATAAGCGCGATAAATGAAATGCTTCACTCTGAATGGTCACAATGAAGTGCCAATCACTGCCTGATGATAGCTGCAACAAGCCAAATTACACGATTCATTTAGTCTTTTTGTGAATAAATCAACAAGTAGTTTAATCGGCCAACTATTGCCATTTTCATCTGAAATTAACCGTTAATCTCACACTCACAAACTACATTTTTGAGCAAACTTAATAATTGGGTTTAAGTTTTATTAAAAAAAACATTTGCATATCTTATTAGAATACTTAAGGATTTTTAGGGAAGATACCTAACAATGACAATACAATACTTGCATTGTTTTTTCCGATTAATATGCAGAATTGTTTGTGAAATGTTGCGCATTTTGGGCACATGTTGAGTGCCTGTCACGCGTGAAACTTGTCTTGGTGCATCAGCAGCACACGCTCGACTGTCAAGTGCTGTCAGGTTAATATCGATATTTTGGGGCCTATTAATTGCGATCGGAAGACATGCATACGGCAGTGTCAGTCAAGCGGTCATCCAGCCAGTCAGTCAGTCAGTTGGTTAGTTGGTCGGTGGGCCAGTGCCGGCTAATGCTTTCTCACTTGCATGCATCAGGTAAAAGAGCACAGGGAAAGAGGCATGAAATGAGATTTGCTTTCGTTTTTCTTGCACAGTGATCAGTGCCGCCTCTTGCGATGCCTCAGCGTTTCCTCAGCAATGATTGGAATGCCATGCTGGCGTGATAATGGGGTTGTCGTCGGTTGCTGAGCTGATGGCCACAACTCTTGGCCCCAAATCCCGTTATCCGACTACTCTTCTCACTGACCACTCTCCACTCATCCTGCCTTCTCTTCAGCCTTCTCCGGCGTCAGTCAGTCTGCTGACCACCTCTCTTGCGTTCATCAATTGAACTGCCGCCAACTAGAGGAGAGTGAACTAGAGAAAGTAGGCTTGCAGTGATCGGCCAGCAAAAAATAGATTCATCGACTACTGAACGAAGACGGTGCAGCCAAAAAGCAGAAAAGTATTAATTAGGCAAATTTAAGACAATCCAATCCTCGTTTGGAGATCATTCATGCTTTGATTGTCCATCCAGACGCATCCACCTTGCAACTGCATCGCATCTCCTTCTGTGCCTTTTTGTTGTCTGCCCTTTGCCGGTTTTATTGGCAAACATCAGTCAGCGACGGCACCGGTACAAAGTTCTTGACACCATGAATTTGCAAACCTTCATTCGGACCAAGCGTCGGTCCTTGTCGTCTGTCTCTGTGCTACCTCATCTCTCTACAACTGTGCCTTCAAACCTTCACTATTGCACCGGTGAACGCCAATCTTGACTTTTGGACTAAATTAAAACTGCTTGGGCTGCTGGCGCTTTCCAAGAAAATATCCATTCTTCCGATTCCAATTGCCCTGCCAATTCCCATTCACATTGAAGACAAGGAGGAGGTGGTGTACTTGAAAGCGCCTCCGCCCGTGTCCAGTGCCTACTCCTACAGTTCGCCGATGATGGAGTCCTACAGCCATGTGGTGCCTCGATACGTCCGTCCGCCAAAGCCTAGCAGCCTGTACTCGCCCTCAAAAATGCACCATCACCACCACCACCACCACGATATTGTTGGCCATGCCAGTGAACTAGTGCCAGTTGTAGCTGAGGCGTCGGCTCCTCGATACGGTGAGCGGATCGTCCCCGGTGCTCAGCCGGCACCCCCTGCAGGACGACCGGCAAAGCCAATCGTCAATCGCCAGCGAGTTCCTCATCGCACCAGGGTGGTTGTTAGACCGAGAACGCAGAGCAACGTAGAGTACTATCAGCCAACGCCAACTACACAGCCACCACCGCCACCGCCACCATCTTCGGCGCCAATTGACAACGACTACTACAAGTCTCCTTATGAACCTGAAGTAAGCAAACCGCAGGTAGACTCAATTGCTGCTGTTCCAATGAAACACGAGCTGACTGATCAAGACATTGCTCAGGCCGAGACGCCGAAGCAACCTTTAGAAATGGGCTTCCTGAAAACTTACTAAATACATTCGTCAAGTGCAAGGTCTGACTGAAAAGGGCCAAAATGAAGCCAGTGGCCAGCTGTCGCCACCAGTTTCTGAAGCAGTGCAACCAACTTCCGATTCAGCTGATTCAGAAAACGGCAGCGACAAGTGGCGCATCATCGGCAGCAACTCTTCGGACAGTGTCCCGTTGAAGCCTTCGGGGCAGCCTGAATCAACTGCCGGCATTGCTCAACTTCCTCCCCAGCAAAGCGCTATTAGCATCCAGCACCAGCAACATGTCAGTTCAATTGTGTCTTCTCGACCTGTTACGCCAATCACCTCGCCGATTCAAAATCATTGGCAGCAAAACTTTCACTCCGTTGGAGTCAGTAGCCCAAACCAATACCCAGCAAGTGAATACGTGTACAGGCCACCTGAATTGAAAGTGATGACCAACCTGCCTCGTTACAATCCCAAGTTGGATCAAGTGCGTTCTGCTGTGAATAAGCCAATCATTTCGCCCCTGCGCCAGTCATTTCTCAGTCACGACAGTTCATCAAATCAGGCGACACAGTCCTTTACCAACTCTGCCCCGGTGTCCCTTCAGCCAACGCAATTTCTCTACACCGTCACTCACAACAACCCACCGAGCACACCGTTCAGCTCCTATTCCCCTCATAACCAGTACCCAAACTTGGAGAACTTTGGGTTGACCTCCTTCAGACAGTCACAACTGAAACCAAATCAGTCAGCAAAACCTTCTTCATATTTGCCTTCACTAAGTGCATCTGCCAGTGTTGAATCGGCCAAGTGGATTAAGCCGGCTGAAAAAGGCCACAAATCCAAGTTTTTCAACAATTTTGGTCATCGATTATCCCAAATTTTCTAATTAGTAGCAGCGTTTTTAAATTTTTTTTGTTCATCAACATCGATGAACACCTTTCGATGATACTCACTTTATTTTCCACTGCTTTTTTGGCTTGACGCCAACGCAAACCTTTTCTCGTGTCATTGCAAATCATTACATTTTCTATTTATAAACTGCCATTTTTTACACTTGAACTTTACTAAATTATTTACTTTTAAATGTACAAATTTGAATTTCAATAAAATTCAGCCCCTCTTCCTGCCACATTAAAAACTGTAACTATGAGTGAGTTTTGTTCTTCGATAGGCTTGCTGATAAAAACTGTCTATATAATCAATAATAAATATTTTTTAAGATTTGGTGCTACTAAGATTGCACCTTATAGAAAAACGAAAAGAATTTCAAGTTAAAGAAAATAAAGTGAAACTACTATGTTACTCAATGTTGCTTTTCAATTAACCAAAATAAAAAATAAGGACATTAGATAGTAAAAACTACCAAAAACTTTTTAAAATTTGTAAACTCGCACAGGTCGTGCAGGTGCTAGTCACATCGATGCATCAAATTACAGCGCTTAATTTAGACAGTAGGTGCTGTACTCGGTAAGTGTATTCAGGCATTGCATAAATTGCCAACATTACTGTTTGATTTAAAGTGCAACAATTTTGTGAAAAATCTTCATCGTGACAAGGAGCAAGTGAAAGGCATCAAATAAATACCGTGACTAGTCACAACTTTTATAGAGACTTGTTAACATGTTGAACAGGTGCTCCAGAAGCCATAGTGCTTGTCAAAATGTATTTTAAGGACGCCATTTAGAAGATTGAAAGTAAATTTCAACAAAATTTACTTGATCAACTGAAATAACAAAAGTTTATGTTAGTTTTGGGTAGTTTTACAATTAAAAAACAGCTACCATATTTATAAGTTCAAAACTTGAAATTTTTCCAGAAAACAAAATTGTAAACACAAAGACAAGCACTTGATATCGTGAAAACTTGTTTGCCCGGCTAATTTTTTTATTTTTTCTCAACAGAGTATGAAACAGCGGCTCCATCTACAGTGGGAAAACCAAAATGTTCAATCAGAAGCTGCACTTACGCGAAGTTCAGTAGTTGGTAAATACATTTTGCGCAACAATTGTCTGCACGCTTCAACACAAACATGATAATTACCTTTACAGAAATGTTTCATTGTTTGCCGATCAATGGACTGCAGCAAATCAGTAGAGTCATCATAAAGTAATAATGTGTTTATTGTTTTATTTTTTTGTTGAAAAATTTTATATTAAATACACTGCCTTCGAGTAAAAAAGTTTTTTATGAACAAAAAATATTACAAAAATGCAAAAAAAATGAATGATGGCATTTACATTAAACAGCGACAATGTTTTTCAATTTTTATTTCAAAAAAATCTAATAAACATTCTTTGTTGAGCTTGAAGATGCTGTGATGTTTAATAGCCACCACCTCCCTTCAAAGTATTGGCAATCATTGTCAAGTACGAGTCCTTATATTCGTCCGTCGCTCCACTGGCCACCACGTGAACGTTTGTCAATCGATCGTTGCCTTTTCCATATCCCGATTTGGCTTTTGAGAGGAGTCCGCGACCGAAACCGCGCCATTTTTTGCTCGTATGTGTGCCGGCAGGGCCGAATCCCGAGTGGTCTTTCATGAATCCGCCACCCATTAGCATGTTTTGGTAGCCGAAGCTGTTTTTGTACAGCTGATTTAACTGCATTGCCGGCTTTTTCTGGCCTCCAGAACTCATTCCACCCGAATAACCGCCACCACCACCTCCGCCACCACCTCCGCCACCGCCACTGCCGTAAATTTGAGCCACTTGTTGCCTATAAAAGCTAAGTGGAGTCCCATCATCAAACGCTTCCACTGCCATCATTTTTGGATATCGAGACGCCCCACCGCAGCATTTTCCACCCGAGGACATGGATTTTCTGTTTGGAAAGAGAAAAGTAGTCGGCGATTAGTGTCTTTTCAATTGCTACTAATACTTGGAGGATTTTAGCTTGTGCTTTTAAACACGTAAAGCACGACAGGTGTGCACGAAATGCGGTCCATTAATTAAGAAAAAAAGTGCCCGAAACAAGCCTGTGGCTGAAACACGCACATTACTCGAACGTTGCGCTTCATTACGGAAAAGGAGTGCACTTTCACTTTAGTGGAGATTTGCAAAAAGAAAAAATGTGCCTCATTAGATGAGCTTGGAAACTTCATAAACCACTGCTCATCAAATATTCATGCACTGATGCACGAGTCACCAGCAGCCATGACCTCAACACCAATTGACTCCTGCACAGTGCAATCATTTTGATTTTACACACTCTTACATCATAAAGTTGATGAAACGTAACTGATCATTATGCTGCCGCTTCAAACAAAAAGCAAAGTCTCTCTGCTCTAAAGTTACCTTAATGTTCTGTCGTAGTGCTAAATGTAGGATTTGAGAAGCCTTGTAGTATTTACCAGCTTAGCGATGCACTTTATCTGTACTTGGTAATAGTCCAGATAAACTAAAAACAAGTCGCTTTTTTGATGCAGACAAACGTTAGAAAAGTAAAAACTATTTAAAGTGAGAGTGGTGAACAGTTGACTGACAGTAAACGGAAATGCCAGTTGAAACTAGGTGAAAAAGAGAAAAAAAAGTTGAAATTTTCTTGTAACTGCTATCTTCAAGCGATGTGTCACACTGGACAACCATTGGTGTCCGCTCTTTCTCTGCCAGTCGACAGTACCTGTATATAGATTGGCTTTAATATTAATGTTACGTAGGTGCATTTTTTTAATACTAATTAATTACAAAGTGTCCTCACACTAGATAGAAATGGCGTAGTAGCGGAAAAAATGCGAGAAAGAGAAAGTTGTCCGCAACATGCTTTGGAGTGCAGTCTCACACCAAAACGCCGTGTGTGCCGGTAATAGGCAGCCGTATGCTTACTTTCACTTAATGAGAGACTGAAACATAGAGAAGAGAGAGAGAGAGAGAGAAAGGGAGAAAAATGAAAGGAGCTATTGCGTCGATAAGATCGGCAACGAAACCCAACTGACAGGAAGACAGTTTGGGGGAGATGATACATTGGATATCTAGGCCAGTATTAGAGTGACCAAACCCAAGCCTATTGCCGGAGGCACCACTGAGGCATACGTCAATTGACACTTCGGGACAGAAATGGCACGTACGCACTACCTTTTTACGCTGCACCTCAAGCGAGCATTTATCACCAGGCACCATAAACCTGACTTTCTGTCGGGTGGCACTATCAACTTCTGGTGGCAACAACTTTTTTGCGCAGGCATTTCGATCTGCTATTTTCGATGCACTTGCTTTGAACTTAATTGATTTATTCTACTTGAAAATGCAAAGTGATGCTCTGCAGAGAAAAAGAGACAACTGGAGCCAGGCAGTAGTCAGGATGGCAATCCAGATTAGCCCACTTGATAGTGTCGCTCGCATAGACACAGCAAGAGAAATCAAGTGAACGTGCAATGAGAGACAAAGCAGACGACTGCAGGCTGACAGACATCACCACCGCTGGCGCAACTGGACAGCAACAGTCTTTAACTGTTGGTGTTCTGTTTGTCATCTTCCGATACTACTGCTTCACTTTCTCTGCTCAAAAGATGTTGTTGCTGTTGCAGTTTAAAACAAGACTCCACTTTCGAGCGATAAGAAGGAGATGCGCCATTAGATCCTTTAATTGCCACAGGTAAATGTTCGGCAACAACTGCAGGCGAACAAGAGGCTTTGTAGAGAGCACCGGAACTTTGCACAGCTGTTAAGACGACTGCCTAATTGGCAAGTGCGATTAATCAATTGATCTGCTTGCAGTAGGAGAATGCAAACAGTTGTCGATACTTGCTTTCACTCTACTAAATGACATTCCATTGCAGAGCAGTGATTTGCACTAAAAATACTACCTAGGCAGAGCGCAACTGCCATTTCCTTGTTTCATCCGTCGTCATGGGTAAGTGGTAAATACTGCTTACCTAGGTGAACAGACTTCAACCGAACAGAGACAAACAGTCAAGCAGACAGGGCAGACAGGCAGACATGTCCAAAAAGAAGGTCCACTCTTAAAAATGCTGCACATGTTGTCAAATATTGAAAACTGAAATTCAACACTGCGATTACCGTAGACAGTTTGTTTCGGCTGCTGAATGGCCGTAGTTCTACTTGATTGAGCTCACGTTTTGACTACTCTTCTGGTCAAGTACTCTTCAGTCAGAAAATGGCAGCACAATGAATGTAGTAGTGATGACTGGAAATAGTACTGCAAGGTGCGCATTGATTGATCCATTCGATTTGCACATATTCATGCTGCCTCTTTTGTCGCAATAAAAAAGAACATCCAAACAGAGGCTCAATTGAAGAGTACACAATTAAGTGGACAAAAGAGGCCATTGAGCTTACTAAAACTTGTCGATTGGGCACAGTGCTGGTCCAGCACTGATGGAAAATAACAGAATGACTAACAGACTTTTTGTTAAAAATTCCGTAAAAACGGAAAAAACAAGTGAAAATGTTTGCTTGCTTCACTGTTTTAAAAAAGGAAATTATTCTAGCAAATCCTAGTAGTATAATGGCAAACAGTGCAAAACAAACAATTATAGTTAAAGATAATTAAGGTAATTGTTTGGAAAAAAATGCTAATTAATAACGACACTAGAAAAAAGCTGGCTACGTGCACCAACTATGCTGCTTGTTATTTTTTCATGTTTAGAAAAATTTTGGTTTTAGCTAGCATCTCAGTACAAGTACTGTTAGTAGGCGATCGAAAGTGAAATCAATTTCCAATTAGGTCATAAAAAGCCGTGCGCCTAATGAGCAGATTATCGTGCAATGGCAACGGCACGGTAAAAACGTCTTGCAAGTTGGCATGGCTGCTGGCAAATTGCACCGATTTAACATACCAGAGCAAGCAGTAGAGAAAAGCATGTCTCTTGTGTTAATCAATATCGACTTTTAGCCTGCCTAAGCTTTCTCTTTTTCTTACTAAGTGTCATAGCACCCGGCAAAGGGAGCACTGAAAGAGTGCACATGTGTGGTTGAGCAAATTATCAGAGGGAAAATTGTCGTATTTTTGCACACAAACTAATTTATTGACCGGTGTGCTGCTTTTCTACAAAAAGATGCCATTAAGGAGGCATTAGTGTGCCGACGTGATTCCCCTGAGATTGAGCCGTGTGCCTTTTGACCCTTGCTCAGAAATTGATCGAACAAGTTGAACTCACGAGCATGCAGTGACACAAGTGCTGAATGAGTTCGGACTCGTGCACAATCTAATCGGATCACATGTGTGCTCAGCTATTGGCAAGTCAAATGAAGATGAATCGATTTAGACATGTTTTTCAGTGTAAATGAGTGATACAACTACTTGGACAAAGTAATTCATTGTAAGGCAAGGCGACACCTGTATTCTTTGTGGATTGATGCGTGGTGCTATAAATAGATACACTTCAGACAACAATACCACATCAAGTGACATTTTTATGCTGTGTTTCAAACAAACTATTTCTAGAAAAAAAGTTTCAAAAAATTACTTACGACATAAGAAAACTAATCGGAGAAAATGAAGCTTCGACTAGGGGATTGTTAATGAGAAGAAGGAGACTGACAGCAACGAGAGCTGCCGCCTGGAAGTAGGTTGTGAACGATTGAGGAAGCATGATGACTAAGGCCACACTTGCCAGAATGTGTGAAAACTGAAACAAATGAAGAATTAAAGGTGTATATTTTTATCCACAGAGATGCCAACTTGCAGAGAACTGCCTGAAAATGAGACTACTTGCTCATTGTTGTTTCATTCAAGCAGTTCAAGTGACCAGGAAAAATTTGATTAAAACGTTGTGTTGCTAAAGGTGAACGGTTTCACGACAACAGTTTTCATTAAAATAAAACACACTTTTTTGTCGATGAAAGGTGACTGGCAAACAAAATGAAAAAGGGCACAGATGAAGTTTAAAGATGAGAGGCGTAAGAAAGAAAACTTTGCACCTGTAGAAGAAGATGCGTGATCGATAAGCAAATAAGGAAAATAAATGGCCACTGGTAAAATGGCAGCTGATCAAACTAAAAGGGCAAGAGGTGGCTAGAATATGGCCATGTAAAACACGCAAGAATCACTTGATCACATTTGACTAATCAACTGATTCGCAGCATCGGAAGAAAGTGCACGGGCCGACGCCGTCAAAATGACAGCATGGACGCGGTAGTCGCAAGTTTCTTTCAATGATCACTGCACGTAAATGAAAAGCGAAAAGTACAGTCTGCGGCAGAATGAGCGGCTTTGCAAGTTGGAAGGCAACAGCAGCAACAGAAGAAAAAGAGGAGAAGGCATCTTTCTCGCAAAGCGGGTCATAATTTGTCTGTCTCGCTGCTGTTCACGCAACAGACTCTACTTCCACCGCTGCAGTGACCGCGTACTGGGAAGAGAGTCTGTCGGGAAAAGAAGGGAAAGCAGAGAGAAAGGCAAGAAAGAGAAAGTGCCTGGAAGATGGCAGAAGGCGATGATGGCCACCTTACGTTTCACTGATCGACTGATGACGATGGAGATGAAGATGACGATGCGATGCTCTCCTGCTGACCAGTGCTGCCCATGATTCAGTCCAATTGGTAACGGCCCGTGCGTGCCACTGTCGTCACTTTGTAGCCATTCAAGTCTACCACAGTGGGCTCCTTTGTAAGTCATATACTTTTATGTTCGTTTCAGACGCTCTCACAAAGAACTTTAAACGAGATTAGTATGCAACAATTGAGCAGAAAGCAACAATGCTATGAGAAGGACAATTACTGATGCTCTTTTCGGCAAGGTGCATCGTCTAGTTGCCCCTGTCAGTCAATCATTTGTTTGCATTGCGGCTGCAGTGGCGGGAACCTGGGTTTGCTCACCGGCACGACCCCTGGAGAGTTGATCGATCGAGGAGGCAAGAATGCTAAAAACATGTAGCAGTTTATAATTGCCAGACTAGACAGTCAATAAACTGTCCACCGGTGAACTATATTTCAAGTTAAACAGCATATTTTCACACGTTTGCAAACCGCCTCTGCAGGTGTTCACCCCCCAAATGGGCAGGTCGCAATGACCCAGTTTTAAATTGTACCTAATTAAGAGAAATGGGCAAGTTTGTCTGTTATTACAGGCTAGTTGTTCTTTCTTGGAAGGTATATATTGCTCGATCGAATTAATGAGGCAACTATTATTATTACACAGTACAAGTCTAACGCAGATGGTTTTTCGGTAAATAGAGGATAGAAGATATGATACGAGTGATGTAATCGTCTTGTGCAAGCAAATAAACTGACTATTATTCATCGCTAAGCGTAGGAAAGCTTAGAAATGGCTTTCATCTCTTGTCAGCTACAAAGTGACTTAATCTTCCTAGTCTGTGATAAATGGTAACAGTAGGTCGAATAAAAGTTCATTTTAGATCAGCAGTGGGCAGTGTCTGCATCCCAAAATTGTCTGGCACAAAAGAATTTTCCTGTTTGCGGTCAGTTGCGGCATGGGAAATAAAACTCAAAGTCAGTAGCCTTTACTGCTCACAGTAAATGTGTTGTGTAAAACAAGTTTTATATACCCATAAAACGCAATTTGATTAGGTGAAAAACAATGCCTTTTTTGACTACACGGCTTATAATACCGCATACAACAAGTGATAATTTACATTAATTATCATTTAAATGTTTCTCAAATTGATGTTTTTCATGTGTTTGTCAACTGTAAAAGTAAGTTCAACCTTAAATTGCAAAAGTAAAAGTGCAATTATTATTTAAATTGTTTAGTACTAGTTGTACTAGTCGAGTACTTAAATAAAATGCTTAACATCCCAACATAATCAGATTTTTTGTATTGAGCATTTGTACAAACGTAAACTATTTTTTTATTTTTATTTCATATACTTTTTCAATGACTTTTTTTGTTTAGATTTAAATTTTGAACCTCTAATACATTAAAAGCTAGTTGAAAAAATGATGCAAGCAAAATATTGACAAGATACAATCGCAAAAAAATAATAATAAAAATGCAATAATAGCAACAACTGAAAGCTGAAAAAATATCCAGGCATTTCACAACCACTGTCAACGAAGATGAATAGACAAATATTTGGCTGTCTAATGAGTCTTTGGAAAACAACTTTTAGACCTTGCAATTGGTCATTTTTTTGTTGACTAATTAGCTCACCCTATGTAGAAACGATGCCAAGTGATACTTATGTTTTCTGAAAATGTCACTTTATCTGCATTTTTTCTTGCACAACATGGCTTTCTCTACTGCAAATGAGATAAGTTCAAGTTTGGTTTTCACAAATGCGGCACATATTTAAAGTTTGTTTGCAGTAGAGCTTTGTTGTAGCGAAAGAGCCAGTGGCGTCTGTCCGATCAATGTGATGGTGCCAAACTAGAAAAACAAGTGGACGTGCGCCAAAAGTTTATTTACGGATCTGCGAAAAGCAACTGTGTCTTTGCTGTGTTTAAAGAAATCATTTACTATGATAAGGAAAAGTGACTACTACTAAGAAAAGCACTTGTTGGACATTAACTCTCCCATCTCGTCACATCCTTGATCGCCGGACACCAGGCTTAAATAAAGTAAAAGTGCTGTCAATCAGCAATGCTGAAAATGCACTCATTGTGTACAAAATAAAAATACTTAAGTTTATTTAAATTAGTAACACATTTCATTGAAAAGAACTGGACAAACCTAACAAATATCTTGGCATTGCACTAAAAAGTAATCAGTTAAATAAGATAATAATGATATCTTGATGATCTGACGTGTATTTGTTTTGTTATGCATTCTACTATTGTACTATGTCAAAATTATGGTTTGCTGTTCTAATTTTTTGTAAACATTAACCGTCACATATTTTTTATAAATTTATTTTCAATTTAAAAATTAAAATACAAAAATTTTTAATATTTTATTTTAAAAATTAAATAGCAAATGCAACTTTAAATTATCTATAAAAATGCATCGTTTGCATAAAACTTTAAATAAACATGGTGTTATTAATCCACAGAATAAAATACTTAAAAAATGTTTAATAAAAAACCCATTTTTTAATTTAAAATAAGTCAACTAAAGTCATAGAGAACAATGGTAAACTAAAATAAAATTTTTATTTAATTTACTTAACTTTTTAAATTTAGTTTATAAAAAACTATTTTGAAAAGGTTACTGTCCTTCTGCGTTTTATCACAATGTTTAGCATAACTTAGATTCCCAATTTGCATTCAATTTTATGTAAATAACTAAAGTGACAATTGAGAACTTTCAAGAGAATAACAAGAATGCACTTTAATAAGCATCTGGCTGAGTAAACATACCCAAGTTCGGTCAAGTGATAAAAAATAATGCAAAAAATAACATTTGTAATATACTTTTTAGCTACTGACCATGCTGTTTGATCAAAAGTTACTTGCAACAATCAAAACTTTAGACTGATTTAAATATAACTTTAAAAATAAAAATTGTAGTTAAAAGATAATTTAGCAACTTTTAACGGAAACAACTAAGTTTTAGTAATTTATATTTTTTACCAGTAATAAAGTTATCTTATGCAAGTTTTTCTAAATTGTAATGTTCATTTTTTAAATTTTTATTTTTCAAAAGTTAGTTACAAAAACTATTAAAATTAAAACAATTTTATAATTATTAAATTGTTTTGCCAATTTTAAAAAATTTAATAATATTTTATAAATGGCAAATTGATTTGACAATCCTTTTATTTTTTATTTGATTTAAATTACCATTGAATAATTTGTATGATTGAATGTATGTGCACTCACTAATGAGGCTTTTTTTGGCATGACTAGTCACTTAATTAACAACTCCCTGTTTTGATCTTTACATGTTAACCGTTTGCCATTATTGCAAAAAAGTAATTGAACAAAATGTCAAGCTGTCAAATCACTTTACAAAATTTTTGTTTTTATAAATTTTTAATTATAAACAATTTTTTAAAACGGTAAAAATGCTCGTATAACTTCCGTTTTGTTTTAAAATAAAACATCAAAATGAAAAATAAATTCATGTATGTGGCCATGCACTAAAACGATAAAGGGAATGCATATTGATATGTTTGACAACAAAACAACATATTTTTGTGTTGTTGAAAAAACATTGTTTGGTTCATCATTGATTTTGTTGTGCGTATTGAACTGAAAGCCGCATCATCATCGTCATCCGCATCAACCATGGCAATTGATTGAGCATCACATCTACCATTCGAATCACTCTTGTTCATTATTGTACAAGCACAATTTAATTGTCCACATTTTTGCCTTTGTTTTGAGCCTATCAATTGGACGCATCAGCACACTTTGATTTGTTTTCATGGATGCACTCTTTTACGCTCTATGTGCATTCTCACTTGACTTTGCAATAAATCAATGCCATCCATTTTTATTGGCAGCGCCAGTGAATCCGATATCAAATAGTATTACTCGAAAAATGCTTTTTGTTCACTTGCTTTGCCATTAAAAACACTTGTGCTGTCTCAATCGTTATGGTGTATCATTATAGCAAAAATAAAATTCTGAAAAATTTACATTAATAATTAGATGCGAAACGACAATTCTGGCATTTGAGTGTCAAGCTTAAAGTCTAATCTAATTTAATGTAACGACGTTTACTGAATGTAGCAAAAGTGCTTTTACGTCTAGAGAATATCAATCAACTTGCTGTTTTTGATTAATGATTGTTTTCATTTATTTTAAATTCAGAAAATTATTTACAAGTGTACGATCAAGTACACAATAACAGCTGTTTTTAGAGTAAACTTTTTTTGAAACAAAAAATGATTACAATATGCTTAAATTTCATGTACGATCGATTAGCGCGTAAATGGCAAGTAGAAACTACAGTGTTTGCTGTAAAGACAGAGTGCACAAGTCAAACTTTGAGTGCCCTTCACCAGAGCCCACAAAATGATGGCCAATTTGCACATCGTCGTACTTTTAATTGCTTATTGATTACTGATTGGCTGCTTGCAAACCTGGAGTGCTGACACTGTAGACAACGTAGGCAACTGCTGTTGTTTTCTGGCAAACTGCAGCCAGACATTCACCAAAACCGTCTGTCAATCTTGCAAGTTGGCACACACAAGTTGTGTGCACCACCAAGTGGCACTTGTCGAGCGAGCAATTCATCTTCATCTTCTGCCGATCAGGCACTGAGCCGCACTTTTGGCACCGCAAGCTGTGGTCATTTAGCACATAGGCCGTTTCAATTGTGCCGCACTTGCCTTTTTGTTTGAGCGGCTATTACGCAAATGCTAATCAACGCAAGCTACGACTTGAAATTTTTCAATAATAATGCTTTATTCAATGTTATTGATAACAAACTTGGAGAGACTGTCTCTCCGTTGAAAAAAACATGATGCTACAGTGGAAAAAAAGTTGCACAGGAAGCAAATACCATACTAATCAGTGGGAACAGCGCTCCCATTTTGTCGGATCGACCTGGTGGCTGGTGGTTTGCCAACGACGCTGGACATTTTGCGAATCGGAGCTGAGCTGGTGCCGTCTCCGACGATGGCCAGTGAGACCGTGTTGCAGTCAGGTGGTACAGCCTGTGACTGGCTGCCATTGAGCCGTTGGTTAAACAGTCGACCAACAAAGAGCGCCTTGAAGGTGTTTCGGAACTGAGCAGACATGCCACAGTAGATGGCAAAGTTGAGCGGAAAACTCAGCATAATGATAAAGTTAACCAGCAGTACTGTTATTTGGGTGAACGGACGATGAGAGTCGCCTTCAAACGTGATTATTTCCATGTTCACCAAAAGGTGTATTATGGTTGCTATTGCCATTGGAATCTAGAAGTAAAAGTATTCAGGTGAATTGTCCAAAATATTAATGTAACCTACCTCCACACAAAGGAAGACACTGACGACGACAATAAGCATATAAGTAGTTGAGTTGCTGAGATCATTGCGCTTTTTGCGGGAAGATGCATTTCCATCCTGAAGCAACTTGAGTCTCGTTTTTTGAGCTCTCTGTCAATAAAATTATTTTCAGTTAGTTTCCATTCTTTTTACATTATTACTACATGTTCATCTGGCTTTTATCTGTTCCAACTTTTATATCAGCAGTATTACTTTGTAATTTTAGGTAATAGATTATTTATTAGGCAACTTGGTCATTGCCAGTTGGTGGTCATCAATGGATGAATGCATTGAATCAGTTGGCCAAAATAAAACTGACTAGTTGGTACAACAATTGTTCTAGTTTGCGCCAAAACCGTACTGGTTTTATTCTAGTAATTAATGTCAATTCAGCAGCAATTACGCGAAAATTGGCTTTAGAAATCAAATTAGAGTAGACGCTGCCCTTCAAAAAGCCTTCCAGTGGACCTTAATTAAGACAAATGGATCTTAATTTGGGAAATACAAAGAAAATGACTGGCCACTACAGGATGCAATATTACTTAAAACCAGGTCGGTTCATCTTCATTAGCAAATTCAATATCAAAAGTGTATACTGTTCATTTTGATACAATTTTTAAATTAAAATTTTCTTGTTTCTAACAAGCTTGTCACGTCACTTTAATCCAAAAGTACACGCTTATAAAGCAATTGCTAATCGAAAAACAGTGTCTCATCTAAAACTTACTTGAAGTGCACTGAAGAGGAGTACATTGAGAATCACCAGTGCAATGCACGGCCCCAAGTTGACAAAGACGATGCGGAAACCAAAGTAGAGAGGAAAGTAAATTTCAGGTCGTGTCACCCATGAAGACACTTTTTGCAGACAAGCTGTGGTGGCCATGTTTTGGTCGTCAGCACACGTTACACTTTCATACTGAGTGTCAAAAAAGCGACTAGCTTGCACCGAGATTGAAGCAATGAAAATTGTGACAACAGCCCGATTGACTTTGGGTATGGTGCATAGCGTCTTTGCCAGGGTAGGGTGGCAGATGTAAATGTACCTGTAAAGTGGAGTTCATTAATGCCCATTAGCTAGTGTTTGCCGACAGAGACAAAAGCGCGCATTTGTTTACCTTTGAGCTGCAAGCAGAATGGTGAGCCAAATTGACGAGTTATGTAAAAGAATAGGAACGTGTTCAGTCATGACATTGTACACGTAGCAGAGGAAAGAGCCATTGAGGAGAACAGAGTGATAGCCCATTGTGTACATGTAAAAGTACCACGGAGCTGGTGACAGCAAAGTGAGCAGGTCGGCAATGGCCATCCACAATAGCACCAAATTGGTGGGCGTCTTCATGTGTCGACGAGTGAGCACGGCGATGATCAGCGAGTTGGCCAGCAGTGTGACAGCAACCAGAATGGGCATTATGCCACCGTACATTACACTGGCATACTGTATGGGGGCTGCTTGCGTCACATTGAAGATGTCTGGGTGGCTGCAGTTGAGCAAGTAGCTTTCATTCAAAAGAAACTCCTTCACATGGTCAACTTCAGGCATACTAAAATTGGTAGCGTCACTCATTTTGCTCGGTTTCACGTGGTCAGCATTTAATTGCTATGACAATCAAAATGAAGTATTAATGAAGCAAGTTGATGGCGAATGTATTTCTAGAAAAATGACCTTCAGAGTTGCTCATTGCCCATATTTCACAGTTGGTTGCCTTCTGCCAGACGGAAATTAATGTTGGTCCAGTGTGATCGAGTTGCTGTCAATCGTAAATAGCAATCACTTCAAAGGAACAGTGGATCGTAAATAAGAACCGGCAAACAAGAGAATATTAAAATAGGGACCATTTGCAGCCAAGACAGCCTTTTTTGAAACAAGCAATGCATCGGATTTAATCTGCCAATTTTCAGCATAAACGCAATAGATGTCTGCAAAATAAATGTCATTAATGCACCATAACAGGGCTGTATTGGGATAGACTTTCATTTCACAGTGCACAGCACTCCCACTACTGCAAAACAAATAGGTAAACATGCACGAATTCACATGGTATGTGAAAAGAATAAAAGGCCAGCAGAGAGTGGCAAAGATGGCTGTGTGACATGCCGAAGAGCCTGAAAGCAGCAAAAGAACTTCCGATGGGCGCTGTTGCAGCTGACCGAGCTGATGCTACTGAGGCAAAGCAGATTGTTTCAGTAGTGAATGGCAATCGGTTCCCTCTGAATACAATTGTATTCTTGCTGATGTTCCAATTCTCAGTTGAGGCGGTTGCATGCAAGGGCAGCACTGGCGAAATGGCAGCTGTGCCAATTACCAGCGTCGAGGCATTTGAGTCGCAGACATGTTGGCAACTCAAATAGTGATTGCAATTACATTTTTACCAAATCTCTTGAAAATGTGCCAATCGGTACACGCTGAATGCAACCTAACTCGGACAAACAAGCAGTGCATCTATAGGCTCAAGTTACCTTGTTTAAGACCAAATAGTTTAATTTACTTTAAAGATAAAAATTCTTGTACAATAAAAACAAGTTTTAAAATGTATTTCCAAGCAAGTATTTTAACATGCAAAAACTTTATCTAAAAGCACATAAATATTAATTATCTCGACCACAATTACGTAGGCCACGCAATGAAATCTTGTGGCATCTTGGCGGCCAGACTGGTTGACGTCCGCAGACAAAACCCAAGTTTAATATAAACTAAAGTAATTCACAAGACAACAATTAAAAGCTGAAACTCCTTTTATCTAATGCAGTCTAATGCCTCTTTTTAGTGTGTTTGCCTGTCACTTTTTGTACAATTTGCTGCAAGATCAGGGAAAATGTACAAGAGAGGTGCACTTCAAATGTCACTCAACTCAATTGAATTGTGGCAGTGGCTCCAAATAGGACAGTAATTAATTGAATTAGAATCGAACTGCAGTACTCGACTCGCAGATCATCAACTGCTGCTGCCACAGCGAGTCAACCATGAGTGGTCAATTATTATAAATATTCAATAGATGTTTACAGCAAAAATATAGATGTCTTTCCAGAATACCACCCTCGTTCACTACATTGTCTAGTTTAAAATTTATTTACTACAAGTTCAAACTGTCAGGAGCAGATTTTTTTCAATGCAAAATAAACTTTACAAACATTTTATTCAACTAAATTTAAATTGGCCAAACTCGGGTATGCCAGTTGGGTGGCCAACTGCATCACTGGTCAATTGACAACCTCACTGGTCTAAAAAATGTGCTAGTTTTTTAGCCATGCGAATAATGTTTTTACGCAGGTTGAGAAAAACTAAAATGTTTTAAATTTGCCAAGTAAATATTTGTCTTTATATGTAGTGCATGCATAATTAAAAACTATAAATTTAATTAAAAATTTTAATTATTTTGTCATAAAATGTAACATGTATGCATTTTACTAAAAAACTTAGCCTAGAAGCCGTAGGCATCTCTTTTAGCCAGTGAGCAGAGCTTTTATAAAAAGGACAAAATGTGCTTTTAAATTTGAGTACAAGTTAAAAATTAAATTTATGTATGATTTTTAATTTTAAATTGTATTTTGAGTGTTTGAAAAATGCTAAAATGAAATATAAAAATGATTTAATGAGAAAAATGCAAAAACAAACTATGGTGATACAAGTGCTACAATCAAAACAGCAGTATTGTGTTTGACGGGCCTGTCAACAATCAAAACAAATTGAAAAATTTGTTTATTTTATTGTTGTACTTTTATATCAAACATTAAAAATTGCTCAGAACATTTTTAATATTTGCAATGACAAATTAATTAGACTTTGCTGAAACTATTCAATGTTTCACTAAAAAATATAACGAGTAAACATTGTCAACAGTTTTAAAAACTTTTGGTCATCAAAGAATCTGGCTCAAACTGAGCATTTTTAGAAACAAATTTTTTTAACAACAAAAAAAATTAATAAATTCATGTGAAACTAAACGACGTTTTTAAAACTTGATTGAGCAAAACTTTTAAAACTTGATTTTTAATATCAAATTTCAAAATTAAAGTGACATACTAAAATAAATCAATTATAAAAAATTTAGTTTCTAATAACTTTAAATTTCATCGATTATTATGGTTTAAAATTTTTAATTAAACAAAAGCTTTGACAAATTTAGTTTTAAACTTATAAAACAAAATACATTCACACAAAATTATATTAAAAGTTTGAAGAAAAACTTGTTATTAACAGAAACTATGAAATTTAATAAAATCACAAAACCAGACTTACGTAATTTTTTCCAAACAATATTTGTTCAATGGTAAAACAAGCTAAATTGTGAGAAAATCAAAAGTGTGGCTGATTTAATTTGAATTACAATCGAAAATTTCCAATTTTTGATGATTGTAAAGAATGCACCAGAGCACAAAGAATGGCACTAAGCGACGAGTGAAGAAAAAGTGATGGGGCGCGGTAGAACTGCTTAGAAGAGTCAGTACAGCAGCAGTTCTACAAGACAACAAGTGAAGCAAACAGATTGGAAGCGGCTGTCTGAGAAAGTCTGTGTTTGTGTGCAGCAGGGCCACCGTGCCAACAGCAGTGAACACTAAAAGCGCCGACAAGTGCAGAACATTCACTTTACCACCAGAAGCTTCCTTTATACATTCTTGCAGACCATTTGCATGATAATTTATTTACAGCGCACCAAACAAGTAGTGCCGCTTGCAAATAAATCAACCGATGGCAAGTGGACAGGCAGAAGGAAGACGAGTGTGACTGCAGCAGTGCTTCAACAGCGGTCCAAGCAACACCGGTCGGCGTTTTCGGTAACACTGCCACTTGCTAGTGCCGCTCCGGTGCGGCGGACCTCAGAGAACACGGGGATAACACTGGCAATTGGCGCGCTCAGTGATGCTGCTTAAATACTGTCCCTACTAATAGAAGGGGATGCCGTGCTTCTCTACGGCAGTGCACACTTTTCACCGAGCACAGTACTGCAAATAAGTGTCAGGCAGCGGGCGCAGACTCGATGCGAAGGATGATGCACATCGCCGAAGACTACCAAGCATTGTGCCACCGCTGGAATGGACCAGGGATGGACACACCGACTAGAACTAAAACTGAACGTCTAAAAAGGAGGATGCTTTCTTCGTTGTCGCACGATGAGCGTCAAAGCAGACTGCAGTTGCACTAAAGTTTGCAGAGGCAAAACTCTAGAGAAACACGTTTAAAGAATTTTTTGATATCATTAGATTTAGTTGCTGATACAATACTAGCTGATTCTCTGAAGCATGCAATTCGCTGTTTTTGTCTTTACAACTATTCTCATTCAATCTTTTTGCCTTAATTTACATTCCACTCAACCGTATATATCTCTTGTTTTGTTGCTCTACTTGTCACCAAATTACCTTTAAAAATTGTTTTTCTACGTGAACTCATCCTTGCTTGAATGTAGATTAAAAGTAACAGTTTGCCCTCTGTAGCTAGGGCAACTTTTTTAAAACAGAATTTATCATCAGCGATCCACATTATTAGATACTTAATCTACGGTTCTAATGTTAATAGGTTTGCAGCCGTAAGAAGCCCATTTAATTTGCCTATCATCAATCCAGGTATCAATTTTATATTGATTCACAGCAAATAATATAGTTTTTACAAAAAAAATTAATTTTATAAAGCAACCTTATAAAGCAACCTAAATCTACATTAAATTTGAGCCTCAATATTCCAACTGGCATTGTTCGTTTTGTAAAAAAAAGTAAGCCTTTCTATAATTTGATCATACCCAACGTACTTGAGCAGCATTAGCAATGTCTTTGACAGATAATAGTTTTGAACCACTGCAAAAAACGGCCATATTTATGAACATCTTTTTTTGCAATTTTTGCAGGCTTAATTGAGGCTGATCAGCTGAAAGCCTATTCAGTACAACAAATCAATGAATGTCATAGAGAAACTCATTAATGAAGGCTTTGTCAGTACAGTATGTTATTAATACAATAATAAATACGCTTAATAATAAAAATGATTTGATCGGAAATACAAGTCAGTAAAAAGTACTTTGTATAATTGTACATGAAAATGTTTGTTACAAATAATGCTTTTATTTTGCAATAAACAAAAAACTTAAATATGAAATATTTTAACTGTTACAGGCAATAGCTGTGGTCTAAATTGTGATGCAGTGCAGTATCACCGAAACTTACTGAAGCAGTTTGTTTCAAGTAAATAGCTTTTTTCTGAAAATTGACTTTTTGCATTTTGATGCATATGCAAACGAGAGTAAGAGTTAAAAAGCTATCGATTTGATCTGTGGGATTTGTACAAAAAAGCGTTCATTTGTTAGTATCATCTTCCATTGCTACATAATCGTTGAATTTAACAACATTGTTCAGTCTGTTCACTTCACTAGACTGTCTTTTCTTCAATGGCTAATGTTTTGGAACTTATCTTTTTGATTTCTATTGTGCACTGCAAGTTGTTCATTCGAGAAGCACAATGATAAGAGCATAATAATCATTTGTGTGTGTCTTTGGTTTTTTTCTCACATATATATTTACACCCATTTAAACAATTTCATTTTGTTTTCCAGTAGAGACAATGGCTGAAAATACTTGAAATTAGTGTTGAACCAGCATTGTTGACGTCAGATAAACAAACAAACAAATAAACAAGATATCGAAAGTTACATGGTAATACGTAGTTTGAAAAAAATATTACTTGAAAACTGATGCATATTATCTATTTTGCTCTGCAATCAATGTCAAATGTACATTTTTTGCAAAAATAAAAAGTTTGGAATTTAGCCTAAAGTTTTGCGATTACATTCAAAGATCCCCAACAGCCCAGTTATAAGAAAACAATTTGCAATAAATGCAATTGCCTTTTTGCTGGTTTTGCCTTATGGCAATTTTTAGTAAAGGTTAATTTTATTTAGCGGTTTTTTAGTATCTCCAAGTATCGCCTGAAACAGTGTATACTTTATTAATATTGTATACTTGGCAACACTGTTTGAACAATAGAAAATGTGCGGACAATGCAGATTGGACTGACAGTGAATTAATGTGCACAATTAAAGAAGCAAACAAACCCTCAAAAAAAGGACAATTGCAGATTGATGCTATTAATATCTATCCAAAGGAACTGTGCAAACTGCACACATGGTGACAGTGTCTCGGTGGTAATTGCAAATTCGTATCAGCTAATGAGTCGTGCACTGCACTAAAACGATGAACTAACTGCCAGTGCGCTCAGAAAGCAGTAGCTCTTAGGTGTCGCAATGCGAGAAAGGAGACCGCCTAATGTGAGGCCGACTTTGCTCAGTTTGCCCTTCTCCCCTTGTCCCAATAGGCAACTTTGCTGCTCTCGGTTACTCCGTTAGCTCAATTCAGTTTGCTCGTTTAATTCCATTTGTCATAGCTAACACAAAGCCAAAGAAACTCTACATCTGTTTTACGTTAGGCAATGACATATTTTAATTGCATTCTCTTAATTAACACATTTGTTTCAAACGTGCCAATGAAATGTTTAATCTTACTACGCCACAATGTCAGTGTGACATTTCTTTGTAATGCACACATGCAATGCCGTTCATTTAAACAAAACAATGAATGTTCAAACTTTCAATGTTCACGCACTAGCATCTGTCAAAATTGTTGACTGAATTCCTAGTACTAAAGTTTGGTAAAACTCAATTGATTTTAATCCAAAAAATGAGAGCGATGCAATTTATATATTATGAAAATTTTGAGAATTTGCATTATAGTAATTAACAATAAACAAAAATGATGTATTATTTGTTAATGGAGTATAGTTCCCATTCCATCATCTGCCACTTCAAGTGAATTGACATTTTCAACGTTCCATTATGTTTCATTCTAAATTCTCCAAATTTTATTCAATAGTGTTAATTAAGTTGGCCATGTCAGGCCTCACAAACCCTAACACATCTTAGTATCAATTTTGTGGTCCTATTTTCATGATAAAAGCATTCAATAGAAAAAGTCATTTGCATGTGAGATTGTTTAATTGAAGTAAGTGCTTCACTGCAAAAGGTGTTTCTCTGAATTGAGTTTGTTTGCTAAAATAATATTCACTTACAAAACAAAACAAATCATTTGAAAAGAATTTATAAAATTCCTAATGTGTATTGAGAGGTAATGGCGGCGGCGGGAACTGTAAGTGCTGATTTGCTCGCTATTGTACAAAATTATAACTTCTTTATAATTTCTTGGCGTTTTAACTCTCATACTGTCAATTAAGTTGCTCATCAAATGCAGTGCATTAATTTTTAGTAGCAATCCATTAATTACAATGATTTTTCATCCAAATTGGCACTTGACAAAAAGTGTCGCTTTGTTGCTAAGTAAAATGGCGTTTTTGCTGAATCCAGTCAAAAAGCACTTTGCGACACCTTCAAAATACTGGAATAAATCAATTTAAACACTGCTTTCTTTGCTACTCTTTTTACTGCCACTGGAAAGGAATAGTGGTAGTCAGTCAATAAAGTGAAAAAGAAAGAAAGAAAGAGAGACTTTTTGTGGTATATACACACAATGTAAACTTTACATGCGCCTTGTAAAAACAAACTGAACAATGCACTGATTTAAGAGAGTGTGCGTCGGTTTTCTTAATGCCAAGTAAAATGTAAATCTATAAATAAAAGCAAAATAAAATAAACCAATCAAAAGATGCGTTCAAATTGGCAATGATGAATGGAAGAAACAAAATTAGGACGACTCGGCCATTTTTAAAACTTAGCATTTTCCTTACCTAATTAGTGATTGATTTATTAAACATGGGTCGATGGTCGCAGTGGTCGTACTGGGTGTTTACTCTTTTTTCAGTGTTTTCTCAGCTCAATGAGCAGTAAAATATGTTTGTTGTCTTTACACACACTGTATTGCACATAGAAAACATTAATTGATTATTTAGTCATGCCTGGTGAAAGGCAACCGACAAAATGGTTGAGCAAAAATAGTGTGACACGTAATTGATTCTACAAGTCGGCCGTTAAAGAGTGACACTCAGTGGGAGAAACTTCCAAGGCCTCGTACAGATGGGTTTCAATTATTTTTTAAATGTAAAAACACTGGAGATGTAACACAGACAGTAACAACTGGCTAATTTGCTAGGCCAGAGTGTGAGGTTCATTAACGAGCTTCTTGCGCGTCAGCAACAGACCAGAACCAGAACGACTGGCCAAAAGTAATGAAAAGCTCAAGAAACACAAACATTTCAATTTGCATAGCAAGGCAAACAGTTAGCAAACAGCACCGGAAAGCCCACCGGAGTTAAGGGGTGACACTAAGGCTCTGCTGTGTGTTTCCTCATTTTATTCCGGCTTTGAAAAAAATAAATTTGTCTTGCACTTTGCCGCTGAAAAGTTTTCTCAAGTGAGCAATTGCTTTTTCCATAAAATAATATGTATGAATATAATATGTGTTAGTGAATTAAAATATGTTTTCACAAGAACTGAAATAAGTACAAAACTTGGCAGCAAATTCCGTAAATTGATTCTCTAAACGAGCAAACTGGATCCAATTTTCTAATGTACCTCTACGCTTCATGAACAAATAAATTCTGATTGTGACGCTTTTAGAAGCTTTAGTAAAAATTAACTGACAAAATTATTTTTTTGTAAATTGTTTTTGCACAAGATACAGCAACTCAGCCGTCAGGCTTTAAAAATTGTTTTATAAATTAATAAAAATTTTGATGATTCAGGTTTTGCTTTTAAAAATAAATAATTTAGACTAATCATCTGAAACAAATTATTAAATGTTTTGGGCAATAGAAAATGTATGCTAATTTCAATTTTGTGGAAAAAGTGAGTTGCCACCAAAGAAGATAAGATCTTTTGTTTGCAACACTGAAAACTGGCCATTGGCCATACATCACCGGTACAAGGCTACAAGTCACCGCTTGCACATCACAGTTGTCACTTGTTTTAATTTACGATCCTGCTGCTTTATAGCTAACTGAAATGAGAAACATTGTGAATCAGTTGCTTGCTTGGGATAGTGTTTGTTATTTGAATTGCGTGTTTGTGTCGGTGGACGGTTACCAAATTCGATTTTTTCGTTTCTATGCACGGCTTAGTCATCTATCTCCCGTAACTGCCCGATGTGTCCACAATCGATCGATTACCAGATTGTAGCAATTTGGTTCAACAATTCAGCATCGTTGCTAAGCAGCTAATTTGCTCAAACTGTGAGCAATCGTTGCTTTTTGAGTGTTCAAATAAAAAATCATTTCATTTCAAGTGCGAATTTTCAATTAATCATTCATGTTTCAAAAAAATTGTGATAAAAAAATTGTCAAATGTAGCAAAAGAAACTTGGTAGATCAAAAGGCGGGCATGAGTAAGCTAAATTGATATTAGCAATGGTTTATAAAACAAAGAGAAAAATTGTTTCCCATCAGCCAATAACCAATTTTACTATGAGTGATTTATTTGCAATCCCCTAAAAGCACTTTGATAGCAAAGGAAATGGAGATTTTCTCAGTCAACTGCAAAAGAGGAAATGAAGAAAAATACTACCACAGAGGACAACAATGAGTTTACAGGCAAATTGGAGTAATTGGCAAATCAGGAAGATGGCCGCTCGTAAGACACTAATTATTGCGCCGGCAACACAGGCAGGCTCTCTTTCTCTCTTTCTTTCTCCCCAGCATTACTTTATATTGCAGCCTTCATTTCAATTAGCTTACTTAATGGTAATTGTCTCAGGTTTTGTCTGCCAACAACAGTCTCTGTCGACTGACAAAGTTGGCGGGTAGAAGGAAAAAAATTGTTTATTCTACTCCTTTGGTCGACTGACAATCAAAGTCCAAATATCAAAGCCTGCTTTACAAATAGTCGTACTTTATAATAAAATAAGTTGCTGATAACTTGACACAATGCCAGTTTGGGCACCAAGGGTGCATTCTGGTAAATCTTGCAGTCTAAACAGTGCGGTGCTAGTGCCAACTGCAGCAAAGTCAAACACAGAGCCCGTCGAATAACTAAACTTTAATAAAGTTCTCTTGGCAGAGGCCAAGCCACCAAGCACTACTGTAAAGAAGTTACCCCATACCCGTGCAAGCGAGATTACAACCGATGAACTGAACAGAAGCGCAGCTACTGTTCCTAGGCTGGCCTAATTAATGCCAGTGCAAACAAATCCATTGATCCATTGACTGCCTCAAATAGATACAAGCCTTGCCAATTGCTGTCTTTGTGCACAAATGGCTCGATTAAAGCAAAGATCGAGTTGTAGAAAGACGGTAGACTCAAAAAGTGTTTCACAGCTTCAGTACAGGGAACTGGATTGTGTTTGCCAATGTCTTTGCTCTTGTTTGCGGCAGAATGTCTACCGATTAGTAATGCTGATGGTGAAGAAAAACACACACATGCAGTTTAGAGTTCATATCAATTATTTTTAGATCTGCAGAGAAATATTAACAGAGACAACTTAGGAGAGTAAAAAACAGTTACTCAGCAGTCAATAAAACAGTAGTTGTCTAGCTGAATGAATCTTTGTAAAAGGTCGCCTGACTCAATAAGGCCAAATAGTCTGAGTCAAGCATTGTAATCGCTAGTACACAATGACGCCTGCTGCTGACAGCATTTAAATGTGGGCAAAACATTTTTCTATTTGTCTGTTATTTTAGCAAAAAAAATCATTTTACAAACTCATAAACTGATAACTTCTTGATCAAAATTTTAAAAACATTGAGTAAATTGATTCTGAAATATTTATTAAAATGAAAAATCTTAAACTAATAATCCTCTGCTTTTGAAATCAATTTTATATGCTTGATTTTAATAAAAATGTTTAATAAAACTTGGAAATAATTTTTCAATTTTGTCAAACTGAAAAGCACTAATATAAAACTGGTACATTAAAGTCACTATTAAACTTAAAAACAGTTTCCATTTGACTGCAAAGAGACAACTGATTGCCAGTGACCTGAAAATGTGCGACAAAAGAAAATCTAAAGTCTTAAAGTTGGGTCATTGGCGGACAGATGTGCAACCACTAGTGTCTTAAGATGGGCCTGCAAAGTGGACAGAATACTACTCACTTTGGTAAAATAAGAAGAAGCAAAGTTTCAAGTAAATGGAGCATGAACAGGATTGCACCTAATTGTGCAAAAGTAGTCAAAAGTAGTAGACACTTTAACTTGAAGAGTAGCACTGGAATTCATATGCAAAATAGCGGTTCTAAAAAGTGGTCACTTGCATGAAAAAACAGCTGTTGTGGTCAAAGCCGCATTACCGACTAAATTACTGGCCATTTCATTAACTTCTTCCATATTAGCGCGCTCATAAAGGTCAAATCAGACTGAAACGGACAGTAATTTGGCTTCAGTTGACAGATCAAAATGTGGCTTTAGCCAATGCTTACTGAGACTAGACAAATGCTACCTGTCTATTACAAGTGTTCTCACCAGTGCTTTTTTAGTTCATTTCACACTACTAGAGTTAATAAGTTTAAAAAACTGCATCATTTTACTTTAAAAGTAACAAAAATAATGTAAATGGCAATAGGATATTAAAAATGAGCCTAACAACATAAGCTCGGAGAACAATAACAAATTGAGATGAAAACAAATTGGTACAGTAGATGAAAAATCACGTATAGTGGTGGAGTTCTAAGTGGATCCAATGAGTCGTTTGGCTAAAAAAAGTATAGATGATATTGCAAATGATTCGACGATTTTCAAACTACATGATGAGGTCCATACATTTTGAGGAGTGTTCGTAATTAAAATTAAACAACATTTCGGCAAACTTCACAGCTCCATTCACTGCCTTCGCTGAGAGATGCACAAGCCATATGCACTGCATTGGAACCGCACTGAAAACGTTTAAAAGGTACATTTACTAATACTGTCGATTAGCACAAATTGTAAATTTGAAACAAACCTGGTCACAGGCAAAAAGCTCCCATTCATTATCCCCATTGTGAGAGCGACCGTTTTCGCAGGAGCATTCTTCGGCACAGCACTCCCAGACAACATTTTCACTAGCAGTATTAACCGCCTCACTGTCGACCAAATAGTCTCGAGGAGGCACGCAGATGCCGTTTTCCTTAACCGATGTAATGAAGTTACCACTGTTGAGGCAGTTTGGGCATTTTAAGCTAAGCTCGCCCTGAAAGTATGCAAGCTGACCGAGACATGATCGATGAAAGTAAGTCTGACAGCAGGAAAGAAAAACAAGACTAGCTTTATCAGTGCTGAACTTGATGTTCTCCTGGCAAATTGTGCACATCTTGGTGTCCTTAAAGCTGGGAAGTTTCAATTTAGGTCGATGACGCTGGCAGTAGGCAGGATATGACTGTGATGGATCGTGGAATTGAGTAAATACTCCATTTTTCAAGCCACAAGGCAAGTGAAAGTTTGCATGACACGATGCAATTCCGCAACCAATGGCTGCAGAACGCTGGTCACAGTAAGAACAACGAAGTTGAGAAGCTCGTCGAAGTTCCTTTCGAATATCTGGAAGCAGGAACCCATTTATTCCTTCATCAAAAAGACCGTTTTGAGTCAAACCAGGAGAAAAGTAGAGACAATACATGTGGGCGGTTATGTCTTCGCATGTTCTCAGTTCGCCTAGCTCGTACTCTTTGCCGTCTATACTTTTGCAAAAATTACAAATGCCTGCAAGTAAAAAAGTACAAGTTAAAAAGGGCGTTTTATTGAATTTAAACAAGCTTACCAGATGGAACTTTTGAAACAGCCTTCTTTGGAGAGGCTTTGGGCTTTTTAACTGGCGAACTAGTGGCTGAACTCGAGCTTGATATAGTTGACACACGTCGAGTTGGCTTTCTTTTAGTCACCTTTCGTTTCACTGGACTTGAGCGGAGTTTTTTCCTAGGAGGAGAGGCAAGATCATTGTTTACAGTTGAAGCTAAAGCGCAACTTCGAGTTGATTTTCGTTTTCTTGTTTGCACTTCGCAGACAACTCGTTTTTGTTTACGTCGTGTTTTCATGATCGCAAATTGCGGATGTTGCTTTCCGAACTGTTAAAAGCAGGTTTCAGGTTGAAGAACAAGGTAATCTGGCCTAGTAAGTGCCAAAGGCGCCAAAAAACAGACGTGGGCCCACGAGCCTACGCTGCGAGCTCTAGAAATTGGAGTCAAAATATTGGGCACTGAAAAAGCTCTTGAGCTTTGAGTAGAAATAGGTTTGGGCTATTTCCACAACAACAACATTTTCCCGCGCTCAAAATAAGATTCTGGATTCCATGCTTAAAAAATAACTTTTTTGTTTTTCAAAACGGTTTAAAGAACCATATTTTGTAAGATTTCAAAAGTAAAACAGGCATTTATTTGCGCTTGAGAATAAAAACCCTTTGTAAATTTTTTTTATTTATAACTAAAAAATCCAGTTTTGCTGCTCGAAGTGACATCTGTCAGGTGTGAGAAAAATCAACTGTTGTGATATAAAAACAAGAAAACGTTTATTTTCAAATGAAAATTTCTTCAATCTAATGAATTGCTCTTCATCTTTTTCATTTGCCATTCAGAGCAGCCATTTTGAACTCAGCCCCAATTTAATTGTCAATTATGCTATCAGTTTATTGGAAGTATGAATATTGAATATTATAAATGAAACAATTTTATCAGCAAAAAATGTTACAGTAATGCTGGCAAAATGGCAATATTCGGTTCAAAAGTAAAAGTTGACTTCTCATTGAGGTCGACCAATCGAGTTGGCTAGAATTCTCTTTTAGGAAAAATTTCTTCCAGTGCCTTGGCAATGTGACTAGTCAAAGGCAGGCTCGGATCAAGCATCGGATGTCGAAAATAGTCGACAAAGTTCGATATACGTTCCATGTCTGCAGGCTGCTCCTTTGGCAGGCATGAAGGGTCACGAGAAGTGAAGGAGAATCCTTTATACTTTGACAGCAGGCTGAAAATGAGACATGGATTAGTTTTGTCATTGTGCGTTAATTCAATTAATGTATGCTGCAATACCGATATGTTGTCGGACTTATGTGGATTCGATTGCCTTCACTTGAAGACTCAAACTTGTTAGCCAGTGTGACATGAGCACCAAAGAGACAGTATCTGCGAAAACGAAGGAGTCAGCAATTATTGCAGTTTCTGGAGAGATCAAAGAGGAGCATACCGAGGCATTTTGACGCCTACAATTCCCGTCAGGCAAGATCCACTGTGAAGCCCGATACGCATCTAATGCAAGGTGACAGACAAATTAATTTCTCATTATCAGCAGTCAGAGAGTGGACAGCGGCAGCAGTTACCTGAAACTTGTCAACGTTTATGTCCTTAGGCAAAAAGGAGCAAACGGCGTCAATCTATAAAAAGGAAAACAAAGTTAGGGAACTTTTTTTAAATTTAGTAATATTTGCGAGTTTTTACCATCTTTAAAGCCATGAACGCGGCCAGAACGGCGTGGTACTCGGTCAGTCGGTGAATGCCAGAGGCGACGCAGTAAGCATCGCCTATTGTTTCAGTCTGTCAAACGTTAAAATGGAAAGGCACTCGGTTAGTGGTCAAGTTTGAAGTGTCTTTACTCACCTTATAGACGTCCACTTCGCCACAGAAAGCATCAAACTGAGAATACAGCTCTTTCAGCATGTTAATGATTGCCATTGGGGAGGCAGAAGAGCAGATGGAGGTAAAACCAACAATGTCAGAGAAGAGCATCCTGAAATTGAAAGGTTTTAGTTGAGATATTTAATCAAATGATTAACCAACGCACGTCACATCATTGTACTGACGAGCTTCAACCAACTGCCCATTCCACAATTGTCTCGCTACATTAGCCGGAAAAATGAGACCTGAAAACGAAGCCTGTTAGTTTTTGCCATGTTTTAAAAGTTTTATCAATTCATTTACCCAAAAGATCGACGTTTTTGCGTCTCTCAATTTCCACGGCGTTGTTTGCCTTGACGATGCTCTCTTTCAACTTGTCCATTCGACGTTTCAAACTTTCCTGTGCTCGAGATTGCTCCTCAACCAGAATGATGTCCCTTTAGAATAAAACAATTTAGTAAAAGTTTACGAGTCTTCTGAAAACGACTTACCGCGTGGCGTCATGAATTGGAATGTCCGACAAGAAAAGTCCACGACCAGTAAGCGACTGTAGACCTTTGATGATGGGCGAGCCAAAGAAGAGCAGAGACTTTGATTCAACGCACTCAATTATTTGACCTTTCAGCTCAAGACCGCGAAAGTTCTCGTTGAGAATGTTATCTCGAATGCGAAGTATGAAGGCAAGATTAGTTCGGTGGCGAATTGATTCAAAGAAAAAGCCAACATTGGGCTGCACGATGCTGAACACATTGGAGATGTGCGCTTGAATTTTGTTCTGTTCGCCAAAAACCTTGCGAAGGCCTGATGAACAAAATAATAAATTGTTAATTCTACTTTTGCCTTTTTCCAGCCAAGTGACTATATTACCATTGCCGTACTGAATGAAGCGCAAATTCTGATCGCACATAAAGTGAAATGGAAAAACACGAGCAAAAGTCTGCACTGACAAAGGCAGCTGCTGATGCTGTTTCATTAGTAGTGATTGTTTGTAGCGAGAAACATGACCCTCGATTTGCACCAAGCTGGCACCTACTACTCGGTTCTCAAGGATAAACTTGTACTGGTCAGAGCCGATTTCCACGCGAACCTTGATTATAATGTTAAAGAGAATGCGAGCCAGCTTTCGATACAGGCCCGAGAGGAAGCAGGCAACGAAGCGGCAGATGGGCTGTTGGATGTTGTAAGTGATCACAATTTGACTCTCGGAATGATTCACAAAGATCGTTATTGGCAGGAGATCTTGCTGTGATGGAGTCCAGAATTTGTTGGCACCTTCAAGAGAGCTAATCTCCTCGTAAGCAATGGACTGGATGTTTTCAACCTGCAGAGAAGGAAAATGATTTAGTGATTCAGATG
Source organism: Tyrophagus putrescentiae (assembly GCA_024499935.1). Taxonomy (NCBI): domain Eukaryota; kingdom Metazoa; phylum Arthropoda; class Arachnida; order Sarcoptiformes; family Acaridae; genus Tyrophagus; species Tyrophagus putrescentiae. Next base: position 6,588,724 of record JAMZRA010000001.1, on the reverse strand, counting down.
TAGCAAATGATACTCTAACTTACGTTGACAAGAAAATCAACCAAGTTATCGCCCACAAAGTGAAGTGGTTTCGAGTCACACTCATGACATTGCTGGGCGTACTGCTCTCCACACTCAACGATAAGCTCTTCCCAGTTAAGCTCTAAATTTTAAGGTAAAAAATCAATGTTTGGCAATAAACCTCGTAGTCAATACCTTGTTTAGTGCTAAGTTTCTTTGCAAGATGCTTGGCAAACTGCTCCAATTGATCAAATGACAGCGGGTCATGATCCACCATAAAGCTCGAGTCGCTTTTATTTTCATTTGCTGTGTTACTAGCTGGTGACTGATCAATTTGATCACCTGGTTGGCTTCCAGTTTTCACCGACCCATTTGATTGTTGCGTTGAGCCTATGCTTAGTGATCGCTCCAGAATCTCATGCTCACTCCCTGTAAAATCTTCTTTGTCGTCATTGGCCAACTGTTCAATCGAGTACTTCATACGAAACATTTTCTGTGAATTGGTTAAAAGTGTAAGCATTTTCCAATGCAAGTAAATTTTAAAAATACTTACGCAGCATTATCCCAAACGCCATTGTTTCTTCCTGTTACATTCTTTTTGATTACATCATACACGTCAGAGGCCTAAAAATTCAAAATTAAAATTTCAAATTTAGGAGAACAGGCAACATATGCAATGATTTTTTTATTTGCGAGTGTTTCTCCTTCTCTCTAAAAGATGGTTCTACTGTTCCGTTCAAATTCTGAAATTCAGCAATAAAAAAATTCTGAATAAATAAATGAAATCTTTTTTTGTTTTGCTTGAGCGCCTATCACGTTTTACTATGATTAGCAATAAATAAAATTAGTACTCAAGTTTACTTTGTATAATCATGCATTTGCTAATCTACATAGTTTTCCTGTAGAAACGCTAATAATTAATTAGTATGAAAGCAGATCCATTTTGTGTGGAATTGAGCTGTTAAGACGCACACACACAGAGCGTCACCGACCGTGGCAATACCGAACATAAAGCGCACACCAATTAGCAGATTATAGTGTGGTGGCAATTGTGTTCAGTGAATCAGTTGAGATCATTACGATGATTGGCTATCGGCTGTTCAGGATAGTGAAGATGGTGGCGCCAGTGCTTTGCCATCATTTGTCAATGTGACAAACGCAAAAAAACAGATGAGCAAAATGCTATTGGGCTACATTGAGGATTGTACTTCCCTTCCTTACCCTTTTACCCTAACTAAATATTAAGTATATTTGGCTAATAGGAAAAATGGTGCTGAGTGCTGTAGAATGGCTGCCGCTTGCTTACGCCTTCTTTACACTCACTCCCGTTGCCGTTGGAATTCTCTGTCACTAATTATCGCTGCCCTCGCCACCACCATTCAATGCAAATATGCGGTCGGTGGGCACTCTACTCGTTGCCTCACTGTTCTTGGCCCGACGATTGGGCAGACAGGCGGCAATCTTGAGAATACCCCCAAAGCAGCTGTGCACTGTGCTTCATTCTTTTCTTGATGAGTCTATTAGAGAGCATATTCTGCTATACCAGTGTGTGTATGTGTGTGTGTAAATGGCGAAACGATATATTCGATTAAATTAGCGCATAAAGTATATGAGATAGTAATTAGCTAGTGTGCGATTGTCGCCAGAGATCCTGGCCACGAGAATGCTTGTGAGAGCTGTGCGAGCGCAGAGTCGGGGCCAGAGCAGGCAGTGCGCGCAATGCAAACTAATTACGACAAAGGCGTTGGTGTGCCGGTGTGCTCTCCCACAGTGCCCGCTATTCACCGAAGGAACTGAAGCACTGTCCCTGTCGTCGTGCCTGTCACTGCTCACTAATGCATCGGTTGTTTGCTCGCTCTCCCCCTCTTTGCCCCATTTCCTTTCCTCCCTGGCTCCATTAGGTCTCCACATGGCCAATCGATATGTCATTCTTCTTCTTCTTTTGTTGCAGCTGTTGCTGGTAGGCAGTAGTGCTGCTGCTGCCGGTCAGTGGTTCTGTTCCACTGCCCTACAACAATTGCTGCCGTACACCTCTTCACAGTGGCGGTTTGCCGACCAACTTTGCTCTCTTCCATGTTCTCTTCCCTTCTGGTGGTTTTTTTTCGAAGCAAACTGTCTACCCTCACCCTCTCCGACCACTCTGGCCTGGAGAACAGTGAATAATGGTGCAGTGGGCAGTTTTGTAAGTAGTTTTCAAAATGCACTCACCACTACCGGCCATTGTGTCTGCACACTGCTCTCTACTGTACTGTACTGTAGCAGAGGTGTAGTGGTCTGGCCACACAACACACACCGAGACACTGATGGCCATTGCCCGCTAATAATCATCATCCGATTGTAGTGTTGCATGTCGCCTCCAATAACCGAGCATGCATAATTAATGAAGTACAAGAAGACTACTCTACCAGACAGGGCCAGGAAAGCTGCTGGGGCTAGGCACAAGTAACAAAAGAGGCATCACATCTTTGTGTTGCCGGGTAGGTGACAACAATGCAGCTACAGTTGTTGGAACAACATGCTGCTGCTGCTGCTGCTCGCGGTCACACGACCTCAGTGCCTCTTATTCACTTTCTTTGACCACTCTGATCGATTGTGCCTGTCAACTTGAGCATTAATTTTTGTTGTTGCCCTGTCTACTTCTTGCACAGCTGATTTGCCGTGACGTCGCTTTGAGGGTTTGTAGGAGAGCACCCAACTCTGCACACCGATCGAGCTGAGCAATTATTTGCATCAACAAATCGCCTGCCAATTTAGCCGCGTCTCCTTCTTTCTACTACTATTTTCTATTTACTTTTTTTCTTCTTTTTTTGCTTGTACTTACCTTGGGGTAGAGAAGCTTCATCAGCGCCACGCTGAGATGTCGCAAATCAAGCTTCTCCTCTTCAGGCGTATCGGGGCGCATTGAATCAGTTGGAGTGCTGCTCACCACCACCGAGAAGTCCTTGCTCTCTGCCGACAAACTTTTCCCCATCATCGGGCAGAGTGAGATCCCCGAAGCGTCCAGTTTGCTTTTAAGTGCTTTATGAAACTCTGGTCCGTTAATGTTGATTGGACAACTGCGGCCAATTTCACGTTCTGAGGAGGCTGCAGTTGACGTGACTGTTTCTCGAATGCAGGTAGCCTCTCTGCGACCGGTCATTGGGCATTGTCGGTGCTCAGTGCCGTGCTTTGCACTACCTTCACCGGTTTTTTCAGTCGGTTTCTTTGGCTCGCTCATGATGTCAAATTACTAATTTGATCAGCCGTGTTGCTCGAGGTTTGCAGTGATGAAAAGAAAATGAGTCCTGAAAAAGAAAAAACAACAATCAATATTTCAAAAACTCATTTTTATAAAATGCACGCAAAATCGCATTTATTATTTTGCTAAAAAAGTATTTTCAGAGCGTTCTCTGATATGACCAATTTGTGCAAAAAAGAAAAGCACTAGATGTGTAACTGTTTGTTTAGCAAATCAACTGCACATGATCATTGTGGGTAGAAATGCTCCAACAAAAAGCAATGAAAAGAATCTGAATTCAAAAGATAATTTGACAACAGCGCCTAAGCAACAATTTTCTCAGTCGGGAACGATTACCGGACAGATTTAAAATGCATGCAAATCTGGCCCCCTTCATCTCATCAACTTCAGAGCACTGCCTATTGCTTTTTCTCTTCTCAAGTGGCCAGACCCTCGTAATCTAACCCTGTGTTTGTTGGTGGCAAAAAGAAGAAGTAAACCGACAATTTTCTTTGTCCTAGACTCTGCATTTATCAACTCGTGTAACACTAGAAGACGATGCCTGATGCTCTCTGATCGCATCGTCTGCATTGTTGTTCTCTGATTCATCTGTTTGTGTTTTCTTTCCTCTTTTCTCCTTTTCTCTTTCCTTCCTTTTTTCTTCATTTATTAATATCACATTCTAATGGTCACTTTCATTGTGTATGTGTGTCTTTCTCTTGCGTTCTTTCTCCCTCTAAGCCAGCAGTGTGATCCATTTGTGCGCCATTATTATTAATAATGACATGCGGACATTAGGCGCAGAGATGGGCTTACGGTGGCACGACGGCCACCGACACCACCACCAGCAGAAGCACGATCAGCACCAGAGAAAGAGTGGCCTAAGGAATGATATCAACAACTGCAGCAGCAGCAGCAGCACTGCTTGACACAGCTTTCGCCTTTTTTGCTTGCTTCAGCCACCGCATCACCAGTCGATTGCCCAGGCTGCTCTGCTTTCTTTCCCATTCCCTTCTCTCACTTTCGGTAATGCACTGTCTAATTAGAGTTGAGTAGCAGTAATCGGAAAGCACTGCCGGTGCGCCAATTTAGCCTCGAAAGCGAGCGCCACTTGCTTCATTGGCCACTTGCTTCGATTGCCTTTTTTGCCATGTCTACTCGAAATGCGCTGTTTTTTTCTCTCAGTGTTTGGTGTTCCCGATGTGCTTGCCAGATGGGCAAATTGAACAATGCAATTTACCACGTCACTGCCATCTTGCTGGCTAGTGATAGGGCAGTAAAGGGCAATCTTGACTGTTGATCAAATGTCGCCAGAGCACTATGTCTGCTCAGCACTGTTCTCACTGGACTCATCGATGCTGCTAATAACGTGTGCCACTCATCACTAAGATCACTTTTCAGCACTTTCACTCCGCTTTCTATGCTTTCTGTTTGTCCTGCAATTACTGCTCATTGGACAACACCATCTTCTTATTCGCATCACAGTCGGATTTCATTATTGCCCAGTGATAGCCTTCTTTACTATCTGATCAGTGTTTGAATTCTATCCAATAACGCTTCATTTTTGTTTTTTGACATTGCAGAAGCTTAGAACTGTTTTGGTAGTCTGTAGCATGCTAGACAATCAAAGAATGTAAACCAAATTGATTAAAGACTGTAACACCACACACATTCCATCACGACAAGTGTGTGCAGTTAAAAAATGTCGGTCATTTTCCTGTAAAATAAAAATCACATGTACAAAAAAGTTTAGTGATCACCGACAAATTCTGGACGTTATAGAAATGACAAGGCCGCATGCTTACCACTACTATCACCACAGTAACCACCAGCCTCTGTTGATCATTAGCTGTCTAGCAATTATAACTGTCGATTACAGTAAATGCCCTGTCTCAAATGGTTATTACTTTTACACTAGCGTTTCAGTTTAAATGTCAACTTTTTAATAAATAAGCACTCTTACACACATCGAAGCAGTGCAGTCAATCACTGCCTCTGCAGCACAAAATCAATTACTGTTATTACCCTTGGTGTGCTCAGTGTAACTATTGTTTGTGTCATAACTCCTTATACAATTTTTGTTAATTTTGATTGTCATTTGAAATTTAAAAACTTTTTATACTTTTTGACTAATGGTTGTCTATTTCAAAAGTATAGAAAAAGTGTGTTTTTAAAAAAAGTTTTTTAAAATTTTTATTTTATTTTAGATAGGAAGAGCACTACCGCTTTTCTTTTTGCTGCATTTATTAGCTTGTACTTATTTGCAATATAATTTACATTATCATTGGCTCTGGCAAATAGTTTTCGATTTCTATTTTAGTGAAAACAAGTAAAATTGAAATCGGTTGCAGTTTTGCCAGGAAATTATAAACGATTGTAGCAGCCCAAGTTCTATTTAAATAAACGCTAAGTTTTTGGATTTCTTTTTACACGTTTTTACAGTTATTGGCAGAGTTAACAGATGTCTCCAAAACGATCGATAGGTGCAATTAGCAAAGCTAAATGGTCAATCATGTAAATGGGAATAATAAGGGCAATTTATGACATACCAACAGAAAATTTCTTTTGTTTGAAAACCGACGTTGCCTATTTTGGTAAATGCTTTGGCATTTCCGATGAAACCATTAACACTGCAACCACTACGTCATAGTTGTTCGATCAAGTAAAACAATTAAAACTTTGCTCTATAAAAGGGCATGTTTACTTGTTTTCTGGTCAACGGAATGTCAATTTTGCGTTTTTGTTTTGCGTCATAATTATTATCAGTCTACAGATGAGCTAGGAGGTGAGAACCGCTACTATATTTGGAAGAAAAACGACTTGCCATTTGGGAGGCAATCACTAAGTGCACACAAAAACCAACTGAAACCATACAAAGCGCAAAAACGTACGCTTGAAATCTGATATTAGCAAAAAAATCGATTACCAACACATCGTCAAAAATGGCGCAAAAATTCGCACTTTGAATGATCAATTTTGAAGCTAAAAAATCAGCCATCATTGATTTGAGTTGGGCGATAGCTCAGACTAGGGCACTGGTAAATGGTAAATGTGTCTGCCGTAGGTTTGATGGCTTCACCAAAGTGCATTCTCGGACTTGCTGCACCAGAGACTGGTCACAGTAGCATCGACAGCAGCAACATCAACAGCGCCGACACACCGCAAAGACAAACAGAAAAGGAGAGAGAAGGCAGTTTGTGAGAGATGGGAAAGGGAAGAGCTGGTTCGCCGCAAAGTGCAAGCAAAGATCTGTCTATCGATTGAGCAAATCAAATCAACGCCTTTGTAAACACGGACGTAGTAACATAATAGGCGGCTGGCTGTTTGGCGTTTGCCACTGCCTGACACATAAATTTGGCTTCACTCGCCTGTGCGCGCTGTGCAAATAAAGCAAGCAATGTGTGTTCACCAGCACTGCTCGGCAATTTCTGCTATTGCCAGAGCCCCCGAAGACTACCAGGAATACGGCTACGACCATCACAACGAAGACCACTACCATTACAAGTACTCTGCTCGCCTTTTCCTCCTCACTACTCTTCCATACATATGTACGCACACACACACCTACAAAATGCTTAATTAAGGGTAATTAAAAATAGATTTACGACATGTGGCAGAGAGGCTAAACTGCTCATAAAAAATTGAATCTAGCAAATTTACCTGAAAGGCTTTTTTTGGTAGCGTTACTTCCTACATGTGCGCACATTGTTGCACTGGTGCTAATTAGAAACACAGAAAAACTGAAAAGTTGGTGACAGCGAAACTATCGTTTAGGTTAAAAAAATGTACTCAAATTTTTTATTTAGAAATTTTCATTTGCTGCTAATTTTGTCCTGTTGATCAACTAAAAAAAGATTAAAATACTCACTTTAACTTGAGAAGGTCGTGTTACAAGCACTAACTGAATGCACCGCGGTAGTGCGTTAATATTATGAATAGATGAGAATTTACCGGCAAAGCAGTGAAATGTAATTGGAATGTCTTCAGTCGCAGTAGTAAGAAAGTGGTAGGCGCTGGTTGAGCACGTTTGCTGGTTTCAGCTGTGAAATGACACAAAACAAAAAGTGGGCGCCATTGCCATTCGACGCGCCGTCAGTGTTCGCACGTCGATGGAGTGAGGAAGAAATAAACAAACAAACAAGTGCTCTTTTGGTGATGGCAGTGTTCACTTTTCGGTGACTACTGCTCAGCGCCGGTTGCACTGAAAAGCTAAGATGGCTCGATCAGTGCCTCTGATGCTGCTGCTACTACTAACTTGATGATTACCGATGATGCGCTTTCTGCCGCCGATATACTGCCACTGTAACTCGATCGAATAGATTGGTCTAGCTGGTTGCACTCACGCCACGCCACGCGTTTGGTGGTCGAGCTTCCGAGCTGGCGGTTGTGGAAGCCGGGTTCTCTCTTCTCTTCTTGACGCTTTTTTTCTCTATCTTCCTTCCTTCTTCATCTTCACCTTCGTGGTCGTGGTCGTGGTCTTCTTGCCACCAGTCAAAAGAAGTGTGTATGTGGGGCCGTGTGGCTCTTTCAGTTGGTTAGTTGATGGCACTTGGGCACTCGTTGCGACAGGCAATGCAAATGAAAGGGCAGTCGGCAGGAGATAGTGAGAGAAAAAGCGCAAAAAGGAAGAAGAAAGCACAGTGAAGAAACGCGCCAAGAACGAAGCAGCAACATCAACAGTGGTACCATCAACAGCGGCAGCAGCAGCAGCACCACCACCAGGAGAACCAGCGGAAGCACACTGACAGCAGTTCAGTTAGATGCACTTCGTGTCTCTCCTTCTCGCAGGCAGTATAGTCATCTGCCTCACTTTGCTCACTATTTTTATCCACAACCTCCCTCTTCCTTTCTCTCTTTCTCTCCCATTCCAAAACATACACACAGTCAGACGCTGGCCCTGGAACGTACTGGGCACCACCGACCTGTTCGGCGAGTGTTCTGCGCCTCTTCCTAGTGCCACTTCCCCTCTCTCGCAGCTGATCACACTCTTTTGGCGCGCATTGCACTTCTTCCCATTGAGAGAGAGGAGTCTTAAGCAAGTCTGGTGTCCTATTGCAGCTTTACTTTTCTTCAGAAACTTCTCCCCTTTCCTTCTTGACCACACCGACCTGACAGTACCTGTTTGTGTGGGCAGTGTTTTCAGCAATTGAGGAAAAAGTGGGCAACTAAGAGAAGTGCTCATTGAAACAGAAACCAAATGATATCTTTTACTAGCAATTTCATGTTCTTTTTTCAAATTGTTAATAATCTGCCATAGAAACACGACATTATTTGACATTACTTGATTGCACTCTACTACAAAGTAATGCCTTTTCTAAAACATTAAAGAATGTGCCGTTGTCACATGCCATTTCAAAGCATTTATTTATTTAAATTTGAATTTGAACGCATTTACTTCAGTCAGCAAGATTGCCGAGCTAACAAGCCATTGCGTTTTTTGGTGAACGCAGTTTAAGTAGATTTTTCTCAACAAAAACATCTCTTTTTGTGTAATGTAAATGGCAATTGGCAAATGCACTTGCTGATGATGACCCGTTTTTGAAACTACTGCTTGCACAACTGCTTGAGCCAATCGATTTGTTGTGCAGCAAAGGCAGTGACAAGAATAGCAGCACTTTAATATAGTTAACTGGCTAAATTAAAAGCGGTTAACTTAATGTTGGAAGACGGCATAATATCCAGTATTTAATGATTACTGAGCAAAACTAAATAGACAATAAAATGCCGTTTGTAGGAATTAACATGCGTAATGAGTTGTTTTATGTCGATTGGTGCTGCCATATTTTCGAAAAATAAAGAATTTAATTTGTCCATTAAAAGTAATGAGATGCACACAGCTGTGACGCATCGATGTGGCAGTTTACGAAACATTCCTTCAACAAAAAACTACTTCAACTTTAACTTCGATACAGGTTTTTAGTTGATTTGCCAAGGCAGCAGCATTAGGAGTAGCAATGAAGCGGCAAAGGGTGTCTGTGGCAGGCAGTCAGTCACTCAGTCACTCACTTTGACTGCCTTGACTGTCGCCGAAAGGACAGGCAATCAGCCACTGATCAAAGTGCACTACTGTCACCAAACTTGGAAATAGTGAAGCAAATTATATATTTTTTTATTTGGTCTGCAAACAAACTGTCGTTGTGGCTGTCGCTGAGGGGGCTGCAATTGTGCATTTTGCACGGTAGCAAAGGTCGGCAAAACATCACCAACATTGATTTGCATAGGGCAGGAGGGCACACTGGTGCAACTTCAATCATAGGTTGGAAATTACATTTTTAATACGCATCAAATCACACTGAGCTGAGCGTCGCTAAACGAAACTCACAACCCACAAACAGCTGAATGATCAAATACAGCCAACAAACACACTGCAAACTTACCTGCCACTGCTGTGTAGTTGTCTCCAATTTTTTCAATGCGTACGCCTAGATGACGGCGATAGTTGCTCTGTTTGCTTTGGTTTTTCTCGTCTTTGCACTGGAAAAATGAGAGATGATACTCCCTTCGCGGTGATGAACTAAATTAGCTCAATTCACAGAAAAGCGCAAAAGGATTACGTGCAACTTTGAACGTGAATCGGCTGAATCGGTGCTTAGTTTTGCCTGCTCACAGACACTGGCTCTCTCTTTGCCTGGCTGTAGTAAGCGAACAGTCAGACGTTGCAAATGCCCCTTGCGACCAAACTCCCGGGCTGGCCCCTTTTTATACCCTACTACCTAGGCTGACTAATTGGCATCTCTCTCACTCTCTACAGCCTTTGCGCATCATTGAAAAGAAAACAGGCTCTACACAGAACAGTTATTTTGTTGGCCTTCTGAGTCAGGTAGCACAATCTTTTCCGCTCTCTCTCTCTCTCTCTTCTCTCTCTCTTCTGACTCGTGATTTATTTTGTGTTTACTTTTAATTTGTGAACCCAATTAATTTGTTTTTGTTTTGTATAGAGCCTTACTTTCTAATTTTAATCATAATCATAATAGTGTTTGTTTTTCTTTTGGTAATATCATTAAGCATCAGTGGGCAAAAGGAGCTCGTCCTAAGTTTGTTCACACACTTTGCTCAAAACTTTGCTGTACTTTGCAGATTTATTTTTCTGTAGATGATTTTATTTATTTTGCATTATTCTTTAATAAATGTACTTACATTACTGGATTGCACATCTAAGATGGCCTAAATTACAGGCTAAAAAGGTGAACACTCAAACTTGGAAGGCGTGAAATGTTGCTGTGCTCGCACATACAGTCATATATAATTGATTTTAATTGCACTCTGCTAAGCTGATTACTATTGCGATAATTACATTAATAACGTTTATAATTATTTTTTCTAGGTTGATTAGCTGAGAGAAGCAACGCAACCTCTCTCCTTCTCTGACCTCATCAAGCCTGGCAAGGAAAGAGCACATGTGGCTTTTTTCTACCTTTTCCACCCGTTTTCAATCTGATCTGTTTTTTGCATTGGCAAATGACAGTCTAATTAATTTTGTAGACCGATTACAAGAGAAAAATTTTTAATCGACTGCATGCTGCCATAGTTTCATTCACAATGGTTAGCGTTGCTGTTTTTTTGTGTGCATGAAAATGCTGTACAGTGAAGTTGCCTGCAAGAGCAGACCACAGTGAGTACAACGATAGAGTATGCTAATGTATTAGCGAGTGACTGGAATCGACCTAGAACGCGTGAAAGAGTGCCACTCTTGTTGAAGAGGAAGAGTGTCGAGCGAGCACTAACTAATTAGCGATAACGGCTGCAAGTGCTTTCCAAGTGCCTCCTCTTCGCCATTCGTCAGCTCATAAACAAGGGTGCATCATTGCATCTCTACCATTTCCATTGCCACCAACTACAAGAAAAGTGCAATTTGCATTTTGTATTCCGCAAACACTTGCTAATTCAAAATTGCTGTCATTATTAAATATTTAAAATGCATGTCTACTTAAAGTACAAGCACACATACCAAAATGGAGTGTTCTTTTCAAAAATGTTTGCGTGTTTATCTGCAAAATAAAAGTTTCAAAAAATACAACAACATTTTGTTCAAAAGAAAATTAATTTTAGATGTCTTTTTACTTAAAAATTTTAGTTTTTGTAAAAAAGTGTCATTTCAAGTTAAAGACATTTTTGTTTAGCAATTTTGTGAATGAGAGATGTTTTTAAAGAAATCAACTGCATCACTAATTGAACCATTAATTGATTGTATTTTGCTCAGCCTGGCGGCAAAAAAACTTGGCAAAAAGACTTTTTCAATTGCGATCCAATGCACAGGCGCAATTTATGCCATTTAAATTTTAATTAAATTCCATTTACTATTCAGCAATATTCCTTTGTTTTGACTGATTCAGCAAATCAATTGAACTACACCCCTTAAAGATTAGTGGACTGTTAAGTCTATTCAGTTTGTTTTACTTTAATTTAAGAGAGATCAAACTGGTCCAGTGGCTCTAGTGGTGCAGGTCAAAATGGTCCAGGCCCGCGTTTACTGATGCATCAGATCATTTTGAAAAACTCCTTTGTTTGTTCAATTCATAATAAGATGAAATATAGAGCAAAAGTACATACGTGTGTGTTTGCGTGTGATAATTAATAAATCTATTTGTTCTCAGCAAACAAGCGATGCAAAGCTAATTAATTAATTTGACGGCTAGAGGTGATGAGTTTGGGGTGAGTGATGTGATGGTGAACACACGCACACACTGTTTGAATATGCAGAGCACAGCAAACACACTACCTTGTAGATGGCAAAGAAAGTGAGGGAGGTAAAGAGCTGTCTAAATGCAAATTAGTCACTGAGCAATGACTAGACGAAAGGTCATGTAATGTTGAAAGTGATAACTCAAGAGAAACCTCCCTTTCTTCAGAGGTCTTTTCAGAACTCACATAAAAACAGATGCAGAGCAAAGTCGCTCTTTCGGCAGTGTTCAATCATCAGCAACTGATCAACTGATGGTCAGGCGGACACATAAGTCTTTAGCCTCTCTACACTGAGTTTTTGAGAAATGGTATAGGGGTTTGAGATTTATGTTGCCGCCTGACACGGGACAACAAATACCTTTTTGTTTCAGCGTCTTCTGCAACTGCTTACTGAATTTTTTTTGCATTTTCAACATGTATTTTTATGAACAGTTTTCAGGTAAAAACAAAAAACACTAATTAGATTGTTTATTAAAAATCATTTTTTCAGCTTAAGAAGTTTTCACGTAAGCAATATTTTTAATACAACATGTTAGTACTACTTTTGCCTAAATTGAACTAATGGTGGTTGTTTTATAACTATACAAACTGAATTTGAGGCCGTTATTAGTGCAATTCGCTACTATAAAGTATTTTAGATTTGCACCGTTAACTTGGACATTTAAGTAAGTCGCGTTTAATTGGTATCGATTTGCCAATACTATGATCAGTAAATTTTAGAAATCTAATTAAATTTTTGTTTTCTTTAGCAATGAACTTGACTCAACGGAAATAAAAAAGCGGACTTTTGATTTTGCACCGGAAACTTTTTTTGTTTTTTGGCATTGATCAACGTTGTTATTAAAGTTTTGTTTGCCCAAGTTGTTTTTGTTGGTTACAAAAAAAAGATATCTGATGTTTAGGTAAAACCTGCAAACGCACTTGATTGAACTTGTTTTTAATACTAATGTTTTTCCATTGTAAATATTTGCCACTTTACCACGTTGTTTGCTGATGAATAAATTAAATTAACAAATTCAACTGATTTGCAATATTTTTTTCAATGATATTGATTATATTTCAATAACAAACGTATTTTTACAGTATGTTTGCAGTGAAAAGCACTTGTACTGGCTTTAGTGTGTTGGCAAAACGAAAAAATGTTTTTTTCTGCTGTTCTCAAATCCTAGCAGTTCCTTTGTAGCTGACTTTTTGTTGTTATCTTAAAAAACAAAAAGGACAGTAAAAAGTACTGTCAAACATACTAAAGAATCCGTATTCAGATGGCTTCAATGACAAGAACCACTTGACCATATTCGGATTCGACGTGCACTAGATGGGTCAAGTGCTTCACACCATTTTCATATAAACAGTCAACTTGACTTGAAAAGTGTTATGTAGTACTACTCTTAAAACTGCAGTACTTATTTAAAAAACAAAAAAATGTTTCAGTTATTTTGCAATTTACAGTGGGTCTCCAAGATACACACAGACCTGGAGATACCCACACGATTTTGCTCTGAATTAAGCATTACAACATTTACTCTTCAGCATAGAAAAACATTGTCTGTGTATCTTGAAGTCACTTTGAAGAGGCAGGTTGAAAAGAGAAAGTTGCTAAAACTTGTTCCAGGCACAAATTTTGTAACGAACTTTGCGAATAAAAAAGCACTGTTCTGAGTTGGCACAATTTTTTGTGTGTATCTTGGATTCCCACTGTATATGTAAAAAATAAATAGAAAACTATCAAAAACCGATTTACAATTCGCCATCGACAATTTTTCGGTGCGCCCTCTGAGGGAGAGTTGTGACAACTCAAATGTAGGGAAAAAGACACTGTTTTGTAGTAGCTTTGTAAACGAAGACAGCGCCCCTACCGGAATTTTGCATATTCTTGTTACTGGCAAAAAACGCAGCTGTGTCTCATTGTCAATAGAAATTTTTCATTCCCTATATTTCAGTTGTCACAATTCTTCTCCAGAGGGCGCACCGAAAATTGGTCGATGGCGAATGTGTAAAAAACAAAAAATCTTTTAGTTTTTAAAGTTCATCAACGTTGACTTTGAAACTTTAACTGCAATAATTGTAGTATTTTAATGGCAATTATGGGTTGTTACCAAGTTGTCACTTTAGTTCAATTAATTAACCAAGTTGTAAGAAAAGTGCATTACAATGACTCAAAGCCCAATCACAAATTTGTATTTCGGTCACTCGCTAATCGAACACTGTCCTTCTAATAGACTTAATAAAACGTAGTTCATGCCCTTAAACTACTTTACCACGCAAGCGAATTATTCACTACAACATACAAAAATTGTATTTTTAACATAACATTTTTCTTGAAGACTGGACATAATTTTAAACATCATTCTCAAATACTAATAGTAAAACCATATTTTTGCTTTAGTCGACCAAACTGTTACTAGCCTAATTCGATGGCGATGTGCGATAATTTTGCCCTTCTGCGTGTCCGTGGCAAAAACAAGCTTAATGATAGCAACCTATTGTGTTTGCTCATGCCTCACTTTACATATTATTCACCTACAAAATCTAACGTTCCAAAAACATTCAATTTTCTTTCTTCAAATTTTTCTAACCAATTGGTTCATGACGCCACCTATTGTTTCAGCATTTGATCCATTAAACTTAATTGTATAATCACACATTATGTCTTAATTTGAGCTTTTATCCGAAATCTTCAATCACCAAAAGAATGACATCCGGTTGTCACATTTCTCTGCCAGGGGTGAAAGTCTTCGGACGCCAGACTGGCTCCATTGCCTTTTCCCTTTACCAACGACACTGTCAGACATCCATTTCACACTTCACATTCATCTTCATTTCACACTCAATTTCTCATGCATTTGGACCTCAGAGAGTCTTAGAGTCACCAACAAAAAAAACTAAACCACATTTTCAGTAAGTCATTTGCGATTTTTTCGGTCAACAGACAAACAGCTGCGAACCAGCTCAATGCAAACGTGCAACTTGCTTGCCCTGCAATGACCTGGACAAAACACACAAACCACCGTTTCCACACACAGATCAATATCGATAATCGAGCTCTACAACAATTTTATTGTAACAAATGTAAGTTTGTTTTTTGTTTTTTAAAAAAACAGGCATTGACTGAGTTTTTTACGATTCAGCACTTTGTTAACTGTTTTATTGTGGGTTTCAAACTGCAAACTGACCATAGTACAACTGACCAATCTTCACGCTGCTTTTAGTCGCAACCATCTTCAACAGTTGCCACCAAAATGAATGATCGATGGGTATTCGGTTCGATCAATCATTTACTACTGCCTTCTGTAACGTTGGCTGACCAAACAAAAGTCGAGTTTGTAGTGTGCTCGAGTTGCATCACTTGTAACACCCAATTCACACAACAGACATATGTCTGACAGTGCCAGTCAATAGAAATCACTTCACAAACTTACACAAAATCATTCAAATTGTTGCAACTAACTTTCAACTTCATCATGAAAAAACTTGCTGACCTAAATATATTAAAATCACTACAATATCCAAACAAAACTAAAAAATTTAAGTTAAAAACATGTAGTTTATTTGGGCGTTTTTAGTGTGGTCAGACAGAAAAACTTTTACTTCAGCCTACATTTGCGAATGAGCGAATGGATGGCATATTTTTTGCCCTGTCCGGCTGTCCGTGGGCAAAAAAATACGGAAGCCATTTAATGGGATTTTGCCATCCATAATCGCTGTCTTGCTCATAGCCGCACGCCTTTATCCATATTTTTCGTATCTCGTGTCATAAATTTAATTTCATATCATTTTCTTTCTATTCTAGTTTATTTTTGCCATTTTAGTTTTCATTGAGCCCACTACTAGATTGTTCATGCATTTGGCATCTGCATGGGGCTTGAAGAGAGAAAGTAGAGAGTAGAGGAAGCGATCTACACTTCTATTGTGCATTAAGATTTGAAGATTTTTCTACTGGAAATCGTATCAAAGCACAAAGGAACACATCCGAAGGTTGTCAAATCGAGACTATTTTGACCAAGAGGCTGGAAAATGTATTCCTGTGGCACACCAGTAAATACTGGTCTCCATTGCTGCTGTTGTTATGTGAGTGTCAGCAGTGCTTTTGCGGCTTCCATTTGTCTTCACTTTTCTTCTGTTTATTTTGCAGCGCACGAACTTCGATTTGTCTGCCAAACAATCGATTTGTGTAAATTCTTGACGGATACACTCGAGGACAAGAGCGAAAAGTGCACCCTGGTCCTTGTTCCTGGCCGCGCTGTCTTTGTCAGCCCAGCTTCTTTTGCCACTGCCACCTGTACTGCCTTTCAATCCAGTAGACAGTCTCAGCACTAATGGCAGCCATTGTTTTCTGAAAAGGACAACGCTTGATTGAGTCTATTTTATTGTGCTGCTGTTGTTGCCGATCTGCACCAGTTCTGCCGGCCATGACTTTAAGTGCATTTTAGTGAATTGTGTTTTCTTCTGACTGTGGCCCAGTGCCAAGTTTGTCCGTAATCGATTCGAGCCAAATGAATTCATTTGACGACAAAAAGACATGGACAAGGACAACAATGAATGACTCTACAGTGGTTGGCAGTGGTGCACTACCAGTAGGTGACATCAAGTAATGACAGACGGACTGCACTGGCTTTGTCTTCTTGCCAGCTGATTGTCGGTCGGAAAAAAGCAAAGAGGAGTGGACCAGGGCTGGTGGTCACAGAGCACAAGTGTGACAATGCCCACAACTGTCACAGTCAACTGTGGTTGTTAATCGAGTTTGTTTGACTCTTTCTTTGCTTTCTTATATTTTAAATAGATTTGTTCTTTTTGGCCTTTATCGCAGTTAACTGTTTTAATGGAAATCGATGCCACTGTGCATCATGGGACTATTTGAACCTTACATTTTGAAATGTAAAGTCATACACTGCTAAAGTTTTCTATGTTTGTTCTCATACAAACACAAAATTCACAAAGAAATGCCGGCAATCTAATAATAACTGACAATTATAAAATATTAATATTCACTTGTCTCATCAAACTTCTTTCAGACGAGCACCATTATGTTATTTTCAACCACACTTTTTTGTTAATAATAGTGAAGCAAATTCATTGTCTCTTTTTCAGACATTTTGGTTGGTGTGTCAATGCGAATTCCAGCAGTGTCTATGTCAACATTTTCACATCTTCATTTTTGAAAAAACAGAAGGAAAGTCTGCATTTTACTGATAGCATTTTATTTAACATACAGTTTTCTAGACTACTAAAGTTTTTGCAATTTGTGCACTATCAATATGTTTGTTGATGTGATAATGCGGTAGTATTTTTACAAGTATTTTACAAAAATATAAAGTCACTAAGAAAAATTGACATCACATCATCTGTCAGTGGATGAACAGCATGTCATTGAGAATATGGAATTGACTCAGTTTTCGCCCTTGTAGTTTACCCCAGTGAGCACATCCTGAGTACTACTCGGTGCTCGTGATAGTGCTTCTGTCAAGCTGAAAAAACTATTAATAGGTGACTCGTTAAAAAAAGTGCAAGTGATCACAAATCGCACCTTTCTGATGGTACACATTTCGAGTGACATGCTCATGTTCGTACATCTGCCCTGCAGGACTTTCCTGTCAGGTTCTGCAAGCACCATCGCCATGCCATCAGGAATTGCAATTTGCAATAGTGCGCTTCATAGCTTCACTGTTTCATTTTATGCTTCAAAAGGAGAGTGGGAGAAAGGCACTGACAATAAGAGAAAAATGCTGTTTTGATGCAAACCATAATTAGAATGCATCGTTGCGGCCAGCATCTTCTGGTGTCATGTCAAACTTTGCTAGAAACTACTTGTTTGTGCTTTTGTGGTAATCAAGATTAATTTCTGGTCGTCTAGCAGGCAATTGAGTTGCCATCCCAATGTCAAAGTGACCCTTTCTTTTTTGCTCTAAACTGGTGCTGGCGCCTCTGTTGTTGATTTTTCAGAGTGCATTCTAGTAGTGTCGGGAAACAAATCCACAAAAACGATGAAAAATAACAAAAACAGAATGCATGATTGACATTTGAGGCCGTTTGATCGTTTTTATTTGGCCATGTCATTGAACGTATTCAACACTCAGTAGGTCAACTCATTCAACTTCTCAATGGCCAACAGTGTTTGAGAGAATTTGAAGGCCACCTCGATTGCTATTTAATTAATCTCAAAGATTAAGTGACAGTTGCCTTCCTGATTGATTGTCCATTTGTTTGTGTTGCTCGTGTCTGTGCTTTATTTCAAAATTAGACATTCTTTCACTTTTCCTTGGACGCATAGTTTGACTGCCTGCACAATGCAATGTAGCTCATTGAGAACAGCCGCACTTTGATAGCGCTCTTAGTGCTGTCACTAATCGCAGTGGGTGAAATTTGCACGACTTGTGTGCGAGTGCGCCAGACTAATGTCTTTTTCGTTCTGTGACCATTTTTTGCGGTTCGCTAATCTTCTTAGCACCAGTGTACCTCTCAATCAACCCACCCAGTTTGGGTGAGTACAATTATCGATCTACTGAGCGATTCTATGTGCTAACAGCGACAAGGTGGAGGGTAAAGCACCGATGATAAGCACAGAAGGGCCAATCAATGGAAATGCAAAGTGGGACATTGGCACATTTCTCTAGTTGTGGTAGTAGTAGTTTTATTTCCTCTTGGGCTCTTTGAACATGTCAGCGTTTCTATCAATGCCGGCAGAAAAAGGCAGTATTGCTACTCAGGCTGGTATCATCAGAAAAGTGAGGTTGTGCAAAGAAAAAGATAAAGTGCATAAAACTGCTGACAATTAACAGTGCCACCATCATCAGAAAATGCATGAAAAAAACTGCTGGCACAAATCACAACGATAACAGTAGTCAGCCAGTCTGTGTGAGTTCACTTTTAATTGTATTCGCGTTTTTAAAAATGAAAACTGGTGATAATGGCACAACGGGTAACTAAATTGAAAATTGTGTGCCAAGGGAAAAACTGCATCTGCACCGACTACGTGTGTGGGTAATGTGTGCTGTACAAATTTACAACTCGGCCTTTATCAATAAATTGCTAATTTGCCTTGAGCTTTTCTGTTTCCTTCTTTTAAACAGATTCAGAATTTGGTAAAAACAGTTGAAAGTTCTAAATGGCATAAAACAGAGACAGTAGTGAACGATAGTGCTTCGAGAGAAAAGCACGGAAACGGATGGAAAACGTAGAGATGGTCGTGTTGGGGTGCTGTTGCAGCAGAAAGGCTTCACTGTTTCACAGTCTTCACACCGGTGGCCTAAATAATTCATTGTCACCAATCGGCAGCGGTGATGCTGTTGTTGCAGCTTTTCATTGCTGCTTCTTTCTCTAGATAGATCGGTAAATGAAAATTCAAAGTGCCTCGGCCATTTTGCTGTTGTGCTACCACACCACTGCATTTACTCTCCGCTTTTGATGCTGGCCCAGCATTGCCTTAGGCTTTAATTAAATCAAACAAAACGCAAACTACCAGCCAGTCACTCTGTTCGCATCTCCTCGTAACCATACACACAATGGCAACACACAGCATGCAGACAAACAAAAAACAAAGCACGATAATGAGTGAACAAAGCAAGCTCACACACATATTCACCTGTGATCGTGTTGCGTTTAGATGTTTTTTCTGATAATTGCTGACTAAGAGAGCAAAAACAAAAATTTTTTTTGACAATTTGTTTTAGCATATAAAGTCACGGCATCCCAAAAGTATTTATTGATTTTTTAGTTGTACATGGCTTTTTCCAACACCAAAAGGTAACACGTATCTCTTGAATCGTGCTTTATAATCTTAATTATTACAATCAGTCCTTTGACAGTTGCTTGTAAACCCGTCCCCAGCGCTCACCAAACTACGTTCTAACGGTATAACCGCTTTTTGCTATCGCATTTAATCTTTTCCCTTTTGACCATTCATTATGGCTAATGATTATTGATCTAGGCAATCAGCAGTGTTGTCTCAGCAATTGAAAACCCGTCAAAAAGTCATTTGGTACAGTTAGAAAGTTTGATGCCAGCAGCCATTTTTTGATTTTTTCTTTTGTACAAACGTTTCTCTCTTAAATAAAAATGACAATTGAATGCCAGCATTGCGAATGAGTTGAAATAATAAATTGTTTGAATTATTTTTTTGGATACGTTCCACAAAACTGGTAATCAGCACTTTGTGGCGTTTGTATCGATTATGTTTCTAAATTTTATCTTTTAAGCTGCTCCCCTACCATTAAAAGTCTCTGGACTACTCTTTGTAAATCTCTCCGCGCCCGCGTTACCAACGCTTCTCAATTTATTTTACATTATTAAAAAATCACAGGCTCCCAAAAGTTATTTAATTTGATTTTTTTAGTTTTTTTAAATCTTATTTTCCAAAACACTCAAAAAGGGAGCATACTACTCTTGAGATGTGCTTAAAAATCTTAATTGTTTTCAAAAACCCTTTGACATTGCGAAACCCATCCCCAGCAGCATCACCGAACACGTTTTAACGATTAAACCGTTTTTTTGCTGATCGCTTTGTAATCTTTTTCCCTTTTTGACCATTCATTTTATTGGCTTAATTTGATTACTTTATCATATAGGCAATCAGGCAGTGTTGTCTTCAGCAATTGAAAACCCGTCAAAAAGTCTTTTTGTACAGTTTTAGAAAGTTTTTGATTGCCAGCAGCCATTTTTTGTATTTTTTTTCTTTTTAGTAAAAATACTTTCTACTCTTTAAATAAAAAATGACAAAAATTGTCAATGGCAGCATTGCAGAAATGAGTTGAAATAAATTAAATTGTTTGAAATTATTTTTTTGGCAATACAGTTCCACAAAAAACTGGTTAATCAAAGCACTTTAGTGGACAGTATTGTATCGATAATTATGTTTCTAAATTTTATCTGTTTAAGTTTCAAAATGCGGTTTCTAAAAAATTGTGAGCACAAATAATCAAATGTTTTTTGTTTTTTAAATATTCAATAACCGTAAAAAAGCGTTAAAAATGCTAATTTACACACACCTATTTATCAGTAGGTAATGTATAAAAAAATTTACTATTTGTAAACCTAATAAATTTGTATTGTTTTTTAATTAATTAACATAAAATTTATTAATGGAAATTCTAGTAATAATTTACATTATTTTTCAAAATATGCTCTCAAATAATTTTACAATTGAATCGTGAATTTGAAATCATTTAATGATAAACCGATAAGTGGCAATCATATGTGTTAACGAGATTTTTTGTCATTTGCATATAACAAAAAACACTGTTTTACTTAAAAATTAAAAGTTGTTTTTGATTTGTGCAAAGGTTTCAGTGTTGAAAGTTTGTTTTTATAATGGAAGTATACAAACAATAATTTAGAATTTTTTAAAAAAACGTACTTGACTTTTTACAATTTTTGTGCCAAAAGTACAGTAAAACTACTCACTTAACCCTCTGCCGCATTTTACTATGGTTATTATTGATTTAATAATTCATCGATTTTAAGATTTTTGTTTAAAATTCTCAAACATATTTAAATTATTGACATTCACTGCAAAAAAGTGCAAAGTTCTTGTTTGTGGTTTTTTGAGTTTTTGTTAGTTTCATTATGTTTTTTTAATTTAATATTAAAATTTGTTTAAAAATATTGTGCAAAAATTTAATTTTTAAAAACTTTTAATTTTTTAAACTAGTCATTATTGAGAATTTTAAACACGTTTTTTGTTTTTTTGTTGTAGCACTTGTATGTTTTTAAAAATACTAAACTTGTTTAGCGCATATATTTGTTTGCTTTTAGCCAACTTGGCAAGTGGCAATGCCCAATCTACATAACAAGCTTTCGGAAGGTTTAAAAAAGCGCAAAAATGCTTAAAAACTGTTTTGAGAATATTAAATAAACTTTAATACACCGTTTTTATCAGAAATAACAACAGCAATGGCTTTCTAGTTATCATTGTTTTAAATTTTTGTTGTGTTTTTGTCTGCTGGGCCAAGCAATTTGCAAGCTCACACACTATGGCACACATTATGGCTTTTCTTTAAAGTCAGTAATGGTTTGCTAGCTTGTTTAGTTTTTAAAATTGTCATTTTTTTCTATTTCTCATTTTACTTTCACGTTCTATTTTCACTACACGCACACACAGCTGAACTGAATAAATTGAGCAAACCCTTTTTTGCCTCGTTGTCTTTTGTTTGCCTTAACTTGGTTAATTTTGTGGAAGTCGAAATCGGCTCCCGACTACCGCTTAACCTGTCCAAGCGAAAGAGTGCACTTGTTAATGAAGTGAATGTCTAAAATGGTAGCTCTGTTGCTGGTGTCACACGGTGCCTCTAAAGAAAGAATATCTGTACTGAAAACACAATGAGCCAGTGGTGTTACTGCTGTCATACTACTTCTGTTTACAGACCGTGGTAAACTTCATCACGTGATTAGAATACACACATTTTGATGTTTACACAGAACTGATTGTGGAAAATGACACTGGCAGTGTTGTTAGATATAAATGACCATTCTAGAACAAAAACACATCTGATGTAAAAATCAAAAGCGCCAATCTTAACGTGGCAACATATTTCCAAAATCGTTAACTATTATCATAAAATAAAAACGGCCATCTCTGCTTTTCTGGCTCCCCCGAACATAAGCTCAGATGTAGGTCACTATTTCTTATATTGTGTGGAATGATGCAGTCCATTAGTTGTTCTCTAATTTTCTAGTGCAATCAGCACAATTTGACCATGTTGGCGAGTTGCAGCACCAGCAGCAGTCAACTAATCCGCGCGCGGCTTGGCTAATGTGTTCGAACCAGCATGGCCTAATCACGTCTATCACACTGGTCTAACCACTAGCTGCAGTCATAAGACCACATTCTTGCTAACTAATCACAATCAGTTTAGTTTAATGGCTACTGCCACTAAGCTTCCAGCACTCATTTGTCCATGTTCCCTCACTCATTGCCATTTCACTCATCTTTCGTTTGTTTGAGATAACAAAACCCCTTTTCTATTGTTTCCCTGTTCAATTGACTGTACCCTCAAACTGCGCCTGGTATTTCTTCTTTAATTGTCCTCAAAAAGGCAAGTATTTTGAGATTATCTTTAAAACTCAACCATTTATTACCATTTCAATGTCACTTAGAGAAATTCTTTTTAGTTGTTGCAGATTAAGTGGAAAAACTAATTAATATTAGTCTAAAACTTGTCGCGCATTTTTATAAAGTTTAGCAGTTTTTACACTAGCTGGGTCATTCATCACAATTGAGCCTGCTAGATAGCAGTTTGTGTTGTCAGACAGTGCATTGTCAATTTGTTGTACAAAGTTTAACTACAAACTGCTTTTAGCAGAGTTTCTTCTTCATGTAATTAAACGTCAATTTAATTGTTTTTATTTGTTAAAGTTAAATTTTAAAGTTATCAAATTTCTTTTTTAGTTCCTATGCTTCATTATTACCAAATCTTCTTTTTCAAAGTCTCCAATTTCTTAATTTTTGTGCCATTTTTTATCAATTGGCAAAACATTTGTCAAGCATGTACAGCTTACCTTTTCGTTTTTTAAATTTTTTGGTTTTGTCATCAGCCAACTCAAAGCAGTGCAGTGTGGCGACAAAAAATAGGCGCATTTTAAAGTGCACTACACAATTGAAAGTGACATTTATTATTATACTTTTTATTTCTAAATCCATGTACCAGCATCTGTTTCTTTGTTTGCAAATAATTGCACTATTATCGAACCGATTCACTGCAATAAAATTATAATTTTTTTTGTTGGTCGTTGTTTCAAACAACCTCTAAGCTAATATTTATTCAATTTGACAAAATTTGAAAACAATTCGTTTTGTCTGATTGTAAAGAGAGTGGCTGCAAAGTTAGAAGAGCCTCTTGCACTAAGCTCTGTTGAACCTCAACAACCTGTCTTTACTAAAAAATGTAAAACGCTTTTCTTTTTAAGGCAAATGATTCTTCAATAAATGCGCTTATTATGATACTGATATACACAAAAACTTATACTTAAAGTAGTTGTATGTAACTATGTGTTGAGGACAAACTTGATATCATTTTAAAATGTTTGCGTGACATTTTTTTGTAAGCAGATGCCAATGGACTTGAGCGCTCCTTCCTGTTTATATTGATTCTAAGATCTAAAATGTAAAATGGAGCAACATTTTTTCAACAAAACCAAGCTGGTGCATTGCAGAATGGTTGTTAGCAAGTTTTTCTTACATTAATCTAAGTAAGCATCGATTACCCCAAGGATTACTTATCTTTAAAATGTATTTTGCTTCTTTGCCGTTCAGACAATGTCTCTATACCCTAAACTGATTAGTGTAATCAGGTTGCTCTGACAGAGTGGCTCACTGGCTCAATCAGCAATCACTCATTGCCACTGAAATTCTACTTGATGATTCAAGAGCAGTTTTAAGCGGCTTGATTGTGCACTAATAATTCAGTGACAAGCATTGCTTAGACTCCGCCATTGTTCTTATTTGCCTAACATCAGTGACAGAAACCAGCAATGCTGCTATTTCTCACTTTTGACAGACAGCATCGCACATAAACAATGTCTTCATCAGCCCACAGCAGAACATCATCAATCTGTGCTTGATGCCTTGTGGGCGTTGAAGTAAAACGGGTGCACTGTTTCACTTATTTTACCATCTCTGTTGCTAGCTAAAAGCAGACCTACTACTGAACCTTCACCCAATCGAACACCTTTGGAATGTGTGCCTGTGAACTCTAGTGTTTATTGATGAAATATTGTGATTCATTGATTAGACACAGTGTGTGTCTCGGTGTGTGTTTGTCCCAATTGGACAGTGGTCCCCAGCAGTGTCGAAGAGTCTTCGATGATTTGCACTCCTCTCCCTACTGAGACCCAAGAGTGCGCGGACGGAGCGCTATATATGAGAATGTTCATCGTTGTTAGCAGTCCAGTGAAGGGGAGAGGGAGCAGCAGATAGCGGGAGGCCATGGCAGGAGGAAAGGAATGCACAGAGCAGCGTGAAGGAGGCTTTGGCGAGGAAGACCGTGGAAGATTGGCTGCCAGCACTGCAGCCTTCCTAGTCTGAGCGCACCACCATCACCACCACCACTTTTCCCTCTCTACTACCCCACTTCACTCTACTCAGTTCAACACACACACTACACTACACACTACAGTCTTTCCTTCTACGGGACAATGTGAATTATGAATGCAAGCCAGTGAAGCGGGCGCGAAGAAGCACAGTCAGTCAGCAGTACGGCGCGCAACACACCGACCCGAAAGTGTGTGTATGTGTGTGTGTGTGTGTGTGTCTCCTCTGTCCACGCGGCGCCCATCTCCGGCACCAGTTTTTCTTCTTCTTTATTATTATTATTATTATTCCATTTCTACTTGTTTCTTTCTTTCTATGATTGCCATGGTCTGTTAGTACCTTTCAATGCTCCTCTTTATTTCTCTTCTGGCACTACTGTTTTCTTGTTCTGCACTGCATTCAGCGGTGCTACCGGCGTGACACCATCGACAACACTACCACAGCGACCACCAGTACCTCAATCAATCGCTCACCAGGCAGGCAAACATTCATCAAGTCTCCTTCAAGTCGTCTGGTTTACAAGCTGAAGCAGCAGCGGCCGCAGCGGCGGCAACAGCAGCAGCTAATCAGCACCTGAAATCATTTTCTCAATTGGTCTTTGTTCTGCCCACTCTCACCGGCTGTGAAATATCGATCGAGCCGATCCACTTGAAGCGCCGACACTCCTCTGTGCAGAAGCAGCCCGAGACGAGCTTTGTGTATTAGGTAAGCAGTAAAAACACCCTCAATTACTTTGCATGCTACAGTGGGAAAGCCGAATAACAACAACGCAGTGCTTTCACGCTTTGAAGCAGACGCCGCGAGCACGCGCCAATTTGTCTTAGTCTCGCTTTGACACATAAGCGATACACTTGGTCGCACATGAGCAGCACTTTATTGTTGAACATTTTCATTTACACCTTTTACTTTTATTGCGTCAATGAGCAATGAAAATTTTTATCTGGTATAATGTTTTTTCAGCTGGTCAGACTGCACAGAAAATAAATCACTGCTGAGTTAATGAATCTTCTGATTGACAAAGTTTGATTTTAAAAAGTCTTTTTTGCTATTTTATGAAACTGTCTTTGATAAGCCGGTAGTCATGTATATGTCGTCGATGTATTCCTGATTAGGGTGCTAAGCGTGTTAGCACTGCTTTTGCTGCTTCTTTTTTTCTGATATTTGATCGGCAAAAGGGGGGATGTGTTAAAATATCGCCGTGTTCGACATACTAAACAGCAGCAAACTAGCAAACTAACTCTACTGAGCAAACAGAGGACGAGGTGCGACACATCGCTTGGCCAGTGCCGGTTCTCTCTCTCTCTCTCGCTTGCCCGTGCAGTTGGTGCACGGTGTCACCCAGTTTAATGTATCATAGACGCCGCATTAGCAGTGCAGTGCAGCCACAGTACAGTGCCGAAAAATTGCACTTTGTCGTGTCAGCAGTGCCAGGCATCGTCTTCACTCCTTTTAGAAAGGCCACACATAAGAAACTGTGTTGCTCATGTTTTCTGCTGATGCCTAATGCCTATGGTCGAAGGAAAAACATCATTGAAAGACTGGACCGTATTGAACACACGATCTGCAAACTCAAACTTGCTGAAAAGAACCAGGCGGTGAAAACAAAAGTGACGAAAAATGTTCTGTTTGCTCAGTGTCTCTTTGTTCTTCTGCATTCAATTTAGTTGCTGAAAAACCGCACCACAGCCACCCACAGGCAAATTAATTAAATAAACAATGGCCATCACTAGAGAGGTGCTAACTCGAGTGATTGTCTTTGCTTCTTTCAATTTCTACAAGTTTCTGCTTCAATCAAATTGATCAAGGCCAAAATGTGCTCTATCAAATAAAGTAGCTGCTGCAGTAGTATTTATAGATGCCAATTTACGTTTATTTCAACTGAAACTGCAGGTCGACTTTTAGAGTAAGCCGAAATTGTGCTAATGTAACGAGGCACACCAAAACACGCAGTTTTCCTTTACGCAAAAGTTCTTTCATTTGAATTTATATTACGCACGACAAGCACAAACACACCAAACTGAATTCACTGAACAAATCACCAGCGCATAAGCGGATAATCATAAGACACGCACTTCCGTAAAAATCAGTTGTGCTAGCCAGTGGCATTCTCGTTAAAATATTGAAAAGCTGCAGAAAGTCTGCTAATGAGTTTGACAAAAATATATAAAATACTCAAAACAATTTTTTGTTTGTATAGTTAATTAGAAATGTTTTCCAAAACTACCGCAACATTAACTGTTAAAACTAATTGAAAACAAACAATTGTCATCTTTTCTGCTAAACAAAGTCTTTTAAGTTGAACTTTCTTTCTAAAAAAACTTAATTTACAGTTTGCTTGAACAGCTGCACCAGATATTACTAATTAACTGAATAAGTTAACATAAATGAGTGCATATCAAACAAAAACCGGTCTAGTAATTAAAAATATGCGGAAAATTAAAAGCAAACAGAACTCTAGAGTAATAAACCCTGGTGCATAGATAATGAGAACTTTTCTTGTTTGCAAAATATGTTGTTTTACTTTACGCTGCATGTGCAGTATTTGGGTAGCCAGTAAGATATAAAACCTACAACAACTTTTGATTTTGCTTTGATATAGTCATTTAAAAACTCACACAAGTTGTACACCACGACTATCATCATTATCAGTTTTAGAGTAATGTGCACACTAGTCATTCCCTTCATAAAAAATTGTTTTGTGTTCGATTTATCAATTTTGTCATAAGGTGAGTTTAATTCCATTAATTTTTAATTTGAATGCACATTGTACACACTTTATATTCAATATGACGTATTTTTCAATAGACAACGCTTTATCTGCACGTTTTTCACTTTTTTCCTTCTTAGATATTTTGATTTATGAGTTCGGTGGTCAATTTGTGGTCATTTGGCAGTGGTTCAACAGCATTTTCACACTGTTGTGTCTACACCTTGTGACAGTTACAACCACTTCATCTGCTGTCATGTTCTAATTATAATTACAGTGCTGTACTGCTTTGCGTACCAATTAGTGGTCAAGTTGAAAAGGAAGGTTGATTAGTAATCGATGAATTCTTTTGCACATGTTGTTTGTGCGCATGTAAGGTGCATCAATTGAATTAGAGCACGGAACTTGATCGTAAAAAAATGATTAGCCATATTCGACCTTAATAATTTGATTGACGCCCTCAACGTGAAAGTGCGCAGTGAACTGTGTACAACTCCAATTAGTGAACACCAGACACACACACAGCCTCAAGAGAACCCAAAAAAGGTTCCGCTGCAAATATATTTGGTTGTTTGTGTTTATTTGATTCTCTCCCTGCAATCATTTGGATGGCTGGCAACAAAAAAGGCGACGATGTGGACTGTAAAAACCCCACTGAAGACTGTGCTACCGGGTAATATTAATTATGACACAGGGCCATTATCGAATTGGCAATCGAAGCAGGGTACAGCAGTACAGAGCATTCTACCATTTAGCAGTTGTGCTTTCCTCCCAGTTCAAGCGATGGCCCACTCGGCCACTTGGCATTATTGTTCTGCTCATTGTCTCCTGCCTGTCGGCGTGATCGAGTGCCTCTCAGGGTGGCTCTTCTCACTCGGCGCTCTCGCCTCTTCATCGGCTGCCCAAGCTAGCTAGCTTGTTTCGACGCCATTTTGGCGTTCATTGGCCTGCTTCAATCGAGCGCAAAAAAATTAATTTTTTGTTGCACTGGCACTGAGTTTGGTTAGTCAGCCGTCGGTGGAGCAGTCTTCCTCTTCTTCATTCTCTTCATTGCTTTCAGTAGCGCAAATCGAAATCGAGTCTCCTTCTTTTTCAATTTTCTAAAATTAAATTTTACTGAAACGCCAAAGGTAAGTGGCTTCTGCTGCTGTAGCTGTTTCTGTTTTTGTCTCTGTTGTGGCCCGGCTTGGCCGGATGATTGTGTGCGGCTTTAGTGTCGCCAATCAGCTCCCAATCGACTCGTCCCGCTCGACTTCACGTTGAGCACCACTGACAGCTACTTTTTGTCTGATAAAGGATAAATAAATTTCACTTTAGAAGCATTTGTGCACCCAAGTAAATCTCTAGTGCAGCTATTGATCTATTGACAGAACGGCAGAATTGAACTCTTCAACTTTTAAAGTAACACTGTTGACAATTTAGTTTTCTTTTTCTGTACAGATTTTATTTTGAGAGGCAAACGCCGTGATTAACATCAACGCCAAACACAATCATGGTATGTACTGAAAAATATTGTCACATAACTCTTATTCTTATTAATTAACTTCATATTTTTTATTTTTGTTTTTTTAGTATGGTTTCGTGAATCACGCCTTGGAATTACTTGTAATTCAAAACTTTGGCGAGCCCGTTTGGGAAAAAATAAAGTAATTTAAAAGCTATTTGATAGGCATGCATGCTTTTTCTATGATTTTATTCCTTTTTACAACTTTCCTACTGTTTTTCATTTGCCAAATTTATTTTATATGATCTCTTTAATTAGCAATTATATTCACCCGTTTACAAGCAATTTCTAGCCAAATATATAGTTTTTTGTGATAAAAATTCCGGTGGTTTGTTAATTCAAGCAAATTAAATTCTTTTTAATATAAATTTTAACACAGACAGCAAAATAATTAATTTTTACAGTTGAATCAAGATTTCTATTTTTAGCAACATTGTATTTGCTGTTTGGAAACTGCCTGATAAAAATATTGAACCTGAATTTGTACAAATTAAAAAATAGTACAAAAAATTTGTTTTATATAAAGCTGAGTAAAAAGTTGAAGTTGAAATAACTAATGATATCTGACATGGCGGTAATCACAAATTGCAGTACCGGAAAATGAAAGTCAATTTGTTATTTAAATAATCAACTGCAAGCTTTTGACTAAGCTTAGTTTGAGATTGGTTTGAACAATTAAGACTATTATCCTTAAAAGCAAAAAAGTCGGCGTTTTAAATATCAAAAAGTAAAAATACATTAATCAGTGAAAATACAATTTTAATTATTTTACAACAGCGACATCTTTCTTACTATTTTGTAATAAAACCATCCAATTGTTTTTGAGCAGGACCAAAACATTGTTTTCTAAAATGTACACGTGTAGAATGTTTAATTTGACTGACCTCTATGTGCTGTTTTTCTCTATACGCAGTCCTTTTAAACGTTAAAACCATGGTTTAATCAACATTTGTAATTGCTCATTGCAGACGAGAAGCAGACATCGAAATGGATGGCTCCTTTCTGGTGCGACTAGTCTACGACGATGACATAACGTACAACATTGTGGAGGCGGCTGAACGAGTTCTCAGTAAGTTCTTCTCCCTTCCCTACTGACTCACAGGGCAATTTGCACTGAGAAACTTAGCTGAGAAACATCATCATTTTGTTAACTTACTATAACTCATCACCATTTTCCCCAACCGTCACCACTTTTGCAGAAATTCCCGCAAATGAGATTCTGGAAATGTTCGGTCGAATGTTCTTTGAGTTTTGTCAGGACTCTGGCTACGACACCATTCTGCAGGTGCTGGGCGCCACAACAAAAGACTTTCTGCAAAACTTGGACGCTCTGCACGACCACTTGGCCACCATCTACCCCGGCATGAGAGCGCCCTCCTTTCGCTGCTCTGAGCGCATTGATGGCTCACTCGTCTTGCACTACTACTCAGAACGTGAAGGCCTCGAGCACATCGTAATTGGCATCGTCAAGGTAAGTCTCCCGCATCTATGAGGTGACTTTCAGTTTCCACCCCATGAGCTAAACTGCACTCTGCGCCCTAATACTGCCCATTCGCCCCATGCTGCTGCCAAATTAGCTGCAAAACGCTTTTCATTGAGTGAGCGGTGAAAGTCGTAAATCGCCTGTTAAATTATGTTTTAACTTTTAAATTAGCCATTTAAACCTCTTTCGCCATCCTAGTGAAGTGTTGTACAGTACTGCGTCAGTATCAATTCCCGGTAGTAAGTGAGGCGCCACTGGCACTTGTGAATAATTACCATATTAGGTGAGGTGCGTTTTGTATAGTTGTTGGTAAAAAACACAAAAACTACAAACTGAATAGGACTCATCATTCATATGCGTGTTCAAGGTACCCCAGGCACTGTTTTGAGCACAAACTATGTGAGAGTTTGCTTGTCCAGGAGCTGTTTTTGCTTTTTATTTTTTATATTTTCTTTTTCAATGCAGAGTCTTTCGTTTTTTTCTAATGGTCGTGGCCATTTCCTTGTTGTACCCTTCAGCGCAAAGTGCAGTGCTCTCATCACCAAGTGACTCTAGTGATCGTTTTCACTCTTAATGGGCCACTTTACTAAGTTGAAAGTAAGAGGAAGAGCAAATCAAAGCGGAAATCTAAATTAATTGAAGTCTAAGTCTTTGAGAGTTCTGGGCAAGGCAAATTGGGAAATGGCAAAATTTGCCTGCAATCTGCCTGCACTCAATGCATCCTAACTCTTCTTTGCGTGTCTTTCAACTCCCTGTGGAGACTTTATAAATTTACTCCATTTGAAATGGAGCACTCATCGCCTAACACACATACTTTTACACAAAAAAGGCCTACTGAATTGTGCACTCTGTGTGACCCGGCACAAAAATGGGCATCCGTTTGTTTGTCTCTGTCTATTTTCTTGCTGACAAGTTGGTTCGTTTGTCTTGAGTCGCATTCAATTAATTATTAACAAGCGTCGATTATCGTTAATTAAACGATTCCTGTCTGCGAGTTTTTGTCGTTTTTCTTTTTTTCAGATTTGCCGACATTAGGCAGATCGTCACCTTTATTTGTCGTTTTAGCACTACACACAACGGCACTGATTGAGATGAAATATTTATAGACAAACAACGTAATTTTGCAGTTTCAAAAAGTTGCTCAATAAATAAAAAAGTTAATTTAAGTCAAGTTTATTTGTTTAAAGAATGCTCTGTAGCATGCACATCGCCGAGTGAACCAACTTCTCTTGGGCACAAAATCAGAACAATGAAAATGAGATTTAAACGTTAGAGTACATTTAATTGTTTGCAAAAAAAGTTTACCCAGTTTGTTGTTTTCACTGTCCAGCATTTTGCAAATTAATTAAATTACTTGTCTTCTTTTGAAAGAAGTAGGGTTAAGCCAAAATGACACTGACCAGAATAATTTCATTTGCATTCACTTGTTTACTGATGTTATAATTGCAATTTAACTAGTAGTTGAAACTTGATTTATTAACAGTAGAGGACCAAAGAGCGACCAATGTCAGTGTGTATGCACTGAGGCGATGGCTCATGCTGTCGCTTGGCGGCATTAGCTGTCACACAAAAGGGGAATTAGCCAAAGAGACAGTGAAAGAAGGATGGCGAGTGAAGGATCACTGCCAGTGCAGTAGGCAAGCTGAGCAGTGC
Organism: Tyrophagus putrescentiae; assembly: GCA_024499935.1. Lineage (NCBI taxonomy): Eukaryota > Metazoa > Arthropoda > Arachnida > Sarcoptiformes > Acaridae > Tyrophagus > Tyrophagus putrescentiae. The sequence goes on along the minus strand of JAMZRA010000001.1, from coordinate 6,556,457 downwards.
CAACACAAAATATAAATTATTGAAATGGTCCAAGTGGACATAGAGCTGCTTGGGCCTCTTCCTCTTTTCCCGTCTATCACTGACTGAAAATGCAAAAGTGTTTCGGTGAATACACACTTTGAAAGACTAGTGGCTGCAACAGTAAACAAGAAGCCTTCAATTGGCTCCTGGCTGCATTATTCATGACTACTGATGCGTGCTGATGCTGATGCAGAAGGAGAAACGAAACGAAAGAATCGAAGGCCGACGTGGCAGTGAGATGTTCTCGCTTTCACTTACTTTTTACCCGTCTAGCTGAGATTTGTCATGCAAAGTAAAAGCGACACTCGGAGGCCGCCCGGTGAGTGCATCGCTTTGCATAATTCACTCCTTTTCTGATGTGGCAGCATACCCAAAATTGGCTACACACTCGTTTTCAGTATAATCGATAATCAAACCAAGTTAGCAAGTCGTTTAGAACGACGTACCGGAGCAATTTCAGGTGCAATTAACGGCGCTGAAATATAAAGGTTGTGAAAACTCAGTTTTCTGTAAAAACGAAAAAGTGTCACGGCAAATTAAATTGAAATTTAATGTGACAGGCCATACTTCTGTGTCTGTGACAGCCTCTCTATAGCCATACTGTTCTACTCTAGTCATCTAATAAAACAGAAGCTGCTCTTTTGAAGAGATTAATGAAAAAAGTAATTCAATGTATTGCGGTTACGCAGAACTGTCGTTGGGCTAAATTGACGATTGGCAAATTGCAATCGACACTTGTGAAAGCAATGAAAGGAGCAAGAACATTTGGCCTCTTTGATTAAAGATGTTTATCTTGAGTACATCTGAATATATCTGCCTGAATAATAGCAGTCAGAGAAAGCGTTGCTCTCTATGCGTACTTCCACTCCGTATGTACATTCAATTGAAAGGAACTGCAAGAGAACTGTGCAAGCGATTGAAGACGAACAGTGGCAGTGGCAATATCAATGCCATTTTTGTCAATATGTTCTCACTTTCTCGTCACAGTGCCCACAAAATGGGCGATAATCCATAGGCAACAGACAGATGTGATGTGCAGAAAGAACATTTAATTTGGCTCTTACTTAGCTTTGGCTGCAGACCTGCTTTGCACTTCTCAAACTGGAGAATTCATAATTCGCTAAATGAAATGCATTCCTCGATGTAATTTTGTAATTTATTATTTGCTCAGCCGCTGATGCTTCGGACGCTATATTGACAGTACATGGCGGTGATAAAGAGAACAAAAACACAAAAAGCCAGAATTGACCGCAAAATGAGAAAAGTCAAGACAATACTGCCTTGCGAGCGAGTAAAACTGGAATATACTGGAACAAAAAAACTGATTAGTCTTGAACACAAAATAAAGCAGACAGGAAATTACGTTTAGAAAAAAATGTGCCGTAATATATGATAGCTGATAGTGTGTGTGTTCAATTCTTAGCTAGGTAGAATTTGAAAAAGGTTAAGACAAGGCGGATAAATTGACGAAAAGATAGTACTGCGGTTTTGCCGGTTAAACGGAATAAAGGAAGAATAATCGAAAGCACATTAATAGTTGATGCATTTTTAATTTAATCAAACTGCATTGAGCACAATGAAGGATCGCAGCAGAAGGCTTTATGTCTGTCAAAATGTGCACTGCTACTGCTGAAAACGAGTCTGACACTACACTTGCAGCTGCCACCAAGTGAAAATTTTTTCAGCATTTCCAGACTAAGATCGACAAGAAATAGTACAGTAGAAGATCTAGTGTTAGCTCAATGCAAACGCAGGCAAATTCATTTGCATATTTGTGCCAAATAACACCAGCAACAGCAGATTTATCAAACCATTTCCCATCAATAATCGCGCGATGCAATCGAGCCTAGGTAGTGTGCTCTCAGAGAGAAGTAGAAAACCCGACAAAGAGACTTACTTTTTTACAATTTTCTTCATTCTATTCACACTGACTGTTGTCTAACAAAAGAGGAATGCCGTTGCTCTGTGATACGATCATTCTTTCTTTCCTGGAAAAAATCAATTGATTTTTTTGCAATCTACATATTACATCACCAACTCTACCATAATATTTTTTTCTTTTTAGCTGTTTTTTATAACTAAAGTTTGTTGAAACCATTTTGGATTAGTCTCAGTATATCTGCTTAGACAGTAAACTGGCTCATCAGCCAGAAGGGATTATAATGAAAGAAGCGCTGAGTGAGAGTGAACACAAGCATACGTAGTCCAGACTGACTTTATTGGCAAAGAGTAGCTGCTTATATACACAAACAGGCGACTGACTTCGAACTTCTCAAAGCCACGTCGCTAGCGGCCTATGGGCCGCTACTCCTCCCTGCCAGTCTTCGACGCATCTTATGAGGGTCAGTCAGCCATCCGACGTCGTCGACCATCGCCCACTTCACGTCCTGCACTTCGGCCAAGGACCAGCATGCGACTTGCGCACCACGACGCGGGGCCAACGTCCACTCCGTCGACTTGGTCTTCAGGCTGGCTGGGCCTTGGGCTGCTCGCATCGAAACGCAGAGGCCTGAGTCCATCTCACCGTTGCCACCAGAAGCGCTGAGTGAGAGTGAACACAAGCATACGTAGTCCAGACTGACTTTATGGCAAAGAGTAGCTGCTTATATACACAAACAGGCGACTGACTTCGAACTTCTCAAAGCCACGTCGCTAGCGGCCTATGGGCCGCTACTTGAATTAATTAACCGCCAATGCGGGTAGTGTGCTTTTTAGGTTATCGATGGAAAAAGATTTTTCTTTGTTCTGAATCAATCTCGATAATTGTCTAACAAGTTGCTTGGTGTTTGTTGTTTTCACTATTTTTCCGCTTTCCGCTGTCGATGTCTATTCGAGTTCTTACTGTCTAAAGCATTCTGCTCGCCAACGGCTGTGGCATTAAAAGCAAACGAGCTCATCAAACTTTTTTTTGCTGCAGATTTCGGCCATCTCTTTTTTTTGCATCCTGCTTCCCTCCATTATTCTCTGTTGCTTAATTAATGCGTGCTTGGCCAAAAGCAAATTTTGCTGCTGCTTCTGATGATGATGCCGTACGACATGCTGTACATGTTCCCCCGATTGAACCGCTTGCTTGTCGAACATTTGCCTCTTTTGTAGGTCGCATTGAATTAATTAGTTTTATCGCACAGTTGGCACTGTTCAAAACTATCGACTATCAATTATGTCGGTTAGGAGCAGCAGCAGTGGCCTCGGCCGCTGTTGCTGCAGCCGGCACACCGACACGCAGTGCGTTTACCGCAACCAGGCACATGCCACTCAACATTAGGGACAGAACAATTTGATGCACCAGCAGTACGGACGCTTTGCTTATAATTATCTCATAATGGAAGCATTTAATACTGGACCACAGGCAAATGTCAGCCGCTTTTTTGTGCGTCTGCCAGCATTGCCCATAGACTAGATTGTCGATGAACGTCTTTTGACGTCAACATGATATTTTCTTTTACTTTATCTTTTTGTTCAGTGTTGAGTCCACCGTGAATCAGGCAAATGGAAGCTATAGACGGCACCGTCTGTAACATCATTTTATTTAGGTTTTCTCTGAACTCTTGTTAATTACTGCAAATAAATACACAACAACGTCAAACAAACGTTGGATCTTGGACTAAGTTTGTGACTGGCATTTGCACTGGAACAACCATCATTCACTGCTTTTGAGACGTTTTAAGTCTAGCACTCTAATTGGGACAACAGAAAGCTCTGGAGTGAGTGTGTGTCTACAATTGTAATGCTCCTCAGTGTACATATTCTTTGTCTGGCAAACAAAATGAAAAAAAGTGCAGCAAAATGCACGTTTTACTTAAGTTTGCAATGCAAAAGAGAAAGAGTTCAGCTGAAAGTAAACGGAGAATGTCGCAGCAGCATTCAGCTCGGTGTAATGTTTACGGTATGCTGTACTGAAACCAAAAACACATTCAGTTTTTAGTTTTTGCATTGACAAGCTAAATAATTTATTGATCTAATTTGATTTTATATTTTCTGTTTACAAATAAATTACAGTTGCTTTTGCGGCTAAATTGGAAATGAGCCCCCACCAGCACTACCACTATCGGTGTCGCGTCTACGCCAGTTGGCGCACAGGGGTTCACTTTGCAATTGGTGTTTGTGTCATTTTAGTTTAACTCACTTCCACTGCTTTCTTTGCTGTCCGGGTCGAGACATTGGTATTCACTGCCATCCTGTCATATTTATTGCCCTCCCTTGAGTTTTGAAATGTTTTTTCTTTTTCCTCTTCTTCTGTCGCCTTTTCCTATTGAGCCGTTCATTTCAAAACATCAGTCCAGTTGGCTAGAATTTTGATTTATACAGCAGTGGATACTATTTGGGCCAGCTGACAGTTTTGACAAAATTTACAAATAAATCTTTTCCGTCTATTATCCATCTTAGCTAGCTGGTGAAGTCACTTGACTCTAACTTGGTCAGCCTTTAGGAGTACGCCTGTCTGCATCACACTACCAAACACGTAATGGGAATCTAAACAGTGAGCTGCATCAGCAGCTTCAGCCACAGTTTATCCCAATGGACACTTAATACTTCTCTCGCTCTTTCCCTCTCATTTGAGCGTCTCATTTTGAATGAACACTGTTCAACTCAGCTCTCACTTTGATTTAATTATCTTTAGACACACGCTTAAAATTATGTCTATAATCTAATTAAAATTCTGGCCAATATATAAATGGCCACAATTACTCTTCGGTCTTTCGGGACAAGCATTGTGCTGCCTCTTTGACTGTTTAAAGCTGAAGCTTAAAGAAAGAGAGTGAAAAGAGAGGTTGTTTCAGTATAAATGCCTACTAACGATGGTCAGTAAGTAGAAATTTATTTGCCCAGCAAAAAAGTGGTTGTAGAAGTAGTAGTAGCTGTTGGCAAATAAATGAAAATTAATGGGCAAATTAAGTGTACAGCAATCGATGTAGGACGCAGTGGTTGTAGTGCTGCAGTTTACTACGTTTCTTGCATGCGTTCTTTCTTTGTCAGCAGAGAACTCTGAACAGTGCTAACGGTGCGGCGGCATATCGCTTTATTGCAGGCAGTGGCCAGCAAGTTGCACGGACAGGACGTGGAGGTGAACATCATCAAGCACAAGGGCGATGACTGTGACCACGTTCAATTTGAAATCAATGAGCGCGTCAAGAGCATCGCAGTGTCAGAGCCGGAGAAGGACCAGATTAACTTTGACCAGTTGATGTCCTTTGAGAACAAGATCAGCCCATTTACCTTCTGTAAGGCATTTCCATTCCATATGGTTTTTGACAAGAACATGATTCTCAGACAGGTCGGTCGACAGTTGAGATGCTTATGTGGTTTATATATTTTATAATATTTTTTTTGTGATTGAACTCACACATTAGGCTGGCATTTCAATTGCCCGAGTACTTCCTGCCTTCACAGAGAGTGACTGCCGCATAACGGATGCTATGGAAATGATTCGACCACATATGGATTTCACTTTCAACAACGTTCTCGCTCACATTAACACTGTGTTTGTGTTACGAAGCAAATTTGGCAGTTTCAACGAGAATGGGAAGGAGTTCACGCGGTGAGTAGCGAGTACATTGATGTACAGCAAGTGTTTGCCAAGCAGAGCAAAACGGGCTACCAATAGAATGAATGCTCTCATAATTGCACTGCAAACTCCCTTGGCACCACTGGTCCCTTTAATTCGCCTGCTAATCTCGATCCTTTTTCGCTTATCATTTTTCTCCACATGTTCACACACTCACAGAATGCGTCTCAAAGGTCAAATGATTTATGTGCCGGAAACGGATTTGGTACTTTTCCTCTGCTCTCCGAGCGTACTCAACTTGGATGATCTCAACCGCCGGGGACTTTATCTGAGTGACATTCCGCTGCACGACTCGACGCGTGATCTCATCTTGCTCTCTGAACAGTTCGAGGCCGAGTACAAACTGACAAAGAACTTGGAGATTCTTACTGACAAGCTCCAGCAGACGTACCGAGAGCTTGAGGACGAAAAACGCAAAACAGACAGGTAGGTAAAAGGAATAAAGAGTCCAGAGAATAAAAGAGTACTGATGCACAATGAGGGCTTTTGTCCACTGGCTTACTGGTTCACTGGCTGGCCTGCAAAGCCACTGCCACTGCAAAAGCAACATCGTAATTGAGGTCCATTTGTGCGACTCGCTTCGATGATCATGGCCCACAGTGACTGAGATGCATTATCCCGGGCACTCTTTCACTTCTTTTGATCCATCTTTTTTGTTTTCATTCACCAGACTGCTGTACTCGGTGTTGCCGCCCTCTGTGGCAAATGAGCTTCGCCACCAGCGTCCAGTGCCCGCCAAGAAGTACGAATGTGTGACGCTGCTCTTCAGTGGCGTCGTCGGCTTCAACGACTACTGCGCCAAGAATTCCGACTCAACTGGAGCAATGAAGATTGTCAAGTTGCTCAACAATCTTTACACCACATTTGACGTACTCACTGATCCGGTGAAGAACCCCAACGTCTACAAGGTATGCCATTAGCCGGCAGAAAGACATTAACATTAACGCATCAATAGCCATCGGCTATCGGTCAATCTGACATTTTTTATTATTCCAAAATGTACAATCTTGATTTGTTTTTGTTTTCTTTCCTTTTAAAAGGTGGAAACGGTGGGCGATAAGTACATGGCGGTCTCTGGTCTGCCGGAACCGTGCGAGTCTCATGCTCGTTGCATTGCTCGATTAGCACTGGACATTATGGACCTATCACGGAGAATAAAAACTGAAGATCTGGAAGGAATCGTGAGTGTAGACTGAAAATGATATTGATTTAAGCATGTGTGCCTTCTTGACTAACTTAAATAAAAAACTTTTTTCTTTTTTCATTTGTTTCGGCAGAAACTGACCATTGGCATTCACTCTGGTGAAGTGGTCACTGGTGTGATTGGAAAACGTATGCCACGCTACTGCCTTTTTGGCAACACGGTCAACCTGACCAGCCGAACTGAGACCACCGGAGAACCGGGCAAAATCAACGTCACTGAGGCCGCCTACAACTGCCTGATGGAGAACAAGAATCATGATTCAGATTTTAAGTTCACCTACCGAGGTCCTGTGCTGATGAAAGGGCGAGTGGAACCAATGAAAATTTGGTTTCTCACTCGCTTTTCAGCTGAGTTTGCGGATGAGTGAATGAGTCACTGAGTTTAAAAAAGTGTACTCGAGGCATCAAAGAACACTGTTCTGAATAGACTGTCTCAAATTTGTTCTTTACTCCGTCCCTCATCGGTTTTCAGATTACTATAACAGTAGTTTTTTGTTAGTTGAGCAAATCACATGAGCACAAATCAATACTTTTTTCCTCCTTCACTTACACAGCAATGCTTAAGTTTGGATTTATTTACCAAAACTAAAAATATATTAGACACACTTTTCTTTACAAAATAAAAACACATTCAAGTTTTAATTAACTGTTTAATAAAAGTCAAAGCAATCAATCGATTAAAGGGGGCAAAAATAGTTTGGGCCATCTTTCGAATGCCTGTTTGGTAAAGCGGAAAAATTTATCAGCTGAAAGTAAAAGCGAAACCCTGCAAAAGAGGCGTCAATGGCAGAAGGCACTTGGACGATTAAAACGATAGTGTGAAAGTGAGAGTGTGCAAGAGTGATTGCAAAAAAGGGTTCACAGTGTGTGCATGTTGATCATTATGCCATTGTCGGCAGTGTCTTCTCGGCAAATTCTGGTCACGTTTTTCACAGTGAAATAGGCATTTCGTGAGTTTTTGCCTTGAAATTTGCAGTTGTGAAAAAGAAAGAGCACAGAAAAAGCTGCCAATTGACCAGGTCTCCTTTTCCTTCCTCAGATGGCAAAGCAAAGTCACATTTGCCAAGTTGGTCTAATTTGATTAATTATAATTAATTAATTAAATTGATTTTGCTATATACAAAATAGAATTTTTGTTCGAATTTTGTATACTCAGCAGCAACCTCTATTTTTTAGATACGCAATTAGTAAAAAACTTTTCAGAATAAACTGTTAAAACCTGTAAATTGATCGGAAGTAATCAAGAAAAGACTGATTGATTTGCAATTGCTCAAGTTTCAATGCGGTCTTTACAATGACATACGGTTAGTGCTCATTTTTTACTTTTGTTGGTGTCTTCAACACTTTTTTACAGTTTTATCTAAATCTGAGATTGGTATTTGCACATCTGTATTTGAGAATCTCACCACCAACTATATCAACTGTCTGGAAAGAGTGCCCGAGGATGACTGGGGCAATGTAAACAATGAGCCCATTTACTGTTGCACCAAATCTGATCCACAGTACAGTCGTCTAGAATATTGCTGTCATTACGAGGAACTGCTCTCTCAGCACAGGTATCTTTTTGGTAGTATGGTTCTTATTTTTACCTAACTTTTTTTGCAGAATATGGTTGGTAATACTTTTCATACTGACTATAATAACCGGCACCATCTTTGCATTTACTTTATTCCTCAACTTGTACATGATTGTAGTGGCTGGCAGCAAAGCTGACATTCCCAACATCAGCACAATGGCCTTCTTACCAAAACCAAACTTTTTTCCTAAACTGACTCATACAAAATCTAAGCGCGCCAGCCGCAGTTCAAGCAAGTCACAGTCACGATCCCCATCAAAAAGTAAAAAGTCAAATCCCAAAAAATCAAAAGATGTACATCAGAAAAAATCGACTGCAACGCCAACCACTACTGCACTAAACACTGAAGTGAAGGCACGGGCAGTCAAATCTACTACAAAGAGTAGCACCGTTTGAATGATTTACCAAATAAAGATATTGCTAAGCACACATTTCTCATACTTTCACTTATTTGTTCATCGTTGTCGGCTTATGCTCGCATATAAAAACGCTGACAGGGTAAAACGTGCCTAGTTCGATAGCAAACAATTTGGCCTGGAAAGCCAGTCGATAGCAAACAAATATCAAGTTTTTCTGATCTAAAAGCTGCCCCAATTTGTGCATTTGAGTCAGTGAGTCAGTGAGGCTAAGTGGCAAATGATCTGCCTGCCTCAAAATGACTTGTTCTACGCGAGATAAGTGAAAAGCAAACAATTATGAGAAAACGGGAGATGAAGTAGTGGACGCTGCAAAACAACAGGAGACGGTGGATAGACAAAAAAGCGGCAAAGTGCCGGATGAAGTGGGCTTCGTTTGGCATTTTTGTAATGAAATTACTTTGTTAGATTGGACCTAGTTTTAATGAGTGGCCTCAAGAAACGGGTCAGTTTGCAGTGGAAAGTTGTGGTAGAAAGGGTATCTGTTAGAACAGTTGTATATCGATGGATGACTCGTGATCTTTAATTAAATATAGAGAGTTTTTTGTAGGAAAGAAATAGTTGAAAACTAAAAAAGAAAATATGTGCCATAGAAAACCATTAAATTGATAGTAGCAACTATCAAAAAGATAGTGGTGGTTTGGCGTAAATGGCCATTAGGTGAAAAGGAAGGAAGATAGAAAGTGCACTGTAAAAGAAGTTTTAATCCCATAACCAAAATGGTAAGACCATAAACAAACGATCGACCCAAAAATAGCAGTAGCGGGTGAGATGATGGAAAGGAATGCAAAGAAGTGCAATCAGCCAGGAAGGAGAGCATCGATTCTAATTACGCACGACATAAGATGATTGAGCTGCCCAGTGCACAAACACAGCGAGCGGCATCGAAAACAAACAAACAAATCAAGCAAGAAAAAAGACAAGGCAGCTGAGGGCCGTTTAGGGGGCAAGGTCCACTGGAAAAGAAAAGATTACTGACGACCATTTATTGCACGGCACAAAAAGGAATTATTGAAGTGAATAAGAATGATAATATTCGGTAGTTACGATGATTCGATCAAAAGCGGTAGAGCAAATGACGGCTGCACTGCTTTTTTCTTCTCATTTTTTTAGATTTCCTCGTTTCCTTAACGCCATGTTTTAGCCACCAGTGCCGCGCAAAAATTTAGGCCAATTTGTGGCACACTGAAACTCAATTTTAATTAATAGATTCGGTAGCCAACAGTAAATGACAGAGACAATGGCATTGATGTTGTGCCCATACACAACAGCTGTTTCCGATGAAAAAGCGTAAAGCACAGACTCATTTGCTGAACGAATGACTTTATGAATTTGTGATGCATTTTGACGACTCAACCAAGTGCAACAGCAGCAGTGGTAGTCAGAGATAGAAAAAAAAAGAAAAAAGTAATGCACTGCCCAAAGTATGCAGTCAGCAGTGAACAAGTTTCAACTAGAAGATAACACTTTCGCATGATCGACCATTGAAAGCGGCAAATGGTTGAGTGAAACGCAGAGTAAACGCGATACACACCAATAGAAAGCCAAAAGTGGCAAAAGTGCAAAATTAAAGTGAAGAAAAACAGCAGCCGTGGCTTAAATCACATCATGTTGTGTGGTTTTTTATTTCAAAATTAACTTTGAAACTTTTTGCGCAAATTGTCAAGTGGAAATGTTGTCTTTGTACTTATACATTAGAAAACCACATTTGGCCACATTGCCAGAACTCAATGCAACCAGGCTTCTTTTGCTCTCCCTTTGGACTGCTTGTTACACTACCACCAGACCAATAATGTGTGAAACAAACAGCAACAGCAAACACTTTAAGCAGGACACTTGTACTAAAAATAATGCTTCTACACTGTTTTCACTGAAAGCAATTGTCGCCCACAGAGATATATGGTCATTACAACAAAAGCTTTGCCAGTGCCATTTTTATAAATTTATCAAATTTAATAAAGTTCATCAAAAGTTGCATCTAAACTTTAAATTGCACCACACTGCACTGCAAGCCTTAATAGCCTGAACTGACTTGATGTTGCTTATTTTTGCATAATTGCCATCCTTAGCAGTGAGTTTTTAGATCGAGCAATCATTTGGTTAAAACTCGTAAAACTGGTATGCTCTTGCTGCATGTGCTTAAAATGGTCGTCGAACGAGCCAGATTAATCAAGTAGTAAGTAGTAAGTACATGTAAATTGATTTGAGTCAACACAAGCAAATTTACCAATTACAGAAAAAACGTTAACAAAAGTGCAGCAAAAAACAGCGACACCTCTAAAGAGGTTCTACTGCCAACATCTCTAGCAGCAAGCAATCTTTGCAACTCATTTTTAATTTCAACCCAATTTTGTGCCCATTGTTGTTTCTAGCCCAGCTGGCAAATGAAAAAAACATAAAAGAGCTCTTAGTAGGAAACTTGGTAAGCTGCTAAATAATTTTTCATCCCAAACTCAAATTGTGACCGAGCCTTTGGTGCTTTACCCAGTTAGCCTTTCATTAGACAACATACATGCACATTCAAGGCATCCAGAAAAGGCACACATGGCAGCAGTGCTGAATTGAATTGAATTGAATTAAAGCACACCAAAACAGTAAATTACCTCAACTTGAAAGGTCGCCAACTGTCGAGTAAAAATGCCAGAGATGAAAAACAGCAATGGCACTAGCTAGATGACACTGTGATAAGACAGAATCAATGAAAAATTGACTTTGTGCAATCAATTCCAATGTGTGCTTGCTTTTTAAACCGTGCTTTTCAAAAGATTTTGAAGTTTTTCATTTATATTTTTATTGCATTTTTCCAATATACAACTGTTGTAAAATTTGAAATATTTGTACACTTTTAACAAATTTCAAATATGCAAATTTAAAAATTAATTTAAAATAATTTCACTGCACAAAGTCTAAAAATAAAAAATGCAAATAATAGTTTGTTGTAGTTTTTGATAATCATTTGATATGCATCTTATTATTGTTGTTCTAGTAATAATACTGGACACAACGCAATGATCGACAGTTTTTGTGTAATTTAATTAAAAATTGCGCTATTTTTGTGTGCAACATGTTTGCTGTAATATAAAAAAACAAAGTTTACAATATATGTTAGCATGTGAATCTGTGCCTATGATGACGACCCTAAGGAATTGGCACAATCATCATCAGATGAATAAAATGGCATCGATTTGTTGCGTTTTAGCAAATGCATGTCAGACAAAAAATATCGATTAGTTTTGAATAAGTTCTTTTACTCCACAAAAATTACTTTTTTATGTTATTTCAAGTAACTATTTTATGCTGTAACTGTGACAATAGACTCAAACGATACATTGGTCAAGGCAATGCAACATTTCTAGTTTGTACCAGTAAAAATTTAAATTTTAAAGTGAATTATATTGAAAATTATATCAAAATGTTACTCATCTATGGGTGTCATATTTTAAAAAGTGTCCTTCTTGAGTTTTTGCTTTTTCAGTGGAAGCAGCTGCGCTGCTTATCGTTGATTCACCTGATGGGCAATGTTTGCTGGCGCGAACTGTTGTCTTGACACACTGCCTCAACTGAAACATTTGTCACTGTTTGGGGTTGAAACTTAATTTTAGCTGAAATTAACACCAAAAACTTGCATATTTCATGTTTTTGTTTTTGTTTGGTGACACAATGCAACTTTGTCAGAATTTTACCCATTCATTTGAAGTGACATCACTGTGAGATGCTCTGAACGTCATGCTCCTATTGTCATTAGTTAAGCATCTGCTTTGTATCTTGCCATTTTTTGCTGAGCACCATCGAGTTTTTTTTCAACTAAACACTTGGCCATTTTTTACTGTCAACGTTCAATCACCAAATGACCAAACCGAATGGTAGATTCTTGTTGACTAGCACAAATCAAAATGGAACCTGTCAGACAGCAATGAACCGCGACGCCCTGCTAACTGGAAATATGAATTATCTTTGTTTTTGCTGCTAAAAATCGACTTCTTTAGTGCAGCACTAGTTTGACCCTCTTCAATGCTCATGTCAAAGTGCTTAATGCCAAAATAGCAATGTATACAAGTTGTGTAAAACTCTTCATTTTTTGTTAATCATCACATTCTCATCTAACTAACATATTTTTTAAACAGTTTTTGGGTTTTTGCAGTTCAACAGTTTTATCATCTGTATCATTTAAGGCAACCGTCACTCGAACTTTTTAGTTTTTCACGTCTCTAATAATTTCTATATGAAAACAATTTTTTGCGTTTTTTTACAACCGATTTTATCTGGAGTACCTAAAATTTTGGTTTTGGTTTTAAAATAATTTTAAAGACTTTATCTTAAATCGTATGGAGGGGATTTGGAAAATATTGTTTTTTACTATATTTTTCATTGAGTTGAAGTTGCAAAAAACACGTGTCACAACTTTGATCGGTCATTAAAAAATCCCAAAACAATATTTTTCAAAACCCCTCCATACGATTCAAGATAAGGTCTTTAAGATTATTTTAAGACCAAAATCAGAATTTTAGGTACTCCAGGTAAAATCGGTTGTAAAAAAACGCAAAAAGTTGTTTTCATATGGAAACTATTAGAGACGTGAAAAACTAAAAAGTTCGAGTGACGGTTGCCTTAACTCTCTGTTAGTGTCCAATATTTTTTTGCTTAAATTTTTAGCGAGTATCAAGATTGGTAGCAATTTTATTTTATGATACGACTAATCTTACTGTACAGTCAAAAACTGCCAAGTAATAATAAAATTGTCATAGTTTTTAAATGTTTTTGTTTTAGTTGTTAAAACAACAAATTTAACGTGACATAAAATATTTTTTTTCATTATCTGTATTTCTAAATTTTTATTTTTATATGTACCAATTTGGATTTAATACTGAATAGATCCCCATCTGTTGGTTGAACTCACAAATACCACAAAGTTGGCCTGAATTCAACTTTTCAGAAAAAAATGTTTTTATTTTTAAAAAAGGGAACTATTTTTAGATCTAAAGTTGCTCTTTTTTCTTGTTGCTATGTTTTAACAAAAATAAAGTTTTTAAAACTTTTAGTTTAAAAAATGGAAATTAATATACTAAACGACGATTGTCTATTACAAATATTTGCACATCTTTCACTCAACGACGTTTTGAACCTCGAATTTGTTTGTCTTCGCTGGAAAAAAATTCATCATCAAATATGCAACCAACAAACTACAATCAAAATTTTTGAAAACAAATCCACTTTGACCTCGTTTTTCCACTGTGAAACAATTTACTTTAATCAATTGCAATGTTGTAGTTTTTTTAAGTCAGTCAATGACTACCTAATCATTTCTAAACTGGACTGGTCAATGTGTCGCCTGTTAGCCAGCAAATTTTGCAATATCAAAATGTTACTCATCTATGGGTGCCATATTTCAAAAAGTGTACTTCTTGAGTTTTTGCTTTTTCAGTGGAAGCAGCTGCGCTGCCTATCGTTGATTCACCTGATGGGCAATGTTTGCTGGCGCGAACTGTTGTCTTGTCTTGACACGCTGCCTCAACTGAAACATTTGTCACTGTTTGGGGTTGATGATGAACTGAAACTGCCCAATGTGTTGCCCCAACTAGAGCAGTTCCAGTTGGGTCGCTATGAGCACAGTCTACTGCAGGTGTTGACTCAACTTGGTTCACAAATCCGCGTGCTCGGTTTGTACGACTCCAATTTGACAATATCCTGTTTGTCCGAAGTAGCCAATTTGAACAACACCATCAAACATCAGGTCACCTATTTAGCTATCAAGTCGGATGTACTTAAGCAAACAACTGCAGAGAGAAGTTTGCTACAATTTGTTTGCTTTAATCTGAACTTTCTAACCTGCTTAGAACTGTTTACGGAACAAGGGGTAAATTCATCATCTAAAAATTAGTTTAATAACGTGCTGTTTTTGTTTCAGTTAAAAATTGAAGATCTTATTTTGCTCAAAAACTTACCAAAATTGAGCAGTTTGACTTTGAGCGGAGCTGAAAAAAGTGATCTATCAACTAACATCCATCTACAGGATTTTGCATGCGCCAATCAAATCGAAACAATCAAAGTACTTAATCTTGACATCGACATTGATCCAAACACACTTGACGTTGTTGTTCTTCTTTTTCCTAACATTGAAAATTGCACATTGAATTGCGGACGAATTTGTTGCTCATGTCCTGAGTTTCCTGAAGTGATTGAAATACCACCAGAAGTACAGAACCCAGTGCCTGTCGTGGGTGGTCTGGAGCCTCAGCAACTGCCACCACAGCAACTTCCACCGGCCATTGGCTCTCCGGCAGCACCAGAAAATTTGCGTATATTTGAGGAGGATAACTGCACAACATGTTGTGAGCGAGCAATGCAATCTTTAGCATCACTGCAATGCCTGCGTAAACTAACTGTCAGCGGGCCTCGCTGTAAAGATTCGGCGATAAATGCCATTGAACAGTGCCCTCGAGTGCGCTGTCTGGTGTTTGCCCGTTGTGTGAACTACTCCCTGAAGCAGCTTCTTAATGTCTGCTACAGCATTGCTAATGCCCGTAAACCACAACTCATTCGACTGTTTCTCAACACTGAAAAGTTTAACAAAATTATCAAACTGACACAGAAGCCCAACAATTTGATAGTGGCAAATGTTGATCCAATTGTTGATAACGAAGATGCACTGTAAACTTGTAATAACAAAATGATGTTTTTATTTGTTTATATATTATAAAATTAATACATCGGTTGATTAATGTGTAGTAGTAAGAATGGAAAAGGAAGAAAACGAAGATCAAAATTACAATTTAGTAGCAAAATTGTAATATCAAAATCGGCGTCATAAAGTATCAATAATACGATTGAAAATTGTGTGTTATCAATTTGTAGTCGTAATAATAAGTGTGTTGTGTGTAATACAAAAAGAAACTACAATTAAAAATACGACCAACCAGAAATTGCTGTTGGCGTACTGCTCTATTTAAGTCTCGAAACTGTTGATTTGTTCAACAAGGTGAGGACAAAAGAGAGTTTGTGACAGATTTTGAGAATAAAGTTACAAAATGCGTAGAAAAAGAAGTTGCACTTTTGAGGAAAGTAGTAAAGAGTACAAAGGTAAAAAGATTTATAAAAATTTATAGTATTGCGCGTAAGAGAAAATATGCAAGTGCTACTATTTAAAAGAAGATCAAAATGGGCAAAAGAGAATGTCATAGAAAAGGGCATTTTGGTGAGCTACTTAAAAGCAAAATTAAAAAGAGTTGAGAAATAGCCAAAAGGTGGACATTGATGAATAGTGCATGTCAATCATGTCTGTCATAGTGTGTTTAGTGGATTTACTGGTAAGGTGGTGCTGGTAGTGATGGTGACGAGAGCAAAGAATGCTGTTGTTGAAGCATCTGATGGCGATCACGTTGCTGTTGTCCTTCCCTCTCTCAAGACCACGGCGGAAATATTTTAAATTTGATTGCATTTTACAAAAAAGTGGCCAACGCACATGGTGTCGGTAGAAAAAAAAAGAAAAATATGCATTTTGCCCAAAGACAGCCAAAAAATTTTTTCAACTAAAGTCCCCTTTGCTTCGCGGGGAATTGAAAGGGCAAATGGGTGAAACGCAAATTGCAAACAAATAAACCAAAAGGGGAAAAGTGCAAAAAAAAGTGAAAAAACGCAGCCGGGTAAATCTTCAGTTGGTTTTTTTTTAAAATTATTTAAACTTTTTGGCAAAGGGTCAAGGGGAAATTTGTTTTTAATACTTAAACCAATTTGGACATTGCCAAAAAAAAAGAAAGGTTTTTTTTTTTGGGAAAATTTTTTAACAAACCCCCAGAAAAAATTTCAAAAAACCCAAAAATTTAAGAGAACTTCAAAAAAAAAAGTTTTCCTGTTTTATGAAAAAGGAAGGGAGATATGGGTCATTAAAAAAGTTTATCCTTTTTAAAAAATTTAAAATTTTAAAAGTTAAAAAATTTTATCAAAAACTTTAAATTGCAAAATTGCCGAACCTTAATACGAAACTACTTGATGTTGTTTTTTTTGGCAAATTCCAAACACAGGGGGGAATCGAAAATCAAAAACTCGAAAAAACGGATTTCCGCGCATGGCTTGGCGTTCAAACGACCAGAAACCAAAAGAATAAATTTTAAATTTTTTGTTTATAAAAAGAAATTTAAAAAATTCAGAAAAAAAAGAGCAAAAAACGCGCCCCTTGGGTTCTATCAAAATTCTGGCCCTTTAACCCATTTTAAATTTCAACCCAATTTTTCCCCCATTTTTGTTTCCCCTGGAAATAAAAAAAACTAAAAACCAAAAGGGGGAAACTTGGTTTTGGCTAAAATTTTCTAAACAAAGGCCAGCCTTTGGTGTTTAATTTTTACCCTTTCATTAACCCAACGCACATTAGGCAAAAAAAAAAGAAAAGTTAAGATGAAGAATTTAAGCACACCAAAACAGTAAATTCCTAATTAAAAGGCGCAATGCAAAAAAAAGCCAAAATAAAAAACCACCCTAGCCAAATGCACGTGAAAAAAAAAAAAAAAATTACGTGCAAATCATTCCTTTGGGTGTGTTTTTAAAAACTGTTTTTTTAAAAATTGAAATTTTTTGTTTTTTAAAAAAAAAATTTAAAAAAATTAAAAAAAAAGAGCAAAAGCTTAATGCCCAAAAAAACAAGTTCTGTGTAAAACTCTTCATTTTTTGTTAATCATCACATTCTATCTAACTAACATTTTTTAAACAGTTTTTGGGTTTTTGCAGTTCAACAGTTTTATCATCTGTATCATTAAGGCAACCGTCACTCGAACTTTTTAGTTTTTCACGTCTCTAATAATTTCTATATGAAAACAATTTTTTGCGTTTGTTTTACAACCGATTTTATCTGGAGTACCTAAAATTTTGGTTTTGGTTTTAAAATAATTTTAAAGACTTTATCTTAAATCGTATGGAGGGGATTTGGAAAATATGTTTTTTACTTATTTTTCATTGAGTTGAAGTTGCAAAAAACACGTGTCACAACTTTGATCGGTCTTAAAAAATCCCAAAACATATTTTTCAAAACCCCTCCATACGATTCAGATAAGGTCTTTAAGATTATTTTAAGACCAAAATCAGAATTTTAGTACTCCAGGTAAATCGGTTGTAAAAAAAACGCAAAAAGTTGTTTCATATGGAAACTATTAGAGACGTGAAAAACTAAAAATGTCGAGTGACGGTTGCCTTAACTCTCTGTTAGTGTCCAATATTTTTTTTGCTTAAATTTTTAGCGAGTATCAAGATTGGTAGCAATTTTATTTTATGATACGACTAATCTTACTGTACAGTCAAAAACTGCCAAGTAATAATAAATTGTCATAGTTTTTAAATGTTTTTGTTTTAGTTGTTAAAACAACAAATTAACGTGACATAAATTATTTTTTTTCATTATCTGTATTTCTAAATTTTTATTTTTATATGTACCAATTTGGATTTAATACTGAATAGATCCCATCTGTTGGTTGAACTCACAAATACCACAAAGTTGGCCTGAATTCAACTTTTCAAAAAAATGTTTTTATTTTAAAAAAGGGAACTATTTTAGATCTAAAGTTGCTCTTTTTCTTGTTGCTATGTTTTAACAAAAATAAAGTTTTTAAAACTTTTAGTTTAAAAAATGGAAATTAATATACTAAACGACGATTGTCTATTACAAATATTTGCACATCTTTCACTCAACGACGTTTTGAACCTCGAATTTGTTTGTCTTCGCTGGAAAAAAATTCATCATCAAATATGCACCACAAACTACAATCAAATTTTTGAAAACAAATCCACTTTGACCTCGTTTTCCCACTGTGAAACAATTTTTACTTTAATCAATTGCAATGTTGTAGTTTTTTTTAAGTCGTCAAGACTACCTAATCATTTCTAAACTGGACTGGTCAATTTGTCGCCTGTTAGCCAGCAATTTTGCAATATCAAAATGTTACTCATCTATGGATGCCATATTTCAAAAAGTGTACTTCTTGAGTTTTTGCTTTTTCAGTGGAAGCAGCTGCGCTGCCTATCGTTGATTCACCTGATGGGCAATGTTTGCTGGCGCGAACTGTTGTCTTGTCTTGACACACTGCCTCAACTGAAACATTTGTCACTGTTTGGGGTTGATGATGAACTGAAACTGCCCAATGTGTTGCCCCAACTAGAGCAGTTCCAGTTTGGGTCGCTATGAGCACAGTCTACTGCAGGTGTTGACTCAACTTGGTTCACAAATCCGCGTGCTCGGTTTGTACGACTCCAATTTGACAATATCCTGTTTGTCCGAAGTAGCCAATTTGAACAACACCATCAAACATCAGGTCACCTATTTAGCTATCAAGTCGGATGTACTTAAGCAAACAACTGCAGAGAGAAGTTTGCTACAATTTGTTTGCTTTAATCTGAACTTTCTAACCTGCTTAGAACTGTTTACGGAACAAGGGGTAAATTCATCATCTAAAAATTAGTTTAATAACGTGCTGTTTTTGTTTCAGTTAAAAATTGAAGATCTTATTTTACTCAAAAACTTACCAAAATTGAGCAGTTTGACTTTGAGCGGAGCTGAAAAAAGTGATCTATCAACTAACATCCATCTACAGGATTTTGCATGCGCCAATCAAATCGAAACAATCAAAGTACTTAATCTTGACATCGACATTGATCCAAACACACTTGACGTTGTTGTTCTTTTTTTTCCTAACATTGAAAATTGCACATTGAATTGCGGACGAATTTGCTGCTCATGTCCTGAGTTTCCTGAAGTGATTGAAATACCACCAGAAGTACAGAACCCAGTGCCTGTCGTGGGTGGTCTGGAGCCTCAGCAACTGCCACCACAGCAACTTCCACCGGCCATTGGCTCTCCGGCAGCACCAGAAGATTTGCGTATATTTGAGGAGGATAACTGCACAACATGTTGTGAGCGAGCAATGCAATCTTTAGCATCACTGCAATGCCTGCGTAAACTAACTGTCAGCGGGCCTCGCTGTAAAGATTCGGCGATAAATGCCATTGAGCAGTGCCCTCGAGTGCGCTGTCTGGTGTTTGCCCGTTGTGTGAACTACTCCCTGAAGCAGCTTCTTAATGTCTGCTACAGCATTGCTAATGCCCGTAAACCACAACTCATTCGACTGTTTCTCAACACTGAAAAGTTTAACAAAATTATCAAACTGACACAGAAGCCCAACAATTTGATAGTGGCAAATGTTGATCCAATTGTTGATAACGAAGATGCACTGTAAACTTGTAATAACAAAATGATGTTTTTATTTGTTTATATATTATAAAATTAATACATCGGTAGATTAATGTGTAGTAGTAAGAATGGAAAAGGAAGAAAACGAAGATCAAAATTACAATTTAGTAGCAAAATTGTAATATCAAAATCGGCGTCATAAAGTATCAATAATACGATTGAAAATTGTGTGTTATCAATTTGTAGTCGTAATAATAAGTGTGTTGTGTGTAATACAAAAAGAAACTACAATTAAAAATACGACCAACCAGAAATTTCTGTTGGTGTACTGCTCTGTTTAAGTCTCGAAACTGTTGATTCCATGTTCAACAAGGTGAGGACAAAAGAGAGTTTGTGACAGATTTTGAGAATAAAGTTACAAAATGCGTAGAAAAAGAAGGTGCACTTTTGAAGAAAGTAGTAAAGAGTACAAAGGTAAAAAGATTTATAAAAATTTATAGTATTGCGCGTAAGAGAAAATATGCAAGTGCTACTATTTAGGAGAAGATCAAAATGGGCAAGAGAGAATGTCATAGAAAAGGGCATTTTGGTGAGCTACTTAAAAGCAAAATTAAAAAGAGTTGAGAAATAGCCAAAAGGTGGACATTGATGAATAGTGCATGTCAATCATG
The DNA here is from genome assembly GCA_024499935.1 of Tyrophagus putrescentiae. Classification (NCBI taxonomy): domain Eukaryota; kingdom Metazoa; phylum Arthropoda; class Arachnida; order Sarcoptiformes; family Acaridae; genus Tyrophagus; species Tyrophagus putrescentiae. Next base: position 6,535,837 of record JAMZRA010000001.1, on the reverse strand, counting down.
TCTGTCATAGTGTGTTTAGTGGATTTACTGGTAAGGTGGTGCTGGTAGTGATGGTGACGAGAGCAAAGAATGCTGTTGTTGAAGCATCTGATGGCGATCACGTTGCTGTTGTCCTTCCCTCTCTCAAGTTGGGTGTTGTTGATTTGTAATCGATTGGGAAAGAAGGCAATTCAGCTAGCCCAGTGAGCTTAGCCAAAGATGTTCGATGACTTTCCACCTGCGTGGGAATCAAAGAAAAATGTTAGTAATAAATCAAACAACACAACAACTGAAGGCGATTCCGTTCACGGATTAGAATTGCTGAACAATAAAATGATGATGCCTTCATCATTTAAAAATACAGCAAGAGATTAACACATTCTAGATGCGCTAATCGGACATGACATTCACAACCGAGCAGTGTTTCTTTTGTTTGTCTGACTTACCTGGTGGCTGTCGAACGCGGACTGGAGTATTTGGCATAGATGCAGATCCATTGACACCTGTGTGGTGATTGATTAGGAGGTGAATGAGATATCACAGCAGTGGCGCAAGCGAAAAACACTTACCATTGACGGTTCCATTGCCATTGGCAGTTCCGTTGGCAGGTGGAGCAACTGCCTTGTCCAGCACCTCACCAGTGATGGGGTTTCGGTTTACAACTGCAAACAAAGAAAGATGTGATGAGAATAGGAAGGTGCTTTCAGTGAAGAGGAACAACGGAAATTGAGACAGCAATAGAGGCAAGACAATCAATTATAATTATAGCAATCGAGCGCTTAGCAAACAAATAAGCTGCCATTTTACCACAACACAATGCTTTGTGAAGAAAATGAATAAAACGATTCAATTAAAATATGGCATGATCAAGTTTATAATTTGAAACTGATTAATTGAGTGACAATACCAAATTGACTGGCAAAAATGCTGGTGTAAAAATCAAAGAACAGTACAATAAAGAATTACCGTTAATGAAAAATCGGTAGTTAAAATGACTTTTCAAACGGAAACAGTAAAACTTTTTGTTGAAAAGACAAAGAAAGCAAAAGGAAAAGCAAAAAACGCAATGCAAAAGAAAGAATAATGGTAGATAAAGAGCTAGATATTCGCTGGTCAATGTCAATGACCTCTGACTTGTTTCGAACGCTGTGCGTGATGTGCTGTATAATTTTGCTTGACGAACGCAGATTGGACGTAAATAAAAGAATTGACATAAAAGCAAGGAATTAATGAAAAAAGTTTTGAGGAAGTGCAAGAGATACACTTTTGTTGTGATGCACTGTGTCGCTCGATAAATAAAGGACAGTAGAAAGGATATATTGATTTTGATGAGTCACTGAAACAGTAGTATTGACTCCTTTTGACAGTGTAATTTGCCGATAAAAGTACTTGCGCCTGGTCGATCAATATCGGGCAAACCGCAAGATTAGTAGCGTGTGCGCCTCTTTAGCTTAATGGAATATCGAAGGACGTTGTGCAAAGTGCCCATGACAAATGGTGTGAACCAGCCGATTTACTGAATATTAATTATCGCTGGATAATTTACAAAACTGTTGACGGTTATGCTGCTGGTCGCGTGATAGTAGTCTGCACTCAAAAATATTCAGCACACAGAGAAATTTATGAAAAGTGCTTTTAAGAATATGGATAGAATGCTGAAAATTATACCAATGACAAGCCTGTGTGACAATCCAATGTCAGACTTGGTACAGTAACACGCGAGGAATGCTCAAAACTTAATAAGATAGTGCTGATGCTCTAAATGCTATTAAGTTGAGGTATCGAAGCAGATGTGCCGAATGGGAATTGAGTTAGAGTTGGGGGGCTTAGTTTGAATTCAGAAAAAGAAAAAAAATTAAACACGTTTTTCATCTTTCTGGTGACAGGCCAATATGAATGCAAAGTGAGGATGCATCTGCAGTGGGCAAAAGTGCCTAAACACATGAGCAAGTGGCAATTGGGTAAAACAAACTTGGGCGACTTCTCTTTGCGCACCAGGCAGTCTGCCCTTCTGTCAGTCATTTGTCACTGTGAGCAGTGAGCACAGATGAACACACAGTTTTCACCGTTTTCAGAAAAAATAATGTAATTTCAAAATTGAAAATGTTTCGATTAATGGCAGTGCTAGTTTTTGTGCGAATGTGTATATTTGTTTGTGCCCGCATTGGCGATCTCTTGGTCGTCTGCTGTTTGACGCTCTGCGGCGACTGAGCATTTTCCCGTTTGAGGGGGATAGCGAAAGAAATTTGATACACTACAGTGGGCACTGTTGTATGCGTCAGCCATCACTGGGCGTAAATCGATATATTCAAACATGTATGGGCTAGCTTCAGCTAGACAGTATTCTTTAGCTCGACTTAAAATAGAAATTGTATGAAAAGCCATGTCAGTGGTTAAAGTTTCTCTCCTTTCGCCTACTACAGCAATTTCAATCGAAAGCAGACATGTTGTTTGTGTTTTCCTTAGGTTGTGGTGGTGGTGGCAGTGTTTGTTTACAAGGCTTCTAACACCGCCACCATAATAGACTGATCATTTAGCTGCGACGGTGAGCTGAAAACGTCGAGAGTGCAGTAAATTTAGAAGTCTTTGTAGTGCAGGAGGTTTTGCGCTGCTCTAATCCACTGACCCCACTAGCAAAGAAAAGAGGGAAGGAGACAGTGTAGCCTTTCTCTCTCTGACACACAAGCACTAATCATCAGGCTAAATATTTACCAGGCAATGCGAGATGATGGCTAGGCAAAGTGCATCGAAACATGCGCATCGATTGTTTGACTAGCCAGCGCCACACGGTAAATATTTGAGTTATGTCCAGTGATGGCTGCAAACAATGCCACCAGTCGATGATGATGATGGAGAAATGGGAAGTGGTCGATGTGAACACAGTTCACTCTAGTGACTGCCGCCAGGCAGTAGAAGGCACACAATTTCCCTTTAACGGTTCAATCCTCCAAACTCTGTTTGTCTCGAGGTGGTCATGTTCATGTCTGGAGATGGGCTAGTGGACAAGCAGCACTGCTGGCACCAATCGCAGCACTTCTTGTGTGCTTAGTAAGGAAACTCTAGTTTCTTCAAAGCACGCACACAGACTGTTTGATCTGTTTATTGAACAGACAAACAAACCGAGACGAACAAATTAGCGAAATTAAATTAAATGCCCTATCCAAGTGATTGGGCTATAGAGTACTGCCTTCAAAGCTACTGTGTGAAGAAAACAAACTTGTAAGCAGGAACACAGTTGAACCGCAATTTGTGCGCCATCTGCCTCACTGCATTCAATGATGGAATTAAAATTCGATTATCTTTTGCAAACGTCCAATAAACATTTACAGTTGAAGACTAACTGTCAGCTGAAAACTTAAGCAAGGAATTCAAACAGAATGCACTCACAACTCACATCAGCGTTGGTCAAATGTACTGCTTCAAATTCAATTATTTGTGTTTGGTGAGTAGGCATTCAAATAAATCTCCAGCTTATCTGTATTCGAGAATCGACGTTTCATCGACCTGTCTCACGCCACTCGTAATTACCCATAAGGAAGCAGTGTCAGTAAAGGGCAGAGTCGTTTCGATTTAATTAAGTAAAAATTAATTAATTAGCTATCCCTACTCTGCGGTAGGCATCTGTTTTCTGTGAAGGCATATAAATTCAAATGAGACACTGCCAGAGTGTCCTGTGCCAGAACACAACTGCGTCAGATGGGAGCAGACGGGCTAATGGCCATATAAGGCCATCTCATGTGAATTTCCCCTATTCTCTGCAGAATATATTGCATTTGCTCATTAAAGACAAACAAATTTAGTACGAGCATGCAAAGGGAAAATAGTGTAGTATAAACAAAAGTAGAGAATGCAAAACAATAAACAGAGTGAATGTAGGCACACTCAACTCTGGCTGAAGCAGTGTCACTGGCCTCTCTATCAGACAAAAGTACCACTCAGCTTGACAATGACTACAACTGGTGTCGAAAAAGAACTGCACACGGTTAGTGAGTCAATCACCGACACGGTGCTTCAGCAAAATTACTGTTAATGGAAAAACAGGAAAGCCAAATTCAGAGTAAAATGAGACATCTACAGCTGCTGCAATCGCCTGCACACACACATCATTGTCGGGTGTGTCTCCAAATGCAATGCCATCTTAGGTAATTACAAACCAAATGAAAAAATTCACATACCGTGCTCGTACTTCTTCACTGAAGGCGTGCGTACAATGGGAGCCGGCTCAGGCTCGGCAAAGATGTTTGACTTCATGCGGTCGACGACACGGCGACGGGGCGACTCAGTTGGGGCCGCCTCGGCCAATCCAAAGACGCGATTCTTCGTCTCGGCAAGCGAACCACGGCGGCTGGAGGCAGCCGAACTGGGCGTAGAGCTGGTGTCCGATTCGTAGCCAAAGGCAGAGCCATTGCCGTTGCCGTTGTGCACCGGGGTGGAGGGACAGGAAAGGACAGAGCCGTCGACGGACTCTGTTTCACTGCACGAGCCATTGCCGTTGCTTTGCTGTTTGCCTCCTTCGGGGCCGAAAATGTTTGAAGAGCCACCGCCTGGTGCTTTGATCACTCTGCGAGAAAGGAAGGAAGGAAAAGGGAGAAATTAGTTGATAATTGGTTTAGTCGATCAGCGGTAATTGCAAATAGAAAAAACTTTAATAAATAGAACAGAAAAAGAATAAAGAAGAAAGAAAAAGCCAACCTAGTGTACCAAAATTGCATGTGCAAACTATGCACATGTTTACTTTCTCAGCAGTTGAAGAGATGGACAGAAAGTAAATTGAAAAGCTACCAGACTGCAACCTAATTGACTGCTAGGTAGCAGTGGTTACCACAGTCACTTTACTCTAATTTCTAGCAATCTCATCAAAAGTTTATCTTTTCAAGTTGCCGTGTCTACTTATTTTCAGATTTATATTGCCAACTGACACGAAACGGGCTCCAAATGGACAGTCACCCCATAAAGTGACTCACCCCTCCAATGATACTTATTTCTCAGCAAGACAGAGAAATAATCTGCAAACTCAAAAACAACAGTGACTACCCGCAGGTACCAGGAAAGTGAAAAAAGAAAAGCAAAGATAAAGCTCTACGTAATTGTCCACTTAGGCAACAGCAAACAGACTAATCGAAAGTTTGGCAAACAAACGTCGGTGATGGACAGCACTTTTGGTGGCAGAAGTAAGCCGATCAGTAGTCGGTGCAAAAGAGGCTTTTCACTAGGTCCCTATCCCTGTCTCTGTGTGCGTTTGTGTTTGATGTGTGTTGATGTTGTGTCTCGTTGTTATGGCCACCTCGAGGGTAATTGTCTTTTGGAACAGGAACGCGTGAATGTGCCTAGAACACTGTGCCTTCATGAGTGCACGCACGGGTGCACGTGCACAGACTAGGGCCGTGCAGTGCACAAAAAAGAGCAATGACAGTACTGCTTTAAAGTCGTTTTCAATTGGCTTCAGCAGAAAAGAGAGGAGCAAAACAATGGAGCAAACAATGCGAATGGAACACCAACTGGATGCTAAACCGATTAATCGACACTTTACACAAAAACCCAGTCAAGCCAAGCTCGGTCTGTGATGGCTATACTTTGGGTGTGTGTGAAACACTGAGCAGTTCTAAGTATTCTACTTTTCAGTGCGTCCACTGAAAACTACACATTAGAACAAACAGCCAAGCCATCATCAGGCAGCCAATGGACTCATTACAATAAAAAGGCAATTAATCAACGCTCCGTTGGTTTGCCAGTGACAGGCACAAAGTGAACTTACACAATGTGTGCTCGTCAGAGGTGCCTTACTAGGCCAATAAAGTAGATTAACACAGCAGCACTAATTGGAAGCAGAAGAAAAGCGCCATCAGAAGAAGTAAAAGAGTCTGAACATCTCCCGACAGGAAGCACCTCTGCTGCGGTTGCTGAAACTGCTGTTCAAACGAAACTACCATCGCCAATTGAGCGCTTGATCATGGATTTCAGACAGTTAAAAAAGAAAACGGACACAAAAAGACCGGCGCAGGCACCATAAGCCGCTGAGCACACTATTGCCAAGATTTATGGAAATGCATTGGCACCGAGCGTGACCGGCCACATTTGAATCGGTATAAATCATGACTCTAATGGCGATGTTTTCTGCAGACGAAAACCGATCGATCGTGCCAACAAGTCAATCGCCTCGGTAAATAAAAGCCAGACACACAAAGTTCAAAAGAGGACAGCAACGATACTGTCTGCTTTTTTTACTGGGCCGAAAATCAATAATGTGTCAGTGACACAGCCTTTGGCAGCCAAAGAAAAAGTGGTGGTCCAAGCAATTGGTCATCTGCAAATACATTACAAAATTTTGCAACTGAACAACCGGGAAAATGAAGAAAAAATGCCACTATGGTTTTCCCGTAAACACCAATCAATTAGCATTTGTGCGAATCACCGCACATCAAAGGCACCTTATTGCTATTTAATTGCGCTCAATGAAAAGCGCCTTTTTTTACCGCTTGATTTGCCTAAAGTAAACATTGCATTTAAATAGAGAAAACTTGCTCGCACACACATGTTAAGTTAAAGTGATTGTGAACAATAAAAATAAAACTTGAAAAATTAATGCTATGTAAAAACAGATACCGAGAGAGAGAGAGGGCACTGCATCTTCCCAATGGCTGTCCAGAGAAGAATGCACGCATAAATTTGCACCTTAGCAAGGTAATTGAATAATACTTGGCTAATAATAAATTATAATTAAAGTGACAGGCCAAATGATGGCAAACACGTAAGAAAGCATGGCAAAAGTGCAGGGAAATGATCACTTTGCCAGCGTAAATTGACATTTGTGAATGCATGTGTGCAGCAAGTTGAGACAAATGACAGAGGGGAAAACGATTCTCCGCTGAAAGCCAATGGTTCAGTTTTTTTGTGGATGCTTTTACTAGCCAGCAGTTTTGGAAACACAAAAACTAAAGTATATAAAATAAAGTTTTTGAAAAAATATTGCTAAAAAACAAATTTTAAAAAAATTGTTTTAAACAGTTAAAATGGTTATGTTGTTAGTCAGCAGTGTTTTTGCTGCTGTAAATGGCATTTATTAATTGAATTGAAAATCAAATTGGTGAAAATGGTCAAAATAGTTCATTTTACATAAAGAGAAAATTTGTTTGCTCAGTTTGTGAGTAAATTGATAGCGTTGTGCAAAATGCTTATGCAATGTTCAAGGAAAAAGAACATTGCTCTCAAGTGAACAAAACAATTGCATGCAGTTAATGGAGAGTGACCTTTTGATTCGTGATTGAACCTTGCCATAAAAACATTTTAGGGTGCTCAGAAACCAGTTCAAAGAGAACAACACGTTCGACTGTCAATATTACTTGTGTAGTGCTATCGACATTAACTTTCGGCAACCCTTGCCCTGCAATTTGCTGAATGAGCATCGTTGTAACGAGAGTTTTTAACTGGCATCTTTCAGGGACGTGCACAATGTACAGCGATGATCGATTTATTTTATTTGCTCTGTTGTCATTACAACTTCTGCTGCTTCTGTATGTTAAAATCATTTTATAGTCAATTGCCTCGCTGATCGGAACTGCGATTCTTCTCTCTCCCTCATTGAATGCAAACAACGTGCCCACTGCCGAGTGCCTCAACCGGAAAGGGCACCAATAACTGGCCAAACTCTGGCAAAACTATTCAGTCAGCAACTACGCTAAAGTAATGCCGCTGTTGATAATAATGCAAATAGTCGGTAAACGTGCTCTGACATATCGAGAACATAAATCGCTATGGAGACTTGGTTATAAACTATTCGAATATCAAAATATTTAAGTTAAAATTGGCGTTTGTTTTTGAGTTCGCAAAAATGAGCTTGCACAAATGAATTGAATGAAATTGAACAAATCTTGAATGCTACTGCTGAATTGTGTAGGTTTTAGTTAAATTGCCAAGATCTATCGGCAAAGATAGAACCGCAGAACGACCTATCACCACCACTGGCATCAGCACCCTCCACTCAAACGTCTTTACTGATTTGCATCTTTGCCTGCAAAATGTCGCGTCTAATATTTCATCGTGTCTGCCTCACTACCATTTTCAGCACGATGCACTTTCACACTTAAAAAGCACTGACTGCATCCAAAAATATGCTTGCCATAAAGGGAGCAAGGAAGGACCATTAGATGCAGACTCCATATAATAGATGGATTGTTGAACGCACAAATTGGGTACTGCCATTAGCCGATGACGGCCTTGATGGTCAGCCGACAGGCTCTTGGAGGAAAAGATGAAACGACAAGATGAAAACGACGTCTACAAGGAAACAAGCAGCAAGCACTCAAAGATGACCAAATGAGTTGCACAGAAGCAGACTGCTTTGGGGAGTAACTTTTTGTCTGCCTGAATTCAGTTTCATTCATTCCCTGTGTGCAGTTCCTTTTTTTGCTGGCTGCCACACTGTGACTCGTTCACTCGTAAGCTCTAGTCGAGTTCAAAGCAAACACAGTGCACGAGCGTCGACAACGTGCTGCTGCTGTGTGACCAATTGGAACGCTGCTATTGTGCTCAGCAAAGCACTACAGTGACGCAGTGAGTGCTAGTGCTGAATGTGCTGGCGGTGAGGCCCCAGTGCTGAGTCATCATCATCATCAACTGGCAGCGGTGGCCTTGCACAGTTGCCCCGTAACCTTCCACTAAACAACTGGCGACAGACAAATGCTGAACGAGAGGGAGAGTGGAAGTGCTGCAACCAGAGAGGAAAAAAGCGAAAGAAAGAGAAACTGACATCAGCAAGCATGGCACTTGGGCACGTGGAAATCAAAGTTAAAGTCACTCGTTTAGGGCGCAATTAAAAAAGCGAGTCATTTTTGTCCCAGTTGGTGCGTGACAGTTGCTGACAATGCAAACTGCCTGTTAGGCCGTCGTCTTATTATTAGAAGTGCCCGACGAAGACACTCGGTTGGGTGCATCAATTTTAGCTGTGAACTTCAGAAAGGCATTCAATCAAACAAAAGTTCTCTAATTTGACGCCTTTCAGATAACGTCAAGTACTCTTTCTCAAGGGCGATCAATCGCAATCAGTCGAAGAAAGCGCCCTTGAAAGCATCTAAAAGAGTGTCATTAATTTTCATTTAGATGTGCGCCACCTTTTACCATTATGTCGGTGCAATCACTGAACGTCCAGCGGAAGTAAGAATAAAAGTAAAGAGCAAGACAAACAAACGTGCTAATAATATTGTTCTATTGTGCTCCTTTTTTCTTCATCTGCAGTTGTCAGTGATTAAGAAAGAGGCGACAGAATTGTTGGTTTTGTAATTACCAAGCTAAACTGAATGACAATGGCACTTGAAATGTTACGGCAGTATGAGAAGACAATGAGTAGACAAGTATTAGTCCAAGTATAGCCGGTCACTGGTAAATTAAAATACACTCGTGCACTGTCAACACAAAACAGGCAGACAAAAACCATTACGCGCTAGAATGCACAAGAAGGAAAAGGTATTGGTGAAAGTAAAATAACTCTAATGAAATAGTGGTACACTCTATCGAATAAATGAGTCAGAACAACCCTGAACTAAACAAAAGGCAACAAAAAACAAATGACGATGATGTGCAGACAGAGGCCCAGAAAACAGGAGGCAATCCAGTAAGCACCCAAATGTGTGCTACCATCTGCAAGGTGCAATGGGGCAATGGTGAACGAAGCACCCGAATCGATACGGTGTGCCAGTGAGATGAGTCAGCAAATGCCCATTCTCAGAGCGACTGTAGTGGAGGAGGAAGAGGAGGAGGAGATGGTGGTGGTGGTGTCAGCGGCGACGGCAAGTCCAATTTATGGGCAGTCAAAGTCGGCGCACGGAGATAGCCAGAGAGGAAGAGGCAGAAAGTAATGGGCACTGGGTTCACTGCCAGAAAAAGGACAAGCAGGCACACCGACACTGCAGTCGGACAGTGGCGGTAGCAGTGCTGCCAGTCAATCTGTGGAAACGGTAAATCACCTAACCTCCCCTCTTCCTTCGTCTCCCTATTCCGCAGTAAATTGTCCATTTCTCTACTCTCCTTGCCTGCCAAATCTCATTACAAGCTCATTAGACTTTTTGTCTGCGTTCATTGCGGTGATACATTTTCACTTTGCACGAAAACTTACTATTCTTGAAGAAGACGGCATTTGATGGAATTTGTTTAGAGTGGAACTGCAAATTAATTATTAATCCAAGCAAAGTGCATACGGGCAAAAAATGATGATGATTTGAAATTAAGAAAGCGCATGCTGATAAAGGATGAGAATGAAATCGATTAATTATTCAGCAAGTAAACTGTGCAGTGCTCTGCTGGGGCACGAGTCATTGCACCCTAGTTGGCGCAAACTAGACGTTGAAACTCAATACTCAATGGATTTTGTAAAAATAACGAGCGTAGAGATTGAAGAAGCAACTTTGGTCATGTCCCTCCATGAGAAGTGCTCTGCCACTCAACATCACCGAATTACTTGGTAACTTAATATTGCCAGCAGATGAAAGCTGAAACTTAAAACAACTCAAAACTGTTTCTTTTCAAAAATTTAATAAAACGAATAATAATAAATATAAAAGTTGATACTAAAAATAAAACAGCCATGCTAAACTTGGTGTTGTTTCTGTCCTGTTGTAAAGAATCTAAACAATACGCTTTAATTGGTAAAAACGTCAAGATGATTGGTCAATAGCTGGCAAGTGCTAATCGTGCTTTGAATCAAAATGTCAAGATCAGCTACCAATTTGTGTCTCCTCTCAAGTGAAGTCAAAAAGCGTGCTGATGACACCCTCTGAGTCACACTATACAATGAATGAGAATATTCACAGTTTGCAGAAAAAAAGAAAAGCAAGACGCCAACTTTGACCATCAAAGTGTATATTGGTTGTGCCAATTCGGCACACATTTCGCCATCACAGACAAAATCAGGGGTTTTTTGGTACATTGCACTTCACACAGTAAAAGACTACTTTTTTTGACAGAGACAAATGCTAAAATGACGAACTGCTAGAAAGGAGAGATAGTACGCTGATAAGAAAAAAAGAAATGACTGCAAGTTGCTTCCTATGGGCATGAATTTAGAACGAAAACAAAGAAAAAGTAGAGTGGAGATTCAGTTTTTTGGCCGTACTCAATTATTGTAGCGCAACGAAACGTAAAATTGTTCAACAAAAAAAGTAGGCACTCTTTTAAGAGGAAACAAAACCAATTGAAAGATAAAATGCATCAAAACAAAAAGAAAGAAGTGTGTGGATTTAGATTAGGCAAACGACAGTTGCAAGCAAACGGTGATTGTCGCCGATAAGCAGTCGGCTAGTGACTTCTAATGACATGGCGTTAATCTCAATTGGCGACAGGGAGTGAGTAGACGATCCTTAAGGAAAGAACAGTTCTTTCCTGGTGTTTTCTGTTGCTATGCTATTCTATTTTGTGTGAGTGCGTTTGTGTGCACACCACGCTGACAGCTGCCTGAGTGAAAAGCCAGAAAACAAAGTGCAACCTCGTTGAGTAGAACCGTGAAACAAGTGCAAGGATCGATGCATCAAGTTTGAATGATCATGTCTGTGTTCCTGTTATGAGTAAATTAACGAGAGACGCACATCATTAAGAAACAGTTAACAGAGATGAGAAACGAAGGGTCACCAATGGAACACAATTCATTTTGGCAAGAAATACGTAAGAGAAAATAGACACGCATAATCACTTGCAAAGTAAAGTATATCTAGTCTAACTGTACAGTAACGGGTAATTATAGACAAAGCAGAACACTAATGGCAAGCGAGAACTAAGCATGACTACATGACAACTGAAGCAATAGTCATCTGCGACCAATTCTCATAATTACCGTCTGGCCATCATTTAAAAGGCATCCATTCTCTGTCTGTCCGGAGGGTGAACTCACTTTGGCGCCGATGAAAGCACTCTGCACCAGTGTCATTTCTCTCACCGCCTTTTTAATAATTTCCACATTAAATGATACTAAATTTTGTGTGATTCAACAGAAAAACTTAACATATAAAAGCCAGTTGACATTAAGAAAACGTGATTAGTTGGTGCTGACCTAGCTCTAAAGTATTTAAATAAATTAACTAATTGAATCAAATTGCTATATCGATTTGACAAATGGGCGTCTAGTCGATGGTTGCCGTGCGCTCTTTGCTGAATTGCCAAATCAATGATCAATTTAAGTCGTTTGAGCATCGAGCAGACTGGTTGGCATGTGGATTCAATTTAATTCAAATTTCCACTTGATGATGCGCAGGGCGAATCGTTCACCCCCTCAACGGTGCGCACAGTTTGGCGGTTTCATCAACTTTAGAACAGGCTTCACTACAAGGACAAAGGACTCCGCGTCAGCTGTAGTTTTCTGTTCAATGAATTACTGGCATAAACCTGTGAAATGGCCATCAGGTAGTCTGCTCCTGTCTGACACTGCAAGCCTGAATGTGCCCTGCGATAAGCACCAGTAATTGTGCTGCAGTGCTGCACTTTTCCATCACAATCACCACTCGTCGATCACTACACAATTGCCTGAATGCAACTAATTAAATAGAATTACGTCAAATTAGAACGATCATGGCGATAGGCAATTTGGGTATTAGTCGTATGTGGTCAAACAATGGTCAATTCTGACCACCTTTTTTACTCTTGATGAGAAGGAGAGATCAATTCAGACTGTCTTCCTGTCAAACAACTATGCTAAAGAAGGTGAAAACATTGTCGACGGATGCCGTGCAATGGTGATGCAATGGAGTGGTCATTTACCTTTGGACTATTTTTTTTCCGCGGCCAACCTTGTCAAGCTCGACATGACGAAAATCGTAGACGGAAGGCATGATTTTGACTTGGGTTTGCGGACGGGTGCAGGGGCGTACTATTTACAGATAGGGTAATCGGAGTGCGTGAAAAACGGTTTAGCCGAGCAACTAGTCGACAGACACAGAACACCAACAGTAAAGGGAGAAGATGTCACTGCAGAGATGACTGAGTGTGGTGGAACACAATGGATTCACAAGCACCAAGTGGTAGCAGGAAGGCGAGTGTCACTGAAGTCAGCAATGTAGCAGTGTCTAAAACTGTGAAAGTTGCCGAAAACAAAGAGTAGACGGAGACAGGAAAAGAGACGACAAAAATAAGAAGCTGCAAGACTGCACCGGCGACTGGACTGCACTGCTGGCTGCTTGGGGAGCTGAGCTTTTAAGCTGTACGATGATCTCTCTGTGATCGGTCTCTGCACTCGAATGGCACTCTGCGTCACTCCGTCTACCAGTTTATATGAGCTCGCACAGAGAGGAGAGCACAAGAGAAAAGGAAAAGGAGAGAAAGAGATGGTCTAACACTGCTGACGTGAGTGCTGGCAGAGGCGCCGGTAAAGAGGAGAGAGAGAGAGAGAGAGAGAAGAGACACATACTCTCCGCTGGTTAGTTTATATATAGCGAACTGATGCCAGAGAGGCTGTCCGAGGAGCAAAGAAGTGCTCGGTTAGACGAGTCCGAGTGGCTGCTAAGAAACTGGCTGCTGCTGCCGCCACTGCCGCCGCCGCTGTTGCTGCCACTTGGGCGCTCGTGGCTGCCGAAAAGTGCTGTAGAGCCAGGCAAACAGACAATCAGCTGAAGAAGAAGAAGAGAAGGACACGATCACGAAGCTGAATGCTGTGCTTTGGAGGATTGTCTGAGGAATTGCCAGTGAGAGAGCAGCCTTGCTGTGCGGCCACCAGTGGGTCAGAGCCGCCGCCATTAGCCGATCATTACTGTGGCTTAAGACGGTTGTCGTCTTTATGGGCAAAAGTGAGAACCATATCCATCCCCCAAAAATAGAGTTTACTACCACTATTCGGTGCATGGAGAGTGCCGCTAAATGATCTGTTGCTTGAACCGAGATAGCTCACAGTGCAGTGCGTAGCTGCTTGGTCTTCTTTTGCCGGAAACTTGACAATTTTTTGCCAACATTCCCTACCACCAGAATACACCCCTCTGCTTACGCCACCCCCTCTCTTGAAGTGAAACTTGAAAGTGGTACTTATTTTTAGATAATTTTCGGTTTCTACCCAGTGTAGCTCAAATAAAAAACAAATATACGCAGTACATCAGCGTTTTAGAAGAGTGTTTACCATTATCTTGCTGTTATTCTTTACATTGTATTACTGTCCAACAAAATCTGCATCAATTGCCACAGTAAAGTGACGACTGGCTGCTTTTCCCTTCTTTCTGACAGACGCCAGAATCGATTCCTTCAGAGGACTTGTCTCGCCCAAAGTCTGACAACTGGTTTACTGATGGCTCATCAGTGGACGCATCAGCATTCTTTAACATGTTTTCGTGTCACTTTTCGCTTGCAGAACATGAGAAGAATCAGAGAAAAGCAAGTCAAATCTAATCAGGACTAGTGATGGCACAAAAAGCTTACCACCGATCGGATGTGGCCAGTTGTGTATGCACTAACTACTTGGGATTGTACCCACACAGATTCAGCATCAACTCAGCAGCCAGTGACCAGAGGCAAAACAGAAAGCAATTCATTAGTAAGTGTCGCAACTTGCGGGCACAACTGGGCGGTCACAGAGAAAAGAGTGGACCGAAGAGATGCTTGACTGCTTGACGACAACGATCGAATGTCAAGTTAGCAACAGCAGCAGTCGGAGAGTTGTTTAGATAGTCTTGCTCGCCAAGATTCTCTCAACTAAGTGGCAGTAATGGAGGCATTCTAGCGGGACATCTCTGCTCAGCAAACTGGCTGACTGTGGCTGTAAGCAAAACGAATCAAGACCAGTGTGTGCAGTGTGCCCGTTGTGTATGCACTAACTACTTGGGATTGTACCCACACAGATTCAGCATCAACTCAGCAGCCAGTGACCAGAGGCAAAACAGAAAGCAATTCATTAGTAAGTGTCGCAACTTGCGGGCACAACTGGGCGGTCACAGAGAAAAGAGTGGACCGAAGAGATGCTTGACTGCTTGACGACAACGATCGAATGTCAAGTTAGCAACAGCAGCAGTCGGAGAGTTGTTTAGATAGTCTTGCTCGCCAAGATTCTCTCAACTAAGTGGCAGTAATGGAGGCATTCTAGCGGGACATCTCTGCTCAGCAAACTGGCTGACTGTGGCTGTAAGCAAAACGAATCAAGACCAGTGTGTGCAGTGTGCCCGCTTAGTTTTCAACTGACTATTTTTGCAAACTTGTGTTTTCCGTGCTTTAATGACACTAATGGCGATGGTAATGAGGATAATGATGCTGCTAATGGCGAGATGTGGCTCTCGACACAACTTTACCCAGAAAGCGTCTGAAGACAGAGATATGCTGCTGCTGCCTCAACAGCACGAGCAGTGGCTCCCAGCGCAAAAGAGGCACAATTGGAGACTGTCTGGTCAGACAAATAAACAACCAGTTCAACTGAAAAGTAGTCAGCTCGCATCACTACTCTACTCTGTCTGTGCCCCAGACCAGACCAGACATATTCAGTGAGAAAGAGAGAGACCAGGACAATGAACAGCACTGAACGACGGTTCTGCTGAAAGGGGACCACGCCCACAACGGGTGACTCAATGGTAGTCCACGACTAGTGCGACCACGACTGGCGGCACACTATTAACCCAGCAACCAGATTGCCTGCCTTCCTGCCTGTCCGTTTTTCTGTCCAAATGTGTGTGTGCCTTGCTGCCGAGCTCGAATGTCCAGACAGGCATGCAGACAGAGTCAATTGCCGACACACACCGAGTGAACACATAAACAGAGAGAGTAGTGCATGTGCAAACGAGCCATTGAAAATTTAATCAAATGACATGAACTGACGTAAACAAAACGCTCGGATGGACCAATGCCTCGTGGTCATTGACTTGCAGCCTGGTGGTAGTTGTAGTCAGTGCATCAGGCAGCAGCTCAACAGCAGAGCTGCAAACAGCAGAGGCGCTTTCAATTGCCCTAATCACACTGAACGAGTCTCCGGAGAGTTGCTAGGTGCACCAATGAATGAGCATTTGCAAAATGACTAACGAGTGACTAGAGTTGTGGCACCACAGTGAATGTGTGGCCAATGATTCTGGTCTATTCTGGTGACATAGTGACATCATCGTAGCTGTCTTACGTTGACCATGTTTTGACCACTAGTGCAGTGCTCGTGCGTTTCATCATGTTCACAGGGTGGCAACAACGATGATGGCAAAGGTGCTCTCGCACTGATCGGTAGTGTGCAGTACTGCTCGTTCCGACAAGCTCATTATCAGAAAACAACGGCAGGCTCAGACAGACAGGTCTTTGTAGCTTGGAGCTGTGCTAATTTCTAGCACCGCTGAATGGGCCAATCGAATTGGGCCAAGTGTCATTAATAATATTCGCTAGGCGAGCGGTCAGCTTCATTAGGCGGTGTGTGTGTGCGCAAGTGAAGTGAGCATCTGCCCGTTATCTCTGCCGCATCGTAGTCGGCTTGGAATCCTCTTCACCAGTGCACCACTCCACCGTGGCAGACGGACTCACCTATCGAGTCCCCTCTTCCCTTCACCCATCTCACCCGGTAATCTGCACATTTACACATTTGCTTTTGCCATCGCCTTTCCTGACAGTGTTTCTCTCCAGAGATTCACAGAAAGGCAAGCACAGTCTCCTCTCTGCTTTTTCCCTTCACGGGCGCCAGTCGGGGAGAAGGCCAATAATGAGCTGATTTGATTAAAAGTACATTTGACACTCGCCAGCACAATTATCGCTCCGCTGGCCGCTCAGTTGTCGGACGAGTGCCTAGTGGTGCTTCCTT
This sequence comes from Tyrophagus putrescentiae, assembly GCA_024499935.1. NCBI lineage: Eukaryota > Metazoa > Arthropoda > Arachnida > Sarcoptiformes > Acaridae > Tyrophagus > Tyrophagus putrescentiae. The sequence goes on along the minus strand of JAMZRA010000001.1, from coordinate 6,519,141 downwards.
TTCTCCTAAGCTATTTCAGCTATAGCAAGTCAATTTATTATGAACCAGCCTAAGATAAAAAAAATGGACTCTGGCCAATTTCACAGTTGCTTACCGGTGAAAGCCAAGGCAAAAAAACAAAGATCTATCATCTCGCGTAGAAGCAGGCATTCTTGACGGACAGTCAGATTTGACCATTTGCAACTTGTGCCTTTTCTATTTCTCTTTTTTGTAAGGCAACCGTGCGACCTTTCGGCAAGTTCTTCTCTCGGTGCCATTAGACAGTGCTCACCTGGTGCTGTTTGCTGCATTATTTATTTTGTCACTATCCAGCAGCTCAGTGGCGACAAGCAGTGCTCACACAAACAGTTTTCTCTCTCACTGAACACCGACATAATTGGGCACCACTTGCATAGATTGAATGCCTACTATTGAATTAGCAGAAAAAACAGCACAGTGCGACCTGATGCATAAGACGCCTGAAAACTTCATTCAACAGAGCATCGGCGCTGGAATCACTAATGGAACTTGAGCTGTTGCCAATTAGAGCCATGAGCAAGAGGAGTAGCAGAGCCACAAACCACAAAACTAATTGCAAGCGTGTGTATGTGCGTTTTTGTGAAATTGTCAGCTCGTGTCATGGTGTCAAGAGCAGTTGAGACCTGCGATTATCTGCTGTGAGAATCATTAGTCATACACTCTGGTTGAATTTGTATTTTTCAATTGTGTAAACTAAAAATCAACAAAAAAAATTGAATTTACTGAGTATTTTTAGTATGTTTGTTTTAGTTGTATACAAAAATATTTGAAATTTATTAAAAAGCAATTTAAAAAACAAAAATTTTAAAAATTTGGAAGTAATAGTAAAAATCTGATAAATTAGTTTAGCCAATAATGTTGGCAAAACTAAATCTGCAGCTAGTCAAAAGAGGTAATCTCTTTGTGCGGATCATTACGTTTCAATTATAAACAGCAAAGAAAATTGGCCACTACAGACATGCTAAAAGACTTCTAAAATTGAGGCTCAAGGGAATTTGCAATGATCGAATATTAATCGTCTTTGAACATATCAATAACCGAGTTGTCAAAAGTTGCCACGATCAACGACACTGCCCAAGCCAAGAGCACCATTTGGCGGCACTGCGACGTGTCTCCGATGACAGAGACGACAGAGATGACAGAAATTAATTAAAGCGATCAACTTGCCGGCGGTCCTTGCATCCGGCTAGCTCACTGCCTGTCTCCAGCTAATCCTCCCGACTTATCGAACCAAATTCATTCGATTCAGTCAAATCAAAAGCTCAACACACAAAATATATTTGCTGGCAGCAAAAGCTACAAAACGTCAGTGTTACTTCTAATGCTTGTGATTGGCACCAGAGCAGTTGCCAGCAAGAAGTGCACAGAAAATCAAATAGAGTCTGCATTATATAACGAGCCAAAGCTAGCAAATAAACAAGTAAGTGAGAGCTAGTCACTCAATGAAGTCCACCGCCGGACTTTTGTCCGTTTATTTTTTGTTCTAATGATCCTGAGATTCAATAGAAATTTGCAAGCGCTAATTTGCCGTGCGATAACCTCAAAAGAAAAATTAAAACAGTGTGTGTTTGAGTGATTGCTTTATTTATAACGGGCAAAAAATGTATCAAAGCAATTCAATTTATTTGCGAGTGCCCTCTGAGTTTTGAGCCTGTTTCTTTCAAAAACTGGAAACAAGAAAACTTAAAAAGTGTTTTGCACAGTTCCTAGCTAATTTGCATAAAGCATATAAATCAAGAAGAACAATCACAATGAAAACGAGTGGCACCGATAATTGGCTGTGGATTTTGCAGCAGAAGAAAGTGCGCCAGCAAAAACAACAAAAAGAACAACAACAGTGGTTGTGGCAGTAGCGCAATCATTAAGTAGGCAATTCATTAATTAATCGATTGCCAGTTGCAGTGCCACAGATTGCCACAGATGCTTGCGAATGATTGATTCAGCCGACTGCAATGGGGGAAAACGCTCACCACCCAACAAGGAGGCAGAGAGACTGCTCCCAACAAAGAACAAATGATTCAGCAGTGCACGAGGATGCACGCAAACAATGGCTCGTTGAAGCAAAAATCAATTTTCAATGTGTTGCCTTTTTTAATTAAGCGAAAGCGAGCCGCCAATTGGACGGTGCTGCTGCGGCTGCTGCCAGTCTTGTCAATTGCCAAAAGATGACAATCGATTAGAGCATGGCGGCACACTCTGGTCGTGTGTATCTGCCCTCTGCTCTTGCCTTTGCATGTTCTGGCGTCTTCGTGCTGTACAATTTTACTCAGTGGGTGCTGTGACGAGACCGTGCACAAGTCGAGTGAAGAAAAATAGCACCCTGGCACTGTCGCACTAAACAAAAAGTGGCAAAGTGGCTTTTTGTGGCTCTTTTCCCGGTGCATGGTGTGTACATTTAGCGGGGAAACTGCCGAACAAGGATGGCACACATCTTGAAGTGATAAACCAAGACAAACTAGACAACTTAAAGGAGAAAATAGAACAAGTGTAGCAAAGAGGGGAGAGGGCATGATGACTTGACGCAGTGTAGTAGTGTATACATATTGCCGACTGCTATTGCCAATTGTAAGGGGCTGCTATTACCACTACTACCAGACGACCAGCATTGTCGGGCACCGGCATCAGGGCATCAACAGCTAGCTAGCTCGCCCTCAGATGCGGAAACAATTAGATTGTGTGTGTGCTGAGCTGTGTTGTGACATGAAGGGACCGGCCAAGTCGTACCAATTGCCAAGTGCGTCTCTTCCCAAGTGATCACTCATTCGGAATTGGCATATTTCAGGCTGTTGTCGCGATGCTGTTTCCCTGATAAGACAACAATAGTGCACTATCACTGACTAACTGACTCTAATATAAAAGACTCTTTTTCAAATTTAAAAGAAAATGCCAAAAGGAGGAAAAATAATCGTCTTTGAGGAAGAAAGTTTGTGTGTGTGTGTGTGTGTGTGTGTGTGTGCCGCAGTCTGTAACAGCAGCAGCGACAACAACGCAGTTGGTATTAAATGGTGCGCACAAGTACAGCGGTGGTGATGGTGATGGTGCCAATGACTTGTCTCACTTTCTCTTTTTTCTTGATGCCTCACATCGTTGTCCGGAATTGGAAGCAGCTTGGAAAGGAAGAAGAAGGAGGATAGCGTATGGCGCCAATTTGTGGTATCCAGCATTCATCGTCGAGCACTGTGAATTTGGCGCCAAAAAATGTGCTCCCAAATGTGGGATGAGACATCTCCGGAGCAGTCACATAGAAACGTGCAGATCAGAAAGCAAACAATAAGCAACCAAAAGACAAAAGGCAAAAGTATAAAGTGACAATTAATTGTCGCGAAGTAAGTGAGAACAAAGCCAGTAATGATTAGAAACGCTGCTCGGTTAAAAACAGGAGACTGCAAACTGTGTGAGGTCAAAGTAGCAGTAGCAGCGTTTCAAATGCTGCTGCACCACCATCATCAGTCAATCGATGTGAAACCAAAAAGGACACCAGAAAAGAAAACTGCACTTGTTGTTGGTGAAAAAGAGTGGTCATCAGCAACTCGCGACAGTGATACTTTCACATTGGCAAAAAAGGATTGCGCGCACTGTGACATCGACTACTGCAGTGGTAGTGTGGCCAACGTCTAGGGACATTTCAGCCATTGACTCATTGTGCTGTCCTGTGTTGTCACGCATTAATAAGCCATACATGAGGCCATAAATCTTGCCAGTTGACTGTGCAGCGAATACTTTCCGCTGAAAGACAGCCGTAAAACTGTTGTTCGGTCCGTTCTTTTCTATCCTTTATGGCGCCGCCGCCGTTGCATGCTTTGTTTGCTATGCGATTCATTCCATTTGCACTTAGCAGCCAGTTGGCAAAGCTGGCAGAGTTTGGGTGTCTCGACGGCATAGCATTGCCCCGGTTCAAGTGGACGTCGTTGATGCAGGCACAGTACTGCAGTGCCTAAAGAACTGTACGGCGGCGACATATCAGCCGGCAGCAAAAAGACCTAAGAACTCTGAATGGGCGACAAATGAGAGAGAGAGGAGGGAAAAGCACCAGTGAGTGATTAAGCAGACGCACAGACAGACAGACGGCAGACAGGCACTGGCAAATTGCGTTCATCTTCCCGGAAGTGAGAATATAACTGGTAGTTCTCTCGGTTTCTCGGTTTTGCACTAGCACATTTCGCATGGGCGAGTGCTCATGGCGCAACTCAACTCGCTCAATACCAGCCAGTGGATCGATTTTGTGTACAGTCAGACTGCGACAATGCCGCAGTGCGTACAAATTGGTAAATGATCTCAATTAATCTTCACCAGAGCCTTATCATTGTCAGTTTGTCTGTCTGTCCGTGTTTCGGCGTGCCCATTTATAAAAAAGAATGAACGGCTACTGAAAGTCACTCTGCAGTGATAATGAAAGAGTACAGTGCAAGGAAACAGTGAATGCAAATGACCACTAGAGTCCAGTGACTTCAACTCGAGCTGCCTCAACAGTGACTGTGAGCGCTTTCTCCTTTCCTTTTCTTGTCAGACAGTGTAATTGAGTTAATCAATTGAAACTAGTCAGCCATTCGATCAGATCATATCTCCAACTGTTCATCAGTTGGCCACAATCTATTATCTGTTGTTGTTGCTGCTGTTCACCACAACTGAAAAACTCAGTGTGCACTCGCTAAATTGCTAATTTTCTTGACACGATTTTGTCGATATTTTTAGTGTGATACGAGAGCCCATTGAAGATGATGCTCACCGGCAGTAACCATTGAGCGGCAAGTTGAATTCTCAATGCAGTGCTTCAGTGCTACTGAGTGTGCACAAACACAATTCGCACTAGGAATGTAATTGTTTGGTGCACACTAACAACACTCTATCCACACCTTTGATAAAAATGGTGAAAACAAGAGGGAATTAAAAAAATGAAACACTAGCACGTTCATTGGGCGCTCGTGATGAATTCTTCTGGCAGTCTAAATTTCCTCATGACAACCTCAATGTGACAAAAATATGCTTGACAGTGGGGGAGGAGAAGAGGTTGGTGTCTGCAAACACTCACTGACAGTCTTAGCAAGCGATTCCACACTCAATCACTGGTTGAATAAGCAAAAGGGAAGTAGAGAAAACTAAGCATCGTTGACCACTAGCTGGTCATCACCGCCAGCACTGTCTTCTCATCATCAGCAGCCAAGTTTGAAATTGTTATTTGACAAAGTGCTGCAAATGCAATTTTTATTTTTTAGTGACAACTTTTAGGTGGCTGTTAGAGTCAAGCAAGTTTGTATCCGTGTTGCAGATAACTGGCAACTTTTCGTCAACTAAAAAAATAAATTAGTGGCAAACACCTCAAAACTGGCAATTTCAACCAAGAAAACCACATAGCAGCTTTACAACTTTATTAATAACAAGACGGTACACCTATGTACACAGTGACCTGAGAGTTTCATGTACAGTCCAATAATTGCTGAAAAAGTAAAACAAAAACTAAACTAAATTACTATATTTTGCATTCTATCAATCGACGAGCGACCTGACAGAGCTGATTTATGCTCAGCTAGCTTTCTAGCAGCAGAAGTAAAAGGTGAAAACAAACAAAAACTAAATTATTGTTTTTTACTCCGTTTTCAACTGAGAAAAAGAGACAAGTGTCAGTTTGGCAAATGATCGCTCTTTCGCACAAGAAAACTGATAAGTGTTAAGTTTAAGGTTGGTATGACTCTTGACTAAAATGTAGTGGGGATAACAGGAACATTTCTAAAAGGGAGCAGAAGCCACCTGAAAACCCACGCTCAGGCATCGATAGCCAAATTAACGATTCAAAAGTTTGGCAATATGTAAATGTAGACACAGGCAACTTTGAGGCGGACAGACAGTCTTTGACGGGTGACGGTAGCCAGGGCAAACTAAAAAGAATTTAATTATAAACATTGCTGGTGCTGATCTTTTTAACGGAGTATAAAGTGTAGTAGAAGTGGTGGTAGTAGTGGTACAAGGTGGCAATGAGTCTCGTTAGACGGGCAAATTAAACGTAATGGCTAACCAGCAGCAGCGGAAGCACCACTACTGCAGTATGCAGGTATGCAGTTTCTCAAAGTAGAGCAGTCTCTCCAAAGAGTAAGAGAGGGAACGTCAGAGGAAAGGGCACACAGTCTGTCTTGACCAGCGCCATCGATTAGCATAAATATCAATTCGATGCCTAACTCGATGTCCGTCATCGTTTTGGCAGGCTAACATTACTGTGTTTTCTTCTATCGACAGCAGCCTCAACAGCAGCAGCACTGCGCACCTCAACGCCAAACAGGAGATGAGACTGCTGTTGCTGCTGAAGGATGATCAGCCAGTGACACCAAGAGAAGATGACTGCAAGTTGCGTGTCAGTCACCCGACTTGATTGACTTTCAGAAGTGACGTTCACGTCGTGTTGTGCCGTCTTCTGTTTACCAACTCAAGCAGTAGTATTGTCTGCGAGGTGTCTGCCTAGTGCAGAGAATTGCACTTCTACTCCGGCACTTTTACAGTAATTGCCATGACTGAAACAGCCTAAAGAGTTGACGTTGTGCAACTCTAGCGCCCAAGTTTGTTGAGCAGATTGAATTGCTCCAGTTTGCCTAAAAACAAGTGCATAGAAAAGACAAAAGAATTTGTGACCGTCTAGTAGTGGCACTTTTAAGTAGGATTGCGCAGTTGGTCGTAATGGGCGAGTCGTGTCAATTACCGTCACAGCTACCACAGACACGGCTTCGGGACCGCTACCAGCACATTCTGTTCATCAGAGTGCATTGTTTTGCAAAGTGAGTAGAAAAAGTAGGAGGAGGAGGAGGAAGAGGCCAGCGTGACAGTGCCAATGGGCGCACCCGGAAGAAGTTGATATTCGGACCGGGAGACGGGCAAAAGAAGAGAGAAGCTCCTTTTACTTGCAAACCGTTCCAAATTCTGCTGTCATGTCTCGTTTTGAGTGAAATTGTAAGTGTGCGTCTTGTAGTTTGTACTCCTTCTCTTTGTTCTTTGACCGCACTTGACCGTTTGCTAAACTATTTCCGAATTAATTATGTTAATAAATATTCTGACTGCATTCCAGCGCAAAACAGACTGAATTTCAGCGCATAAGAGCAAAAGAGAGAAAATCAAGCAAATTACGATTGTTCCTGTTATTACGATATAGCCAAAAAGAAACTAAATAAAGTCAGACAGTCAACAGCCAGAGCAAAACTAGCTTGACTTAATCATCTGCATCTCAACGTTTCAGTGTAACAGAATGTTAATTCAAGCTTCACTAATTGGGTTTCTCACTGAGGAATACTGTTCTTTCTATGTGCCGCCGAAATCTTCAAATTCGGTAAAGTTCAGCTGGCAAAAGGCACTCAGTTTGCTTATAAAACCAGTGAGCAGAGAGTGTCGTTCAATTAGTTGGCAAGTAATAACGCCAATAAATTCAAAGCTGTGACCGGCAATAGCATAACACTTGAGCAAACGACTGCCAGTGACAGTAATCGTATGCACTGAGCGTGTGTCATTGCTTCAAGTTGAAGCTGAAGGCGCGTAATCCGGACTGGCATTCAGAGAATGACTTTGCACTCGCCGATAGAGATCATCGCCAGATTGCCGGTTATCGAAGTAGATGAGCGCTGCTCCGATGGCACCACTAACAGCAGCAGCAGCAGTGTCGGCATCACTTCTGCAGCAGGTTCACTCCATTGAAGCACTTTCAAGGCTTTCCATTGACAGAAGCGCAGTCAGTGAGCCAGTCAGTCAGACAGTACAAACAGCTTCACATCACTTGACTTGACTTTTCCCAATGACCGGTAGTGGCAGTAGAAGTAGCAGAAAAGCAGCGGGAGCAATACTTTAGATGGATTTGATTGAGTCTCAGCAGGACGGCGTAGACGCCGGGCGCGAGTGGCTAGTGCAATGGCATCTACCGAAGCCGACTGACTGCGCCACTTCAGACAGCAATTGATAAGATTTCAATGGCCAGTGCTAAAGTTGCGTTAGCTGAACAACAAGGGCGCTTACTACTGTTGCCTCATTTTGACTACTCTGTTTTTTTAGTGGCAATTTAAATTTAGTATATCGACACAGCTTTTTGGTATAAATCAAAAATTGAATCCACTTGCTACTAGTTGAAAAAAGAGAAAATCTTGTTAAGCTAATTCGGTAGCGCAAATCAATTTTTATTTTTTGTGCAGATTGTGCAGATTATCGCGCAATAATTAGCCAATTAATTATAAATTTCAAGTGTGCACTAAGTAGAGTTTTGATTAGATAAGATAGAAAACACTCAAAAATAGAAAATATTGCATTTTTGCAAGTTTATATCTGGTGACTTTGATGCTACCAAAACATACGTGTAGAGGAGACTGTTTGCCAGAAACGGTAATCCAGTTATAAAAAAGTAAAAAAAGAGAAAAACACCTTACAAGTAGTACTTGGTCTCAACAAGACGTTTCCACATCTTCAGATTCAGCTCAAGAGGCGAGCACTCAAAGTGAGCAACACATTTTGAGCGTTGAAAGTTGAATGTGGCGAATTGAATTAAGATGTTACGCACTTTGAAGCGGCCGGTAGCTGGTCATTGTAAGTATTTACTCTCTGTGCAGTGGATGTAGATGAGAAGGCAATTAGCTGCCATTAAAAAGAGGTAGTGCAGTGAGTGACTCTGCGGTTGCACGCGACATGATGACCATTTGTGATTGTGAACATCACAGTGCAAGTAAAACGAGTTCATACTCACTCTCTCTCTCTCTCTCTCTCTCTCTCTCTCTCTCTCTCTCTCTCTCTCTCTCTCTCTCTCTCTCTCTTTGTAGCAACAATTGTGCTATTGTACTAGGGCTAGTATAAGAAAGGACAAGTCGACAGAAAACTGGAAAGGGTAAGGCTACTTAGCGATGGAATGTACTCCAATTACCAGGACAAGTGGTGGCCTTTGTGATGGCACAACACCTTGCGCACTCTGTTGAAATAAAAGAGAGAGAGAGAAAAGAAAGAAAGCTGGCAAAACTGGTAACACGCACAGCAACAAGGGAACAATGAAGGCGGTAATGATAGGCCCGTTCGGGCAGAGATGGGGCTATGATTTAGGGGCAAATCGGTCGGTAAGTAGTGGAGCTTTGTTTTGGCCAGTTCTCCTTCCAGTGGTCGCATCCCTGGCACAGCAAACAGTCAACCGACAGCGAGACAGGCTCAATCAAACGCCAAAAAAGAAGAAAGATTGGATGGCTGGCGCTGAAAAGGCAACTCACTTGCTCGCTCGAGTTTGCAACTGCTTCAAAACTGCCTGCATTGTGTGCTGCACTTCATGAAACTGGTCTCCAAGTCGAAACATTCACGCCTGTCAATCACTGGACAGTACAATTGGCAGTTAGGACACGGGCAGACAGAAAGACAAAAACTAACAGAGAGAAAAATAGTCGTGAGCAGTGTGCGGGCGCCATATCATGGTTCAATGTGATTTTTGTAAAATCGTCTGTTTAAATGCAAACTTAAGAAAATTCAAAAGGCTTTGACTCGCAAATTAAATCGCTCAATCAGACGATGAGTGGAACTGTAAAAGTGATAAGAAATACTGCCTTAAAGTTTGTGAAATGCTAAAAACAAAATACATCTTGTGCACTCATGCGAGATATCGAGTACTGAGCCAAACTTACGCTTTCCAGTCTGGGACATTCTGCCGCCATCTCATCTCATTATCACAAAGATGCTTTCATAACAATAATCAGCTGCAAAGTGACACTAAGAATAGAAATAGACACTGAGTCGAGTTGCCTGAAACATTGCAGGCCCTGACACGAGCCACGCATCAATCAATCAATCGACTGCTGCAGTGGTAAGTCTAATTAATTGGACACGGCTGCGACTGAGGAAAAAAAGACAAAAGCAAGTCGTGTGGAAGCTCAGCAGCACAGAAGCCAGCAAAGTCGGGTTACCATGGTGAGCCATTTAGGAAGTAAACGCGCCAACTTGCCAAAGATGAAAAAAGTGCTCCCCAAACTAGACGCCGTTCCTGACTCCAGCTCACTGTCTCTGGCGTCTACACGTCTTTTCAATTCAAGCTAATTAGAACTAATAAAAGTGCTTCCCAGCGTCGCTGACTCCACTCGCCTTCCTCGCTTCTGACTCTGACTGAGCTCTCTTTTCTGCTTTCCTGCTACAGAATTGAATGACATAATCGTAAATAATTTACTCTCACTTGGCTAAAGATAGCCAAGTGAAGGCTTTAGTGTACTTCAGCGAACCAAAGTGTGACATCAAGGCAGATCTTTTTCTCGACTTTTGCAAAGACAAGCAGAACAGCAAACACTGCAGGAAGTCCTCCCCCTTTCTATTGGATGTCAATCGAAAGCGTCATTCCAGAGAAGTGGGAGAGGGCTAATTTAGCACATTCTTGCCGTCCGCAATGAGCCATTATATGGCGTCTGGTTAATCAGCATCAGCGGCAAGTCTTCTTGTTAGTTTTCGTTAGACAAAAACATTCAGTTACTAGGCTTTAGTCAGTCAGTTTGGTTCTATCTCAATTATCTGCACTACCACACAACAAAAATTGCCTAGCCAGTCGTTGTTGTAATATGCCTAATTTGTAAGTAAAGTCATTTAAAGTGACTGGCCAAATAATAGTATATATAAAAAATTAATTTACTTTGCTATACAACAAATAAAGAAGATAGATAGCACCAAAATGAAGCCATATTTATGAATCTCAAAAGCAGAAAGTAGTGCAACAGCACGAGAAATCGTACAGACTCAAAGCAATAACAAGTACCTGCAACTACAACCACAGTCGGGAAACATGCAAACATTACGATGTTAATTATCTGCTAGTGAAAAAACAAGAGAAAGCTAAAAGTAGAGCGCCAGTGGACGGGTTCAGTGAAATCACAATTTTCGACCGCCAACTTTACCGCAAATTGCCCAGTGTATGTGTTCGTAATAGCTCAATTAGCAGAATCAATCGTGTCGTAAAGCGCTGACCTAGTGCCGGCATTAATTTGCCTGCCTGATAAATTACACCTGTACTGCAGCAAGGAGAGCAAATGAAAAAAATAGTGTACTTTGGCGAGCAGACAAAGGAGAAATTGGATCTCGATCAGACGAAAGGATTGATTGATTGAATTGAAAAAGCAAAAATAGATGTGCCAGCTTTGTGTTTGCCGGTGCTGCTGTTGCTACTGCTGTTTTCACCACAGCAACACGACCGCAGAACGATTACCCGCACTTAGAAGTGGGCAAAAATGGACACCGCCAAAGAGAAGGGGCTCAGGTGAACAGAGAGTGAGTGAGTGAGTGAGTGAGAAAGAGAGAGGTGCACAAAACCGTAGTGCCGTCGCCGTGGTGAAGATATTTATAGCAAGAAGAACGCTGGCGCGAGCGGCGATTAGACCAAATCTGTCGCTTTGTCGGCGGACGCTTCGATTTGTAGCAATTAATGGCGCAATTGCAATTTAAAACGCCAAAATAACCATCAGCACAGCCACACTGCAACATTGCTAGTGACGCCGGTGAAATTGCTACCTAATTGCTGGCCGATTACCATGGCAGTCATCGTCGCAGTGCTCAGGTAAACCGCAATGAACTTTCAACTGCACGGCATGCTCCTGGCACATTTGCAGTTGTGCAGTAGTAGTAGTGGGGATGGTTGCGGCAGTATGACATCTACATTAGCACCAACATCGACAGGTGGCACTGATAGGAAGCGACAAAAAAGAAAGAGAGAGAGAGGACAAGGACTAGTGACAAGTGGCAGTAGTGCATCACTGCAACGGCAAAGTGTATTAAAGCTGACCGGCACACTCATCAACGGCCAGTAGTTATTTGATGAAGTACTCTGAAGATGACTGTGCCGTCTAATGCCACCTGTTGGCTGGACGCATTGAAGCTTTCCATTTCCTTTCTTCTTCTCCCCCTCTTCTATGTCTTCTCTTGTCAGACAGACGACTGTCTAGTCCAGTGTGCTCAGTCGTTTGTTGCCACCGCCGTTATTGCCGGTCGAATGAAACCATAAAATGACCCACTTCAGTTTCACCCGTCCATCGTCCTACCTGTCGACGCGGTGTGTGTCGATTGTCGACAGACACTCCGAACAGTCATTGCCGTAGCCACTGTCTTCATTCAGTGGGAGATAGTGAAAGAAAAAGCGTTTCATCCCCTAATTAAATTGGCCGTCAATTCAATTTAGCCCAACTCTTGCAATTCGCTTTTGCCATTCTGAAGCACATACACACTGTCGCACTCAATGGCTGCTTTGCCTAAAATAGAAGACAATTTTACTTTTTTCTAATAGTTTTCGATCATAGCGAGAAGATATATTTAGAGCGTTCAAAGCTGAGTGTTAGTGTCGAGGGCCAGCAATGCTGCTTCTGCTGTTGCCTCTTTTTTGACTGGTGTTTCAATATATCGGGTCATTAATGCAAAGCATTTGATAGCAATGAGCACAGTAAAAGAAGCCAAGAAGAGCTGTCAGGTGGAACGATTAGGTGACTGTGATAAAAAGTAAATAAAGCAAGTAAAGGCAGATAATAAAATTAATCCACCTACTGAATAAATCACAAAAAAGTATACACTGCGATTACGATTGGCTGGAAATGGCGTAATAGCCAATTGGAGTGTCTACAGAAGGCGAGAATTGATCGAGCCATGCCCGGCTGCCAATGCCTGTCACCAGGCCATAACCTCTTCTTCTTTTACCTTTTCCTCAACCTCTCACACACCAAGGCAGACAATGGTGTATAAAGCTATATTTGGCAATATGAAATGCACACTGTGTCATTACAAATGCAAAGTAAATTGAAAGGTCAAAGGTGACCTAATTGACCAATGTTTGAACACTCACTAGCACTTTGAAACTCTAAAAGTAGCCTACTACACGATAAGTAGCGACGGACAATGATAGGTCAATGAATGACCAAACAGATAATTGAATTACCTTAGAGTTAAAAAGAAAACAAAAATCGATATCATCATCGTGAGCTCAGTTGTTGTTGGCAGAGTGCAAAATTATTTGGGCGCAATTGGCGCACTGATGGCATAGATGCAAGTGCAACGGCGGCGGCGGCAGCAGCAGCAACAGCAGTGTTTTGAACAAGGTTGTTCACAGAAAAGAAAAACACAAGTCACCGACAATGAAACATGCACAACATCGATGTGGCACGCCATTGACTGCCTGTTTGTTCAGGACAACCACATTGAACAGCACTGAAGAGCATTGCTATCGATTCAGCTAATAACGATGAGTGCTCGGCGTGATTAATCATCGTCGGGCCTAGTGATTGCCCAAATGTGTGCTGAAGTAGTCCGTCTTGTCGCCAGCAGATCTGATCAGAGGCAGTGTGCGGCGGCAGCAGCTGTCACAGTATGCCTACCGTCCACGCCGTCGAATAGGTCCACTTTGTTCAAATCAATACAACACCAGCCTCACTGACCAGTGTCCCTCTTTCCTTCTCATTGAGTAGCCAAACGCACTGTACTCTTTCCTCACGAGACCACCACCACGGCCATTGACCGCAGTGGTCTCTAGTGGTCCCCAGTGCTCACCCCAAACTCATGTCACAATTGAGCTTTAATTAGCAACAACTGCAAACAAATGTGACCAAAGTTTGTGTCGATCACTGCTGAGCTCTAGTAGTAGTTCACTGAAGTACAAAAAGAACTGGTAAAAGCGGCAAATCAATAAAAGTAGGCCGGCAAATGACAAGCAAAATTAATGCCATGAAATTTGATTTCCATCACCAAACACACAAAGCTTCACTGAGATCAAAGTTGCAGTGAACCCTGTTTTCAACTGAGGCACCAGGCACCCATCATCTGCAGCGAATGGCCTAACTGTAAGCGAGCACGTGCACAACGGTGGTACTACGTAGAGCTGCCTTGCTAAATATTTGAGCAAACACACGCAGATAGAAAGGCAAACAATAGACAGGGAAACTCGCTGCGGTTCCCTCAGTCAGGGGCTGCTCGTTTTCCAGCGCTGCAGCACGCTGGAAAAATCAGTTAGTAGGACAAAAAAGTACTAGCCCTTACAGCACTGACCGAAAGTTAGCACCTTTTTTGCTGCTATTTTACGCCACGTGTGTTGATTCCCACCATCACCATCACTAGATTCTACAAACGCATCAATAAAACAGAGTAAAGACATCAGCTCGACCTGTGCAAGGAAGTCAGGCATAAGGGCATAATCAATCAATCACAGCACACTCCAGCAACAATATAGTTTGTCACAGTGTGTTGCTGCACTGCTGCAGTAAACAGAAATGTAACCGTCTGTCTAAAAAGAAAGCTTCTCGTTTCTTTACCGGATTGTGACAGAAGATGCCACGTATTCTAACTTGTGCATTCATTTTGTGCCATTAACAGCAACGGAACTAATGATGTTTAGTGTTTGTCTGTGGCACAAACACAATGAGTAACTTGCACAGTATTATTTTTTTCTCGGCACCCACTTTGCGCTGACTGTTGGGAAGCATACAACCAGGGCATTTTGTAAAAGAGAGCACTCTCCCGTAAGTGCCCTAGCATCAGATTAGTAGTCGAGCACTACAACGAGGCACGTAATTGGCGCATAAATTAGCACTAATTAATTAATTGTACAGTAAAGCAGCAGCATTGTTTGGATGATACTCTCTCTCTCTCTCTTTCTTCATTAGTGGCCTACTGCTCGGTGTTTTCATTATCGAGTTGCCACTGCTGTACTCTTTAAACTGAGTCACTTCAGTCAAGTTTTAGAAAAAGTTGTTTGCTTCGTCTGCTGAAGCGACAGAAACCTGTCATTAGTGCCAAAAGTAGTTTTCAATTTCAGATTTGCTAACTAGAAATGCGAATTACAAATCCAAACCTCGCCATCAAGTTCACCAGTGCATAAATTAGCAGTTATGCTTTCAGGTCAATATGCGTGAAAGTATTGCTCCAACTGATGATGGTAGACTGAGATAATGCACTCAAAGTTGTCTGTCAATACAGTTATTACTAGGACCAGACATTGCAGTGTCCTCTCACTATTTGATGATGATTGTTTTGTTTTGTTTTGTTTTGACACACCACAGTTACTGCCACTAAATGCTGTCTGACAGGACATGGCACTATGGTCTTATTTAGCAATGCTCTAAACCACCAGGTAAGTTTTCTTTGAGTTTTATTTTAAAACAGTAAAGTTTTTAATTTAAAAAAGTTTCTGACATCTAGTTTGTTTGCCAGTTTTAATGCAAAATCGTGAATCAAATCTTTGTTGTGACACACAAAACAGGTCACTGTCAAAAAAAAGAAAAATTGTCATTAAAACAAAGGTTGTTTTAGTCGTAAGTTAGAGTAAGCGTACCGGTGTCTTTGCTGTAAAGAAAGACGGTAACGAGCCAATTTGGCACAAACAAAAATCAAACTGCAAAAAAACAAAGCTAATCAGCACAAAAGTGCACTTTTGGGCCAAACCAGCTTGCCAGCTTGCCAAACTTGCTCAGCGTAGTACTTTTTTCAGATTCACTATTGTCTGTCCGCCCACACCAGTTGCAGTGTGTGTAAGTGCTTATTCAAAGCTCACTTGGGCTCAATCAATTCTGTCAAGTGAAAAGCTCGGTGATGTACGGTAACAATTAGACCGGTGGACTACTATAAAAAAGTGCAGAAAAGCAGTCTCGCTGTCTGTCACTATTATGCTGCCGTCCAATCAAATAGGCAGAGGCTTTATTTGCACAAATTAACCTGAGTTTGTTTTACTTTTGAAACAGAAACAAAAACACATCAGGAGAACGGAAGATTGAATAGTAAAAGAAACTACAAACTGAAAACAAAATAGTAACTGGTAATAGGCAGGTTGAAAGCAAAAACTCGGGGAGAAGAAATAAAGAGATCAGGTGAAAAACTTGGAGCACACTGCTGTTGTTGCTGTGGGATGAATGCAAAGTGATTGCTTTGCAGGCCCAATTGTTTGTATCAAACATCAGAAGACTCAGCAAATTGATTTTTTGTTTTGCCTGTGAGGCAGCTACAGAGTGATACTTCTATAGAAGTTGCCAGTCAGGCAGCGACCATTAGTTGGTTTGTGAAATGCAAAAAAATTTCAACACACACCTTTTCACAAAAAACAATGGCACTGCACAATCTGTAAGGAAATTCTCAAGAAAAATCAATTTCTCAGAACTATTTGACAAAAAACACAAAAAGTCTATTTTAAAGTGAAATGGTTGGAATCGTAATTGTAAATTTTTACTACAGCTTCAATCAACAAACAACGTAAATCTTTGAAAAATTAATTAGTTTTTTATTTAAAAAAAATTGTATAGACAATGAAAACCCACGAAAAACTAGGTTTGGCAAAGTAAACAATTTTTTACAAAAAATATAACTATTTAATGACTGAAATTAATTATTAAGTCTTAAACACCAGCATCTAATTTAAAAATTATTAGAAAATCATTTGCAACGCTAAAAAGTATTTGCACAAAAAAGAAAAACTTTTTTTCATAGAAAATGGCTAAAACTGTGATACTGATACAGTATCGGAAAAACGAGTAGTAATTAAGTTTTAAGCACAGGTAAAAAGGATTACTTTAGTGACGGTAGATAACAAGTGTCTAAAAAGGAGCAAACTTAAATTTAATTTGCCAAATTACTAATACTCTACATAACTATTAAATTTTTTTTATACTGATCATCATAAAGTTTTGGCAAAACACAATGATTAGCTAATATGGTAGTCAAATTTTATTTTAACAAGTTTAGAACTCGAAACAGTTCTCGGAAAAAAATCTGTTCTAATATATTAGGACATTTAAATATAATAGAGACAATTTTCTAATAATTCAGAGAGTCCAAATGCAATAGAAATAATGCGTAATTTTGATTTTAACTGGTTCTAACTTATTTGGAAGCCCAAATATAATAGAAATACAATCTAGTTATGTTTGAGTGTTCTAATATATTAAAACTTTTTATGATTTCTAATCAGTTAGAGGCAAAAATTTCTAATATATTTAGACGTTCAAATAGATTAAAACAAAAATAACGTACTTTACGACCCGACCAGAATACAAAGCCGCACGGCCGCACGGCGTGTTTACGTTTCACTCCTGCGAGTTTGATACTTTGTTTTGCTCAAGTTTTGTCGCGCCTTCATCCACTTTCATCTCAAACCATGATCTCTACTCGCGGAAAGAAGCGCTGCAAAAATGAAGAAAAGCCCAAGTCGATGAAGAAGTCTAAAATTTCAAAACCGAAGTCTCAGCTTAAAAAATCAGTTGACGATCATCACCGAGAAGGGAATGATGAAATTTCAGATATCTCACAGCAAAGCTCTTCAACCCAAGTCTTCTCGTCATTGTCGTCAAACGGTGCTCCAATAAATGATAACCCAGTGCCATCTTTATTTAGATTAGATTTAGATAGTTTAGATAGTAGTGACTATCAGGAGTTTCTGCAGTTTAAGTTGTTCCAAGAACGTCAACGACAACAAACAGCCTTGCCAACCTCAAACCTAACTTCCAACGGTAAAGAGCATCTTATTTTCAACTTAAAACTGCAATTTTGTTATCCTTATTTTGTAGAATCTACATCAAGCTCAGTGCCATCAACGGCAACCACCGAAACAAGTATCATGTTAAGCATTGAATTACTTTAACTGTAACTAACTGGTTTCTTTTTTAGTTCACGATGGCAGTAGTTAACCAAGTACGAGCACAGCAAGCGAAACAGCAGTTAGTTCTCCGTTTGTACCTCCAATTGGTCATACCTTTCCTTCATACTTTATCAAAACTGGTGACGGTAGCTCTGATGTCATTTTGAACTTTGGAGCCTTTGATTTTCACCACTTTGCAAAGGAACAGCTCAACTGGTTCTCTGGCAAAGAAGACCTTTTGAATTTAAAAATTCCAATAATCACTTCTGCCGAAGCTAACTTTGATATTTTTACCGCTAAACTCCTTTGCCTTCTCCGAAACTATGCTACTGAATTAAAGCAGTACTTTCCTACAGGTATGGATTCTTCTTTGAAATCTGCTTTTTTAGCGTCAATTGTAACCAAGTTCTATCTTCTCGAAGAAAAGTATCAAGAGCTCAAGCTGAAGCAAAGACAAAACGAATACATCGGTGAGCATGCCAAAACTTTGTTTTTTCGTTGGCCAAGTGTGCTGGTAAGTTTTCTATTTGGTTTGCAGTTGAAGCCGTTTTCATATTCAATTTTTACTGTTTACAGGGGATGATCAAGGAGAAATGAAGCCAACAAATCGACAGCAAAGATCCAAATCGTCCGCTAAAGAAGCCTGGAACAAGCGAGAAGACGCGTTTGCGAAATCTTCAGCGTGCTTCAAGAAAGTGAAACCACTACACTACCACTACTTTTCCCATTCTTATTTGAAGTTTATTCTTTCAATTATTAAAGTTATTACAAATAAATTTGAAATGTTTTTCAAATGTATTTGAAATTTAGTAGAGTATTATTGGAATATAGCTCGAGAAATTAGAAATTAGTTTTTAAAATAATTGAAAGTAATTTCTAAAGTATTAGGATTTTTTTCACAAACACAAATTATATTGTCCATTGAAAACCAATGGGCTCTAACATATTAGAAAGTGCGTTTCTAACTGGTTAGAGGGTGTTACTTTATTTCTATTATATTAGAACCGGATTTTTTTCCGAGTTAGTGAAAATTTTTTTTGTTTTAGGCATAATGCTAGTGGCATTTGTGTTTGTCTGTTTTGCGGTCTGTTCTATTGGGTTAAAAAATACGGGCATGTATCGAGTTCAGTATGTGCGATGCGAATTACAAACATTGCCAACAACTGACTACGGAGCAATAGTGGATTCATACGCCGTCTGTAAGACTTGCCAGTGATCACAACATCACAACCAGATGTGGCAGGAGATTCGCTAGAAGAAAGCACCTGTCGCGCGTGCACCCACAACTTAGTGTTGCCGCAAGGGTTGTTGGCCGAAATGGCGAGTCAAGGTACTGCCATCAACTAACGGCAGATTAGTGATCAGGCCTCAGTTATTAGTTGTAGCATAAAGGAAAGGCAAACTAGAAATATGAGAAACAAGTAAATCATCAGGAAACTGGCAATACGCAAAAGGAAAGAACGGTTGAGGACTTTATTTGTCGACGCAAATCGTGGATTAGACGTCATCGGTGGCACCAAATGGGAGCCGTGGAAGTGTGAACTGGCACGCTGGCAACAGAAATGTAGCAGACCGGCGTCGGCGGCAGTTGTGCTGAGCATCACCGCGGTAATCGTGCAGCAATAAAAGTGTTCCATTATGACATTAATCTCATTTATTATTATGACCAGACGCTTTGTGTGCGATTTAAATCTACGCTTTTGTGCAATTTGAATAAGACATTTAGTCTACACTTGAAAGCTGCGAAAAAGTAGTGCGCCAATTGATGACTAATCCGGACAAGAATGGAAGGCGCTGTATAGAACGTTGCTTGGAAAACGATGCAACACTGTTGATCAACAGGCAACAGAAGGAACAGAACATCAGGCAAGGCACAAATAAGAAGACGCAGTAGACGTTTTTTGGACTACACTAAAATAGAACGGTCAATTAGGACGACCAAGTGTGGGCCAGTGCGGGCCAAGTGGAGTGAGAAAGAGAGTGGGCAGAAGTCGTTCACTCGAGGATGACGACTTGCTGAGCAATTAACGCTTAACGGAAAACTCGACTCAAGACGCTATATTTGTCTATCGATTATTGACACGACTGTGCTGCGATGCTCAACAACAACTAATGATCAGCATCCAAGGCAGAACCATTGACACACTGCCATTTTAACAGTTTTTAGACAAGTTTAAAAACAAATTCTTTGATTCGGTATCTAAACAAAAAATTCAACTTCAATACAAAACTTGAGTTTTAACATTTGTCAAATGTTTGAAATCAGAAATTTTATTGTAAATAATTGCCCTTGTTTTTGTCATTTTCTATTCTGAAACATAATAAAATAGCAATTAAGAATAGAATTATTTGGATTGAAAGGTAATCTAGAAAAAGAGATAACATTCTTCCGGAATTTAACGACCAGACAATGAATCACGGTGTTTGTTGGCAGTCTGAACACCGCTGTTTTCTTTTCTCAATCTATTTGCATTGGTGCAACGTGAGCACACAATTAACAGCACCATAAAAACAACAACACTAATTATTCTTGGTAATTCCACTCTATTCTTTTCTTATCGTTATCACAACCATAAACTCAAATTGGTCATTTTCTTGGTTTCTTGATGAACTAACAATGGTAATGTAATGGTACCTGTGATTTAAGTGCGAAAAAGCGTCAACATTTTCCAAACACAAAAAACTAAAAAAACTAAAAAAAATTTTATTGATAATACTAGAAAAGGGCACACATGAATGGTGTTTTTACTGTGGTTTGCTTGGCAACTGCTAATTTATGCAACTGAACTGATAAGTATTAGTAAAAAACCATGAATGACCAGATGAATGATCTTGACTGCCCTTCATTTATTGCAATTAAAAGCAACAATTTTCTTAATTTAGTGGCAAAAGTAAATTATATTAGCAAAACGAGTGCATTATTGCAATTAATCTGGGTCATCATATAATCATAAATGATGGCTAGATGCTCTAAGATTAGTTATGATACAGACAGATCATCATCAGAGGATCATAAACGATGATTTATGGCCATTTTGGGTGCTTTTAAAGTATTTTTGAGCTGACCTACGAAGATGTTGCTTGAACAAGTACTTCAACAGGGTCTTATAACATAGCATTACCTCTTTTTTGTTGCTGACTACAACGTTGGTCACAAAAACCGTGCATGAGCTGAGCTAATTGAAATTGATAAAACATAATTAAACATAATAACAATTAAGACTTATATAAAAAAGCAGTTCCATAAAAAATATTAAATGCATTACCGACATATGTTTGATACGTGTGCGGTCTGAGTGTGCATTAAAATGATAATAAGATGAAAGAAAAAAATGTGTTTGAATTCAGTAACTGCTCACGACTGCAATTTGAAACGGTTCCTAACAAAACCCTTTCAAATTTTGAAACTTTTTTCATTCTTGCACCTGGCGCCTAACCAATTTTTCAATCCAATAAGTGAGAACCAAGCTGTAAACAAGCTGAAATTGCCACAAAACCTGTAAAGTTGGTTCATTAGAAAGCCGTTTGAAAGAATATAAATTGCCTTATACAGATGAAGATTAATTGCTTAATTAATTATCAAACGGCACAATCAAAAAGGGGAAAGAGTCGATGGACAGACGCATTCTAAAGAGGCAATTAGAAAATAGAGCAAAGGCGTGCAACATGTGGCCAGCCGCAATAGGGAAAGTTGCACACTGTGGTTGCCAGTATCTGCGTTTCGTAAACACTACTTGCATGTACGTTCCAAAAATAAATCAATCACAGATGAAGATGAGGAGAGTCAGACAGACAGGCAGGGGGAAAAACAGCAGGAAAAGGGCAAAGATGCACCGGGCCAAGCAGACATTGATTGTCACTTACCTAAAGAGGAAAAAGAAGAGGGAAAGGGTTAGTATGTGTGTGAGTGAGTTTGAGTTTGAATTTAAGTTTAAGTGTGCTTCCGTTAATAAATCAGACACTTCAAACTGATGACGGTGGCAGAAAGTTAACAGGTCGATAATAAAGTGTATCCTTATAGCGGCAATTAGCTGTAGTGTGAGCACACTGCCGATGCCACCTCACACTGTCACACTTTGCCCACATTTGCAAGTGACAACAGCTGAAACAAGTTCCGTTTTTTGCTGCTGCTCTTTACAGCAGCAAATACCGCGGCCACTGAGTGCAAAGGAGACACACATGCACATAAGAGAAAACGGTTGTCGTGTCACCACGGTTTCATTAAGGCATGATTAATCGAGACAAACTACAGTTTTCTGACTGTGCAGCAAAGTTTAACAGCAGTTCCTTCAGGCGACGGTGGCGACCTTTGTGGGGATTCATATTACAGCCAATTAGAGGGCAATTAGTTGACGGAAAGGGCACAAGGAGCGTGTCTTATGAAAGCAAGCAGCAGCAGGATGTGTTCGGAATACACACGACAACACTACAATGGCGTTTACATAGTTTGAGTGAGAAGAAAAGAATTAGAAAACCGGAAAAAAGCGTTGCCTTTATTTTTATTTTAGAAACCAGCTTGGTATACTAAAGTTTAGTGCAAAATGAGTTCCAGAAACAAAAAGCCCAATTCTCGATCAGTCTGCAGTTTGTGGTTACTATTAATAGTTTTCAGAGTGTGTCAAATGGCCATTCGATTCTAGCCTACAGTCAGTTGCTCAAACAAACCGTTCAATTTCTAGCAGAATCACTAGCACAGAATTACCAACTAAAGCAAAGTGTCGCCGAGTGCCAAGTGCAAACAGAAGAAGCAGTAACAGGCGCAGTGTCCCGAGTTGCCTCACTCATCTTCTTCCTCTGCCGCCACTTGTCCGCACTTTTCCTCCACTCTGCTCATCCTCTCGTCAGCCTTATTTGGCCATTGCACTCTAAGCATCCGTCCGTGCCATAAATTACCAGCACTACCATAGTGAGCGACATCGGTGAAACGACCGAATGTGCTGAGGCTATGCTAAATAATTTTAAGTTTTTTCAAAATTTATTTTTAAATTGGCCAAATTGCACGATTGTACACTGTCATCTTCTTTGCCGTATTACAAAAAAGACATCGACACTGTCTAGCAGCCAATCACCCGCTTGCCAACTTATTGATCAACAAAACAGAGGGCAATCTTACGCTGTTGAAGTGACATAAATGTCCCAGTGTTTGGTGCATTAGAGCAGTTAATTGATGTAATTCTATTGAGAACTGCTAAAAATTGTTCCACTCATAATTTCTTTGTTTGCCACAAATTCGCCTCAAACACAGCCATAATCGTAAATTAGTTCAGCAAGTTTAAGTAAAACAGCATTTGAAATGAGTAGCAGTAGCTGTTTAGGGAGCAGAAGCTCAGCAATACAGACAAGCAGCATAATCTATAAATGATGGCATTAGCAGTCGTAAAATGAACACTTGACGGTAAGTAACGACGCCATTCAGAGAAACGGTACAAATAAACCTAGTAACGGCAAATTGATTTGCACTGGAAATTGAAAAAATAGCCAGTTAAAACATTTCCAGTGGACATGTGCGACAGTGCAAATATATCAACTGAGACCTTTTTCTTACTGTTGCTGTCAAACAGCCGTCTATTTATAGTCAGTTCTGGTGACAATGTCCTGAACGACTCAAGAACTGTTTGGAAATAGTAAATAAACCAGAATTTCACAATGATATACTGCTCGACCAAAATAATGCACCCATCTAAAGTGTGAATATTAGATAAAAAAAGTAGTTTCAGTGAACCTCGCATTAGTATTTAAAGCAGTTCTGAAAATGTGCATTGTAGTGGTAAGTTTAGTGGAAAAGACCGACTTTTTGTGGGGCATTCGTTCCACTGCTCAAAATGGCACATTCACTCGTTTCCTTTTGGCAATTAAAGCTGACATCTTTATAAGCCTAGCACTGTGCCTGTGTGAGTGTGTGCCCACCAAAAGAGTGATTGTCTCATCTAAATTCTTGCACCAGGCCCGTGCTGACGACCTCATCACAGCCCTATTACCATTGCTATGGGCACATTTGAGGCTTTAGCAATTGCAGTTTTCAACTCTTATTAAATTGCAAATCTATCCTAACAACCTGCATACATTACCACAAGACATGTGTCCGCCTGTGCATGTGTGTGGTAGTGTCATTGCAGCCGGACGGAGGACTGCTCCACCAGCAGCATACTCGGAATTTTGTTGAAGCTCATTAGGAGGTTGCTGCAAAAGTTTAAGGTTGCTTTGTGGCAGTGTGATCATTAGGTTCTGTACTCGGCTGTTTGGCACTGCTGTGTGCTCATTGCGCCAGCGGCAACAGAGTTCCACAAGTCCATGTCATTTGTGCCAAACTATCTGCCAATTTCACTGGCTGTAGACATTAACACGATTAGCACCAACAAATTTGAAACGTGTTTTGCCTGAAGCGGACACCACTCGACACTAGCGCTAAAGTAAACTACTGAACAGCACTGCTGGAACCTATGGAAGGGAGAAAGGGATTGGCACCCAATTGACATCTCGGTCTGGTCACACGTCCCCGCTTGACTGATGCTGTTTACGTTTGCATACAATACCAGGGCAATTAATTAGAAAGCTATATTTAGCAACTGATCGGTTTCAAGCTTTTGAGCAACAAAAAGAGGCACTTGGGCGGTCAGTATACACAATGAACAGTGGCGGTGGAGAAGATCAGAAACGTTCAAAGGAAGGCTACTACACTGGCGCTGAGTAGTCAGTGAAGAACGCCTGCAGAGTGCGAGTCGAGTTCACTTTGGATCAAAGAAAAGTGTTTTTTTGCTACGCTGTGCCAGTGGTTTTATGCACTCTCAATGAAACCTAAAAATAATTTGCACCAATTTCTGTAGCATGATGTGATGTGCACTGACCAGAACTGTTGGAACCGACGTTAACCCCCTGCGTTTCAGTCTTTTCAGTAAATAGAGCTTCCAGTCAGTTCTCTTTGAAACAAATCAAGCTGCCGAAAAAGGTTTTCTATGAAGCAACTGCTTGTTTAATTGAAACACAGTTGTTTATCAGGCAAACAACGCTTCCGTTGACATAAATAAACAAATCCATTGACTATTCAGGCAAGAACATTGCCCCACACTTTCAAATAACGGAATACTTCAACATACTGGAAACAGTCAGTTTTGTTTCATTTCGAAAAAAAAATTAGTTTACAAAACCATTTTTGAAGTGAAAACTAACAAATAGAGAAATTAACGTCAGCACTGTGTGAGAAAAAAGACAGCGTAAATCAGTATATTTCATGCCTGTCCTCATTGTGTCACCGTCAGTCAGATAATCTCACTGTCATCCTGACCGCAATTACATGCATTGGCATCAGCCTACCACCCAACCCACTCCTCATTAGGTGCCACTGACTTATATGTCATGCTTCTATCTCATAAAACAGCTCGGTAGAATAGACCATGCCAAGCTGAACCTGAAAACACTTGGTTGCCTCCTGAACGTCATCTTTTTTACGCTGAGTAGCAGTCTCTGAAAAACGATAGTAATAATAATAATTACAATGTCTTGAAAAACGAATAATAGCAATTGTACTTTAAATAAATTTTTTTTTATTGTACTATTCAGTTAAAAATAATGTTGAAAACGTGAACTCAAAACAAAATAACAAGTTATACTGGCGCTAAGAACAATGTGCAAACTTGAAAAGACACCTTCCAAAACAATAGTTTTTTGGTTGTCTTGATTAAAAAGTGTCATTGAAAGCACGCTGCTTTATGCTGAAATTTTTCGTTTTGAACTTAAAATGATTCTGAGAAAATGATGTTAGTCATCATTCGGGGTACCATTTAGATGCTTCATTTTTCATCAAAAAGAAAACAATCAAATTGAATGAATGCACTAATAAAAGTGCTTAAACACTATGGGTAAATAAGAAGAGTGTATTCTACCTAAAGAAATTACCCTTTTATGCAAGCATAATGACACTTTTTCCAAATGGCAGTTTTATCCTTTTCGTTAACTTTAAAACCGTTCGATGTGTTGCCAGGTGATCTTTCTTTTTCTCAGTAATTTAAAGCAGGCAATCTCACTTGTTGTCTAATTGAAAAGTCGCACATTTCCAGTCTGGTCGTGAGCTCCAGGCAGAGGAAAAGTATGCATTGTAGTGCTGGCTGCCACCGACGACGAGGACGCCATTAGGCGATGGCGTCGTTGAGGTCCCACCATTGCAATGCCATTACCGCCTGGACATTAGACATTACCCTAATGATCGGACCCTAATGGCTGCCCGAGTGAACGGGCGATAAAAAACTGAGCAATCCCAGGAGAGGTGAGTATAGCTGAGATGATGTGATTTCAGCCAGCGGTAATATGCAAACAAATGGCCACTTGTGGGCATTGTACTGTTGCTCCTGCCACCACGACCCACCAGGCCAACTCGTTAGTTGCGATGGCGCACACAGGCTGCCTGCCACAAATTGCCTCTCAGTGGCTGTTCAGTATCTTCCTCCTCCTCTTCATCTTCAGACTCACGGTAAGCGTTTCTGCAAAAAAGTCGCGTCCCACTCACAAATTTGGTATCGTTGGAAAGCTTAGGACAAGAGGAATAAGATGGCCTAAGCCGTTTAGCCCCAGCTGATCTGGTTCTCCCGCCAGGGGGCGCTAAATTTTGATCTGATAAATAATTTTATCTAATTTGAAAATAAGTATTTTCTCAAAAAAATACTTTTATAAAATACCAGAAGGCTGTACTTATTAATAGAATTTTAGTTTGTTTAAATTCGTTATCTATTTTACAATCTATGGACTATAGTACCAAAAAATTATTTTTTGTAGTTTTAAAACAGTTTTCTGACTGCTCCGACTACTTTAACGTTCTTGTTTCTTAATTTTTATAATTGTTTTAGCATACGTAGAGCTTGTTTGTAGTATTTAAAGTTTTTTAAAGTAACCGGAAGTCAAAGATCGGTTATCTACTTTTTACTTCCGGTTGGTATTTTGACCCGAATCTAGTTTTATTCAGTTCCTTAAGGCTCAAAACTATGAGTTAATTTTTTGTTTGGCTAAAAACGGTTAAAATTTAGCATAAAAAGTGCTGTCGATTTGGCATATTTTACAAAATATACCAAATTTTTTTTGCTTTACTTAATTTTAGCGTCCCAACGCCAACTTTGGTGTCATTTGAAAGCTAAGAGCAAGAGGTAACTGATAAACTTAGTTGTTTAGTCCAAACACCTCTTGTTCAATAACTAGAAGTTAGTCAATCACATTTTCAAAACATCAGTTAAATTTTAAAATTATTTTATGATTTTTGGCAAAAACCCAGACGTGCTAGTATTCAACAGTTTATGCCATCAATTACTTCTTGTTTTTAACTTTTTAATGACACCAAAGTTGGCGTTGGGACGCTAAAATTAAGTAAAGCAAAAAAAATTTAAAAATTTGGTATATTTTGTAAAATATGCCAAATCGACAGCACTTTTTATGCTAAATTTTAACCGTTTTTAGCCAAACAAAAAATTTACTCATAGTTTTGAGCCTTAAAGAATTGAATAAAACCAGATTTGGGTCAAAATACCAACCGGAAGTAAAAAGTAGATAACCGATCTTTGACTTCCGGTTACTTTAAAAAACTTTAAATACTACAAACAAGCTCTACGTATGCTAAAACAATTATAAAAATTAAGAAACAAGAACGTTAAAGTAATCGGAGCAGTCAGAAAACTGTTTTAAAACTACAAAAAATAATTTTTTGGTACTATGGTCCATAGATTGTAAATTAGATAACGAATTTAAGCAAACTAAAATTCTATTAATAAGTACAGCCTTCTAGTATTTTATAAAAGTATTCTTTTGAGAAAATATTTACTTTCAAATTAGATAAAATTATTTATCAGATCAAAATTTAGCGCCCCCTGGCGGGAGAACCAGATCAACTGGGGCTAAATGGCTTAGGCCATCTTATTCCTCTTGTCCTAAGCTTTCCAACGATACCAATTTTGTGAGTGGGACGCGACTTTTTTGCAAAAACGCTTACCGTGACTGTCAATCGACTCGATGACACTCGTCAGGTGACGGCGCCCGTCTGCCTGTCAGCAGTGCCTTGCCATGCACACTCATTTGCTGTCACCTTTCACTAAAACAATGTGCAAGTGTGCAGCCAATTGTCATTACCACCATCCAGTGCAGCAGCCAGTGAATGATCAGTCGCGAATGAAATCGATGCTCAACAGTGCTGGTCACACTGTTCGCTCCACAGTGCTCGAACGTCGCCAGCCAAGTACGCTACTTTGATGTCATATGCAAAAAAGTGTACGTCGGAACATGAAGAAAGAGAAACAGGCGCTTGGGACGCTACACACCGCTGCTGCTGTTGCTGTTGCTTACTGGCAACTCGAGCACTGGTGGCCAGTCAATCAAGGCAGTGCATGACAAGTCAATTAACCTTATCTCTTGCCAAGGTTGCCGCTCATTACATCATGGTCTCTCTTTATTTCTTTTTTTCCTTGGCAGTCCCGAACACAACCTCACTGCACTCACTTAATTTCCGTCGGCTCACGCACGTCGAGGCACCGTTGGAGTCGAGCCACAAGCACTGTCGGCTGGCACCACCTCTAACCTCTATTTTTGTGCAGTATGCTCCTTTGGTGTCTTACCGGACACAAGGTTTCATCTATCGACATAAATTAGCCAAACAACATTACTGGCTAAACTGGTAAGGAAATGTGCTGCACAACATTTTAAGCGATAGCCTGACTAGGATTAACAGCATCCACAACAACGACTGCCGCAGCAACAATACAGCACTGTATGTGTCGGTATTTATAGTCAATCAAGCAGGTTCAACAGTGATGGAGAGTGTTGCATGACAAACACACGTGCATTGTGGTTTCATTGCTTTGCTCGGTAGAGAACCAAAAGAATGCCCATTGAGATCGATGTCTAATGCACAAAGACGACATGCAGGGTGCAGCAAGGCAACTGTGGATGAGTGGACATGCCTAGTACCAGACAGACAGCTGATGCTGCCAGCAAACCCCTTTTCTAACGTTTACACCGCCAAAAATCTATTGTTATTTGTTTGAAAGCACCCCAAAATAGACAAATAGATCAGCCGGCGTTGCAGACGGCAGACACAAAGCCTCCAAAAAACAGTGAGCACCATAAATCATCATGCAATTAGATGTGGAAAGACGCTCGCGTAATGTGCGTACCATAAAGTGAGCCGTGGCAAGTTGAACAAGATTTCATTAGCTGCTTCAGAGGAAGTAAATACTGCTACGTAAGGTAGGATGCACCCATTTGAGGCAAAGGCAAGCATAAAAAACTCAACTTTGCTTCAGTTTGGTCAGGTGAACAGGTGTTGCTGTTTGGCAATTGAAAATGGTAATATTTTCGTCGCCTTGCTGGTGCATGTGTTAAATGAGCAAATTGTTTGCCGTAGTTGAGGACAGGCAGAACAAGAACACACACAGACAGACAGGCAGACAGACATTGTCTGAAAAAGAGTCAACCGAAATGTGATTTTTCGCGCTAACTGCATTAATGTTCTCTGTTTTGGCAACCAACCGCCATGGCCGAGTGCACCTCTCTAACGCACATCGGCACTGGCATCTAATTGATATTCCAAACAGGAGAAGAAAGCACACCAGCAAAACTTCAATAGATCACCAGAGAGCTGGTTACCTTGCCAGGATACTCACTTGATCGGGTTTGAAGCGGCAAATGGTGGAAGGCACCAGCAAATGCACACACACAGTATATCCGACTGCCTGGCGTTGGCTTACAATTACAGGTAATTACTGTGCAGTGGTGGTCATAAAGGTAATGATGAGACAAAAAGATGGCTACAACTTGCAAATTGAATGACCAGCAATGAGGAATCGTTATTTATTGCCATTACCCGTGCGATCGTGCCCTCGCAGCCACCACAGCCGCATTTCAACGTTGCCAGCAGCGTTCACTCTCTGTTGGCCTCGTTGGTCTACATCCACTGAGAGCCCCTCTATGCATTCACCAAGCAGCCACAACAGGCAGATGACAATTAGCAAGGTGAGTGGTCGTTAGTGGGAAGGCAGTGCAAGCTAGAGTACCTATTAATTAAAGCCTTTACAGGCATCAGCATCGATGCTGTGTGACACTGAGACTGCACCGTACATTCTTTTGCCTGCTAATTGCACACTCTCCGCCAGTGAGCTGAGCTGAGCGGTAATAGTGGAAGCTGCAGTGGACAGAGCAGTCGGAGCGAGTTTGGGCAGCAGCTGAGAATCCATGGTAGACACATCAGCGACAGGCAATTCGCTCCAAATGGCCCGTTAACATTAAGGTGCGATGCAAAGAGGCAATTATGGCGAGTTGGCAGTTTCGGAGTGCTTGTCGGTGCTGCGGTGCCTCAATGCCATCTGCACATCCCCCTCTTGAAATAGGATCACCGCCATGGCACGGTGCCATTAATGAAGCCATTATACTGTACCCTCACCTGTGCCGCATCCATCTCTTTGCCTTCTTCCTCTCTCTCTCTCCCTTGCTAACCTCTCTGTCAGTGGTCAACCCTGTTGTTGTGCCAAGTTTTAAAACCAACAACAGAAGGGTAAGTGGTGATCTATAGACTGGCGCCCGGAGCTGCTCTTACTGGCAGATCGTTTTGTTGCCAGAGCAGCAGCGGCAGTTGAACAAAAGGGCATAAATATCTCTTTGCCATTGACCATGCAGACGACGACTGCAGAGAAGGCAGTAAACTCTGAATGAGGCAGAAAGACAAAGCCATCGGTAGTCATTAGTACAAGAGGCAGAAGGCACTTCCACTGACTATTACCATAATGCAACAATCGACCACCAGTGAACAGACACATTACGACAGCACATTCAGTCATCCAGTTGTTGTTGCTGCTGCTGTTGTGGTCGTTGCCACAGGCCACACTGCAGGGAGGACGAAACAAAAGTAAAAACAAACGCCGTCAAGGGCAAAGACTTGTGGCGGTGACCAGACAGAAACCAGACGCCCGTAATTGACGATAATGTCCCTAATGTCCCATCGGCCAGCTCATGCTAACCACACAGACAGACATAACCAGTGGTCCAGTGTGGTGGATAATCGCTTCCGAAGAGAAAAGTGTACATTGTGCTGAATGTAATCGCATCAGAGCATTCACGGCAGTAAAGACAAATTGCCCTTTTTAAAAGTGAGCACACCTTTACCTGCATGGTGGCAGGATGAGCAGCAGTGATCACTGACAAGTACTAATGGCGTCGATGCTATTAGTTTCGCATCCTGTGCAACAAAATCGAACTTTTCGATTGATGCCTTTTTTTGAAACAGCACTGTCATCAGGTACCGAAGATCGGCAAGCATGTTCAAGATACCATCAGATGCTACAGAAAGAAAAGACAGCTGCAAAGAATGCTACTTCTGATGATTAATACGCCAATTTAGAGCTGTAAAAAAGTGTGTCTGAGCAATGTAAAGTGTCGTGAATCGTGGTGGCACAAATAACAAAAAGTAGCCCAAGTGAAGCGTACCACAGCGAGCACTTTTGGTGTTCAACTCTCCTCTCAGCAGTCTCACCGGTCTTACTGACTGACTGTACAAGCAGTGCAGCCGAATTAGCCGCACCCTTCGCTCTGGGTTGGGTTTGCACTTGGTCGCCCGTTTATTGGATCCACTCATCGCGTCTCATTATTGACATGATAAATTCTTCTAATTTACGCGTTTTCTCCTTCTCGTAGAGAATCCTCTGAGGGCAGTCAACCGCTCTCAGTCGACCAGTGCGAACCAGTGACCGTACTTGTGTGTGTGTGTGTATGTGTGTGGTCATGTGTCAGTCTGGTGTGTTGCCGCAAGGGCGAGCAGTAACTGACGAGTATTGAGGAGGTAAAAATACAGTTCGGCTCAGTGAAGGGCGAAGAGAACATGAAAGAACAGCAAAGTACAAGCTCTCACTAATAAATCACTAATTGCAACACTTTTTGCGTTGAATGTATTTTAAAATGAGTCCATTGATCACCGTGGTGAGGCGTCAACAGTGGTCAACGTTGACCAGTAAAGGCACACCGTTGTCAAGAAAAAGTGCAGTAGCAGAGTTCTAGTTAAAATGCACACTCACTTGGCAAAAAAATTGCAAAATGGGTTTACTGGAGTGCATTGGACAGTGATGGCCAGACGAATGACAGCGTCAGTGGAGCGAATCGGCGTCCTGACCACTGTCGCGCTGCTGCTGCTCTGTCACCTACGACCACTGCGAAGAGTGAAGGCAAATCATGCAAATCATGACGACAAATCAAGCCACCGTCAACGACCGTCGATTGCGAATAATGGACACAGATACAGTGCTGCTACTGTATGGGGAATGTTTATGCAGTGCAGAGTAAGTATATTTTTTAAAACAGTCAAATGTATGCATGAATTGGTAAAGTAATGGGTGAGTACTGGAAAGAGAAGTACAAGGTGACACAGCTGTAAGCCTCCTCCTCCTCCCCCTTTACCAAATCACTCTTCTGCGCTGGTCACAGTTGTTGAATTCTGCATTAAAATTGCACAGCTAAATGCAGCTTCAATATGATCTTCACCCGATACCTAGACCACTCGGCAGCAGGCTAGGCTTGGCGAGTAGCAGCGGCTCTCTTTTTAGCAGCAATCGCAGCGTTCACAGAGCACACACAACGTTGATCTAATCGGAAAGTATCGGCAGTGCACATCTGCAGCGCAAAGCGCGAAAAGAGCAATAAATTAGCGTGTGAGGAGAGTTGGTGAATGGCCACCGTACGCTGGAGGTGCTCCCAAGGCAGGCCAAGTTCCTTGTATCAATCGATCAACGGTGGCACGATGGTTAGTGTCAATGTTTGCGTAGTTGCCTGGTGACTGGGTGTTCGTCCCTCTGGCTCACATCTACTGACAGTGCATCTTTGTAGCAGCTCTAACAGGCAGTCAGGTAGTTGGAGTGGGCAAATGGCGCCATATATTCGAGTGCGAGAACATCAGCACAGCACATTCACAGACAGACAGGCAGGCTCTTTGAATATTGCAATGGCTCAACCATTTTACTGGCGATTAATTGCTGACAAGAAGAGGTAACACTTAACAAAGGTAGACAGATAAAGAGGCGCAGCAATCAGCAAAAAGGGTTGCGCAAAAAAAGCT
The DNA here is from genome assembly GCA_024499935.1 of Tyrophagus putrescentiae. Lineage (NCBI taxonomy): Eukaryota > Metazoa > Arthropoda > Arachnida > Sarcoptiformes > Acaridae > Tyrophagus > Tyrophagus putrescentiae. Next base: position 6,486,493 of record JAMZRA010000001.1, on the reverse strand, counting down.
ACAACTGCATACAAGTGGCAACAGGGCCGAACCAGACAATCAGCCAGCAGCAGAAGCATCGGTGAATACGCTCGCCTTCATACCGTGTATGACTACTGTGTTGGTGGTGATGGTGGTAATTAATTTGTATCGATTAAAAGGACAGATTACAGAGGCAATCGTTTTAAAGTGCACCAGGAGTGAGCACCGGGTAGCACTCACACTGGCAGCACTCTTCTGATCACGATTTTTGCGCCAGGTCTAAATTAGATTGGACACGGCGGACAAATTCAATAAAAGCCGGCCATCCATAATAATAAAAAGAGAAGACTGCAAATTGAATGACTCGTAAAGAAGGCAACTGAAAGGGATTTACACGAGTAAAGTAGATAGTTAGAGAGAGAATAATGGAGGCAAAATGCAAACGAGCACGACTCGTCGCCGTGGTGCCCCTTTCCTGTGCCGTCTGCAGGCGCAAATCGATTGAGCCAGCTTGACCTACTACTGATGATGATGCTGCTGCTGCTGCTGCTGCTGTTGAGGATCGACAAGAAGACAGTCTGTCTGCATGTCTGTGTGGATGCATTCACTAATCTCATTACGGGCATTTTGTATGATGAGCAGCGTGATAGGCGAATATCGATCGATCGACGGTGTACGATGATGTGTGCACTAAGCGGCAACAGGAGAAAAAGCAAAAGCAAAAGCACGAAGAGTGCAATAAAGCAAAAAAGACTAAAAAGACTTCAGTTTTAGGCCAGACGAAGAAAAGACAGACAGGTACCAGCAGTAACCCATCAATGAAAGCAGTAATCAAGGTAATTACCGTTTGACCAAGTGGAGTGAGAGAAAGAGAAAGAAAGAGCAAAAGATGGAACAGATGCATGCAAGGAAGCACCGGCAAGCTACCATTTCAGAGAGCGTTTCACTGCTTACCAAACGATCAGTGAGCTCAATTTGATTTGATCTGATTTGATCGAACGCTATCGCGCAGCTAATCTGTGGAAGATGCCGACAGAGGACGGCGATGCTCGGCTGGAGCGTTGGAAGAGCCTATCAAGCTCCGAGTGGAGCATTCCCCTAAGTGCTGGTGGCTGGTCCAATAAAGTGGCATTACACTTTGAACACTTCCAACACTGTGATTGTGACTTTGAGTGCCAGTGCGCAGACAAAGGTGCCAGTAGAGCAATAATGCAGTCGCCGGTGCAATGGCAGCAGTAGCCGTGCCGCCATCACCGCCGTCAGCACTGCCAGAGAACACTGCCTGTTGTGCAGTGGCCTGTCTGTCGGCGAAAAGTGTGTCTGAGCCAACAGACAGGTAATCGTTCGCAACGCATGAAATAACAAACAAATCAAAAACCGACAACAAACGAACTGAGGCAGAAAAAGAAAAAAGCAAAAAACTTATACTGCAAAAGTCTCATCTTTTTTCTTCTTTTCATTTCACTACCGAGCAGTGGCTGCCGTTGGGCAGCTAACCGGACGATAGAGCTAAGTCGTCGTTTGAACAGAACAAAGTAGGTCCTGTACAGAAAAGAGAGATAGAAAAGCAGACAGAGCGACAGAAAGCCGTCTTTTTGCAAAAATGACCGCAGCCGAGCTTGAGGTATTTCCATAATGATGCATTGATGCATTCTAATAGAGCCAGTGGCAACGGGTGCAGGTTACAGTGCAGTGTGAGCACTGTGCCGCCGATCTACGACGAGCGTCTAATCTAAATATATCCATCTCGGATGACCATTATCGAGCAAACCAGACGATTAGGCTAGCAGCCAGTAGCCAGTGTTTGTTTGTTGCTGGGGCCACATTTTGCTGACCTCTAGTAGTCTGCTCATCTTTTTTGGGAAGCACTCAAAGGAGTGCGACGACGATGAGGACCACTGGCACAGAAGCAAAGAAAGAGTTCAATTAGTCGCCATTACCGAGGTACCGTCATCACCGAGTGACGGCATTAATTCAATCAGACGGCACCAAGAAGGCGATCATTGTCCCCTCGACCAAGAGCACTGATCTTCACCACTATAATTATCATCACAAGGGGACAGACAAGATGCGCCGACACCGAGTGAATGTGAGAGATAGAGAGAGCTAAAGAGTTCAGTTCGCATGGCGTGTCACTCGAGGGCAGTATAATTAGCAAACAAATATATACATGCACTTGTTTGCACAGGCACTCTAATGCTGCCAAAGAGGGGTTCAGTTGAGGCGAAAACTGCCGAGGTTCACCTGGTCAGGCACAGTGTTCAGCCCAGCACAGTTCTGCTCAGCAGTTAGGCTTAGCTCAGCTACCGGCGATCAGAGCTGGAGTGGCAGTGAAGAAGACCAAATTGACATTTGATCGATGTGGCGCTACTGAGGTCGGCCACTGACCAGTGAGTGATCGCGCCGAGTCGAGACTCAAGTCGAGTCAATCAACGGCAGTTGAGTGACAGACGCAATGAGGTAAAGTGCCACTTGCCAACACAAACAGCAGCACCAGGTCAAGTAGAAGTAGATGTAGTAAGTAGTTGTTGCTGTATGAACAAATCGACCACTGGTCAGCAAAAGCAGTAGTCCTGCAAAGTGATGAACTTTTTGCAAGAAAGTTTCTCTGCTGCAATCAGATATGATATCTCTAAACAGGCTAAGAAAGAGGCTCCATCTTGCGTGACAGCTTTGAAATGAGTCAATGAGTTTTGAGCAGAGTAGAACTTCCACTGTAGAAGCCACCCAAAGATCACCTAAATCAGCACAAGGAAGTGAATGAATTAATGCGCTCGAGACTCACCTCGAGGTTGGACGATTTCGGCTTTCGATGCCGTTGAAGAATTGAGTAGAAGTCATGGTGCTTGGTTGCAGCTGGAGGCGTTGATTACGCTAAGTAAATAGTAGAGCTCCTGTGAATGAGAAAAACTTTGTCAAATAAGTGCTCTAGGCAATGGGAACATTACCGAATTGAGAAGGAGAGGAAAATTGTGTTGAAAGGAGCACCACGGAAAACAACGATGAAAAGGTTGCAAAACAAGTGAATTGAGTGGGTTTCAAAAAAGAAGCAAAAGAAGGAAGAGTTTCAAATTCTGAAAAGAGGTAAAATCGGCAATTAGAAAGCGGTAATTAAGTAGAATGGTAAAGGCATGTGTAATTAACCACTGACTGCTGCAGCTGACTACCCACCCGAACTGTGACTGTGACTGAGAGGACAACAATGGAAAGAGTGAAGCTCTCAACTTAAAAGAGGTTTGTGCACCGAAACAAAAGAATACAAAGGTTACGCCAGGCGCATTTGTTTCTGAGCTGCCAATGAGAACCAGTGTGTACTGACAAGAGGAGTGACTAAGCACCCCAGTGTGCAGGCAGCGGTAATGGTCAGTGGCCAAGTGGAACTGTCCAATCACTGTGCCGTTGAGAGGTGGTTGCCAGGTCAGGCAGACATCACAATCAACCAAACGGTTCTGTGCTGACAACACATCACCTTCTGACGTTTTAGAAAGCATTGCCCAGCATTGCACCCAATACTTTCTTAGTTTTGTCGTACAGCAGTGGGAGGAGGTGGAGGTGAAGGTGGAGGATGAGCAAACAATCGACGATTGCACTGCTACTACAGCTACTCAATGAAACTGTCTGTTTTCCCTTTTCCCAATTTAATGCTGACCATTAGGTGAAATAGGCAACACTGAAAGGCAACACTGTGTGACTGGCAAATGTAAAACCTGAGCAATTAGACTCTAATTTCCATTAGGCAATTTTGTAGCGAGAATCACGACTGTGATTAGACGATGCCAACTTGTTAATGTGATCGTGTTCCTTCGACTCTAAAGGGCAGTCTCATTTGCAGACAGTGTTCCATTCAATGTCACACGTTGAACAATAGTCACAGTAGCGACTAACTCGTCTGCTGCTTTTGTAGTCGTGATGGGCAAAACACTGTACAAACACTGTCCACTTTCTGGTAGAATCTGCCCAATTTGCCCAGTGTGGTAGGTGCTGCACCGCTGATTGATTGATTGAGTGACTGTAATTGAACGCAACTCTATTGGCCACTAGCTTAATTGTCTGCCAGTGCATCGCATACTACTGCACAATGTCCATTTACAGGCTTAATGGCAACTTCACTCTATTCACACCACATATGCAGACCTGTTGCACTTCCATCACCACTGACACTGCAGACACAATGCTATTAGCTGACAAAAGAGAGGAGAAGAAGACGCTGCTTTTTGGCCGCCGGCAGCCTTCTAATGGCAAACAGTACTGGCAAGAACTAATTTTCTGAAATTCAAACAACACCAAACTGCAAATGACGTCGCCCGAATGAAATAGCTTCCAAGATCTGGTGATTAGAACAATATAATGTGCGGTTATTGCAAACTATGAAAAGGAAACTGCAACGTCCGCTTACTCACTTTGAAAACTCATCGGTTCGGTGAATGGAGTGAAATTCGCACGAAACTGAGTATTAGACTGGGCACAGTAGTCAGGCGGCAGTTTCTCCTCAATGATGCACAGCACGTTTCCATGCTCAGTTGGACCCTTCGCAGCTGCAAGCACGTTGAACACTACGCCCCTCGATGGCGTCATCCCTTTAGATTACTCGATTACCAACAAATGATGACATGAGCAAAGACTGCAACAAGCTTAAAAGCGAGGCTCATGCCAATGCGCCCTACGCCCCTTTTATGTGCACAATTTAACAGCAGCCGCAGTAATAACAGAGCTAGCGGTCAGAGTGTGCAATTGGACATTGTCCACTTGACATACATTGTACTGTACAGGCGAGAAGGAGTTACATTGATTCAATTGACAAGTCTACGGTGGTACTGGCAAGGAGAAAAGCAAAACTACCTCCAGTCACGGAGACTTCCACTGGAAGCAGTGAGTTGACTGCTGGCCATTCGTCACCACCGTCACCATCCACAGATGTCATTTGTCACTGTCATTGACTTGGTAAATTGCGAAACCGTCTTTCTTCCTTTTTGTCTACTGCTGCCTCTGTCTGCTACCTGACTTCGTCACTTAATTGCCAAGTCAATCTAATTATTACAATCAGGTAAGCAGTAGTATGCACTGAAAGCACTTCTGTTTGTCTTGGCTTCAGCGTCACTCGAGGCAGATTTGTCGGCAAGTTGTTAATGTTTTTCTAAATCTACTAGATCAGCTTGGGTGAAAAGTTTCTCAGTTTTGTCTTTCAGTTGCCATTAATAGGCGACAATCAAAATGCAATTAAAGTTGACATTCGATTCTAATGGCACCAAGGAAGTCGACACAGCAGAATGCAACCCATGTAGCAAGAGCAACCGAAGCAGTTAGTCTTGCAGGCAGTCAGTGCTCTGTCAACGAGCGAGTGAGTGAATGAATAAGTGAGCAGTGGTCAGAAGATCTAACTACTGGCGATGAGTTCATGCATATCCAATCAGACATCGAAAGCGAGAAAAGCAAGAGCAGTTGTGGCTGCCTGGTCGTGATTGAGCCGAGGCAGTAACATCAACAATAGCAGCAGTTACGACGATGATCACAAAATAAAATCGGAAGACACTGGTCGGTTCGATGTCGGTATTGTACGCGGTAGAAGGGCACTGGAGGCCATCACGTAGCAGCACTCTTGCCATGGTTTTACCAGTTAGCGCCAATGTCTGCTAATGGCACTGTCAGTGTTCACTTATTTTGTTCTGTTGATCCCTAATTAAAAAGATGATCCCCGTTTGGAAGAATGGGCCATTCAACAGAGAACGCCGAAGGCAGTACTGGCTGGCTAGTAGAAACGATTGATGAAGAGACGCACAAGTGCTAATTATCAAGAGAGGAGAGTAAAAGGGTACATCAATACTGAGCTGGGCAATCAGGTCGGTGAGTTACCGATCAATACCGGAGAGGATAAGAAAGAAGACGGAGCACTGCCTGGGGAACGGTGATGTATCCATTTCCGCGCAAGAACAGTTTGCAGAGAAGGAAGAAGAGGAAGAGGTAGTGGTAGTGGTGGAGGTCATAAATCATTGGAAAGAGAAACAATTTTTGACAATTTGTCAGCAAACAATGGCAAATTAGACAAAGCACCATAAGCAATCTGAGAAAGCAAAGCGGTCACTGCCACCAGCGCTGGAGAGGGCAAACGGGCAAAAGCGTGGAAGGGGACAGCATCATCACCGGCCATCCATCCATCCATCCATCCATTATGCCCGCCAGCCAAAGCAAGCAGTGTGTCGCCAGCAGGAGCCCACTCACTGGAGTGCTGCCTCTCTCATTCTCCACTGCCCCTTTCTTCTCATTCCCATCAACCCTTTAATTTGATTTGGCCAATTAAATCACTCTACTTATAGACACACTGTCTCTGTTTGCTAATTGTCTACAATTCAGCTCACCAGCAGCAGTGTACAGTTCAGACAAATACACACGCACAAACTTTAGTTGGTACGGGCAGCTCGAAGGCAGTTTGTCTTTGTTGATGTTGTTGCTAAAAAACAGTTGCTCAAGTGCACACAGGTAAAAAGTGAAAGGATAGCTGTGAAAAAGTTGAGCAACAAGGTACGGCGACGATCGATGCTCAGTGCCGGTGGTCGTCAAAAGCTGTGGCCACAAGCTGGCAATGGCTGCAAGTGAGCGAGCGTCTGCTATTGAACGGCCAGGGCAGTGAACGGGGCAAGAGGGAAGAGAAGAAGGGAAGAACAACAGGTATGCGCAACCACGACCGATCATCTATTGGTTAGGGTGCTGCTGCTGCTGCCGCTGTGGTTGCCACTGCAGAGCCAGAGCAGCTCAATGCACTGGAGCTAGTGTGCGGAGATGCGAGAATGCTTCGAATCGATTCGAATGAGACAGCAGACAAAGACGCACAATGCAGACAATAGAAAAGGACTGACAAAGACTGTTGCTGAGGAGGAAAAAGCGACGTAGAGTGACTGGGCTCATGGCTAACTCACTGCCACAGGCACTGGCGGCAACAACAACTGCCAGCGAGGATGGGCAAAAGGAAAGCAGAGAACGACACAAAGTCACAACTCAGTTTGGCTTTGGCACACCGGGGCCTTGGGAGAATGGGCGAGCCAGAGCAGGAGTGACCGAATCAAAGTCGAACACTTTCTATATCTCTCCTGTAATTGACTCTACTACAGCACTGGCACTGCTTAATCAATTTCATCAACTCCATTGTAGCCGATAATTATAGCCACAAATTGCATTAGTAGTCAGCTTAATTCAGATCTAAATCACTGCCAATCAACAGCGACTACAGTGAAATGTGCCCGCTGAGAGGACACAGCAATGAAAAAGCTGTCTGTCAGTGGCTCATGTCGGCGCAAGTACTACTAGCACGGCATACATAAAATGACTCCACACGTTGATTCACAAGTCACCGTCATGTTGTCGTAAAACAGCAGTGCAGCTACTCGTTTCCACTTTCGACTGATAAGCAGAGACTTACCGAAGTTGAGAAAAAGTTTGCTGTCAGAGAACGGGCAGATAATACTAGCAGATGTTATGTTGACAACAAGTGAAAGTTACGTTGACAAAATCAGACAGTAGAGAACAAGGCAAAGGGTCACACTGCAAAGTGGAATCAATAGGAAAGTGGCGCAGAGACAGTGCTGTCAGTTGACGGTTGCAGTGCTGGAATGAAAATGGTTGGCCACGTGGTTGAGGACTGTTGTTGGCGGCGATTTGGTGAGAGAGTGAGGGAGAAAGAGAGAAAGAAAGAGAGAGAATGAGGGGGAGAATGATAGAAAAGGAGAAAGGGAAAGAGCGGTGGCGGCGGCGGCAACTCGTGGTGAGCTTCTCGAATGTCGACAGACGACTGAAGCAGTGCAGTGCAGTGCAATCACTTTGCTCTTCGTATGCCCTCACACTCGTGGATTCGTTGCCGTCTGTTGCCCACAGCACACTCGTTATTAGTTATGCTGATTTGCCTTTCATAGAAAGGTAACGATAGGTGTGTCCTCGGTGCCGAGCGCGCCAACAACAGGTTTAGCCGAGGGCGAGTGAGTGAGAGAGGCAGCAACGAGTTGTCTCGGTGTGGTGCTGGTGATGATGATGATGCTGTGCCCAACGATCATTGCCTCGCCACTGTCGCCGCTGATTCTGGTTGATCGTCGATGGTCGTGTCGCTGACGGACCGGTGCTCAACACACACAGACTCACAGTGGCAGTCGTCGTGGTGCTGCAGTTGTCAGGCGCCCAATGACGCTCTAGACAGCGTGCACTTTGAGGTCAAAAATGAAAAGAAAAAATGTTCACCCAAATGAAGTGCTCCCTTCTCTCCCTCCCTCTCTCTCCCTGCCGTCAATGGTGAACTAATAGGAAAAAGAAAAGCAAAACTGATGATGACAATGAGGGTCTCAAAAGTGGTCGTCATCATCATCATCATCATTGTCCACAACAGCAGCAGAAACAAGAACAGCTGTAGAGACAGTGGCAGCAGTTCTGAAACTGGTTTGCAGATGACAACGTCTGGTTGCTCGAACACAATGGACGTGGACGCGCATGATTAGCAATTGGGAACATGCGTGCGTCTGGTGAAAAGAAGAAAAGAAGAACTTTAAGGAGACAGTGCCACATTAATTGACGCACAGTACAGTAATTGGGTGCTTTTATTAGATTTAAGAAGAAGATTTTAGTGATTCCTATTTTCAAAATCAGCTGCTCTCCTTCATTTGCACAATTGCCGGTCGGATAATCCAAAAGTAGTCAGACTGTTAATTTGAAGTCAGTTTTGACATGGGCCACTTTGTCACTTTCCCACAAGTTTGTCAAGTCAAGACAGTAGATCAGTAGCAGAACAAGTCAATTTTCCCTTTCCCTTTTCTCGCCAAAGTGTCATAAATCGAGTGCTTTTAGAAAAAGGCAGCTCTACAGCTAATTGTTGGCACAGTGATGACAGTGCTCAGCAGCAGTCCCACTGCTCACATTTCCGCATCAATGAGTGGATCGGGAGTCAGTGTGATGGCAGACCATATCATTAGCATGTGCCGTACAGATTTTCACTCAGGTGTAGACTGTGTGGCCAATTATGGTCAGTACTGCCACTGGGCAGAGGGAGAAAGATTGAGAGTGACAGAGAGGCGGCCATCGTTTCTCGTGCACAGGACAGTGGTGTCTCTGGAGAAAGCCATCATCAATGTGCTCGACATTTGCCAGTTCGTGTCAGTCTCGGTGCTGTCTAATTTATGGCCACTTCTGAGGGGACAACACTTTGCCATTTGCATTGACAAGCACAGAAAGACAGACAGGCAGGCAAACAGTTCACGGTAAAGTCGTTGAATCGCTTCTTTGAGCACTTTTCTTTTTGGTCATTTTCAGTTGTTGTCTTTGTCCGTTGTCTGTTGTTGTCATTGTTGTCTGCTACCACAAATTTGGCCTCTCCTGCCAAGACTGTACACAGGCACAGGCAGAGGGCACAGCACTAATGACGCCAGAGCACAGCTAAGCACGCAACAAATTGACACAGATCAACTTGGCACGACACCACAACTTGGACCATGTGCTCACACTGGCGACAACACCAATTCAGGCCAACTGTCTGGATGGCTGGGAGGGATGGCTGAGTGAATGAGTGGATGAGTGGATTAACTAGCTCAATGAACACCAAAATGTGTTTACAATTGCACACACATCTTTGCCACCACCTGTCAATAGGGCAATAAAGCAATGTTTTTGTGGCAAATTATAATGAGGCAATGAAAAAAATGTCGCCTCACCCTAGCGGATGGCTTTATTAGCAAAACCTAAAAGAGGCAATGATGTCCCATTTGATGTGTGTGTGGGAGAGAAGGGAAGAAGAAGAAAGTGTAAAGTGTACGGCCAGTCACTTTTACATGACTTCAAAGTGGGCTTGAAGCTGCTGCCAACTGCATTTAAGGTGATGATGGCGAAGATACATTTCATATTCAAATGCAAAAGTGATTTAGATGTGTCGCGATTAGAGGCCTTAACGTACATCGCCCGCACAACAGGTGTCCCTCGAGGGCTATCTTAACGTTTAGGTGTACGTTTGACAAAAAAAGAGATAGACAGTTGTGATGAGGTTGCCACTGCTAGCACTGACACGGACACGCGGAAACACGATGATCCATTTGAATTTGAATGTCCAAAGAAAGGTACACCTCGCTAAGTGGTGACCTTCCCTGAAGTGATATCAATCAAACGGCCAAACGTTAAAGTGCACATACCCTGTTATGGTGAGAACAAAATGTTACTAATTATCAACGTTGACGAATCTCTCGTCAGCATCACATCAACACAGCATTGAAAGTGAGTGTGGGAGAGAGAGTGATGCGTAAAGGGTTAGTTATCTGCATCACTTTCACAAAACCGTTTTCTTTCTCACTTTTTTTCTGCAAATGATTCACCATCGTCGAGCAAAAGTAAATGACGTTTTAAAAGATAAAAAGTGAACTTATCGGTCAAAACACAATTAGCGCACTTATCATTTCATTTCACCACACTGCTTTCTAATTGGATTCAATGACTACCTCAGTGATCCATTGTCGAAAAGACCATTAATCATGTTAGTTGAGCACAGTCAAAGCCGAAACAGTTTCTCCTTCAGCACTATTTGTTCTGCTCCACGTCAAACAAATGTTCCACCCTGCCTCTGTTCAAATCATCACGGTTAGTCATAACTTGTCCTTTTCCTTATTGCTTCAATTGATTGTTCATCTTCAAGTGATTGCTCTAGTTGTAACGTTGAAAACTTTTTGCTGCTCTAACTGTGAATTGACAAAATAAAAAAACTTTTGCAAACCATTTGTAGTGAGCAATGCCAAAAAAAGCAGTCAACAGAGCAAAGTCAAATAAGAAGAAACGTTTTCACTGTTACATCATTTTCTGCTGATCAAATCAATTTTGCCTGCCGCCCAAAAGAAAGCATTTCAAATGCTAAGCAACGAAAAGTTTTTTACTACTAAAGGAAAGTGAAACAGGAAGTAGACAGAAGTATTAATTTACACAGAATTGAGCTCATATCTCTCTATCTGCTATGGTAGATTTGCACTTTTCGCGGAAGAAGGCTGATTCTAAGGGTAGATTGGTACTCGTAGCTTTCATTGTCAATACTAAACCACTGGTTTTGCTCCACTTCATCTTCTAAAACTGTACTAGGCTGGTCTGCACTTGGCTCCGTTTCCATTATCACATCAGGTTCTTCCTGGTCAAGCTCCTTAATTGCGTTTGGACTGTTGAGTGCTTTCCCCGCCAGTTCAAAGCTCCCAGAAATGTCTTCGCTAATGGCGCTTTTTGTTGCAAACTGTTGCTCTTCAATTTGAGTTGCAAGCTCATTGGACTGCTTTGCAGTTTGATCAGGCATTTCAGAGTTTTGCATTTCCACGACTGGCAACTTGATAATGTAATCTTTCCCGCTCAAAACTTGAAATGGAGGCTCGCCGTTTCCTTCGAACTCCTTGTTTTTGCAAATACGAATTCTGAAAATAAAAACCAATCTTAGTATTGAGAACTACCAAAATACTAATACATTACCCTTCTTTAAAAAATTGAGATCTCTTCAAGTCAGATGGATGAATGATCATTTGAATTTCAGAGTCGCCGATTTGATTTTGAATAATTATATTTTTCGAATTAATTTCTAAAGATTGCCACTTGTCACACTCGTCATTCTCGGTATTTTTCATTCTTTCTAATTCAAGAGCCTTTGGGTCAGGTATTTGATTTTGAGGTCGATTACGTGGCAAAAACATGTGCCACCATCGGCTGGAGGATTGGCCTGTTACCGAGCTGTCGGCACTTGACTGTTGCGGTAAATCAGTGTAAAGTTGATAGCATTTTGAGCAACCAGAACAAGGTTTTGTATAGGAAACCTCAACCTGTTTCTTTTCGTCCCATAGTTCGGCCAGATTCTAAAAATAATAAAAAGTCAAAACAATGCTTACTCACTTTGAAAGTTACCTTGAATGATTGAAAGAAAAATGTCAAGTACGGCTTCATCGTCTGTCCAAAGTACCAATATTGATCTAGTTTACTGATCGTATTTCGAATTTGGCCAATGCTCAGCTGTCCGATAGTAAAAACGGGCCGACCTTGGTCACCTTCTACCCTCATAACATCGATGCCGCTGAGTACTTGCCGAACCACCGCCATTGAAGATTCTCCCAAGATTCTATGTAAATTGTAAACTTTTAATATTGAACAAAAACAAAAAACCGATTGTACATACTTTGCTTTTCTATCCTTTTCATTAAAAGCGCTGTTCAACTTGTAAGCCACTCTGTTACTTTTACCGACTGGTAAAATGCCAATGGGGAACCGCTTTGATGCAATATGCGAATCGTTTCTCCTCAGAAGACCAGTTAGAACCTCATGAACTGTTCCATCACCACCAGCCACCACAATACAGTCAGTGTTGTCCATGATTTCCGTTAAATCTTTTGCCTGTCCTTCAGTTTCAGTTGTGACGACGCTAACTTTGAGACCAGCTAAATGGAATAGTGGAGCACAGTACTTTTCATAATCTGCTTTTGATTTTCTTTTGTTAGCAACTGGATTCAAAATGACAGTCACATGCCGTGTTGGAAGAAACGGTGGCAATTTGATCTGACCATATTTCTGCAAAACGAAAAACAGGTGAATAATGCTTAAATAATTGCCAAGATACTTTACTTACCACTGCTTCTTCTGAAAATTCTTTCATTAAATTAAACTCTCTAAAATAAAGATATTTAATAAACTCAATCACATTCAGTTACAGATTCAAGAGCACTTACATGTACTTTCCATAGCCCCAATTCGCACCATAAGACGCTAAACCGGAGAAGAAAACGGTCTTCTTCCAGTTATTTCTTAAGGTACGGTATATCTTAACGATTCTAGACATTTTTGAGGAAACAGTGAAATCGATTTCTCAATCTATCGGAATAGCATTCTTCAAAACCGGAATATTTTGTAGCAGAAATAAACAAAAACTTCAAAACATGTGGTTTTGGAAAATAAAAAAATATATCAACACAAGCCTCCCACATAAGGTGTTATGTTTTCAAAAATCATGAATTTTTATTTCGTTAGGTTTTTAAATCATTTGCAAATGTTTTTAATTATGTTCACAAACAATATGTGTGAAAATTTAGCAAATTGTGGAAGGATCCCAGCAAAACTTTTTGTTTTTATTGAGAGCATCAATAGCAGCCATGTCTTCGTTGCTAAGCTCAAAGTTGAACAAATCAAAATTCAATTTCAAATTTTCAACTTTCGATGTTTTTGGAATGATGCCTGAGTTGATGAACATCAATAAGAAGATGTTAAAATATTTATAAAAAGTATTACTTACAGAGATTATGCTGCAAAGCCCATTTCAGCAAGATTTGTGCCACTGATTTGCTGTACTTGGAGGCCACTTGTTTGAGAGTTGCATTCTCTGCCAGCACTGGCCAGCCATCTGCAGCACCTAGCGATGAATACGCCTGCACTACGATAGAGTTTTTGCTGCAAAAGTCAATCAATTCTTTGTCGAAAAATAGCGGATGAACTTCCACCTGCAAAAAAGATTTTATTTTAATCAAGTTGTTCGATCAATTGAGAAAGGTACCTGATTGACAACTGGTTTTATTTTTGCGTAACCATTTTGTGCATTGATCATCTCTTCTAAATGTCGGATCGTATAGTTGGACACGCCAATGCTTTTGACAATGCCCTCACTGTGCAACTCTTCTAAGTCTTCCCAACTACCCTTACGCCTTTCAGCATTCTTTGGATCATCATGTGCAAGTTTACTGGAGCCAGGCCAATGAATCAGAACCAAGTCAATGTAAGCTACCTGAAGCTTCTTGACAGCATCGAGGATGGCTTTCTTGCAGTTGCCTTTGCCCTGATCAGCAGGACCTGTTCATGAGAAAGCAAAGAGTTAGTAGTAATCGGATAAGCAATCAACCAATTGACATACTCAGCTTTGTCGTTAGAAACAGCTCCTCTCGTTTGAGACCATAACTTCCTAGATCGGCCATAATCTCGCCAATATACTCCTCATTTCGATACACACGGGCAGTGTCTATAAATAGAAACACCGCAACACGGAAACAAAATGTGCACAGTAAAAGTAAAGTGACAAATCGATAGCACCTTGATAGTAGTTACCAATTAACCTATATCCAAGTTTAAATGACTCAGTAATGATTTTTTTCAGTATTGGTTTGTCGCTCATCAGGTACGTCCCGACTGAAAACAGATGACCAAAACACTCTGTGTTAGTAGAAGTTATTACTGATCTGACACACTCACCTCCAATGACCGGAAACTTTACTCCATTGTTGAGGATCACTTCCATGTTAGTGCAGAAAGGTAAGACAATCTGAGCACACAGGTGGATCACTAGGCGGACTGATGACTGAGTGATTTTGTTGTTTGTTGTTGCCTAATCTCCAGTGCTGTGCACTGCAGCGCATGGGCAATATTTGCCAATATCTTTTACCCATACTTCAGTGAACTTTTGTTACATCGAAAAGCTTGCACCAGTTTTGTCTAATTTATTACAAAAATTTAATTTTTTTTGCAATTCTTTAAAATTACGCACTTGTCTCGTATCACTGAATCGCAGTGATAATGCATTTAGAATGACTTGTTTATTGAGGTGTTTTATCTGCTAACAAAAGCCGTGACTCATGGGACAGCATCTTGGCACCACGACTGATGCCTCCATCCGATTGCCCGTTCTCTAAGAAATGACTTTCAATGCCTGAGAAGCATTGGCTCACAACTCCACTACGTCCAAGGCAGACTAAGTCTCAGTCTGGCGCCACATGTCAGAGAAGTTTACCATTGGTGGTCGTTCGATGTCCCCTCTGAACGGCAATCCCCCTCAAACTGTCGACCACTGTCATTATCTAAGGTAACATCATTAGCATGGCTAATTGACAGCATACTTCTCTCGCCTCAGTATCGATACTTGTGCCAAAAAGTGGCTAATTGAATGAACTCGGATGGTGCCAGCTCATCATCAGCTCGCCAATACGTTGTTAAACTGGCGCCTCATTAAAGTCAGTGTACAGGTAAGTGTGAGTATGTGTGCTAATCAAGTGATTGATGTAAGTGTGAGTGCGATCAAAGCAAAGGTGTTAATGTGTTTACAAACTGATAAAAACCAGTCGATTGTCACAATGGAAAGGTGGTAAAAGTAGAGAACACTCAGTGGAATTAGACCTCGTTTCACGTGAAAACCTCGTTGTCGGATAAACTTGCCGGCACTTTCAAAAGCGTAAAGAGCCACAACACACACTACAAACAAGTTGTGCGGTGCACCGTTAGGCCTTTTTCTGTAACCTTCAATTGCTTATTATTCATTCAAAACTGTTGATAAAATGGAGGAATGATGATGCACTTGAGTGTCTATATTTAGCGAAACCAATTGACACGTCGCATCAGACGACAAACAACAACTGTCCACCGTACATCTGTACAGGTACCGTCTTTCTCCAGTGTCCTTTTCAGATGTTGTCCTCCCCAAATGGTCCTTCTCTGGCGTCCGGTGCAAGGTCGGTACCGGTAGGACTGTGCCATCACCATCCCCAGTCTACTGCTACGCTGCCATTCATTACTATTACGACCAATTAGCGGCAAAATGAACGAAGCGAATGCACCAACAGTAGAACCAGCAGATCTCACCTTCACCTAGCTCTATCTTTTCCTAATCAAAGTGCTGGCAATTGAGCAGCCAGCTTTCCTAATCAGAAGGTAATCACGCAGTCAAGTGATTTCACCCTCGGCCTGCCATCAAGGCCCTGCCATCCATAACTTGTTCTCCACCCGTGAAGGCAAAGGATGCATTCCAAGAGGAGAGAGCAGAGCAAAGCACTTCACCGTTCTTCCTACTAACAACTGCCCCCCTCCTCTGGTTACCCCTCCTGGTTCGGTAAATTTCCTCTGCCACCGTCGACCTGGGACACTATCACCTGTCCATCAATCACCTTCAATATGGCATCATCCTGGGTAGCATCATTGAACTTGATCTGCTTTTTTGATTGGGCATTTTACCAGAAACTTTCCAGCTACCAAAAACTAAAAACAGTGCCCACTTGTTGGAGCACTATCTCTTCACTCAAGACTGTATATTCTCAATTGATTCCGCATCATCTTTACCTTGATTCAGTTGAAACGCGGCACTACCACTACACTTCAAAGATGTACCTCTCTTGCGACACAATCTGGTTAGTACCATTCTTGTCTGTTGTCGCGCAGCTGTGAATTGGCTACACCTGATAAAGTCAGTTGTCAACAGATTGGGAGACGGCAAGTGGTTCGATTATTTCGATGGCGTTTTATCGCAGGACTTGTTGAGAAACGGACATGTCACCGGCAATGGAGTGACAAGTGCTGTTGATTAGGTGTGACTACACCTCTACACCTCAACGCTCTTCCCGCCTATAGGCTGACTGGAACTCACTAGTAAGGCTATAAATACCTGCTCACTTCTTTGAGGGGCCTCTATTCAGTCCACACTTTTCCAAGTTTTACTTTTTATTTTTTCAAAAGCCTAAAAATGAAGTTCCTACCTATCGCAGCCTGTGTGCTTCTCTCAGCCCTTCTTGGCACTGTTTGCTCTGAAAGGACTGCTGGTGTTCTCAACAGGTATATTTTTTTACTTATTTTTAAAAGTCATTTTTAACCCGAGAAAATTTTACATACAGCATTTCAGATTCCAAAGCTTTAAACGACGCTGAGTTTTTTGCAGAGAGCGGCATGCCTAAGCTACATCAAATGAAAGCCATCGTGGAAAAAGCTCGTAATCTTCGAAAACGCGAGTGCCTGAGCGGAATCCTGAGCAGTAACTGCCAACAATCAAAGACAAACAAGGAGAAGGGCGCCATCAATAGTAATAACAATGGCGACAACTTCAAGAATCCGTGAGCCTGCACTGTGTTCATCCTCAGCAACATCCCACCACTCACTCATCACACTTTGATCTGCATTACAAACGAACCTGCTGGTGTCCACAACACCGCCGACCACTGCTGGCCACGACATCGAGCCCCAGTTGTACGAGACACCAGGAATAGATGATGAATGCTGCATCGTCATCATATACAGCAGCAGCAACACTATAAGCAACCCAATTGCTCTTCTCTATAATGAGCAATTAGTCTTGCAACACACTCACACTCTTTGTCTGCACTACTTACTTTTGAGCACCAAATAATAAAAGTTTTAATGTTGTACTTGCTCCTTTTCCGCCACTATTGGGTAGTTTCGACCCCCGAACTTGTAGATGAGTGGCAAGTAATCCTCTGCCCCTGCAACTGTTTGCCTGCTTGTCACTTTTAATTAAGTCAAAGTCAGTCATCAGTGCAATTGTTCACTGTCGCTGCAGATCCCTGTGATGCTTTCAATGGGTACTGTCTCTCACCTGTCCATCATCATCGTCATCATCAGATTTTGCATCATTTTTAGCCTTCCTTGCCTCAGTTATAGTTTTTTTCTCATAGAATAAATGCTAACAAGTTATCATCTACAAGACCCGTTGTCCGGTGCAATTCTACCGACTCTTATAAAAGTCGCCACAACCAAGGAACTGTTGAGTGCCTCACGAGGGAAGCGCATTTTTGAACCGATAAGCCACGAGAAGTACTACTGTTAATCTGTTTTTGCAGAGGGTCGGGCCGACAAAACTATAAAATGGCTCCAACTAATCGATGAGCAGTCATAGCTGCCAACTCACGCAACTCAAACTCAAACTCAAACAGACTGCCAACTGCAAAAGTTACAGTTAATGTGTTCCCACCACGATGATTCTTCGCCTCACTTGTGCCATGCTTCTCCTGTCGTTGGTAATTGATCAACCGACAGTGCTGGGCAAACACTTGCCAGTGTTTAAGAATTTAGGGTAAGTTTCCTTTAGCACGCCAGGCTGTGTGTATTGATTGGCTGACTATGGTTTCATTATGGAATCTGTTCATTACTTTTTTCTCAGAATGGAGCGACCCTCTTTTGCAAAAGCACGGTTCACAAGAGTTTTGCCAGTTTACGCGTTATGTCAAATCTTCGCCATATGCCCAACACATGAGCAGCAAAGAAGCTGGGAGAACGCAATGAAGGAACGCCGCAGAGAGTACAATCCAAGCGCGCCGTGCTTTACCGGCATTCTAGCCAGGTGTCCAGAACGAAAGGACGGCGATGAAGATCGAACAAAGGGAGATCTAAATCCGAATCCGGCAACTCGATCGCCAGATGATGGCAGAAGAGATTCAGACCCTTGGAAAAATCCGTAGATTAAAAGTGTGGCAAATCAGTGAAGAAGGCGACAACATTTGCCCTCAAGTAGGTGTCGCATTCCGCCAGCACAGCTACCCTGTACGACTGCTACGACTACTAAAAATAGTCCTAATCAACCTGCTGAGCACAATCTGAAGTATCTACCGCTACATTGCAAAACACTACAAAGCACAAACCCTCAATGCATTTGCACGAGCTATTAGAGAGCAGTCCATGGCAGCTGTGCAGCCTGTGCCACACCACTGGCCAATCGTCGCTAGCCCAGAAACTAAACTTAATTAAAACACACCACAAACCCTATGATACACCACCGGAAATCGATTACTCACTGTCGTTCATTCTACTACTATTTCCTATAAAAGTAAACAGCCAGCCTTAATCCAAAATAAAAGATTTCACACAAAATAAGTGTCCTCTAGGGCATGCAACTGCTCTGGACTACTGATTATACCTTTTCTCGTCTCGTGCGTAATTGTCCTGTAATCGAGAGAAGGTGGTGTCATCTGAACCAGTTAAGTGTGTGTGTGCGACGAGAACAGCAGCAGCAGCTTAATGAGGACAATGGGGATCTTTTTGGGAATTGTCACCATCACCCAATCAGGGCGTGTTGGAGTGGCGAAGCAGTGTCCGCTGATCAACTGAGACGTCGTGTACAGGGTCTGTCTGATGTACTTCTCGATACCGGGCGATCACAAGTCTGCTGACAAGAGAAGAGAGAGAGACGGCAGCAGGCAAGGCTAGCCCTAGAGATATCACCACCATAAGTGCTTATTAACGTAAACAAGGTGGTGGTGGTGGTACTGCTCTATATAAGGCGAACCATTTCCGAGATGAATCTCATTACTTCTCGATTACCACTTTACTTCCCGCCAAACTGAAACCATGATTTGCCTTTGTTTAGCTGTCCTCAGCGTTTACTCCTTTCTCGGTCTTCCCTTGTTCATCTCCGGCAGTCCTCTTCCCTCGGAATCATCTCTGCCCAGTGCAAGTACCCCAGCAGAGCACCATCTTGAAGAGAGGTTCTGCTTACAAGCTATACGCAAACTTGTGGAGATTTTCAAGAACAGGTTTATACATCCGGAACGCTTCAAACCACAGCCATGTTCAAGTGGAATGCCCTCAGTACACTGTGATTCGCGCAAAGTAAATAGAGAACGTGCGGCGGTAAACGCGAGCACGCATCGCTCAAATGAAAATACTGGCAAAAATCCCTAAAAAACAAGTGCGAGATCAATCTGAGTCACTAACGAGTATAACCAGCTTCAAAGTATTACAACACTGTAGAAAAGATTTCGTGTACAAATATATTATTTTCTTAACAGACGAATTTGGATATTATTCTCTTAACCTGCCTTTTGATGCCCTACAAGACTGAGGTTTTATCTTTAGTTCAATCAAATTTGATTTGTTTAACGTACAAAGGTAGTACAAAGTGATTTTTGAAGATAGATGAGGAAGAAAGTTTCCAGTGTTATCACAACTCAAGCAGTAAGTTACAAATTTGTGTTGGACCATCATGACTGGACAGTTTGTGGAAAATCTATTTGTCACCTCGCCTCCAGCGGGAATTTGCTCGTCGTCGCTGTCAGTTTTCATTTCCATCTGTAACATAACGCTCAGGGTTTTTATCCATCAGAAACCTCCTCTTCCTGATCCTTACACCCGCTCCGACATCGCGGTCATCCCAAACGTTAAAAGGACTGAACCGCCCGACAAGAACGCCATTGTTCATCATCTAAAAAAGATATCATTGTTTTCTAGAACAAAAGTGCTCCAAGTGAACACCAAACCTCCTCAAAATTATGCCACCTCCTGGCCCGCAGCAGCGGCGTATCGTCTTGTGTCATCTCCATCTTGCCTTTGTGTAAAGTCCACCTTGAGCCATATGGTGATTTGGTGTCTTCTTTAAAAAGTCGCTTCCAGAAGCCCTGCTCTGCCTGATGGAACAATCGCACCGCTTCGGTATCCACTTGAGTCCGCCGGCGTTCAAAAGCGCCGAAAAGGTTCAAACGGTCTCGAACTTTGCTTGTCATTGGTTGTGCCCTGGGGATTGAATACAGAAATCAAATTGGTTCTATGTCGCCATGACATGCAATATGCCTCTCCAAACAACTTAGTGCCTTTTTCCCTCAACTGAGACCTCAGGATTTTCCACGTCTTGGACTTCGAAGTTGACATAGACAAGATCAGCTCGCTGAGCCCACTTGACGGGAGCAGGCCTAAAAGAAAGTGAGATGGTAAGTTAGAGTCTCCAGAAGCTGCCGTTTTGTTGTAAACTTACTTGACAGTAGTTGCCATATCGATTGACTTTGACGGTTTGTTGTAGAGGAGTGTGATTACTCGGAATTTGGCAGCTTGTGGCGAGGCTGATCGGACAGTGATGTCTGCCAAGTTCAGAACGCTCAGTACCACGGCAAGTCACGACAGAGGAAGGCAAATCGATGTGGCCAAAAGCGGAGGTGAATCCAATTGGACCGGCGAGGGAGGCAGCGGCGTAGAAAACACGCTTGTCAGGCGGCAAGTGAGAACCCCGAAAAGCGACTGTCTGAAAAGACTGATGAAAAATGTGCTTATAATTTCGGCCGATGACACTCGCAACTCCTATCGCCCTCTGTTAGAATCTAACTCTAGCTCTTTGTTGCAGCCCAGCACCGTTTGCTGTGCAAAAGGCATTTCTTACGTAATGCTAACAAATGCACAGCCAAAGGTGCCATTTTCTCAACGGTTAACTAATTTCACTTTGGGCAGGCGGCGCTAGCTGCTTTTTGACGGCGGCGAATCGGCCTTAAAGTGGCCTTTCGTAAAATACGGACAAATTATTTCGTAATCTGACCGAAAGAAATGTTTCAAGTTTATCTTTGTAAAATCTCCAGCCTAAATAACTTCACCGATAAACATAAGATGCCCTTGACTGGTGACTAGCTTTTATCAAGGAGCTAATTTTGATCTAACGTTTAGTTGGTGAAGTTTCTGGAAAAACATCTTCTGCGGACGGCTTTAATTGTTGATTTGTTTTGCAATTTTGTAGCATGCGCTGAAGATTTGCGCAACAAAAAATAAAGAAGCAAAGTGTGCCGATCTCCAAAGTAGGCGGAACTTAATTATTTACCTTCTCTTTTCCGTCTCTCGACAATTTATTAGTCGAACTCAGCCCACAAAATACAATCTGTATCAGCTGCCTCCGTAAGAGCATCAAATTATCGTAACATTTTCGTTGCACCGGTATCGTTTGTCCAACGTCAATCGCCAAAGTATATCTGATCCAACACAAAAAAATCCGCAACGTCGGCAAAAAGACTATGATTTCTCTGCTAAACTCACTTCAGTCAAGAGAAATCAGTTACCTTTTAGCGGGTATTGGAGTCGGAATATCTCTTGGCTACTTTGGTCGTGGAGCGTTGGCTCGTTATCTTGGACAAAATTCTTCTCGAGTGCTATCTACCGTGATGGAGACACATGAGCCATATCTAAGCGGCGATCCAGAATATAAAATGGTGCTTATTGTCCGCAATGATCTTAAGATGGGCAAGGGAAAAGCTTGCGCACAATGTTCACATGCTTCGGTAAGTTGTATTTAGTTGTTTCATCAGGCATTTTATAATGTTTACCTTTTTTGTAAACAGCTCTCTGCATACATTCAAGCTCGTAAAGATAAAGGTTTGCTTAAAAAGTGGATGAACTGTGGACAGCGGAAAGTGGTGCTCAAGGTGGACAGTGAACAAGAACTGTTGGAAGTTGTTCGGAATGCAAAGCAATCAGGCCTCATCAGCGTTGTTATTCAAGACGCTGGCCGGACGCAGGTAGAAAGCGGTACGCGAACGGTCGGTGGAATTGGACCTGCCCGAGGAGATCTCATTGACAAAGTAACGGGCCACCTGAAACTCTTCTAATCATCCTCATCATCATCGTCTTTCCAATCATCTAACCAAACTAGGTAATACCGAATTGTATTTGTTTTTTCATTTAAAAATATTTATAAATGCTGCACATACTGAAATGTTGAGAAAAGTTTATTTTTCAAACTGCCGTCACCAGATTACGCTCATGTTGCTTTTGATTTAAAAGGCGCGCTAAGAAGGAGACTTTCGAATAGCCTGACAAATTGCTTCTGACGAGAAAGGTAATCGCCAAAGCACGAATGGTTGCCTCTCACACTTCTGCAACAGCTGCAGCAGCCATCACCAAAGGTTCCACAATTGCACAATTGGCCCATGAGCAGCAGCAGCGGTGGCGGTGGTATCCCTGAGCAGGAACAGTTGGCGTAATTGTTACGCCATGGTAAGCAGTAGCAGCCAGTGAGTGCTTGCAAGGCGAACGGGGCCAATCCTTTTTACCCCACACAAAAAGTGCGTGGTAGCTGCTTCGATAGGAGCAACGGCAGCAGCCACTCTACACGTAGGGAGAGTTCGATCACTTGCTCCGATCGGTGCTCTCTGCCTCTCTTTTTTCTCTTTCTCCTTTTCAGTGAGCCTGTGTGTGTATAGAACAGTATAATTCGGCGCAATTTAGGACAAGGATAAACGGACGCGGGAGCAATTTGAAGTGGAAAAATGGGATACATGAGCCAGAGAGGGAAGAAAGAGAAAGTGTGCTCCCACTGTCGGTCGGTCGCTTTGCCTGCTGCCTCCTGCCTGTCTCTGTGCCAATCGCTCGTGTCAGCCTCGGACAAGTGGATCTGAATCGTGGCAAAGTCTGGCGAACAATTGAAGTTTCGCTGTGACCTGGCCGTACTACAACAACAGAAGCAGAGGCTTCACAACCACCACCGCCACCACTGCCTGCATCTGCCCTCCTCCTCCTCCTATCTCT
Organism: Tyrophagus putrescentiae; assembly: GCA_024499935.1. Classification (NCBI taxonomy): domain Eukaryota; kingdom Metazoa; phylum Arthropoda; class Arachnida; order Sarcoptiformes; family Acaridae; genus Tyrophagus; species Tyrophagus putrescentiae. Next base: position 6,463,534 of record JAMZRA010000001.1, on the reverse strand, counting down.
TTCTTCCCCTTTCTTGACAGATCATCAGCACCGCTAATAGCGCTCTTTCGGTCAGCAGTGGTCAGGTCGAGAGAGGTGAGACAAATGAGATGGTGCTGCTGCGGATGCTGCTGTTGCTTCTGCTGGTGGTGATGGTGGTGATGGTGGGGACTGGCAACGGAACTCGTTGGGAAAGTGATTCCAGCACCGCCGTTCGGTCAGTGATCCATCAAGTGGTGGTGATGGTGATGGCATCCTCCTCCTCCTCCTCTCTTCACTGCTGACACGGTCTCATCAAATGCATGAATTTATTTGTCAATAATATTACTGCAGATTACTGCCGCTATTATTATTATTATTACTTATGATTGCAGTGCGCATCTCAGCGTAATCATCGTCTGGCGATCGATAGCATTGGAGCAATAGCGGCGGTGTCTCCAGAGAGTGCAGAGAGGTGCGCCACAGCCACCACCATCACCACTGCAGCCACCACCACCACCACCACCACCGCCATTGCTCTTCAGTCAGCTCCATTCGCCATGTCCTACTTGGCGGGCATTCACCACCTTAGGGAGCACTTTAAGCCTGAAATGTAGGCTCTACTGTGCCTGTACCTTAGTGGATCTCAATGCACTTTTTAGGCGGCTCTATCTTCGCTGCCACTTACAGAATGAAGTTTATGATAAAAAAGAAATTCAGGTGACACTAAGGTGGACTATAGTTTAGCGTGCAGATTTTGCGAAGTTGTTTATTAGCACGGATAAATTTCGGTAAATATTTGCCGAAAAACTTAGTTTGTCAGGTGCCAATCTTTATTCAATTAATTTTGTAGAACAATGTTTAAGGGGGGACACCGCGCAGTTTTTGACTGCTTTTTCGAATTTTGATTTTGGGGTGGCTATGATGTTTATGAAAAGTACACTCAATACAAGTTATTAGGAATTTCATGTAGAGCAGTCCTATGTAGATAACTTGGTCTTCCGATGACTTGGTCGCCATCAGCAAGGACTTACGTTTCATGAACACTACGGTACACTTTCCGGCAAAATGAAAGTTGGCATGGCTTGATCAACAATGCCGAATGAAAGGTAACAAAAAAATCTAAAACTTGATCGTCTTCGATTAATTTTTAAAGGTCTCAGTTTTTCTTGAACGATTTTTGATTTAAGATTTTGGATGAAAAATCATAAAAATTTGAAAAAAATGAAAAAAGTTTAACTTTAAAATTAATTTTAAAAACAAGTAAAGCTAAATCAGCAAATCGAAGACGATCAAAATATAAATTGAGTTGTTACCTTTCATTTGGCATTTCTGATCATGCCATGCCAACTTCCATCTTGCCGGAAAGTGTACCGCGCGGTGTAAAGATCTTAGTAAAAAATGCCGTTGACTAGTATAGGAAACTAAAAATTCGAAAAAAATTGTTATGTGCGCGCAGTCCCCCCTTAAGTTATATTTTTGTTTTGTAGCCTATCTTAATTTTTAAATTTTTGAAGTAGAAAGTTACTTAGAAAAGTTTCTCAAACTCTATTGAAAGTCGGCAGTGCAGACAAGCGCACATTTCACGAGTTGAGTGTGTTCTCTTAAACCCCTTTTTTCCTTCATCATGCTCATCATCGAATCGACTTATTGAGCGACGTACAGTGCTAGTGTGTGTGATGCAAAACAGTGTTTCCTTACACATGGCGGAGCAGAGTCATTGTTGGTGAACGACCAACTTGTGTGGAACAACTTTTTGCATGAGAGAACAGTGCACATTGCATTGACATCTTCCTTGAAACTGACTTCAGCTTTACTCTCCCCTACTCCATCAGCACCTCTCACTTCATCGGACTTGTGCTGCACGCACCACCAGTGCGCGCTCTCTCGCGCCTCGGCACACACACATCACTTTTACCTTTAATCGGCCGAGCCATCATTATCATCATTACGCCGAGGAGCGAGCGAGTCCCTTCGACAGTTGCAAACACACACACACACACAAGAGCGCCGACGAGTGAAGTGTTTCAGCTGACAGGCGGCAGTGTCAATTCAGCAGCAGCAGCAGCACTAGTGGTAGCTGAAGAAGTGGCACTGGTCACTGTGCAGCAGTGTCAGCGAGTGGCCACAGTTCAAGTGACTACCCGAATGAATCCATGGCGGAGGAGTGCACTAAATCCCACGCAGTACTAAAGGAAGCAGTGGCAGTACTTAGCTTTGCAAACGTGAGTCCATCGCGATGATCTTTTTGGCACAGGTAGAGAAGATGAAATTGAAGCAGTGAAGGTGCAGGTTAGCCATCGGTGGTATTAGGTCGGCTATTTATTTTGCACTCGGAGATGACGGGCTTGTTTACCTGTACTTTTTGTTAATGAGTTAGCCCTAAGTTTTCTGTGTTTTTTATTAAAAGATGTCGTGGTATTGTTTTATTGACGTGTTTTAGAACATATCAAACCCTTACCCCCTGCATATAAGCAGAGGTTTGACGTGGCTTTAGGATACTCTTAGCTAGCCTGTCGTCAGTGTTGTATGCCTCTCACCCCTTAAGACACATTGAAAAGATGATTTTTTCATTCTCGTAAGTCAAACTACTGCTTCAGCTAAATCAGTTTTGAACTCTCATGAACTGTTCCAGAAACCCTGTCAGCCTGCTGTAAATTTTCTTTGACAGCAGCTTTACATCAACACGTCGATCGATGGTGCACTTCTTTTCCCTAACCTCGCCTGGACGTCCTTCTCTGCGTACATAGCAGGCGAATGTGTCGCCGAGGCAATGGCTTCGTCAGTGCAGTCGTTGCACGTGCACGTCCACCACCGTCGCCGCCGCCTCGTTGACCTGTTCACCACCGCCGCCGCCACCACTACCACTACCAATGCGCGCATCACTTGGCAGCGATGGAAGCGTACGAGTGCACCGCCAACGGCCACGTAAGTTACTGTAGTGCACTGCACATCCATCCGTTCCAAATAGTGTGGTGAATGGCGGTGAACAGGTCACTCAGACACTGTCCCCCACTCTGATGAGCTGCTGCTGAGCCGTCGTCGCTCTGATCTGCCAATCTGCCTGCTGCATCACCAAGACGGCTCAGACAATGCTCAGCTGCGGCATTGAGGCTGCCTCGAAGGTGCATCGAAAGTGTTCGATTGGAGTCGTGTGCATTGCCCAAGAGCGTCCAATTATCAGCAGAGAAGGGAGAGTGAGTGTGTGTATGTTTCAACTGCACTGAGCAAGACAAAGGGTAAGGAGGACAGAGTAAGAGAGTGAGCGGCGCTGTGTACCACTGTGGCCGTATCAGTGGCCTCGGCGATGGCTGCACTGCCTGCGATGATGCAGATTCATCCGATGGTGGCTCAGCGAACTGCTGTCGCTAACTGTGCCAATGACTTACCTTCACACGCGCCGGTAGTGGCCCCTTACGACATCGCCGTCTCTCTCTCTCTCTCTCTCTTTCTCTCTCCCTACTCTCCCTCACTTTCCCCGAGTGACTGTTCTTTTGGGCAGCTGTTGCTGCTGTTCATTTCCCCTTGCCGTCCTCACCTCCAGCAGGTGAGTCAGTGGAGGAGTAATGGCACTGTACGTTAGTACTTTTGTCCTCCTCCTCCTCAAGACAGCAGTAGTAATCTTGCGCTGAGGCACAAGTAGCTGCTGGCACGGGCAGTGCTTTCAGTGAGCAGTAGCCAATTAACGGAACTTTGAATTGTCAGTTGATCAAGCGAGACAGAAGTGAGAAGAGCCCACTGGTTCCTCCGCTGATCAGGACAGCGAGGGAAGCTTCCAGAGGCGCCGCTGTCTTTCTCTGTTTTCTACCTGCCGCACATTACCTGTCACGTGCCTTTGCGCATTCCCCCCTCTGTGAACTCCTTTACCTGAGCCAGATCAACTCAATTGGCGATGGACCGAGACGACATGAAGAGAGCGGTGGTCAGCCAGTGAGAGTGAGAGTAATCTGCCTGGTGGCACCGTCTCTCTCTCTCTCTCTTCTCTCTCCTCTCTCTCTCCGCTGTCTTTCTCTCAGCCTCGCTCTTTCCTCGCATTTCCGCAAGCAGTGGCATTGTTTTGCCGTTTGTAGGTTTCTATTTGAGTGGCAATCGTGGCTATAAATAAGTACCACTGCAGAGAACGCTGCCGTTGCTGTTCACCGTTCACTGCTGTTACACAAAATAGAAACGTGATTTACTTTCGTTGTCTACTGCGCTGCACACCGGCGGGCGCCAAGCGACCTCTCCACCAGCACTGTCAGGCTGCCTGCCTGTCTGTCTGTCCTGTGCTGAGCTGATCACTTCCACTTCCTATTCGACAGTAACACCCGCTGCACGGGGGCTTTTGCCATTTGCCTCTTTTCTTCTTCTTCTTCTTTCCACTTTCATCGCTGTCGTCGAAAGTGGTAGTCGAAAGCGAGAGTGCAGCTGTGTGCTGTATCAGCAGCCAAGTGAAGCAGGCATTGCCCAAAAGAAGTATGTGCGCATACTTTGAATATGGCTGCAGCAGGTCGATGCTGATGACAAGTGCAGTTGCAGTAGCAGGGTTTTCAGTGTTCACTTCTTCTTCTTCCCTTTCTGCCTCTCATTCATAACAACCACCAAACTACTGGATGACTTTAGCTGTTGCTGTTGTTGCTGTTGTCGTCGTCGTAGTGTTTGCTGGTCAGATAGCTGCTTCACCCAGATGTACTGCCGCCAGCCTGTTGTGCTGCCAGTAGGCAACTCTTCCGTGCTGCCTCCCTCTCTTCCTCTCTTCCTCTCGTGCCTCTTTCTTGGTGAGCCCACTGTTACTCAGTCAGTCTGGGCAGTTGCACTGGCATTCCGTGCACTAGGGTGGGTAGCTGTGTGGATTGTTGGGTAGGGCGCCGTCGCAACGATCGCCTAGCTGATCAGAGTGATCTTTCACTACTGCTGCCAATTATCGTATGGCGCCTGCCCGTTGTCCTTGGCCATCTCCTCATTACATGGAAGTGCCTGCAGTGGAAAGTGCTTCTTTCCCCGTCGCTTGGCACCATGCTCACTTGTACTACCCTGGACTGGCGCCCAGTGCACACCAGACACTGGCGTAGGCAGCGTAGGCAGCAGTGCTCAGCGCAGCAGGCACGATCTGCTGCTGCCTGGTTGGCCTATTTTCGGTCAACGTGCGATAGCGAGTGTCTATGCATGTACTATGCTTGTGACATAGACGCACACACACGCTGGGGTTGCCGTTGGTCACCACTTCTAGGTGGGTGCACTTCCACCAGGCAAATCTCAATCATCGCCATCAGGAGTGTTCCAGGAACGGCAGTGACAGCCACTTTGAATGTCAGCAGTGCCTCGGTCAGTGGTGCACTCAGTGAGTGTTGAGCACTGTCCAAAAGAGTACCCTGCCTCTGCCTGTACTCGTTGTACCTCCTGCACCGACAAACACTACCACCACCACCACCATCACCACTACGACCGCCAGTGCACCACTACCTTTCTCTTTCATTGATCTACTGCACTACTCCTTAATGTGCTCATTTCGAAGGCACAGTGGTGGATGCCAAATTTGGCCACATCCGACGAGCTACTCCCAAGACTGTGTGTATCAGCCTGCATAGAAAAGGGGTGACGGACTAAGACAGGTGAATTGCAGAGCAGGAATACGCTCCTTTCTTTTCATTGTCTACATAGCTGTAGTTGGCCCGCTAGAACAGGAGCACAGTAATGCTGCTGCTTCACTTGACTGACTGTGCACAAGCGACGCAGCACACCATCACTCCACTACATTACATCAAACTCTCCCGGAATGCAACGGCAGCAGTAGTTGTAGGGGAGAGAAAAGCAGACTGGCGCATGGCCATGAAGCGACATGGCGAGGGTGGCATCCCATCCGTGTCGTCACTGCCTAAACCTCCCGAAAGCACCTCAAGGAGGTGGGAAGAGAAGGGCTGGGCGTTGTGTAGAGCAGGTGCGAGCTGCATTACTCACCACTGAACGATGAGTATCACCCGTCTTTACGGAGTGACCCTTTCAATTGACAAGAGTGTATCTGTGCCATCTGCAGATCTATCTCTTCCTTTGCCTGTTGCGACACTGCATCGCAGCGAGCAAGTAGTACACTTGCCGTTCGCGACGAAAAGTGGCAGCAGGTTATCTTTCCACTGCAGCAGTCTTCTCTTCCTCTTCACTGATTAGCGGCCGGATGTCTTTCAGAGAAAGCTGCTGCCCCACCATCCGCCACAGAGACCACTTGCCTGGTTCTGTCGGCTCTTGGAGTACTGTCAGCGCAGCGCACCTGTCGACCTTTGCTGTCTTTTCTTCATCGTTGACCTCGTTTCGACATCCCCGGGTTGGCGTGGTGGTGTGTCGCTTGCCAGTGTTCCCTCAGTGTGGCGTAAGAAAGGCGCTGCACCAACTGCAAACGAGAACTGCTGTGAGGTTGTCAAGCACTGGAGATACACCAGGCGCCATGACGTGAAGAGTGGGACACTGGCTCGCTGAGTTGGTTGAGTACCTCTGCTCAGCTACTGATCTGACCTCTGTGCCTGCAAACGCGCAAAACGGTACAGTTGCTGCTGCGCCGTGACTCTCGCTCGCTGGCTCGCTCCTTCATCGCTCTCTCCTGCATGTGAGTCGCAGAAGGGGTCGAGATTGGGCGTAACATTAGCAACTGCAGATGTGGGTATGCAAGCGGAGGAGCGCATGCGGACGAAAGGAAGGAGATGAGAGGAGGAAGTGAGTACGCACGAAGCGCGCGATCTGCCTCGCCAGACGACTGGCTGCATTTGTTCCGCCCGACCCTGTGCGGGGCTCACTTACATCGCACCACCGCCCTACTACTCCACTGGCGCCTTAGCTCCTCTCTCAGTTCGCTTTGATTGGCAATTCGGGTCCCCAGAAGCTCGTCCCGGTTTGTCGCTTGGTTGTGGTACGGTGAACATTACGCCAACTGCACTGTGTGGTAGACAAGGCGGCGCGAGCGCATGCGGCGCAAAGGAGCGAGAGAGAGAGAGAGAGAGAGGTAACGGCACGAAGCGCGCGATCTGCCATCGGCCGAGACGAGCTTGGCTGTCATTTGTTTCCGCGCCGTTACCCTGTGCGGTTGGGCCTCACCTTACCATCGCCACCACCGCCACACTACTACTCACACTGGCGCCCTAATTACCTCTCTTCTCAGTGTACAGCTTTGATTGGCAATTCTGTGTCCCCAAGACGGCTCTGTCCACCCAGTGTTTATGTCTGCTTGCTGTGTGTGTACGGTGTCTCCCGTTCTGCCTGCCAGAATCATTCACAGCTGACTCTCAGCTGATTCAGTTGGGCAGAATCGGCCTGCAGGTGCCCTTCTTCCTCCTCGGTACCACCTGAAGGTACTGAGCAGTCAGCAGCATCAGCCAGAGCAGCACCCCTCATCATCAGTGCTCCACTGTACAACAGATGCCTGCACACCAGGCACGCACTCACCGGTGATTGCGATAAATCGCCCTTCCACCAGCAACAGTTGATCACCGCCAGCACAGTTGTTCACCTGCCTTGCGACGCCTCTGTCGGCAACCCTCGCCCGCCACTAATGACGGTGCACTACTGAATGCGAACTTTGACCTAGTTTTAGTAGGATAGATAGATAGACTTGACCGAGTGCCTTCCTCTGCCCTGTGCTGTACCACTAATCGCCCATAGCCGCCTCGCCATCTCCACAGTTGATCACCGACTTTACACTACCTCCTGCCCAGCAGTGTCCTGCACACTGCCCACTGGACGGTTATGACCGGCACCACGATGATGACACTGCAACAGCCTTCACTCGCGCAGGTCAACAGTCTGCTCGGACAGCGCTTTGAAGAGACCCGTCGCGAGGTGGTCCGACTGCGCCGAACGAATGAGTACCTCCGCGAGACGCTCTCCACCCACGAGCACCTGATCCGCCTGCTGGAGGGCATCAGGGAGTGTCTGGAGCGCCGCAATGACGACCTCATGGAGGTTTGCGTCTGCAAGAGCTTCCTCCGACCCGACAATGCGCACATTGCCAACGACGACCTCAATGAGCTGTACACGCAGTACTACCAGGCGAAGAGCACCCACGGCCTGCCCGTCAACCTCTCCAGCAGCGACCGCAGCGGAGGCAGTCTGGAGAAGCTCTCCGTGGTGGCCAATGGCAAGTCCCACTCGCTGTCGGGTGGCAGCAGGGCCAACTCCACCACCTCCACCTCCTCCTCCTCACCGAAAGAGTGTCCGCCGAAGCAGCTCCGGACCTCCCCATCTCACGTGGACACGCTGACGCTGTCCAGCTCCTCGCCGACCTCCTCTTCGACGAGCACTTTGCATCAGCCAGCGCACAGCCACAACAATCACCACCACCAAACCTCGTTGCCTTCTCCCCCGTCCTCCTCCCTCTCTCCGGCATTATCTTCCTCCTCAGCACCCTCCATCGGCAGTGCGTCTTCCTTCTCCAAGCTCTCGGCGCTGTCCTCCTCCGCAGCGGCGATTCTCTCAATATCAGCTGCCTTTGCCGCTGCCACAGCAACACCAACTTCACCAGCCTCCTCAACGCTCTCGGCGGCATCACAGGCATCAACGACAACAATCAAAGCACCGTCAACTGCCGCAGCTACCTCCTCTAGACCGACGCTTCTTGAAGCGACCAACAGCGCCAGCGACGACAGCGCCAAGTCCAAATCGCTGTCCCCCTCTTCGCCCACATCGAACGGAAAGTGTCCGCAGGTGAAGGCGAACGCCATCGACGACGAAGACGACTCGGATGACGAAGAGGAGGACGAGACAATGAAGCCCATCGACCTGGCGTCTTCTTCGGCGGACACCGATGGTGATCTCCAGATTAGCTACATCAAGAAGAATAATGCAGGTGCTGACGATGACGACGACGACGACGACGATGACGAAGACGAGGAGATTGAGGTTGACGATATCGACGATCACTTTGATGAGAAGAAAAAGTCATCCTCGTACTATGACGAATCAAACAACACCGACGACAACAGCAACGATGCTAAAACTACTAGTAGCGAGTCACGCCTACCAATTCTCAAGTCGATGCTCTCTCCGAGTGAGCTGCAGACAGAAGAAAAAATTGGTAAGTGCCATTTGTTTCTACTTCTTTTCTCCTCGTTGAGTTCCAGTAGAATCGATAGGGCGAGTTGATTTCTCGGAATAACGGCACCAGTGCGATTGCCAGTGTTTCTGCAACTGTAGCCGAGCACAGTCGCCTCTCTATCTGCAATTGTTGGCCACTCGATGCTACTCTAGATGAGCAGTGCACTTACGCACAGTCATATGAATGCTTATCGTCGATGCGACTACCCTTAGCCTGCCATCTGCTTTTATCAGTTCTGCATTCGCTCAGACGTACGCACACTTGACGTACTACCCTCTTTAGCAGCTTCGTTTTCCTACCAATTGCATCAGATCTACCAAGTAAGCACTCACAGAGCAACAGTGAATGATGTGATTCATGATGAAAGTTGTCCACTGATGAGGTGCATCACCCGATTCTCGGTCCAGATGGTCTGCCAGGACATTGACTCTCTTTTTCGCTGACTGTGCCTCAAACAGAGCCATCACTTGCCGACACTTTCAGGCCAATGGCACCAGACAGAGGCGCACACCGTTCCACTGGCCGCAATTGAGTCTTTCAGCAGAGGCGGCAGTAGGCTTGTTGCCGTCTCTCAGTCCATCAACTGCTTTATCGTGTCTATCACCCAGTTTCCTTATCGCATCACTGCGTCACCCTCTTAACCCGTCTTTCTTTTCTCCTGGTCTGCTTATCGATGGCACCGACTTTTGCTGTACTTTGCACTGTTTGTACTGCTTTGCTGTGCTCGTGATTTCTCAATCTATCCCACTGCAAACCGACCCTTCGGACACATCGACAGAGAAAAGTTTGCACATAGATCAGCATCGCCCATCTCGCACACCGAGGGTGAAACCCCTAATTGGAGTGCTTAATTGTTTTCAATGCTCAGTGCCGAGTGGCACTGCTTTCTAAATCTCCGAAAATAGCGATTCAATTAAAGTGTGAGTGTGTGTGCTGTACTAATGAAAAAATAAATCATGGTGACCGGGTGAGATGGGCTTTGACTGCCAGTGATGCCACTCTCAATGATGCATCTCGGATGCTGATGGCTCCTTTGCCTGCTCACCACCACTCTCTTCAGCGGCGCCATGTCAAACGAGGTCAAATGTAAATTTACCTCTCTCTCTCTCTCTCTTCCTCGCTCCCTCTACTCATTTCTCGGGTGTATTTGCAGTGTTGCTGTGTCCCCCTCTGTTGAATGACCCTTTGCTGTTCTATATTTAAGCCCCTGGTGGAGAAGAGGCGCCTTTGAGGTACCTTCATACACCTTCACTTGCACAACAGCTGCAGCAACAGCAGCTAAAGCCAAACTGCAGCAAAGAGAGAAAAAGAAAGAGCAGGAAAACTGTGTCGCCGTCGACCTCACACCTGGCGCCAAGAATGCCACACCAAAAGCACAGGCCGCCAACGGTGCAAGTGAAATCTTTTTTATTCCTCCTTTTTTTGCATTCCTTGTACCGTACGGCGGTGTTGGTGTTGTCAGTACCGACACTGGTTCATCTATCCGTTTTCCCCATGACCATAGTCGCTCTCCTCCACCCCTGATTGTCCTCATTTCGCCATCTGACCATAATCACATTATCATGATGAGATAAGTGAAGTCACTAGTCACTCACTCACACTACTGCTTCAGATTAGACTGACTGACTCAGTGAGTGAGTGAGTGAGTGAGGGGCACTTGTGCTATTGCCTAGTGGGTACTGTGCCGACCGGTCGAATGAGGTCACCTTCTGACTGTGTCTTCAGCAGTGTCCGAACGCTGTACTCTTCGTCGCGAAGCTTGAGCACAGTGGCCAGTGCAGGAGACAGACAGCAGCAACAGCAGCAGCAGGCATTTGTCCAGCTACCCTTGATGTCGCCCGAATTGAGTGCACAGAGCAGTGCAAAGTGTGCCACAGTGGCCGCACTACCCATTGCGGTAATCAGGTTAACCGTTAACCCAACTGCATGCCTGCCATTGTCGTTCTTCTCTATCTTTGCCTACCTCTCTTTCTCTCTCTTCTCGCATCGTATTCCTCTTTTCTCTTTCTCGCCTCACTTATCGCTAGCTCTCTGGCAACTCTTTCCCAGTGGAGCAGGCAACCAGGCACAGCACACACACAGCCAGGCAGGCAGGCAGTCAGTCAGCTTCGCCATCGAGGGCGTCAGGTGTAATTGTCAATTGTTGAAAGTAGTCGTCTAATGAATAGCGTACACACACACACCGTGGGGTAATCGTTCGCTTCGCGGCACATTGCTCGCTCTCTCTCTCTCTCTCTCTCTCTCTCTGCTCTTGTGTCGCCTGGCCTCCGCAACAGCCATCAGCAGTACCGCCGTCATCCTGGTGGTACCTTTAATCAAACAATGATTGACGTCGGCAGTATTCGCATTTTATGGCAATACCTGCACTGCTTGCCGCAGCCCTGCTCTGACACACTTGTTGGCCCCTCTGTCGCTGCTTCACTGCTTTGCCATTCTCAATCTCTCTTTCTCTAAACAAAGAAGGATTGTTGATGTCCGTCTCGGACTCGGCTCCTTCGGCAAGTGGTACCTGGGTGCTGTCGCATTTTGTTTGCATCTCCTGCTGTCTTTTGTCGCTCACTGACACGGGAAAAAGGCAGAGAATGTCATGAAAAATGTACCGCAATTTGTGATGTGCCTTACATTGATAAGGCACTCACATACACTCAGACAGTGCACTGCAGTACTTCCTTCTTTACAAAATTCTGCACAGATCGTCTGATTCGTGTGTGTGTGTGGTCAGCAGTGAATCATGGTGCAGTGTGAAGCCTCTCCATCGCCGTCATCTGGCTTCATACAGAGGCGCAGACTGCTGGCAGTGTTGCATGTGAGGACATCGCCAGTGCATATCGCTTTGGCGTCACTGCCACCCTACCACCTAGCCACTGTACCCACGGTGCAGCACGCGCCTTTCTCCTCATTCTTTCTCTCTCTCTCTCTTCTCGTTACCTCTTCTCGGGCTTCACCACCAATCACCACGAGAATTTCCTGTGATTTCCCCGCTCTTTTCCAGTCACTGGTGCGCGGCAATAGACGACGCAGGCTCACTGGTTGTCCACTTAATTCAACGTGCCAGCAATTGTCCACAATTGATTACCTGTCTGATTGATGCTTCTTCTCCCATTGTTCCCTTTGTCATTCCCTTGCTCCCCATTATCTTTCTCTCTACCTTTCTTACACACACACACTGGTTCGCACCTACTGTGTCAGTGGTGATGGTGGTGGTGGTGGTGTTGGAGCTCTTTGATGCTCTTGTTTCCCGCTGTTGACCACTGCATCTTCAGTGCTAGTAACGGTGCAACGGTAACATCCCTGCAAGGTGTCAACGGACACGCTTCTTTGTTCCGTTGACTCATCTTGCCCCTTCTGACTCGATTGCACTCTTCTCTGAATGGTGCATCTCTTTCTCTTTCCCTTCATGACGCCACAAAGCCTGGAGTTTCAGTGGGACAGCAGCAGCAGCAGCAGTCTACTTTTACTGCTCAGCCAGCTCTTCTGGCCACCACCACCACCACTACCGCAACAGTGCACGGTGGAAACCTGTTTCTGAACCGTTTTCTATTTCCTGATTACCTCCATTGGTGGCCGCATTCACAGTATACTTAACCCGTGCGTGGCGCAATGTCTTCGTTGTTCCTCGTGACCCGTTTTTTCTTCTTTTCTTTTCTATCGCTCTTCACTCTCGCCTCGCTGGCTAGTGAACGAAGCGAGTCAGTGTGTTAGGGCAACACCACCACCATCATCATCACCACCACCAGCACTTCCACCTCCACCTCTCTTCAACACCGGGCGCTACTACGCACCATCCAAGACACATTGTCTTCCCTGGCAGCACAGTAGCCGCACTGGTCACTTTCTGCCTGTTCTGTGTCCTGAACGATGTTCACCTGTCACCCTGTTTGCAATCATTTGAGGCCATTGGTGGTCAGAGTGTCACGTAGCACGTACTACCCGTTAGCGGTTTACCTGCCAGGCAGTGTGTTGCTCTTGCCAACCTTATGGACGGAGTGAGAGAGAAAGAGAGACAGGTGAAGCGATCTATCTGCGCTGCACTATTATCAGTCTCTGCCGATCGCGCCCGGAACGAAGTACGCGCTGCTGTGCCTGCAACAAGCAAAGCAATGGTCAGAGGTGAGACTGCTCTGTGCGGAGTGCCTGTGTCTATGCACTGTGCACTGCTCAGTCAGGTGAGCAGGTAGATTTTGTGCTAATTAGCTCGCGCCTCTCTCTCTCTCTCTCTCTCCTCTCCTCTCTCTCTCTCTCTCCCTTCAAGTCTTTTTCCCCGTTGGTGTGTAGGTAGTGCCTGATCAGCTTCAGATATATATGGAGTGTGTGCCAGGCTCTCGGTCGAATGTTCTGCAGTGAGGGCAGAGAGGGGGAAAAGTAGTAGCAAGAGCAGTGGAAGGGAAAGGAAAGGCTTTCCACTTCTGTGCCTGTGTAGGGGCGATAGCACTCGCGACACCTTTCGTGTTACACTGCTGGCATCGAATTTAGGCCATCGAGGTCTGTGAGCAGTACAGTTCAGTAGAGTAGACTCAGTGTACGATGGCAGGACAACCTAAACACTGGCGCACGAGTCGGTCCAATCAATCAGCCACAAACTGTCACTGTGTCACTGCTGCCGGTGTTGCTGCTGCTGCTTCTGTTGATCTACAAATCTCGCACTGCCTTCACGTGTCACCAAAACCAGCGGCACTAAGTGTTGGCGACAATTGACAATTGACCAGATTAGTTTTTGAGGTAAAAGGCATTCTCAGTACTGCTGCAACTACGCAATAGCTCAGCCGATGAAGACGCTTTTCACTTACAACTCGTGGTTGCGAACGTGAATGTAAATGGTCGACTGCATGCTAATGAACACTGGGCGGATTTCATAACAAACAGTTAGGCTAACGGCCATCTATTCGATGCCACTGGCATCGCATTTGTGCATACGAAAAGAAATGTAATTAGGCTCAGATTGCCTCCAGAATTGGCTTAGTTGTAGGAGTTCCTTGTGGCACGAAAAACACTATCACTAGCAGCAGCTGCAATAGTCCTACTGGTTCTGAAGTGCCTTCCGTTTTCCTGACTGCTAGCGGCGATCATTATTGCCAGTGATCGGTAGGGCTATTCTGATTGACAGCAGTAAGAGGACACTGTCGGCAGGACAATTCAATGCAAGTTTTGTTTTCATTTGCGATCACTAACACACTGCTCTACATGTCTGCTGTTAGATGTCAACGGAAACGGTCAGACCTGCTTTGGCACATTTAGGTCGACGTTCCGTTTCGGTGCTGACCACTGGAATTAGCGCTACCGGGGCGTCAGTCCCATCAACGGTCTGTTTTTTTATTTATTACCAACGCAAAACTGACCCACCGACTGTGACAGTATGGTCCACCTGAGTTGACAATTTGTCTTCACTTCCGACGGCGGCTGTCAGTCTTTGAAAGTCGATATCGATGCCACCATCACCCCCATCACTACGTCACTAGTTATTTCTTTTTCCAACGTGGATATACTTTCTCTAAATTGCCTCCAGCGTCAGGTCAATGAGATGCAGGTGTGTGTGCGTCGCTGTTGATCAGACGACACTTGATGGGCCACCGCTCAGGCGATTCTGCTGTGAGAGCAGCAGCACCGAGTACTCAAATCAACACTCACACTCTTTCTCTGTCGCATCGATCATCGCATCAGTGGCTCGTTCAGCATTGCCATGTCTTGGTGCCATTGTAATTTACAAGCAACACGCACAACCTGCCTGCATGCAAATTACCTTGCCTTGCTCTCTCTTTCTCTTTCTCTTTCTGACTTTGCCGATTGACAAGGAGCGATCGTGTTTTGACTTTGCTGTAAGTCAACGCGTGCCTATTTTATTTGCCCCTCGTTAGCACACAAGCGGGTGAGTTTTTAAATCTGCGGGTAATGATCCCAGCAAAGTGCTGGCAACACTTGTCAGTAGCTGAATTTTATCAAGGAAATTCCACTTCCCAATCACTTTCTCACTCTCAGCACACTCTGCCACTGTCCATTTGTGGCCTTAATTTTGCCATTGTTTTGTGAAAGATGTGACGATGCCGTGCCACATTGCACTTTGCTAAACTAGCCTCACGGTGATTAGTGCAAGTGATCAGAGGAAAATTGTACCAAACAAGAACCCCGTTGTTCTCATTCCCGTCCCTGCTGTCGACATGTCCGGGTTGCCGTTACTGCTACTTTGCCCCTTCGTTCTTCTATTCTTGTTCCCTGTGAGTGCAGCAGAGTGACGAAAGCTGCTGCTGTTTTATGTTCAGTGATCGTCACCGAGGATCACTCACTTGAAGCTGCTGCTGACTTCTGCTGATGCCGAGTGCCGCTACTCTGCAAGGAGGAAAACTGACCTAAACTCCAGCGTTGAGCTGAGCTGAGCTGCTTTCTGCAGCCCCTCAACTCTCTCTGTGAGTTAGTCAGTGGCACTGGCACCCACTTAGGCAGTAGCCAGTCAGCCAGCATTGTTGTGGCCTACATTTGGCTGTGTGTCGTCGTCGTTTCTGGCGCTGTCCTCTCCGTCTTCGTGCCCCTTTCACTGCGACCAGCAATCGGCCACTTCCCGAGAGCACTCCTCTCTAGACACTACCACTGCCGTACTACTGTCACGTTTTGTCTCCAGCACAGACCACCTTATCTTAACTAACGCACACTCACACACTGCTAAATGCTAATGTTTTCACTTGATAGAGTCTCTCTTCTTCTCCTTTTCATTCTCTCTGCCTCGCCTGTTGCGCTACTCTCAATCTACGGTACTTTTCCAGAAGCGATTCGCCCTTCGACCCGTACGCACCACTGATGATCTCATTTGGCTTCTAGTCAGTATCTGCTGCGAGGCTTTGCAGCAAAAAGCCCACTCACTGAATGGGCTTTGAGTATTTGTGGTTTCTGTGTGAGATCAGTCGTGGGCTAGTTGTCTTCGGTGATGATGGTTTGTCCTCCTCCACCTCCACCACCACTGCCACCACTTCTTCTTTTCTTCCCTTCCTTCCACCTGTTTCTGCTCGCACTGAACTACTAGCAAGGGTTGGCAGTAGTTGAAGCACTGTTTGCAGTGCAACTTGTTGCTCTCTGAGGCCTGCTTGCAGTTCGTAACCGGTGGGAGCACAGCTCCTCTCAGCTGACAGCAGCACAGCCTCTCTGCGACGGCAACTGGGCGATGTAGGTCAGTGCGCGGCGATCGTCGTTCGTCGCAGAGAGCAATCGCTTTCGCTTTTTTCTCGACCTGCACACACACACACTGCCATCTCCGCCTGCACGTGCTGGTGCACTGGCTCATTACGGACGCCATTAGAGTTCCACTCTACTGTAACCTGTCGGACCTGTTCACTCTAAGTGGACAGTGCTCACAAAAGCACTTGCACTTGCTGCTCAGCCAATGATAACCCTTGCTAGTAGTGTGTACGGCAGCCCAGTGTGCAGGCAGGCAGTGAAAGGTAGCACTCCGACGGGGATGACCTCTTCGCGTGACCTCTTTGGAAGTGGTGTGTGTGTGTGTGTCTGGCTGTTGCACGCACTGGAACGTTGCATCTCCACTGCTCATATTTGCATATTGCTGTTGTTGCCTTCCATGGTAGTCAGACGAGGGATGTGATGAGCAGTGATGAACAGAAACGATGCTTCACGTATGCCTCTTCCCCTTCGGCCACTGCTCTTGTTGTCTTCGTCGCCGTCGGTGATGTCATTCGACGGGGATGACTATCGTAAAGAGTCGACTGGGTGTCGCTGGGCAAATGAGTACTGCCAGTGTGTGTGCTTCCCATTCAGTCTCACTCATCCTCATCAGCGCCCGTAGCCCACTTGTCATCGCGCCCGCAACTGTGCCTTCAGTGCGTTCAAGTCCGAACGGGATGACTTCAATCAGCGCCAGTGTAGAAGAAGAAAGAAGAAAGAGGTCAAATGAAAAAGACCTGCAGACAGGGGAACAGTAGTGATGGTGGTGATGGTGGTGGTGGTGCATTTGAGTCTGCAAGAGGGAAGCAGGCCAAGTGACGAGGCGCAATGTGACCACCACCACCAGTGCCTTCGTTCTGGTCATTCCCACCGCAGGATGGAAACGGTGGCTCAACATCTTTCACTTCTTCTCTCCACTGCTCACTGTCCTCGTGCAGGTCATTTCTCTCAGCAGCGGACACTCTTCACTCACTCACTCCCTTCCCTTCGCGCGCACCTGCTTTCGTCGTCATCTTCCGTAATCGGACTGAGAAATCGGCAACTACGACTTGCAGGCTGTTGTTGATATGACCGATGCACGCTTCCCTCCAGCTTCAACTTCAGCTTCACTCATTCACCGCAGGTGTACGGCTAGGAGACGGTGATGGCGGTGATGGTGGTGGTAAAAGAACTCTTGCCCAGTAAAACGCTTAGCAAAGTGCATCTCCTGGAGGGGAGAGCAGCACTTGTTTTCACTTTCCCTTCTCTTTCCCCCTTCTTTGCCTTCTTCCTTTTCCCTTCCCCTCACTTCATTGGGCACACAGGTCGCGTCATTTCGAGTTGTGTCGACGACACAACAATGGCGCCCGCTGACTCTTCGAGAGTGGTGGTCAGTGATGGAGCAGAGAGAGAGAGAGAAAGGAAGAAAGGGAAAAGATGACGACGACGACGACAACGACGGTGATGATGATGATGATGATGAGAATTGGCGCAATCACGGCAGCACCGCGAGGGCGGCCATACAAATTGTTGGCAGCACTTGTCGTCGTCGTCGCTTGCACCGTTGTACACCTTGGACTGAATCGGTGCCGCTGCAGTAATGGCGGTAGTCAGTGGAAGAGGGCCAGTGGACAGTATTTCAATGGAGTAAGGCTGCCTAATTGGTCGTGGCCATTGTGCCACCGGGCTAATTGGTACATCTGTCATTATCAAAGAGAGAGACTGTGCTTGTGCTACTGCTGCTACGGCCCACTGCTGCCCGAGTTGGCCGACGAATGGCAGCCATTCAGCTACGCTCATTCGGTGTAGTCATTCGCTCCGAAAGCCAATGATAATCACTGCAATGGCTGCTTCTGTTGCTGTTGTTGTTCAATCAATCGGCGACGGCGGTCGTTGTCGTCTCAAGACTGTTGCACCTATGCGGCAGCAGCAACAACAGCTCGGTTGCATAACAGTCACTTTCTCTCTTCCATTACGCTCTCCCTTTCTTGCAGTACATCGAATTGAGCCCAATTTTGCTGCACTGATGGCGGTCGTACGTATGGCAATTTTGCCTTCATTTTGTCCCGAATGCCGTTGTGTGCCTCCTCGTTATGCTGGTTCAATGGAGCACAGCAATCACCGCTGTAACGGCTCAGCTGTGTTCAGCAGTACTCAGCTCAACTCTTAACTCTTTACTACGTGCTTGCACAACAGTCCAGCTGGCATTGTAAGCGTGTGCTAAGCTCAAGTATACCACCGCAGTGAGGATGCTGCAAAACCGCACTTCTTGGAGCAGAGGTTTCTCTTTCAAATTGGTCAGTGCAGTTAGTCAGTTTGCATTGTCTTCACTAGTTGCGCCTTCTCCTCTTTACAGTGACCTTTTTTCTCTGGTGCTCTTGCTGGTTAGCAGTGAACTGCTCTACTTCCGCATTTCGCATCTCTAGCCTCACACTCGATCAAGCACTCCAAAATAAGCGGCAACTCAGTCACTTTCGCTTTCTTAATATAGCACGGTCGCATATTAGCTCATATGGGTGCACTCAGTTATTATATCATTTTAGTCTTCTTCTTTTTTACTTTTAAAGGCGACTTTCAAGTGTCTGAACAAGAGTTTTCTGTAAAATGCAAACATTCTACTAGCAGTTTGACTTGAAAAAGAACAGTTTTATTGCATAATTGTTTTTCTGAAACAGTGATGTTAGTGTTTTCCCATTTTTCAACGGCAAAACAAAACAAATGCACAGATGTGTTTCGCACTGGTGGTGAGCAACTCATTACCCTTTAGAGCATTTTACAGTGCCACCACAGCAGATGCTGCTCTTTGACACTGTTTTCGGAAACCATCTGTAGTGCATTTGCTGACTGGTGGTTCCCAATGAAGGGTTTAGGCTCAAAGAGGAAAGTGAAATATCCACCCTTGGTTGAAAACCTGAAGTGATCATCACTTGACGCCATCACTTTTTCCGGCATTGACGTTGCCGCCATTTTCGGCGCCCCACTCTTCGAGTCAGACCGAATGGTAGTCATCTCCTTCTGAGGGCATTCTTGGCGCAAGACACGCACAACCCTGCCATGCTCAAAGAAGAAAAGTACTTCTTCTTCGCGTCCTTCTTTCCTTCGGCGCCCCTCCTTGTGCACACCCGCCTAATTGCACCACTGCCTCTAACTAGTGCAGTAGTGGTGGTAGTGAGCATTCTTTGTTTATTCTTAGACTTTCTCCTCTCGATGTGCTCTTTATCTGAGCGTCATTTGGGTCGACAGTGTACAGCCGAAGCAACAGTGCTCTGTTTGTGTGCCTGTGTTTTGCATGCACTGGCTGCATATCTCGATCGGCACCGTACAGCATACACACTCGCACACACTGGGGAAGCATGTGCTTCGTGTAGGTGTACGGCAAAACACTTTCACTTTGAGCTGCTCAGCAAAGCTAATGCTTTTTCAGCAACGACGGTTTGCGGTTCTGTTTAGACAAGCGAGGGTTTTATTTTTAAAGCATCATTTTAAACTGCTAACTGCAAAGCTATTCCCTGAGTTGTGCTCATTTCTGCTGGCTCCATCAAAGTGCATTTTCCTCCTCATCGTCTCATCCACTGTTTGTGTGTTTCAATTGGCAGTAGCTTGAGCCGGAGTTGCGGGTGATTGCGGTTGTGGCTGGGTAGAACTTTTTGGCAACGGCGTTGGAAGTGGTGATGGTGGAGCAACTAAACTAAAGAGAAGGTCACTCAGTTGAAGCAGTTACCATTCTTAACAAGTTTACCCATTATCAAAAACTTTTCGACATGGTCAAAGTTATTTAACATTCGATTATTTCTTGTAACTTTTAAGCGTTGCTTTTAACTTTCGTCATTTCGTTTCTGACCATCAAAGTTAAAGAATAGATTTCACCGGAGGTAGACTTTGCTAACTATCTTTTCATTTTGCTTTATATACCTGGCGTAACCACTGCCTCATTCATCGCTACTACTGGGGCATTGTCTTGCAATGTTGCATATTCTGCCCAATTCCGCACAAGAGCAGCTATTCATTTGGCAAGTCGGCAGTGGAAGGTCGTCACCGAGCAGAGCAGCGAGACCAACGCGAGCCTCGGACCTTGGCGGTGCAGGAGTCATTGAGTCAAAGTAACGCAACAATGGCCACACAATGATCGACGCACTCATTACGGAAAAAGAAGGAAAGAGAGTGAGAAACTGCCACTGTTGATGTAAGCTGTACGTTGAGTGGAGTGCGCGATTCGAGTGTACAGCGCCAAGAACCACGCCGACTGAAGGAGCCATTTTCTTGGCGCATCCTTGAGTTGACTTGCCTGCCAACTATACAAGCGATGTGACTTCACTCGTAATTGCCCACCCCGATCACTCAGGGATTCATTTGTTTTTTCATTTTATTTTTTAACTAGCTGGCCCTCAATCTTTAACCGTACGGCACTGTTGCTCTTAATTTGTTTTTTCATTTTTAATGTAAAACGGATGCAAGAAATGATCAAGCGTGTTTGAGAAAAAACTGGCAGTGTTAGTTTTTGTTCATTTGTTTGTTTCTCTCATTTGCCTCAATTCTGTTTGTCAATTATGTTAGCATTGACATTTCTCGATTCACCATTAAAGGGATGTTAAAATTCTAAAAGTAGTCCAACACACACACAAGTTCCAGTTGTATGCTTTCAATGAGGTGTACAAATGCGTGGCCGAGTTCAACACTGCTTAAATGACCTAATTTGACAACATATCTAAAGAAGGTACAATAAAGTGGAAAGACATTTCCTCGAATAGTGACACTTTATGACATTCAAATAAGTTGATTATTAGGAAGGAAAAACTACCGTTGTTGTTTTCATTTAATCATGCTCTCTTTAAGAAATACAATGCTAATGTACCTCTTCTTCTTCTTCTGCAGAGATCACTCTCAACCCAAATGACTTCTTCGCTAACAATACCAACGACAGCTCGGCTGCCGAGATCGACCTGAGCAGCAAATCGACTGAATCGGAGCAATCCTACAGAAAAGCTCATAACGGGGGGTTGCCCTCCTCCTCGACGGCAGAGAATGGAGGCAGTGCTGGAGGAAGAGAGGTCAGCACATCGTCCAATGGATTCAGCGTCTCCTCGTCCTCATCCGCCGGGGAAGCTGCCAGTGGCGCGGCTGGCTCTGCCAGTTCAGCAAGTGGTGGCGGAGCTGGTGGTGGTGCCCAGCCGCAAACTGCAGCAGCGGCGGCGGCGGCTGCAGCCATTCTGGCTGGCTCTCTGCACTCGCTGCCCCCGCCGAGTCTGCCGGGAATGCCGGGCACGATCAGCAACCTGCGCATAGCCCTCTCCTCAAAGAAGCCCAATGTGCCCTCGACGATGCTGGCGACGATAGCGGCCGCCAATGGACTGAACATCAACATGGACGCCATCCGGCCGCACAAGTGCCACTGGCCTGACTGCAAGTTGCCACCAAGGACCGAAAGACGCTGCGCACCCATATGCGAATCCACACCAAGGAGAAGCCCTTCAAGTGCTCATTCCCCAACTGCAGCTACGAAACGGGTGATCCGTCGAACTACCGAAAGCACAAACGACGACACATTGCGCACACCATTTTTGCCTGCGACTTTGACGGCTGCAACTTTACCACGAACAAACCCGACTTTATGCAGAGCCACATTGCCATCCACAAGGGGTAAGTGCTCGTGTTTGTTGCGCACACATGTCGTCTCTTCATGTTTTCTAACTCACTGACATCTCTTCCCTAGACTGAAGCCCTTCCTCTGCGACTTTGAGAACTGTGCCTCCTCCTTCTACACTCGCTCAAAGTTGGAAGCCCACCGGCGCAAGCACCTGGCATCGGGTGAATTTCCAATGTCACTGGCGCACATAGACGAGAAGGACAAGCCCATTGTGTGCACGTACCCCAACTGCGGCAAGCGATTCATCAACGCCGCCGGCCTAGCCAGCCATGAAGTGACGCACCTGGCGACGCACAACAAGTACGGCGCATTTCTGGCAGAGCACGAACGCGAGAAGCCGGTCGTCTGCAACTTTCCCAACTGTGGCAAGCGCTTCCTCAACACCGCCGGTCTGGCCGGCCACGAGGTGACCCATCGCAACTTTATCAGCCAGAACATGGGCGCCATCTTTAAGAATCTGAGCTTCAATCAGCTGAAGACACTGGGCATCTTCTCGGTGGCCAATGCCAAGGGAGGCGGAGGAGGAGGGGGTGGTGGTGGTTCGGGCGCCTCTTCAGTCGGCGGCGGTGGGCCGCAGTCCTCGCAGTCGAGCAGCGGCGCCAACAGCAACAGCAGCTCGCCCAGTCCCCAGCAGATGCAGCAGTACCAACAGGCGATGCTGGCCGCACAAAAGTCAGCCGAAGAACATTCGACAAAGGAGGCCAATGGACAGGTCATCGTACTCGACATTTGAGCAGAAGAGATCTTCCTAAACTGCCTTCTCAAATCACCACAGCCCCTTCCGTCTCTTGCTTAATACTCTCTCTCTCTCTCTCTCTCTCTCTCTCTCTCACTTTCACTCTGTACAGCATCACTACTTATGACGGATAGCTGGTATCAGTGGGTGACTGTGGAAAGCCACCACCAAAACGAATCCCACCTCGGCACTCCCACTCTGACAATCCGTTCCCTGACCACCACCTTCAGCATCATCCCCAATACACCCCTCTTACCACCAGTCACCGTCGAAAGCCTTTGATTTGGATGCATATGTTTTCCTAGCACACCATACCCTATACACCTCTATATTTATACAGCTTCACCCCCACCTTCGCCCCCATACGCCTCTCCTATTAACTTGTTGTTGTTGCTATTGTTGTTGTTGTTGCTGTTGTACCTCTCCTGTACATACCCTCTAAAGCCCTATGCCCTTGTTGACCCATTTCAGATATTTACCATAGCCATTACTATTCACCTGCATCGTCCATACCACCACCACCACATTTTACTACCGAAAGTACACACAACCGCTTGTATAGAGCCCCATCCCACTGGTAGTTTCTACCCGCGCCTAGTTACTTGTACCCAAATCGGCGGTCCGCTCTGTCCACGGCCGTCACCTTCTCTAGGTTTCAACTAATCCAATCTGTTGTTATGTTGTTGCTCTCTTCTTGTTGACTACCTTTGTATATTTCCTCCCCTTTTGTATCTCGCCATTGCATTGTCGAAGATGAGCCAGCGGCTGTTGTTCTTGTTGTTGTTGTTGGCCAGCCAGTTCATCAGTTGACAGTTGCAGCCCCCTTCGTTGACAGAGACCCGAGTCAGTATTCTTCTACTTTTATCTGTTGTTATACACTTGCAAGTTTTATCTTCTTCACTCCCTGTCCGTACAAAGAACACCGAACGTACAACTTTTATTTGTATACTAAAGATTTGAAATAAAGCCCTTTGTACATTTTATGATTCATATTTGATGTGTTATTTACAAATCAGTGTTTATTTTACCAAGCAGGCTCAAGAGGTGAATCTTTGATTTTAATAAAAAAAGGTTAGACGTGGGCTTGCAATAAAGGATTGGGGAAAACAGCATATTATCGACAATCAAGCTATTTGTGAATTTATGACAAGGTTGGTCTATTTCTTAATATCACCAATATCGTCGATGGCTTCTTCTTCAATTTCGGCCCACTTTTCCGGAATCACATCCCACAGATCGTCTTTTACGTCACCTTGGATCACAATTTCGTCTGCGCCTGTTACAGATGATCCACAAGCAAATCGAGATGCAAAGAACTTGCTAGCGTCTTTGAGATCAATTCCGAATGATGCTAGGCCAGTGACAACTGAAAAGTGACCAGTTTAAAGTTAAAAATATTAAATGTGTTATCTTACCTGTTACGTATTTCTTTTTGCCTCGATTTGCCCGAGCCAGTTTAACAAACCTCTCGCCAACTTCCTTCTTTTTGGGCTTCAACAGCGCCTTGCCTCCTCGTTTTTGACGGCCCTTCTTGCTCTGCTCATCATCTCCGTCCGCTTCACCATTATCACCATCTGCGTATTATAAAAATTTATAAAAATAAACTGTGCAAAGTGGCTGTTTTTATACCGTTTGTATACAACTGAGCGAACATGTCGGGTAAAGTTTTTTCAAGCCATTCTTTGCATTTTGCAAAGTTTGAATAGTATTCACAAAACTCCAGAGGCATTGAGCATTCTACCAAAGATATAATTAAGTTACTTAAATCGTTAAATTAATTTTAAAAAGCGGTAACAAACCTCCACAGTATTGTACTTTAAGCGGATACTGAATGCCTTCAATTGGTCCATTTGGCAGCGTTTTTGGCACCCCAGCTGCACTCTCGACTTCTGTAGACATTTCGGCGGCTAATCAGATTGTTCAAACTGAAAATTTACTTAATGAATTCAATAAAAACTTGGTAATCAATAAACCAAAATCAGCCGGCCACGATGCAAAAGTTTTGTAAGCAAAAAATTTCAACACAATTACACTGGTCGTAAATGACGTGACGTAGAATGAAATTTGAATTTTTGAAAACCCGGAATTTTGTGGCAGTAAAAGAATTTTTGAAAATCATGACATTTTATACAAATTTAACAAAAAAAGGGTTTATTGTATTGTTTTAAACAAAAGTTAAAACACGTGATTGTTTAATAATGTTGCAGTAACTTATGATTTTTTTGTTGAACTGTTTTTTAATAAAAACGTGTGTAATTTTTGAATTAATATTGCGTTACGCAAAACGTTTTTTAAGAATTCGTATCTATTAATTAATTTTTTCTTTAACATATTTGCTACTGTATTCAAAAGATAAACAGAGACTTTGGCCAATATAAATCGTTTGCCAAATTGGCGATGCTAATCGAACATCGACAGTGTGACACTGATGCGTGTTACTCATATGAGATGGAAACGATTAGATTGTCTCTGACGCACTCAACACTAGGAAATCACCAGCAGCATCACCAACAACACAAAACACTGCAACAAATAAGTGATTGATTATTTCTTTCTGTTTGCACTGTTTTCACTAAATGAGTAGATCATCTTATCAGCTGAATAAGAAAATCACCAGCCAATGTGCTTCAGGAGCAGAGTGTGCACTGCCGCTTGGTGCGACTTGTAGAAATCCTCCACTATGCAAAAACCTATTTGTCAATATGTGCATTTTTTCAAGTGCTTTTTACTTTTATTAACCCTTCAAGTGATACTCCAAGTTCCTCCTAGTCAATGTTGGTCTCGACATGACATCTCTACATTACGACTTTTACAAATTGTCCATACTCATGGCGATAGAACGCCAAGGTAAGTTAGAGCATATCTAATAGCATACTGATGAATACTAACTGGTGCTTTCAAGTCACTTTGTACACAATGACCCATACTCCGATATGTCCCGCTTTTGGATAGAAGGTGTCAATCAACTGACCAGGAAAGGTAAGGCGAATGGTTTGTTTTGTTTATTGTGTTCATTTTCACTTTCATTTACAGGACGAAATAGAATGTTTGAAATAGGACAGTTTCTTAATGAAGCCTACAGTGACTTTTTGGCCAGGCGAACTGTTCCGATAGAGCAGTTTATGACTGTCCGCAGCTCTGGCTCGAGACGGTGTCTGGAGAGTGCCTCACTGCTGGCAACCGGTCTGCTTGGGCCACCTCGGCAAGAGCAACTGGGAAGGTGGGAGAACATGTCCGAGTACGAGCGACTGTCCACCTACTGGCAGCCAATTCCAGTCAAGTCCATTTACCCGAAAGGCACCGACCCTCTGCTGGACACCATTGCGCCCTGTCCTAATGCCGAGGCAGAGTTTACAGAGATGCAGTTTAAAAACGAAAAACTGCGCAGCATCTACAATGAAAACCGAGACTTTCTGGAGGAGGTGTCCATGTACGCAGGCGAGCGGATCAACAGTCTGAAGAGTGCCTATGACCTGTACCAGGAGCTGTTCATCGAGCGGCAGTACGACTACTACTGGTGGAAGGAGCCTTTCAATGTTTGGAGTGAAGACTACGAAGCTTATGCGGTCAGCAAACTGAGGGAGCTCTCTCGTCTTTACTGGTCGGTGCAGTACGACAACCGGTAAGGAGCAAGGCAAAGAACGCTTGAACTACCTTCCATTTAAACTAACTCCTCAATTATGTCACTAAAATAGAGTACTGCAGACACTTCGAATTGGACTACTGCTGAAGGAGCTGAACGCCAACATTGCCAATTACATCAGTGGAAGGGCCACCAGGCAGAAGGTGTTTATCTACTCGACCCAGGACACTAAAATCGCCCTACTGCTACACGCCTTTGCCATCTATAACGGCTACCTTGTACCTCCCGGTGCTTCTCTTCTTTTGGAGCTGCATCAAAGGCAGCAGTCAGACAGTGCCCAGCAGACAGCTGACCTAGACAGTTACTTTATTCGACTGTACTACTACAATGAAACGTACAGCTCTGACTACGCCTACCAAATGGCCTCGGAGAGGATATGCATTGGAGGAAAGCAGGGCAGCCAGAAGGAGAAACAGTCAAGTGGTAGTTGGCACTGTCCAGCGAGGCACTACCTCGCCCAAACCTCCACTCTGACGCCCTTTGACTGGCAGTACCAGTGTGGACTGAAGAAGCTCACCCTCAGCTACTTTGCCGTGAACATGTGGATTCTCGCCACTAATTTTATCTTTTTACTATCTCTCTTCATTGTACTTCGAATCTACAGTAGCTCAATCAGACAGAGATGCTCAAGACGGGCCTGAAACATTGCCTCTTTTCCTTTTGATCAAGATTGTTTTTGTCCTTTTATTTATGCAAAAAAAATGTAAATAATAATAAATAAATTTTTAACTATAGACAGAAATAATTTGCCAAACAAGGTGATGATGATGATGATTGATGATGATGATGATGATGATGATGATGGCGGTAGTGAGCAGGAGCTGTCAGGACCCAAAAGCGTCAGCCGCAGAAAGTATTCTACCGGCAAGGATGATCAGTTCTCAAAAGCAACAAAACAAAATGAACATGTATAAAGTAAATGAAAAGTGTATATGAAATGGATATTTATGGTGAATCTTTTTACAGTCTAAAAGCTGGCGTTAAGAATATATAAAAATATTTTGCTTTTTAGAAATGTGTAATAATTTGATGAAGGCCTAGTTTACACCAGCTGAACGCGTTTTTCGTTGATCATCTCATCCAGTTCAGGACGCAATGACTCGGGAAGAAACTGCTTAGCACGCTCAAAATCTGATCTCTTCATTGTTTGACCAGCTTCGAGTTTGTCGAGGTTAAAAGCGAGACCCATTCTCTTGAGCACTTCAAAATCGTCATGAATTTCAAAGGTGTTGTCAAAGTTAAAGAGGTACTCTGACTTGTCGCGAGAAATGGAGCAATCGATGAGAGTTTTTTTGTCTGTGTTTACAATGATGAATGGCAACTTTATGATGGAATTTGAGTCGGGTGGGTTATCTTCTTGGTTTCGCTGGATGAGATTTTTAAAGGCAATTTGCTGGATAATTAGCTCACGCAGTTGCTGCTTCTTTGCCTTGATTCTCTCCAGTCGCTGCTTTCTTTCTTCCTCGAGCTCGGAGCACTCCTGCTGAGCATTGGTAGGGAGGCCAATCCACTTGATTTCCTTCTTCTCCTTTGAGATGATGTTGATGGCCATCAAAACATTGAGGGCGTCATACACACGCCGACGAATGTTTTTCTGGTCAAAGGGCTCTGCATCACTGGTTTGAAAGGAAGCTCGACTAGCAACTGGATCGGCGCTGAATTCGGCAACCAGCTCATCGGCCACTTCATTGTACGTGGTAGTGCCTTTATTTCGCACTTTTTCGCATACCTATTTTAAAAGTAATTTGTAAACAAGCTGCATTGACAAGGAGCAAAATATAACCGTACTTTCATGGAGAAGTGGCGTAGGCCTTTGCCAGTCTTTGAGTCTTGTTTGCGTCGCTTTCCGTTGTGCGAACTCATGTTGCTTTTAGAAAAAGTCTACTCGTAGAAGCAGACAATAAACAGTTTTGTTGACGTTGCTAAACGAGGGTCTTGAGAGGAGCGTAGCTGAACCACTGCCTATGAAATGTGATGACAAGTACACCGATGATCTGATGACTTCTCAGGTTGAAAGAAGGGCCCAAGCTAAGGGCATTTAAATGGCAGGTAAAGCTGTTCAATCGGGTCGAAATCTGCCAATCTTTAATTTGGGAATGCGTTTGGAGGGATTTTGTGCACGGTGGAAGGCGGAGCCTTTGGTAGACGTGATCGCAGACGACGTATTCTTTAAAATCGCAATTACTAAAATTGAATATTTTTGTAATCTAGAAACATGATTTACCTTTTAAAAGGCAAAATATTAATTGGGCAGTTTTGGGGCAGTTGTGGGTCAAAGAAATTAAAAAGTTAAATGTCCTTGACGCGGTCAAATGGAACCGCACAATGAGGCCAGTTGGTTTGCTCAAAATTGGCGCGAAATTGATGAAAGTAGAACTGTGACGCCACCAAACGAGCAAAACGTATACTAAAAAAACAGTGCGAGATGATTTTTTGTATCTCCATGTAAGTCTATGGAAAAAGATTTCTTTTTCATGGTGGATTAATAAGTGTTTCCAAGATATTTTGTTGTTAAATATAAGCTTATTTTATACAGAAAAACTTTCAGTTTAACATGTGTCTGGGTAAAACATTTACCTCAATTTCACCTTTTTAAAAATTAGTTTTTGTTTTAAATAAAAAAATTAGAGTTTTTGCGTGTTTGTAACAGCGTTTGTGAATGTTTTGATTCTTTGATTTTTTTGTCAGCATGTTTTGATTTCAGAAACATCAACAACAGTGTATATATAAAACATTTAATTTTTAAAGACCAGTTTGAAGCAACATGAACTCGGAAGAATTTCAGACGGGCGAGGATGTTTGCCATTCGCCTGAAAATGTACGTTCAATTTTTGTCGGTGACATTTACTAACAAATTTCTTTTAAATTAGGTTTATGATGAGGGAAATAGCAGCCCTGCCCAAAACAGTGAAGGAGATGACGATGATGAACTGGCTGCTGAATCAAATACCGAATCAGTCACCTCTGACCAGCATCAAACAGGCGACTCGGAAAAGTCTTATGCTCATAAAAACATCATTAATCGACGTGTATACGATGCCCTTAATGTTTTGATGGCCAAAAAGGTGCCTACCGTTTTAAATGACCCACCCACGCCAGCCTCTTCAGATGACAACGTTTCTACAACGCAAAGTACTGAGCACAAGTTTTTAAATGTACGAAAGAGAAAGAAAGTTGCCGAGGACCCCACAACAATGCCACTTTGTGATCGGCTATTTTTCAATCCGCCCCTCAACATTTTTCAGGCAAAAGAACGAGAAGATTCGAGCAAAAGTAATGATGATAGTAACCTGATGAAAGCACCTTTACCAATCGCTAAAAAACGAAGATCGAGCCGAACAAACAGTGCAGCCAGCCAATCAAGTCGTCGAAGCATAGACTCGATTGAAGTAGAAGAAAATATGTTGAAAAGTGGCGATGATACTTCAGAAAAGGACATGTCTTCAAATGATCAGCCACTTCTTGTTCTAGACGATAGTGGAAACATTGTCATAAGCAATCCTGGCTTAATGACGGTTGAAGATGATAAAAAGCCCGAGATAAAGATGCAATCTTCGACAACATACAACTCATTTCGTCGTCGTCAACGCCCGAGAAACACGTGGACCACGGAAGATACATCAATTTTTTACTATGCTCTAGAAAAGGTTGGTACTGATTTTTCCTTGATGGAAGCAATCTACTTTAAAAATCGTGGTCGTGATCGGAAGCAATTGAAACAAAAGTTTAAACGTGAAGAAAAAGTAAACCGCGAGTTTGTTGATAAGGTTCTTTTTAAATCCCTTTTAAACCAGTCATATCAAGCTCGGAGCCAATTGGTTCAGGAGCATGTTGGCGGTGAAACACCAGTCCGCATCGTTGAAAATGAAAGCACCAATACTGAAGAAGAATAGGTATTAGCAGCACTACACTCTTTGTTTTTCCTCTTCCCTACAATTACGAAAATTTTTTTGTTGTTTTTTGCTAGTTTCTAATTATTTTGTGCATCACTTATTTATATTTTGAGTGAAAATGTTATTGAATGTATAAAAAATAAAAATTGCATGTATGAAAAATAAAAATTGCATGTAAAAATGTTTTATACAGAAAATAATTTTAAATTTTAAGAATGTGCATTCTACAAACTTCAAAGTAGGCAAACTTGAATCTTGATTTTGAGTTTTTCTACTGAATTTGTAGGATGAAAAGGCTGGTTTTCTTTCAGTCTTTTTTAAATTAGAAAAAAGATGCAGCAAACTTAGTTTTCAGTGTAGCGATGATAGAAGGAGTGATAGTGGCGATGCAGTGAGGCAAATTGAATTGCTCAGTGAATGGTAACCGCACCATGGCTGCCTCGCTGTGCACCCCATGTCTTCACATTACAGATCTTGTATATTGGATTAAGATAATGTGATTTAGACATGTAAAGTTGGAGGCAATGGCCATCGATTCCTCCTCTTCTCCTGCTGCCCCTCTGACCACTGCCAGGGCCGGCGCCCAAAGCGGCCTCTTTCTCTGCCATATAGTCTTATCTGGCAGACCGCCGATCACACTGATACAGTGGAGTAAGCAGCGGACAGTGGGCAGTGTGGTCAAGACAATGCGTGACATTGCCTGCTTACATACAAAAATGCAATTGGTCGTGCTTAATTGCTGATGATTGCTGGCGCCGTTGGCTGCTGTACCGATGTGCATTGTCCATTTCATGCTGCTAGCGGGCCTTGCAGACGGGTAGGCCATTGCCCGGCGATGAACCTAATCATAAATAATTACCGCCAAGGCAGTAAGCAGCAACACACTGCTGCACACACACTTGATTGCCCTGTGCTGGGAAGCGTGGTCTGCCAGCCTATCGATTACAGATGATGAACATGGCCTCAGTCGGACTCAGTCCGGCATCGCCAGTCAGTACTGAGATGAGGCTGAGAAGTGAACTGGCACTTGAAGACACTGCGCTGCGGTACTGCACTGAAAAATGCTTTCTCAGAGCGCACAAGTTGATCAGTTGTGTAAAAGTGCAATTGGAGAGAACAGCGGAGCCCACTTTGCAAAGCAATACAATTCTTCTGCCAACTTTTGCCGTGAATTGATTCTTCACTTGCAAAGACAAACACTGAATTAAGGAGGAATGCGACTGGCCGCTGCGTTTCTGCTGCCAAATAAATTGTTCGCCAGAAGAATTGTGTTCTAATTTGCCTTTGCTCGCAATATTCTTTTTTGCTGGCGTCCTTTTTATAGCCAACAAAAGACACTGCTGCAATTAGACCTGTCTACAAAGACAACAGTGCCGTGTCGTGTGGAGCCTAGAACTGAGGGACATTACTGAAACTCAGTGCAACTTCCCGTTCCTTGTCAGGCCAATTGGCAAATCCTCTTCGGAGCAATCGCTCACTGAGGAAATGGATAATTCGCAATTGCTCAACTCGAGAAAAGGGCAGATAAATCGATAGAATCCGAATGCTTTGCACAAGCCTGCTTGCCTTGTAGATTGTCGGCAGAAGACGGGAAAAGCCATAAACTGTGTGACTGTCAATGCACTATGGGCATTACAATCATTAGGCATTGATCTCGCTGCTGCTTTCTTCTTTGACAGATTGTGATGTGACTTCTCTCTCAGTGTTTGTATCTTTGAGTGTATTTAAAATGTATCCCAATGCTGTTCTCTGTTTGCTTGACAATTTCTTCCAATCAGCCATTCAAGGACAAATCCATTTCAGTGGAACTTGCAGTGCTGGTGGGCGATCAATAGCTACTCAAATAATGACCATACAATGTAAACTTCGCTTGAGCAGCTAGTACCCTCCACACAAGTGCCCCCTTCCCTCTGGCCAAAACCATTTGTCGGGCCTAGTGACACACTGTGCCGGTGAGAAGCAGACGAAAACTGGTGCTAGAGCATTTCTTGGGTTAGGCAAAGAAAGAGGAGCACAAGAAGAGGACAGCCAAATGATGGCAAAGGCGGGTGGTAGTGCCGAGTATATATTAGCAATGGGCACTAGTGTGCCGCTCTTCAGAATGGCGCCAGCGTTCAAAGGCGCCAGTTCCCTCTGTCTCCTTCCTTTCTTGTTCTCCAGTACTGGAAACAGTCTGAATCTGTGCTTTACTTGTTCGAATTTGTATCCGGAAAACAATTGTGAAGCCTGTGCGAAAGTGATCAATGTCGATCACTTGTCGATAGCAGTGTATGTGAAACTCTCTCAAAACAGTTGCAGCATTTAATTTCAATACCAAGATGTTTGAGGACGTCATTTTCCGATAGTAGAGTCTGGTTGACACTCTACATTTCAGTTGACTCTCATTTCTTCTTTGTTTTTTCTACATCATCCTCACGTTAATTCAAATTGCCATTCACGTGCCATCGTCTGTTTCCACCGGTGCATACTAATTGTGTTATCACACCCAGGAATCACTACCATCACACACACACATACCGATTCACCAAATTTACCAACGCGTGTTTTTCCTGTGAATGTAAATCTTACGCCGGTGAGTTCAGAGTTGTGCAGTAAGTTGCTGAGCACAACTCCCTGATCAGCATTAATATTTAATAATGTCTGCAAACTTGCTTTCCACAAAAAGTTGCTCCCTTGATTCAATTTGCCGCACTGTTGTGATTTATGCGCTGCAAAGGACATATGCAACAGCAACGGCGACTGCTGCTGCCTCGTGCCACTGCCAATTGACACTTGTTTTCACTAAATAATGCATTTCCTATTGCTGATGCTCACAGTGTCACAGTACACCACTTCTCCATTGAGTGCTCAGTGATGAATGAATTTTGTCGATTGCCTTCTCACTTACAAGTGGAAAGTTGCTTTCGCTAGACGATTCAAGTAATACTGCGGTTGACTTTTACTAAATGTTGTAGTCGATTGGCTAAAGTTGCCACAGTTTGCCAGGGCCTGGAACTGGTCAATGTTTAATGTTGCAAGCGCAAACTATTTTACTGTCATCCATCCAAGTATGCAAGTACATTCACCATACATTATATATTATTTGAAATTCAACCGTAAAGAAAATGGCCTCTGTCGTAGTTTTACTTTTTCATCTATCTTTTTCTCTAGCACTAAAGTAATACTCGCAATTCTTGCTTTTTAATGTTTGCACTTGCTCGAGTGGCCATTTTAGACAAGGTTGTAGCAAATGCGGGGCACTTGTTCTACTCTTGTCAGGGCGAGCAGACCATTCTTTTCCATAAAACGAGAATCTCTATTATTCTGTCTGAATGTTTGTTTGAATAAAAGAGCCAACAGTCCAGATGACAGGTCGCTAGATGTTGGACATGTTTGACGGCGCCAGCCATTTGAGCACTTTTGACTGTCCAATTTTTTTCTTTTGACAGAGAGCGTCAACGGGAATGACGCTAAGCAAAGTGTTGCAGGGCATCCTCGCTGTTCAAAACCTTCTTTCGTTTTCTTTTTAAAAACTTGCCAACTAAAAGCTCCTGTTTTGCTCTTGTTTTGCCTAAACCACGTTTGTTTGGGCGATTTTTTTGCAAATTGACACAGTGTCAACCGTTTACAGGCCGTCCCCAGGCGACCACTTTTTTGCACCTCGCTAGCGTTGACAAATAACACATTTACTGTTAGACCTTTTCATTTGCCCCGTTTGCAAATGCTGTGATTAGGTGCTGGTGGTGCTGTGTCAGTCTGCTGGCCCCCCTCGTTGCCTCGAATATTGCCAATATCCGCTGTTTGTGTTTCATAGTTGTGCCAATTGAGAAAAGTAATCAATAATTTTCAAGAAAAGCATGGAAAAGGAGGAGCACTTTGTAGCAGAGTGTAGTGCACTGCACAGGTGCATTCAGTCAGCCGAAATCGATTGGAAAAACAGCAATACGTGCTCTGTGACACACAGTCTCTTTAGGAGTCTTTACGGAGCAAGTCTTTTCTGGGTTTCCTGCTTTCTTGAGTAGTGTTCTCCTTCAACTGTTTTTTCATTTGAGATAGAGAATTTAATTTGTCCTTTTAACGGCTTCTCCGTATGTGCTTCGTTGCCTGTCGCAACAACTACTCAGTCCTCTGTGGTGCAAACAATTTTTTATTTAATATATAGTTAAGCGTTTTTGTCATTGACCAATAAAACATTTCATTTTTTAGGTTGAAGATGTCCAAACTCGTGCCAACATTGGGCACTCGATTAAGTTTTATGCAACTTTGCTCTGTGAATTTAGATTTAACCTCTTTTGACTTTAACTAAAATAAATTAGTAGAGTGAAAAATCATATCTTTGTTACTGAGGCGTTTTGAGCTACTGATTTGCTTCACTGTCGACTGC
The DNA here is from genome assembly GCA_024499935.1 of Tyrophagus putrescentiae. NCBI lineage: Eukaryota > Metazoa > Arthropoda > Arachnida > Sarcoptiformes > Acaridae > Tyrophagus > Tyrophagus putrescentiae. The sequence continues at coordinate 6,429,099 of JAMZRA010000001.1, read as the reverse complement.
CGGCAGCTCATTTTTATTCCACCCATCTAGGCTCTTGTTTGCACATTCGAATGTAAACATGTTCATCTGCTAAATGAGTTTGCTTTTTCACTGCGCCCAAGTTGCTGCTGCTTCATCAGACATTACAAAAACTGAGTACTTTAAAGCCACGTTAATATAACCTAATTGGATAGATGATAAAACAAATGCAGTACTGGCCTGGGTGAAACTGTGTACAGTACAACCGGCGCAAGCCTCCGAGTTTGCACTTGCCGACTCGCTTCACCGCAGTGCAGATTGGCAAATTGAGTCGAGACTAATTAAATTACAGTGTTCTTCTCACTCGCCGTACAGTGTGGCCTGCTGTACTGTCCGACCGCATCAGTGGCAATCACCGATGCTACTGCTGGCCAATTAATGCCTCTCCTGTTGTCTGAATGTTCTACGGCAGACCTTCAGTGCCCAGGACAACGATGTGCCAGCAAAATTTGTGTGTGCCCTCGACGAGTAGTTTGCCTGTAAGTCTGTCTGTCTGTCGGTGTGTGCCCTGTCGTAGGCATTACCGTTAATCGATTTGTTTGCTTAAATTATTAATAAGCCAGCATCGTTGTCATCCTCTATCTGAATGTACATTTATCCACTTGCCCTGACGATGGGGCACAGTTGTTCCTTTTCTTACTGGATCTTACAAGAAGGAGGGACTGCTTTGACAGGCGCTTTTCCTGTGCAACAACTCATCCGCTAAAATTTACAATTCACTTGCAGCATTTCGATTTGAGAACAAACAAAAGTGCAGTAATAATTTTAAAAAGTGAGAGCAAGCAAAAAATTGGTCGTTGGTTTTTCGAGCGCATCTAATTCACTAGTGTGGCGAATTTATGCACTTGTCAGGAAAACTGGAAGACATCTCCGAGTCGTCATATTTTGGAGACAATTCTTCAGCATTTTCGGGGCTGCAAACAGCCAAATGAGATCGTTCGCTTGATTGCTCGCTTTAGCTGTTACCATGTTCAAAGCAGTTGGTGTCGGCACCAGTGAAAGTCTCACTGCTGCTTCTGCTGCTCAAACCAATCGAACTTGTCGTCGTCTCCTGCTCTCTGTCTCCTATTTGTGCTCAACTGGGAATAATTACCATTGGGCATGCATTCAAATTAGTGTGCTTGTCTTTGCGGCCAGCACTGTGACTTTACTGTTTCTCATTAGCTCCTTGGCACGCCAACCGATGTAGATAGGCTGCATTTTTATTGCAGCCTTCACCGGCATTGGTGTGCATTTGTGGGCACAGTCACATCACTCTTATGCAAAGTGCCTTCACTTTTCCCCGTTTTGTCAATTCTTGAGTGAGTGAGTTTATTTTTATTTTTTATTTATGTATTTTATTTGTCAAATATTTGCATTTCGTTTACTCTGCTCAGCTAAACTTTGACCAGTCAACTGTGTTTACATGAACATTTATTGTTGTGAAAGTTTCATCTAATTGAAATTATGCAGACTTTATGCACTATATTGTTGCATAGTTCCGACCGTCCTGCAGTTAAATTACCAAATAATTTAATGAAAACAGCCAAGGGTAAAAATTAAATTGTAGAATATGCTCCCTTTAACCTACACCAGTGGCTACATTGTATGCCGAGCAATTAAATGATAATGATGCACTCTACCAATTGGCCAGTCAAGTTTAATTATGCTCTTCTTCTTCATCTTCTCAACAAACTTTGTCAATTTTGAAAATCTCATTTCCATTTTGGCATCGTCCATTTTGTGATTTTTGCCTTTTGCAATTATAAACTTAGCCAGCAAAATGCTGCACCACTGACAACTGCGTGCTTATGTTTTTGAACTGAGCACTTTTTGTTTGCATTATCAATTCTTGTCACGAGTGTCATTGCCTTCCCAGACAGGCATACTTATGGACACACACACTCACTTGCGAGACCCATCTGCCAGTGAGTTTCCTATGGGTAAATAGCAATCGATAATTAATCGAATTTGATTGACTTGGCTCAGCTACTAGCAGTTTTGGAGGACAGTCAATATTCATATACACACAGAAAAGGGCAATTTTGCCTGGCCAGCAAGTCTAAGTCGCAGCAGTGGTCTATTTGACGAATCTATTTGCCGTTCCATTCGTCCTATCTAATTGGATTAATCAGCGAAGAAGAAAGGGCGGAGGCGGTGACGACAGAAATGCTACTGAAATGATCAGAAAAGATCGCCTTTTATGTAGGGTGTTGTAGCGAAGTGAGACATTGAATTTATTGCCTCGAGTGGACAACGCTGCACTGGTGCATTACTGCAGGCAACTTCATTCAAAGCACCAGAAGAAATGATCATCTTTTGAGACCGTCTGCAAGACGGCGACGTGCGCTTTGTTTGGCAAATCAATAAATCACTTGTGTGTGGTGGCACCAATTGTGCAAAGCAAAGGAGGTGCCGCCTGGGCAAGTAGCACGGCAACTCTGCACACTCTCTCTCCTTCAGCTACTGCGTCGATTGCAGCATCACAAAAGTGCAGCACGCTAGCTGGTGAATTTGCTTTGTGGCGCTGGTGCAATTTGTGACAAATCATTTGTCCCATGCTCAGCAGCAGCAGTGACGACCACACAAACACAGAGACCGAGGCTCTTTTTTTCTCTGCGGAAACATTTGTCTCTCTACCATTTGTCAAGATTTGTGCCGCCAATTATAGCGCCTTTTCACTGGTTAAACAAACACTGAACGTCGATGAATCGACAGCAAACAGTTTCGCCATAAGAATGAACTAGCATGAACCAAACAAACTGGGCCGACACTTGCACTTGCCGCAAAGATCAGCCCCCCCCCCTTCTCTGAATGATCATTCGATCTGCCCATTGTCAGCCGCGCCGCAAACGGCAACATCAGCAGCCGTGATTTGGTGATTCTTCCCATCCGTGTGAATCATTTGTCGTGTCGGCCAACAAAGTTGCTGTCCAATTCGATCTGTTTGCAATGCTGACTGAAACGATGTGCTCTAATGGGGAAGAAGGAGGAAAACGGTTTTTCGTTTGCAACTCTCTTTTGGCAAAGCAACACGCACTACCCCGGTAGTGCCCCCAATGCTCCAGTGCTACAAATTTGCGCCCACCGAGTGAGGGAGGTTGTCCGTTCTGCCACTCACCGGTCAATGGCGCCGTCGCCGCCAACACCGTGACGGTTTTGCCGATTGCAGCGACTGTCTTTGCTTCTGCTGCTACTGCTGCCTCGGCAACTTTCCTCCATCTTGGCCATTAGCGCTAATTAATTAGACCTTTCCTTAATGGCTAATTTGTCGGTGCTGCACTATCGTTCTGACTGAGAGATTCTTCTGTGGCAGCTGCCAGGCACATCACTGTGCAGTGAGAGCCATTGCAATTGCCGACACTGCCATCGGCACCGCATCTCTATTCACTGAGCCTCTTCAAATTGCTCCGACCCTTCAACTGCCTACTGCTACTGAGTGAACACAAAGTACTGCAATTGCCTTTTGTCAAATGCCTATCGAAAACGATCTTCGTTAGTTGCCCTCCACCAACTTTGTCGATCACTTTCATCTAATTTAAATGCCTTTAAATGTTATTCATTACTAGGTTTTACTTAATTTTAATGTTTTTATGCATTTAACAAGAAAAAAGAAAAAGAGTAACTCATTTTTTGTTGCTTAGTTTGATACTTTTTGAAAACATTGACTTGCTTGAAGTTTCTCGACAAGAGCCAATTTATGATCAGAAAAACAAGAATAAATTGAGAAATTTCCCAATTGGCTACTGCCGCTTCTGCGTAAAACGATCGATTTGTCTTGGCTTTCTATTACTTCGGTTTCTTTGACTGTTGGCTCTTGAAGGCCAAACAAACAGGCACACATCCTTTCTTTTTTATCGCATTGAATCAGCTGTCCATAGGCCATCCATTTCCTTTGTTTGTCTACACAACTTTACTTTAAATTCTATTGATCCAATTTAATTATTGGCCATTTTTTTCAGCTGACAGTTTTTGTTACTACTTACTGCCATTCTTTTAGTTTTACGGGTTTTCAGTTGTTCTTTTTATTTTGGATATTTTTAAAAGCTTTTTTTACACAAATCAATTGGACGGCAAAATTATTTTTTAGAAGTTTTCGCTACTTGGCGAAAAGACGACGCTCCTTGCAGTCAATCAGGCTCATCTCTCAAGCGTGTGACATAATCTGCAGCTCGATTGTCACTGCACACACACACATATACGCAAACTGATCTTCAATGCTGGCAAGTCATTTCAGTAGAGCGTCCTGGCCCCATCATTTGCCCGTTCGATACCGTTTCAATGGCAGGACAATTTAAAGTGCCGTCACTACGTTTTTTCTTTACTTTTTGGCTCCATTAGTATGGTTAAACTGTTTGCAGACAAGACTGAGCTCGCTGTGTAAATCTCAATTTCCCTTTTTCTCCTTTGAGTGTAGCTTCACTTTAATTTGTTTCTTTTCAAAAAGCCAGTTTCTACTTTGTTTCACTTTAATCCGGGCTTTACCGTACGCTCGTTTTGGCATTGCCACTCCAGTCTGTCTGTCTGTTTCCTAGGCGGTTTACATTCAATCGGTGGACAGCAGCAGCAGCTGGGACAGTTAAAGTACTTAAAGCCGATAGACGCAATGTTCAAGTGCAAAGTGCTGCGAATTGCCAATCTTTACAGGAGCACCTCTCCACACAACCATTCAGCCTTTCAAACTGGGTTCACTATGCAAACTGAGTCATTTTTTGCGCAAGAGAGCACTACCTGTAAGTAGTTGTGTCTCCTACTAACCATCAGACATTTGATGGGTTTTTGCGAGTATCTTCTGTTCCACCCTTTAAAAAAGGAAAAAGAAAATACTAATTTGCTGGCGTAATGACGACGCTAAAAGTAGTACGAATAGTAAACATCAGAGTTATTTGAAATAAATTCCAGTTTACATTTTAGTCGGCCAAGCTGCCAGTGTTCAATCCCATTGATGCCTACCCTTCTGCTGTTGTTGCTGTAGACACTGAGCACCCTAGTAATGAGTGGCACAGTGCGGTGCCACACACCAATGCCACTTCACTGACTCGCCTTGCTCCCGTCGTCCCAATTACTGCACCGTCGGTGTTTGTCTTTCTCAGTCAGCTTCTTCTTCTTCTTTACCTGACTCGTTGATGGCCTTGGTGGCCTGTATAGACGGGACATTGTACCGATTACCAGGCTACGGCCAGTAATAGGTGGTATTAATTTTCATAATTGACGTTTTTTTGCGCCTCTTTTTTTCTTGTGCAGAGCAGCGCAGTACGGAAAAGACAGCCACTGTGCCACTTTCTTTCACTGTCGATTAACGGTGCGCCTAATTGCACTTGAATCAAAATGGTGACACTGCCACCAAGACATTGTCCTCTTTTTCTCCATTTTCTGCGCCAGCAAGCCCACTGTCTTTTTCTTTGTGACCAGTGCCGCAAGTGCTAAAATCACTTTACTCGCTGGCAATCCAAGTAATGTGTGCAAGTGAAACTCTGGTCTCTCTGCTTTCTACTGGCTCAGTTGTTCTGACACTCACACACAGTGCGAATATGTCTTACCGCAGAAAAAGAATGCTTTCACTAGAATGGGAGCCCAAGTAAATTGACATGCCACTGGGAGGGCCTTTCACGGCGCAGGGCGCTTTCTGAATGGCAAGCATATTGAAAGTTATGAATAAAACGGCCTAATAAAAGTGAAATTTACATTTTAAAAAAGTCGATTAAAATGGTCTGCCTGCCGATTGCTGCTGCCGCTGTTTAGTTGCAATTCGCATTTGCTTGTCGTCTCTACTGTAACTGTCTGACAAGACGCGAGTCGTCAGGCATGTGCATCTCTGTATGTGTTTTGTTTTACACCGTTTCAATTGATGAGGCCAGGGTTGTAAATGAGTGGAAACGCATGAAGTGATGCTCACAGTAGTTTGGGCCTTGGCCAAATGCAGGCTTATTAGCAGACTGTACTCGGCAACTGCAAATGGGGCAATTTGCAGACAAAGCCAGGGAGAGGTAATGTTTGCTTTGCCAATAATACCGTGCCTCATTTCATAATGCTCACTACTCAAAGCAATTGCAACTCTGCATTCAATTGTTGCCTTGTGCCAAGTGATGCACAATTTTTGCTACAACATATCCTTGTGAGAGGTCACATGTGATGAAAAAATTTTGCATTGCATACGAATTCTGTAGTGGCAGCGCAGGGGCCATCGAGCCGTTGCCAATTGCCTCATTCTCATATTTGCCGCCGTTTTCCTTTCCTTTCTTTGCACTGCTCTATTGCGCTGATTGGTTTTTTTCTGGGCTGCTAGTTCAACAAGCTCAGCCAAGCAGTTCACTTTGAGCACAGTGCAAACCAACTCAATGTTTGCTTGTCTGCAATGATTTAGTCCATTTGTTTGCCTGACAGTGCCTCTCCACTGCTAATGGCACCAACAGCACTGACTTGCCCTCCAGTCCTGAGGTGTGTTTCAAACTTGAACTCAATTTTACCAAGTTCTTTTTCATTTTTCTGCGAGACAAATTAATTGTGCCTTCTTTTGAGTATGCCACGGCGGCACGAGTGATGCTCGGGCAAATGATGCTTGCTCTGCAGAGAAAAACATTGACTAAAGAAGCAGTTTTTGCCGTCAGAGAGCAAAGCTGCTCTCTTTTTGTCAGCCGTCCTATTGAGTTGCCTAGAGAAGCTGGCAAGACACAGTTTGAAAGTTTGCAATAATCAAGGATCATTTGTAAGAGAAACTGCGGTATTTGCTAGTAGTAGTGGGATGACTAGCTGGGGCGCTACAGCACTGTTCAACTATTCTTTGAAACAAATCGACACACGCAAAATTGCACTCTGAGAGTCTCTGGAAGACGGTGAAGCCTTTTGAACACGGTGAGTGAATGATGAATTTCTTGCGGCAATATTTGCTGCTCACAAAGACGAACGGCGGCCCCTTAGCCAGTGGCCTTAATTTATATGGGCGCCCAGTGCGGTGGTTGCAATCGAGATCACCAAGTCTAGTGAGCTCAAGTGCAAATACTGGGTAAAATGAGAATCAGTTTTAAATTGAAAATAAATAACTGTTGTGAAGGCATAAAGAAATGCAGGCCGTTTAAAAACTACGTATAAACGTCCAATATCTCAATTCCACTAAGAAATCATTGGTAGTTTGATAGTGGAGCATTATCATTGACAGTGTGAAAGAAGAGTTTTAAGAAAGTGTTGCTGAAATAAACGAGCAAATGAGCAAGCAAAGAAATAAATTCAAATTAACAAAAACAAAAGTAATTGAAGGGAAAAGACACAAAGTAGACAAACGAGGCTAATAATCGAGAAAGCTTTCAGGCTAAGTCGCAAATGAAAGAGAAACGGCAAGTGCCTGTCCAAACGACCAGGAATCAATCCAATTTATTTGGCCTTAGCAGCAATAATGACGCTCGAATTAAAGTTAATAATGCTATTAGGCACCGAGTGCGCCCATTGTCGGTGTCGCCAGCCTGACTGCTGTTGCTGTCCGCCTGCCACTCTGTCGCCATTTGCTAGTCGTAATCGCACTAACAATCTAAGCAGCTAAGTGACTCTCGATTGGCAGCACTATTTATTATCGCTCACTCGTTCACCAACTGCCCCTTGGCCGATAAGTTTGTCTTTTCCTTTGCGTTTGTTTTTGTTTGCCATCAGCGGTGTTGGTCTTGATAGCGGTGGAAAGAGGCGAGCAGCAGCAGGAAAGGCGACAATTGCATTTACTAAAAGTGAACACAGTGCTACACAGTATTGTCCACACAACAGTTTTGTTAGCTCACACACACGCTGTGGTCCGATCAATTAGGCCATAAAACAAGTGCCGCTGACCGAGTCGATCGATACTATTTGCCTATAGACGCAATTATCTACTGGCAGCACTGGGCAGCAGTCTTCCAATCGGCAAGAAGCACTTAATTAAAGGACGACAAAGAAACGTCGAGACAGTGGACAGTGCAAAGTGTGACAGCTGTGGCCAGTTTGTCAGAGGTGACAGAAGCACACTGGCCCATTCACACCGCTAGCATGTAGTATTCTGGCAGAGCAAGCTCTGCCTCTCCAGCTCTGCTTGGCACCATCGAAATCATCACAATTTGCCACCAAACGTCGTGCTCTCTGTCTGCAAACGGAGACACACACTGCTGCCTTGTGATGTATTGATTAGACCATTAATTGAACAGAATTGAGAAGATGGCAAAAGACGATGTGCGGTCGGGCTACTTGCTTCATTCGAGCCCTGCCAGTGCCACCAGCACCGATCGATCACACAACACCCGAGACCGCCCTTCTTTCCCTTTCTTTTCAATCGATCGTCTTATCCCCTTTTTTTTCTCCTTACATTGTTCGCCTTTAGAGCGCGTACCTAAACGATTAATTAAATATGAAAATTAACCCATTTTTTGGTATTGTGCTTAGGGCGACAATGGGCAAAGAAGACTGAGTTGACCGAAAATGGAGTTCAATTTAGTACTTATAGTTGGCAGGCATGAAAGTTTTGACTGGTTCAGTCCTTGAATGGAAAACTGAAAGGCAAAAGCAGAAACAGCAACCACTTGAATCGTGGAAAACCAACTTAGCTATTCAATTACAAACTCATCTTTATGCGTCTATCAAACGTGAAGAGCACTTGTATTGTCAGCTAATTAAGCAGTTCATTAATAAAAACACACGCAAAGAAACTGAAAAGATCAATAATGAAACAGACATGCTGATGACGCTCAAAACGGTTTGACGTGTGTAGTGTTTTGCCTGACAGTTGATGTGATGTGTTCGCAACTGCCGGAGATTACACCGCCAAGTTTGAAGACACAATGAAAAGCAACAACAGAGAGCATGATCATCAGGATGAGGGCAACGCATTCCCCATGCAGTCACTGCGGCCAAACAGTCAGGCGGCAGCTGCGAACACGACTGCCAGCCAAGCGGGGTCTAGCAGTGCAGTGCCAAAGCAGTTGGAGAGCGTCGGCAGTAGTGCCTCTCAGGGGAAGGCCAGAGATCGAATGTCTCCTCTTCCGCACCACAACATTCGGGCGGACGACAATGCAACCGAACACCCTCCGAATCTCAACAAACCAGAGAGTATCAAGTCCAATCGACGCAACTTTTCCTCCTTCAGCGAGTCAACACAGCCAACTGCCTTTGAGCGATTCGTTGCCTACCTGCGCGTCAAGTCACGTCTCCTCAGTTATAGCATCTACTTTCTCGTCTTTCTCCTCATCCTTGCCCTCTTGGTCATCTGTGCGATTGTCTCTTACTGGGTGCTTGTCACCTACTTTATTTCCAAGCCAATTCCAATTAGCTCCCGTAAGTGTGAAAAGCCGTTTTAGTTAACTCCTGAGCTAATGTTTGTTTTCATTTTTCCTTTTTCCCACAGACAGCTGCATGCCTATGAAAGTGACTTTGTGCCAAAAGTTTGACGTTCAGTACGCATACACTTTACTGCCGAACCGATTTGGCCAATCTGATCAGTCGGCAATCAACGAGAAACTGACGAGCACTTATCTTACCATTCTTGGCATCAAATGCTACACCTTATTGCCCATCTTTCTCTGTTCACAGTTTGCACCCAAATGCAACAGCACTGGCCATGCTTTGCCCATGTGTAGGAGCATTTGCAAAGGTAAACGGGGTTAATTTGTTGTAAACAATATTTAACTTAATTAATTTTTTATAGACGCTAAAAAGAGATGCGACTTTTTTCTTGACATTTTTGACATTAAATGGCCTGCTGAAATAGATTGCGACACTTTACCGGACAGCCCTGATCCGGACATTTGCGTCGGTAATCAACAAGAACAAGAGCTCAATCAGCTGGCAAACAAACACAGTAAGAAAAAAGGAAAAGTATAAACTAATAACTAAAAAACTTTTTTAAGCTTGTAAAGATAACGGGTTTCGGTGCGACATTTCTCGTGTATTCCTTCTACCTGGAATGTGACGGTTACATTGGTAAGTAAATTTTTGTAATCATAAATTAAAAATTTTTACATTTTTATTGTTTTAAGATTGCAGAGATGGGAAAGATGAAAAAGATTGTTTTGGCATGCATGGCAATTGGTGCCGCCAAGATGAGCTTCACTGTGGAAGTGGCAAATGCATCAGCAAAGACAGTATTTGTGATGGAAAGTGAGTGTAAAAAAGGCTTTTTGATTCACAAAACTAAAACAAGTTTATCCCACAGAGCCGATTGCACTGCCGACGGAAGAGATGAGAGAAATTGCCTTCGTCTGAGCAAATCAATGGGAATGCAAGGCTATGGCAAACTGGAGGTGTGGAATGTCACTCACAACACATGGAACCCAGTGTGCGGAGAAAAGTGGGGCGTGCCTGAAGAGAGTGAACTGGTCTGCAAGAGGCTCGGCTACCGTCGTTCCAATGAGACTAGGCTGCAGGACGAAACGAAAAACAGTTTCGCAGACTCAAATGCAGTCAGCTATGTGACATTTCCCAAAAAAGCATCAAGTTAAGAAAGAAGCATCAGCTGAGAGGGAGTGCCACAAATCAACAACTAGTGTGCATATCAAATGCGAACATTTTGGTAAGCAGGTTACAAGACCAGAACAAGTTTTCACTCATTACTGTCACACACTTCTTACAGAATGCGGTAAGCGGTCACCTGAATCGATTAGAAAACGTCGCAACACTCGCATCGTCGGCGGTGATGAGTCCTATCCAGGGAAATGGCCATGGCTTGTGGCTTTCCACGGCGGCCCTGCAGAGGTGTTCTTCTGTGCCGGTGTTCTAATTAGTGAATGGTGGGTCCTCACGGCGGCTCACTGTATTGGAAAAAAGTCCAACACTACCGGTTGGATTCTGAACTTGGGCGTGACTAGGCGCACATCAACGCCGCTTTTTGTGCGCCAAAGAAGGGTGGTCAAACTGATAAAGCACCCTGGATTTCAAATGTCAATTGACAATTACTACTCCGATGACATTGCTTTGGTTCTTCTTGATGAGAAAGTAGACTTTGACGAGTTCTTGCGACCAGTCTGTTTGCCAGCTAATTCTAGCGTGCAACTGAAACCCGGTTAGTTGCCTTACTGCTATCTATGAAGCAATGATTGATTGACCCTTCCCACATCCAGGAACTGAATGCATAGTAATTGGCTGGGGAAAAAAGATCCACGACGACTACGCTGACTACCAGTCAGCCATAAATGAAGTGCAAGTGCCTGTCGTCTCTCACAGCAAATGCATTAAATGGTACTCGAAGCAGCTGCCCTTTCACCCAATTCCGAAAACTCAATTGTGTGCGGGTTATGAAAACGGCAAGAAGGATGCTTGTCAAGGTAATTTTTAAAATTTTTAACTTGCAAATATTGATTAACAAACTATTTTCTTTTTTCCACAAATAGGTGACAGTGGAGGTATGATTTTTAGCCAAACTATTCAGTTATAAACTTAATTTATCTTCTTTAATTATCTAGGTCCATTGCTGTGCTACAATGATGATCAGAGTTGGTTTGTTGCTGGAGTTGTCAGTTGGGGTAAAGAAAGAAATTTCAACTATTGAAAAGTATCACTAAAAGTATCACTGTTTCTCCAGGTATCAATTGCGCCCAACCTCAGTTGCCGGGCATATACACCAATGTGCCCAAGTATCTTGAGTGGATCAAGCTGACCACATATGAGCACCATCGCCCAATCTCACAAGTGAACGTCGATTTAGACTACCAAATTCCCTAGCCAGAGTCACTTTGTTGCCTTACCACCACTCATCAGTCTACTGCAACACCAAAGTTCATTTGCAAACAAATCATAGCTTGACAGTTTGTCTACGCCATCTCACCTTTTAGACAAATCACACTTACACATTCACCCACCTCTAGTCCCCATTTGTCCTCATTTAAATTTCCAAAGGTTGTGCAAAGTTCGTCCACGTTTCGATGTGACAAAAGGTCACTTTTCGATAAACTTATTACTAAAACCAAAAAACTTGTGCCCGCCAAAGGGCAAAAACTTTTTTCATGTGCAATTGTCCAATTGGAGTTTGCTCGGTTGGAAAAATAAATATTATATTTTAAAATACTCAATTGATTGCATATTTGAGTGGTTGGTAACTCAAATCCTATCACTTTTTGGTGCATCGACTTGTGGTTTTATCGCAATAAAGATCATCTTCGCAAGTATGATGATCATGTGGCCATGGATTAGAAGGGTCCAAATCGGCAAAGCAAGGTTCCGATTCCTCTGTACAGTAATTAATGTATTTAGTTAGTAAGCAGAGTATTATTAAAGTTTCAGACTTACTTCTCAACATAACACAGTACGAACAGCATCGGCTAAAACCACCATGAGGTAACCAGCGATGTTGGTGTCCATCACTTTGGCCTCTCGCTTCACAATCTTCTTTTTTTACACTGGTGCCTACGTCACAGTGCATTTGCTCACAAAAACATGGTCCCAATCGGTGGAATTCATGTAACCAGGCAATGTGCTGCCTCCATTGCTTGGTCTAACCGTAGAGTTTAGTGTGGTAAAATTTTGTCCAGAATAGCTTACATCAAATGAAGATTCTACAAGAAAAAACAGGGAAAAAATAAAAAACTTAAAACAAGTTAAAATTGTCATTTTTAATTTTAATCGTTTTAATTAAAAACATTCAATCATTTTTAATAGGTTTACGTATTTAAAAAACTAAAGTTAAGATGGTTTTTGTCTTTTTTAATTTTTTTAAAAAGAACAATTGTTAAAAATTGATAAACATTTTAGAACAATTTTTAATCTACATAAATTATTATCATTGAGAAGCAACTTTTCTTTATTGTTGATATTAAATTAGATACGTGTCTTTTTTTTGCACAGCACTTTTTATCATCAAGAAACTATGGGATACTTTGCCAATAACACTTCAAAAGAAAACCACTCTAAAAGCTCCGCTTCATCCCAATCTGGAAGTGGCAGCGGTGAGGAGTCAAAAAGCAAGTCAAGCAACTATGGATCTAAATCTGGCAGTCAGACCGGCAGCCAGTATAGTAGCCAAAGTCAGACTGGCAGCAAAAGTCAATCTGGCTCCTCAAGTCAGTTCTCTAGTAGCGGACCGAAAAGCCAAGACAGCGCCAGCAAATCGCATGTAAAGTCAAAGGAAGAGGGAAAACAGGATAAACACATCTTTGATCGCATTGCCGCCGGTGAAAACGTCAATGGCTCTTTTCAGGCAAAGAATCCGCCGTCCTCAAAGGCAGCCCAAGTGAAGGATGGCAGTCAGACTCATGGACACGTCCTCCGTGCTGGACACTACCGCTACTCGCCAGGTTTTCAGCAAGTGCGCCATGGATACCAGGAGAAAAAGAACAAAGAGGGAACTAAAAGCCAAGAGATATCATCTCAAAAAGCATCTTCGATCAAATCGTCCACGCAGGCAAAAAAAATGACTTCTGATGAGGCAATTCAAAAGTCGGTTAAGTCTGACGAGCAAAACAAGACAAATAAAGGCTCAGAGAAACCGCTTTTTGGCACTTTGTCTGAACGCAAACCCAAAGCGACTACTAGTGATAAATCGCTGACCCTAAAGAAAACTCCATCAGAAGAGAACAAATCCTCTAACAAGCAGCAGCAAACTTCAAAGTCTCATGAGGAGAAAAGTCACCACTGAAAAGGGCAAACATTGTTTTGAATGCCAATAATCACCAATCTTTTTGGTTTAGATTTTCTGATTACTAAAAATTAAAATTTTAAAACAAAAACTTTTTTTGCTTAATTTAATTAATTTGTGCACTTTATTTGCAAAACGCACTTTGACCTTGTTTTTGTGGCATATCGCGATAATTGTAGCTATCATACCTCCCTCTAAAAGCAGCGATAAACGTAGAAGCAATGATATTTAAGGAAAATCCTGTTGTTGGGCTTGCTCAGTTTGACAATGAAGTACTTTTTGTTGTTTTCAACTTTTGGCCTTGTGGCCATTTCGGGTGCTTTTGGTGAGTGACTACTTTTGAGTTTTCTTTATTTGACCACATTTTTTTACAACAGCACGTGATTGTGCACACCGAAACTACGGCCATGGGTCAACTGTTTGCGTTTGTAATGCTACCTACTGTGATGATATTGCGCCCATTGTCAAGACCGCTAACGGAATAGCCACCTCAATTGTAACCAGTGTTGATGGAGATCGATTTGCTCGCAAGCAACTTCACTTCTCAAAAACTAAGCCCACTCATGTGGCGCCAACAGTGACAGTGACGATTGACCCGCACACCAAATACCAAGTAATCAAAGGATTTGGAGGTGCAATCACTGATGCAGGTATGTGTTGCATCTACAAATTAGCCAAAATTATTAAAAACATTACATTTTTTGTGTTCTCGCATTTAGCTGGCATAAATATTGCCCATTTGCCCAAAGATATGCAGACCCGATTGATCCACGATTATTATGGCAAAGAAGGCATTGAGTACAGTCTGGGCAGGTATGTTTTATCACATTTTTAGCTGTCTAAACTGCCAAAATAGTTTGATTGACACTGAATCCTTTTCGCAGAGTTCCTATTGGTGGAAGTGACTTTAGCACAAGACCCTACTCTTATGATGATCATGCAAATGATGAGTCTCTATCCAAGTTTGCATTGGAACCGGAAGACTTAAAGTATAAAATTCCTTACATGAAATTGGCTCAAGAAGTGAGCCCACATAAAATCTATTGGTTTGGTTCTCCATGGTCAAGCCCCGCATGGATGAAGACCAATGATCAAATTAATCACGGTGGTTTGTTGAAGGTAAAACAGTTTTAAAATGATTGAAATTGTAAACAATTTTTTTAACTAAAGGGTCATCCAGGTGGAAAGTATTACAAAATGTTTGCCAAGGTAAAGCGTCTATTATAATAGTTTTACAATTAAACTTACTTTTGTTTATAGTACTTTGTGCGCTTTATTGAAGAATATGCAAAACACAAAATACCAATTTCTGGCATTACTATTGAAAATGAGCCTGGTGCAGGTTTTAACAATCGGTATCCAGTAAGTTCTTCAAATCTAAAGTTGTCAAATTAGTAACTTTTTTATATCATTAGTGGAACAGCTTAGGTTTTAACAAAACTCTGGAACGTGATTTCATTAAGCTAGATCTTGGCCCTGAACTCCACAACAAAAATTACACAAAAGATAAGTTTGATGTAATGATTTTCGACGATCAGTTGCCATACCTAAAAGATTTTACAAACACTGTTCTTGTAAGTTTTTTAATAATTATTTAAAAAACTAAAAAATGTTTATTAAAGGGAGACCCAGAGGCAGCAAAATATGTAACCGGTAAAAACTGTTTTATTTTAATTTTTTTAAAACTCAACTTTTTAAACTTTAAATGCAGGTATTGCCTTTCACTGGTATGAAAACAACCGAGCCAACTTTCATGATCTGGATGAAGTTCACTCAAAACACAAAGATATTTTTCTTTTGGCAACTGAGGCTTGTGAAGAATGGCATGGGAAACCTCAACACGTGTACTTAGGTTCATGGGATACTTTTAACAGATACAGTACTGACATAATTAAAGGTGGGCATATCATTCAGAACGCTTACTGTTTAAAACCAGGAGCATTGTAACTTAGTGAACAACGGATATAATATTTTCATTTTGATTTCAAATAGATTTGAATCACTGGACCACTGGATGGACTGATTGGAATTTAGTTCTTTCTGAAAAAGGTGAATTTGTTGGTTTTTTTTATCGCACATTAATTTTTTTTGTCAATTTTTTCCTACTTTAACTTCACAACTAAATAGGTGGACCAAACTGGGTTTGTTATAAAACTAACACAAGTTTTAAACAAAATAAACAATTTAATCATTTTCAGGTGAATAACTTGGTCGATGCTCCAATCATCGTAAATGGAACAAGTCATGAGTACTACAAACAACCTTTTTTCTACGCCATGGGACATTTCAGCAAAATATTGATACCTGGATCTGTTCGTATTCGGCATGAAGAAAAAACGACAGACAAAGAGATCCTAGTTACGGTGTTTGACAGACCGGACCATGGTCGAACAGTTACTGTACTTAACAAAGAAAAACATGCAATTATTTTGCAAGTACATGACCCAGCTAGCGGATACCTTGACGTAACCGTAAAAGCCCAATCAATGGAAACTTTAATTTATTATTAATTTATGTTCCTGTAGTGGCTCAGCCATTCAGTACATTCCAATGTAAAATTAAAATTTGTACTAACGTTAAGCTATAAAAAATAAAATTTGTAGTGACTCTGCACTGACGCCCTACTAACATTATCAATAAAATTGTGGGTGACAACTAATGTCAGACCAATTTTGTGTGATATAATAACAAAAGTGTCTTACATAACAAACACTTAATATGAGGATTTACCTAAAATTGTTTGATCAAAAGTCAACTTGCTATCAAAGTTTTCCATTTGAGGGGATACACATTTTAAGTAGTTTAAAAATAGATAAAAAATATTATTAAAATGAAAAAGTTATAATTAATTTAATCCATTTGTTAGCAAATCTATTATTTTATTAAATTAAAAAACTAAACAAATTTAAAAATGCAAAAAATAGTTTTAATTGTTTCATGTTTTTTACTTCTAGGGGTTAATGGTATGTTTACTTAAAAATCACTTAAAATTAATAAAAAAATATTGAAAAATTATTTATTTAGCATGTGTGCATCGCAATTACAGTCATGGGTCATCGACCGTTTGCGTTTGCAATTCTACCGTTTGTGACAACTTTCCGCCAATTATAAAAACACCTAAAGGAGTAGTCACTGCTTATGTAAGCAGTAAAAATGGAGACCGATTCACCAAGGAAAGTGTGACACAGTTCTCAAAACTGCCGGTTACCCACGTTGTACCAGCAGTTTCTATTACTTTAGATAAATCGTTAGTATAATTAAACAAATTTATTAGCAAAAAACTAAAAAATTTTAAAATAGCAAAAAATATCAAAACATTATTGGATTTGGAGGCGCTTTTACAGACTCTGGTGAGAAGTAAATAACATTCGAACAAAAAACAAAAATAATACTTTTTTATACAAAACTAGCTGGCATAAACATTGCCAAGTTGCCTAAAGGCATGCAAACTCGATTAATCAAAGATTACTTTGGCGCAGGTGATATGATCATTTGAGCTCACAAAGTTCATTGCAAACTTTTTTATCTAACAACATTAAAAATTCATTTTTTAGATGGTATTGAGTTTCAACTTGGACGTGTTCCAATTGGTGGATCAGACTTTAGCACAAGGCCCTACTCTTACGATGATCATCCAAACGATGACAATCTTACTATGTTTGCCCTTCAACCTGAAGACGTTCATTTTAAAGTAAACAAAACTTTGTTTGTTTCAAAATAATTATTTTTTAATTTAAGATTCCATACATAAAAATGGCCAATGAACTTAGCCCACACAAAGTTAAAATTTATGCAAGTCCGTGGAGTCCACCAGCCTGGTAGGTTGATCATTTAAAACAAATGAAAAAATAACAACAATGATAATGTTTTACTACAGGATGAAAACTAACAAAAAATTTAATGAAGGAGGTTTCTTAATTGGAGAACCTGGTACTCATTATTGGAAAATTTGGGCTAAGTATGTTTTGAAATTGGTTTTCTTTTAATTTAAAAAATTATTTTTAAGATATTTTGTCAAGTTTCTTGATGAGTATAAAAAAAATAAAGTTGACATTTGGGGAATCACAATCCAAAACGAACCTGAAGCAGGCTATATTGAAGGTAAAAAAATTCAACAATGTTGATAAAGTTTGTACAATTTGTAAATACTTCTAGGTTTTAAATGGAACAGCTTAGCTATCAATCAAACCCTTGAAAGAGACTTCATCAAACTTGATTTAGGACCAGAACTACATAAAAATGCATACAAAAATCTAAAAGTAAATTCATTTATTTATTTTAATTATAAGCTTATTTATGCTGTTATTTGAAATAGGTGATGATTCATGACGGACAATTGCCGTTGGCTAAAGATTTTGTAGAGCCCATACTGAGTGATAAAGATGCGGAAAAATATGTTCATGGCATTGCTTTTCACTGGTACTTAAACTTTATTGCAAACTGGACTGACTTGGATGAGCTTAACAAAAAATATCCAAATCAATTTTTATTGGCTACTGAAGCATGTCAAGAAGCACCAGAAGATGGCTCAGGAGATGCTACTGCGCTTGGAAGTTGGAACGTTTTTAATCGGTAACTAAAGTTTTAAGTCTAACTATAATTAACACATATGTTTTAAGATATGCAGTTGACATCATCAAAGATTTAAATCATTTTACTACAGGTGAGCATTTTTTTCTGTGATAGTAAAACAGTAAAGCATTTTTTTAACAATTAGGGTGGACTACCTGGAATCTGGCCCTAAGTACTTCAGGCGGGCCAAATTGGGCTTTAAATTTTGTTTCATCACCAATCATTGTAAACGAAACTAGTCAGGAGTACTACAAAAATCCCACTTTTTACGCTATGGGTCATTTTAGCAAGTTTTTGGTTTCTGATTCTGTACGCATTCATCATGAGGCAAAAACAACTGACCAGGAGAATATTATGGTAACATCATTTGTCCGCCCTGACAATGGAGTATGTATTAAGCTTTCGTAATCAATATGCATGCTAACTTTTTTATATTTGTTAGACTGTTGTGATTGTTCTCAATAAAAACAATCACTCAATTATTGCTCAAGTCAATGATCCGTTGAACGGTTATGCTACTTTAAATATTAAACCAGAAGCACTATACACCATGATTTGGTATTGAATGCAATAAAACATTACACGTGTATTTTTTCTCAATTAAAAGTCAACAATTTGGGACAATGTAATGTCAATCAAATCTGTTTAATACCATGTGTGTCAGGTAAATTTGTTACTGTGTACCAAAAGCACACACACATCCAAGTTGACGTCTGTCATGTAAAAAGTGCAGCAAACAGCGATAAGATAGCAGCAGTCTGCCGGTTCACCTGTTGGAAATTCGGAAATCTGTTGCCGTCTGCATATTTTTCTTGTCGCTCAAGGAAATCACTGTGTGTACAGTGAGTTTCTGTGTGCACGCGTCAGGTGTGTGAGTTTGTCCAAAACACTGACAATCAACGGTCACCCGAGCAATCATAAAAAATATATCATAGATCTAAGGGCTTCTCGAGTAACATAATTTGATATATAATCAATTAACACTTCTATGCGGTAGTAACCTATGTCAACTGCTCGTTGCTGTCCAGCACTGGCTGCCTCATTAGCGATGAAAATGCACACAAATAACAAAATGCACAGATCTCTCTGAAGCACTTTGTGCACTTTGCCGCCATCACTGCCGCTGCATCTCTCATCAGCAGTCCCTTTTATGTTTACCAGCTAAAAGTACACATTAGTCAATCGTTAGTCGTTAGTAACATAAAAACAGCTAGTAACTTTCCCTAAAATGGAATGCAAATTGTGTGTGTGTGCGAGTTGTTCTATTGATCAGTCGCCCTATCAGCCACTGGAGCCTGCCATTCAAGTGGCATCCTCTCTTTTTCTCCTCTCTCTCCTTTTCTCTATTGGCAAGTGGTGTTCGATTGCACAGAATGGCACAGGATTTGCCGTCTGTCGTGAGAAGTGGCCGTCGCCGGCGTCGTCGTTGTCTGGCAATGGCTGCTGCCTTCCACCACTGTCCACTGAGGGCGCCTCACAGCTCCGTTTGTACAACACTACAAACACACAGACAACCCACCGTTGCAAGTGCAACAGCATCAAGAGAACGACGATGCACGCTTGAAAAGCAATTAGTGACTATTGCTTCCATGCTATCTAATCTCTCACTTTCATGGTCTCATACTTCACTCACAGCTGCAGCAGTCGCAGGAGCCTCGCCTAACAAAGCAATTTGTGTTTGTTTTTAGACGGCTTCATTGAATGATTTTAGTGATAAATGTGAAAAGATTTATTTTTGTGTTTGTTTTTGCTATAAACTGATAAAAAATGGCGCAACCAGTTGACACTGCAGACTATGAGAAGAATCGCATTAATCAGCAGCAGGAAAAATGGCTCTACTTGCAAAAAAAGACATTTACCAAATGGATTAACTCATTTCTCTCAAAGGTTTGTGCTGAATAACAGTTGTTTGCACTCATAACACAGTTCTCTTTCTTTTTAAACAAAAATGCCCTTTTACAGGCAAACATGGAAGTGGCTGATATCTTTGTCGATCTGTCTGACGGAAGAAAGTTGCTCAAGCTACTAGAAATAATTAGCTCAGAAAAACTTACCAAACCGGCAACTGGCAAGATGAGAGTTCATAAAATTGAGACAATGAACACGTGTTTAGCTTTTCTCAAGGAACAAAATGTCAAAATCGGAAATATTGGCGCAGAGGACATTGTTGATGGAAACCAAAAGCTGATTCTGGGCCTTGTTTGGTCAATCATTCTGCGTTTTCACATTAAAGAAATTGAGGTGTTTACTTCGGAGGGCGAAAGTTTGGATTCTGATAGTCACAATGAGGCGCATGTGCACTCTTCGAAAGAGGACAACTTGTCAAAAGCAAAACATTCAACAAAAGAAGCTCTTGTTTTATGGTGCCAAAAACGAACTCGAGGCTACGAGCATGTCGATGTTCGTGATTGTGGTCAAAGTTGGAGAAATGGTATGGCATTCAATGCCCTCATTCATTCTCATTCACCTGAATTAATTGCCTATGAAACATTAAACCCCAATGAGCATATTTACAATCTAAACAATGCTTTCACCGTCGCTCGAGATCATCTAAACATTGAACCTTTATTAGATGCTGAAGATGTTGATACTGACAAACCGGATGAGCATTCCATTTTGACATATGTCTCTTCCTTTTACCATTCATTTGCCAATGATGTCTTAATTGCAAAAGTTCCCCAAAACCAGTCTTAACCCGAATCAACTTGATTTAAAATCTGAGTTTGCAAATAGTACGCGTTCAGAAAATGAGAAGTCGCCGATAATTAATTTGAACTTGGGCGATTCCAAAACACGCAACTTTTGATCAAACGATTCCCGAACATTATAAAAATCGATGCAAAAGTTGAAAATCGTTTCAGCCAAATATAAGCCAGAATTAACTGAAACTAAAGTGATCAAATACTGCTAATTTCGAAACAACGCCTCCCTTGACTGCAGCTAATGAGGAAAAACATATTTATTTATGATAGCATTGTCTGTCGTTGTTTACCATCATTCAAATATGTTTCAAAAGACATCAATGTTTTGAGCATTTACTGATAACGTTGAACCTGCGTTAAATAAATATTAAAAATTAAGTTTAATATTATTAAAAAATATCACTATATATAGTTGTTAACATTTCAAGCTCATTACTGGATTGCAAAAAACAAGTCTTTTTAAATTTTATTAAAACATTCTTGCAAGTTTATCTTCTTTATCAATGGTTGTTTATGAAAGACACATTTTTGGTCTTCAATCAAAACTATCCTTGAAAGCTGACACTAAAAGTTAAATTAATAAGATTGATTAACATCTCAATGAAACAAATGTGCATTTGAAGTAGAAAATAAAATGTTTAAACTACACATGGAAAGTTTTGAATCATTATTTTTAAAACGTTTTTTCCATTAATTGCTAACTAAACAGACACTGCATCATAAATTTTGCTTTGGGGTTATTTTGTCGCCAACATTTTGATGCCTTCAGTAATATTAAACTATTTTGAATTTTCTAAATGTAATTTGTTACATTGTTTAATCCAGAGCATCGATTGTGCTAGTCGTGATTTCAAACATGGCTCTTTGTTTTGTTCAATGAAAACAATTTGGAAAATTGAAAATTGTCACAAACACAGGGTAAAATTTCAATGGGACTTTCAAAAAAATGGAGACGTTTTGACGAAAACGTCATTACTTTTTTATGAAAAACCCAATGAAAAATGTTGATCTTCTATTAAAAATTAAACTCGACTATAACAAAACTCATCAAAAAATAATAGGCTTTGGGGGTGCTTTCACAGACAGTGCTGGAATCAATTTTGAAAAAATGCGGCCCAAGTTAAAAGAAAATTTAGTTAAAGATTATTACGGGTCTGAAGGACTAATGTACACAATGGGGCGTATCCCAGTAGGCGGTACTGACTTTTCTGTTAAAGGATATTCTTATGATGATACTCCAAATGACGAGTCTCTGAATAATTTTAAACTGCAAGAAGCAGACACAAAATATAAAATTCCGTTCATTCACAAGGCAAAGACAGAAGCAGGAAACTTAAAATTAGTTTCATCTTTATGGTCACCGCCCGCTTGGATGAAGGATAATGACAATCTTATTCACGGAGGAAACATCATTGGAGAACCTGGAGAAAAATACTATAAACTGTAAAATATTTACTATTAAAAATAATTACCATTGATTAACAAAACTATTCTATTTTTTAGGTTTGCGGAGTACTACATTAAGTTTATTCAAGAGTATCAAAAACAAAACGTTTCTTTATGGGGTCTAACTATTGTAAATGAGCCAATTCTTTCAAACAAGCAACCTAATTATCGTTTCAACTCACTTGCAATGAACTCGACAATTCAACGTGATTTTCTCAAGTACGATTTTGGACCACTACTAAAAAAGTCAAATTTAGATCATTTACAAATAATGGTTTACGATGGTAACATTGCAAACATTGAAGAATACGTAAACACTGTACTAAACGACAACGATGCAGCAAAACTTGCTCATGGAATTGCCTTTCATTGGTACGACAACAAAGTTGTTGATCGGAAAGTGATTTCCAAAATTGGCCAAAAGTTTCCCAACCATTTTCTTATTTCAACTGAGTCTTGTGAAATGTGGAAAGATGAAAGAGATCATGTTCAACTTGGCAGCTGGAACCCAGCTGAGCGTTATGCGGAAGATATAATTAATGGCAAGTATTGGTCAGTAATGGCCAGTTAACGTTGAACAACAACTGCTAGCACACTTGACACAATTATGTTTTCTTTTCAGGATTAAATGATGGTATTCGCGGTTATCTTGATTGGAACTTGGTTTTAAATAAACAAGGCAAATAAACCATTCTCAAACAAAAATCAAGTTTTTACATTTTTTATTTTTTTTGCAGGAGGTCCAAATTATGTACATAACTTTGTAGATGCAGCAATCATGTGGAAGACAATGGTCAGAGTATTATAAACAAGTAAGTGTTTCATTTTAAATAAAAATTTTAAAACTTTGATATTTTATTTTTAGCCTCTGTATTACGCACTTGGCCACTTTTCTCGGTTTTTGACTCCTGAATCAGTTCGAATTGACCACAGTGAAGAGTCACGTGATCCTGCAAACTTACTTGTAACAGTGTTTAAGCGACCCGATAATGCAACAGTTGTGACTGCTTTAAACAAAAAAGATCGCCAGTTTTTAGTAGAGGTGCATGATCCAAATCACGGTTACTATTACTTTAATTTGGGATCGCATACCATAGCCACTTTAATTTGGTTTAACTAAAAACTTTATTATCTACATAAGAATTTAAAAAAGTGTAATAATTATTGTAAGTTTTGAGTGACACTTTGTCAAGGATGGTGCTACACCTGAATAAGTTTAAGCAAACGTGTAATTAAAATAATTATTAAAAACTAATTGGAAGTGGAGCTTTATTGACCTTTGCTGCAAAGTCGAACGGGCTTTTCTACGCTTGTCTGCACTGCTAAATACTAAATACTAAATGCATTCAACTGTTTATTACTTGCAAAGACTTTTCATATTTTAAGTACTATTTTTATTTTTTGACATTTTTAAGAGGCTTACTTGATAAATTATTCTGCTTGTGTTCATCAAGATCAAACCTTTTTAATCAAAATTTTTCTACAAAAACTAGAAAAATGATAGGACAGTTTACTGTGTGCTAACGAAAATTTTTTTAAAGTAAGTTTTAAAAACAATATAAATGATAATTACATCGAATGCAATTATTCACGGCGATTAGCCGTTGTGCCGTGCAATTTGGCGCACTTCATAAACACTTCACTCATAACTCCACGGATGTGCTTGCGAATCCGTCCAACAATGTTTGTGCGTTTATTTTTGTTGATTTTTTGGCATATTAAGTGGATGTGCAATACCGCAATAACAAATATATGATATATTTTGTGCATTTTTTAAAATTCACAAGAATTACGCAATAATTAGGCTAGTTATTGAGTAAAAACAAGTTAAAAAATTAAAAGATAGGACATTTCCAGTTTATTTGTTGTCAGTTGGTGGTTTGCTTGACTAATTGCCGGTTGTCATGCCGAGTTGATTCGTCAACTGCTTCACTGAATTTCTTACTTGATGGCAAACAAGTGCTCTTCAATAAAACCACTTACTCTTCTCAGATCCTCAAACCGGCCTTGAAAAAATTTTTTAGTCAATCTGTACACTTACTTTTATTCATACAACTACCTTTCTACAAAACTCACTCCCCATTCTCTGTTCTTGGTGACATCTCTTTTATCCGCCTTTTTGCTAATCGATTAGCTCTCATTATTGATAAATAAATTATAAAGTTTAATTACACTTTTACACTTTTTGTTTTGTGTGTCCTCCCATCATTTAAACAAAAGTTGTCAATCTTTTGTTTTATTTGCTTTGATTACAGTTTTTATATACTGCTACTGCGTTTTGAAACTTTGTACATTTTTAAATGCTCATAACTCTTTAGATGAAACGGCTCGCCTGACAATAATATTTTTGATTTTTAAAAGGTGTTGTTTTTTACGATAACAAATATTGCTGCTTTACTTTAAACATTTTTGTTGTTTTCTACTACACCAGAATGGCGTTTTTGCATTTCTGTATTTTTCTGGCTTTGTTTTCTTTACAATTTACCCACTTTGTAGAGGCGGAATGCTCGTGTTCAGGCACTCGTTTTGTGGGCGAATACTGTGGCACTATTCTAAATGAGCGCAATGGTGGCAACTGCACGGCTGATATGTACTTTTGTGGTAAATCAAACTTGGTATCAACTGGTGTTATTTTAAAGACATGTGTTCAAAAAGGATTTGAATGTGATAAAAAATTAAATGGAGGTAAGTAGAAAATGCTGATAAGTTTTAAATAAGCATAAAAATTAAAAACTTGTTTTACTTCAGGCAATGCTTGCTATCAGAATGTAAAATGCTTATGCGGACCAAACTTGGCAAGAAAACGCAAATACTGCGGAAGTGAAGTAAGAAAATAAAATGCTACACTAGCACATTGCATAAATGACAATTATTTTCAATACGTTTCTTAATTCATTTATAAATTCCTAAAGCTCGTTGGACCCGACTGCATGTCTAATATAATTTACAGGTGTCCAATGATCAAACGCTACAATCCAAGTCCCGAAGACGCCTGTCCCAATGGATGCAAAGACGGTCGATGCCTCGACTAAGTGCCCAATTCGTCATTTTGAATCATGTAACATTGACATTAAAGCAGACTGTCACACCATCAGCTGGGGATCGTTTACCAATAACAAGCAGGTGCATCAAACTGAGTGCTGACAAATTGCCTGTAAAATAATCCAACAGACAATAAATTTACATGCCAAGGCAAGGCTAAGCAACTGCAACAACAGCAGTAGTAGACTCATGTCAAATGAGTTAACTATCAAAACCAAATAGACGGACTGTTATAAATACACATTCACTTGGCAGTCTGTTTGAATTTAAATTTAGAGTCATGATGATTAATTAAGTAGCAGAGACGACCAGTGGATAGACGGGCGCCGCTGCTGACTGCCCAATGTCCAGCTGTGGTGATGAAAAGTGTTTCAAAGATGGAGAAAAAAAGAAAGAGGAAAGGGGAAAAGAAATGGGAGGTGGCATCTGAGGTAAAGGCAATCTGCATTGACTTGCACGCTGCGACACCATCATTGCAACAAACCTATCTTTGCGTTATAATGCGTTTGGTTCGGCTCATCAGTAACGTCGGATTAGGCGGTCGGAGGATCTAAGGAGATTAGTGATCATTGATCAGTGTGCAATGAGTTTGGCGCAGTGTGTTGTCTTTTGCCATACTTTGACAGCTCAATTTGCCCCATTGATCGTAATTAATCGATTGAATCGGCAGCAGCATTCATACGCCCATGTTGTTGTTTTTTCTGAACATTCATTTTAGCACAGAAAAAGTATGACCAAAAAACACAATCGCTTCCGCCTTGGGAGTGGCACAACAAAGTGTGTTTGCCGTAATGCCGATTTGCGCATGTAACTATGTGCTTGTAAACCACTTTTGCCCAAATTTACAAAATTGTTTTAAACTGATTCTGCAATTGTGACGGCTTATTTTTAATATCTAGCTAACCCTACACTTGTACATTAGAAACGTAATGGCCGTGCAAACATCACTGTAGCTATTGATCATGATTTTATTGCCTGTACTTCATCTGCCCGCTAATTCTAAATTTAAATGTTGAAAACCTTTATAGATGACATATGCCGCATTTTAGTAGAAAAAACTGAAAGAAAGGAAGAAGAACAGTTGTAGCAATGCCTAGGCAAATTTAAAAAATAGAAATAAACGGAAACAAACTAAATGAAACACCGGATCCTTATCGAGCAAACAAGATGAAAATTTGTACTGCATCAAAAGTTAAATCTCCCAATGAGCAGCAATCAGCCATCTTGGTGTGATGCAGTTTCCGTACAAAATGTTGCCTTTTGCACCAGCGTCAATTCATTACTGCAGCGTTTATTTAATTACCGACAGTATTTTACAGGCGTGCCAAAGTAAATGCAAATTAGGTATATGTGTGTGTGTCTTCGCTTTAACACGATGCCGCAATGCGATAAGCTCATCTGTAAATGTTTGCATGTTGATGCCTCCGATGACTGGCAGTGTACACACACACACTCGGAAACTCATTTACTGGGGCACATTCACAGTCTGTACCTGTCGTCCGAAAAGCGAAAGTGTATCGCAGTGGCAGCAGACACGCGTGCACTGCCGCTCGTCTGCGCTGATTGGTCGTGCCCTGATGTGCAAATGCTGAAAACCGTGATCGGCGGCGGTTGTTTCGCCTTTACTTACTTTCCACTTCAGCCAAAACGGCGGCAGCCACTGTGTCACCGATGTCAATCGATTAGACCAATTACAAGTGTGTCCTATCACTGCAGTGTGGGCAGCACCAGTGCCTCCAGCACTTTCACTCATCGGTGTTCTATTCCGCTGTCGGCCTTAAAAATAGCACCTTCTTCTGAGATTAATCCAATTTTGCAATGAGTCAGAGAGCACATGTCTCATGAAGCACCGCGCCACCACCACTCTGCGGTGCACCTGAATGAATATAAAACAAACACTTGTGGAAACACTGCGGCAGCACCTGAAGAGAAAACCTGGTCAAGCGACCACTAGTGAGCAACAATTGATTGTGAGTTTGTTACTGTTGCAGTAGTAGCAGATTGACAGAAGAAGACGAAACTGAGTCAATCAACCAAAATAGATTGACTGTGTGTGTATGTGTGTGCGCGCGCTGGCACAATGAATGTGCTGCTGGTGTAATATATCGCCACTAGGCAAGAGGAGAGGAAGCGGAGAACGTGCGACAAAAGTCGATTGTGTCAGCTGCCATCAACACCGACAACACTACCGCTTCCACTACTACAACTGATAATATGCTGAACCTATTAGCTGAACTGGCGCAAAAGGAGAACCGTGAGTTGGTTTGGAGCAAAGCCGATCACGGAAGGGCACTGAGCAGTCGATCTCGATTCACGCGCTTTTGATGAGGTGATTTGAACATGGCAAAAACTGTGTGAGAAAAGGAGAATGAGATTCAGGTAGTTGTAGAAGTGGAAAAACTTATGGCCTACAATTTTTGTCAAAAATTGAGTTCACGCAAAGTGGGAGATTTGCTTTTTGCCTCAGCAAAGTGCCCATTTTCTAAGTTTACAAAATCTGCAATGCGTCTTTTTCTCGATTTGACCACAGATGATGCCCATCTTCTTTTTTGCTGTTTTGCCAAATGCAGTTTGGCCCTGCAGCCACGACCTGAGTGCGAGTGTCAGTCACTCAGCCAAGCGGATAACCACTGAAGGCGCGCAAACTCAACCGCTGTCAGTTCCGCTGACATTAGCATTTATTCAGCGCGCGTTAAACGGTCTCCCTACCTGAAAGTGAGCATTATGCAGACTACATTTACAACACATGTACACACAGACAAACATTGTTGTTGCTTACACTGCCTTGCACCTTTGTCCGCCTAATGGGACGTCTTATCTCCGCTGACCATCTCCGTTTCTGGATCACATCTCAATTTTCATGAGCTGCACGATCGCCACCAAGAGCACTACTGCCACCACAATCACTACATTTCCTCAATGCTCTCTCAGGCAGCATTTTTCTTGCCATTTATTAGCTCACTTATGGCGGCAAATTGAATCGATCAGCACATTTTATCGAGCGCCTCAACTACTGATGCCTTCGTTGTCGTCGTCGTCGTCGTCGCCGTCGTTTTCTTCTTCCTTTGCTGTGTTCCTCACTGAGGCTCCTGTCTAATAGGAGCATGATGAATGAAGAGTGATCCGCCTGTTAATCGATATCTCTTTTTCTCCCTTGCTGGCAATAGTATCCGGGTAATTGCTCCTTTGACCGGCCACTTACTCCTGTTCACTGAGTACCTGCACTGCACTATCCTGTCAACCGCAATCTTTTGTGAACACCGTTTTCGCCCAGTGTTCATTTGCATTTGGGTATCAATCAATCTTCCAGCTAACCATCTCATCGCGCCAGGCAGTCTATTAATTGAACTTTTGTCTGTTCACTCGTCAGGCAGACTACCTGTCTCAAACTACCCGATATTTGGATGATTGACTTGCAGGGCAAAAAGAAGGACTAATGTCGTCGCCATAGACATAGTGTTGTAACAAGGTAAGTAAAATGCACCTGCTGTAATAACGGGTTTTCCATCGGGCAGAAGTGCTTGGAGGTGAAAGTGGAAAGGGGGAGAAATAAAAGAAAAGAATTACTCACACTGAAGCAACGGTGACTAATTAGAAGTAGCAACAGCAGTTGTGCTGCTGGTGATGACATCCACGCAATCAAGCAGTAGTGACACCTGGCAGAGTGCTGCTCGAGGTGTGCAAGTGGACAGTCATCTCCCGTTGTGCGTTCCTCGCCATCACCTGTTTCCGTGTCTTAGATGTGTGCTCTAGTGCAGAAGGTGCAGTAGGCATGATATATGCTCTACAGGAGGTGCTTGAATGCAGGAGGGGAGCATGCCTACTGAAAACGGTGGTGGGCGCCAAAAGACAGCTGGACAAAACGGAAAGCACAGCTCAGAGGCGTCGAGCGAACACACTTTTGTTGCGTAGGCGACTTTGTGCCATATGCTTTGGCCTATGCCATCATCTGATGATGATGCCCTTTGCTTTGGGCTGAAATAATATGCCGTTGTCATGATGAAGTGGTCGACTTTGCCAGTCAAACTGCCCCATATTGCAGAGCACTTTGCCAATCGTTGTAGATATAAATCATATTGATGTCTCCTATTTCCCCTTATTTCTCGGTAAACTCACTTGATAGAACTGAAGAGTAAATTGAAATTGAAATTAAACGAAGTACTCGCACTCACCGAACTAGCCAAGTGCTCTATTGCTGTCGATTGCCATTTGCCAATTACAGTCCTTAATTGGATAAAGCCGTGTTCACAAAAGACATTGCAAGATGACTGTTGCTGTTTCCACCAATGTCCACTGAAGCACGCCAGTCAAAACGAAGCGGTTTCTTCTGTCTGATGGCGTCAACGTCGGGAGAGCAAACTCCGGACAGACGGAACAGAAACTCAGCAAGAGAGCAACTTGTGTGTGTGTGTGTGTCTCCGTTGCGGCAATTTGAATGGCTTCAACGCGCCCTCACGCCACTGTCAGAGACACCGAAAGGCAGTGCTCGCTCTCTTTCTCTCCGTCCGCTTGTTCTCTCTCACTGCCACTTGTTGCACTTTCACCTCAACTCTCTTTCTTGCACGTCTGCTGCTGAATTTAATCTGCGCTGAGGGCGAAAGTGAACAAGAAAAGTGCTGAACTTTATGCATAGGCTCACACTAACGGCTTGCCAGAAAACATCGTCGCACGGGCACATGGCAGAAGGTATAAATATGAGCAACTCGGTGCTATTCAGCGCGACTTTTACTTCGTCTTTGCCTCAGACTCTAAAACTTCTAAATTACCTCTTCATATATATGTTTTCACTTCACTAAGTTTTACTCAACATAAACACTACCACTACAGCCCCTACCACCTGTTTAGCAGCTAATACTGTCCTTGGATATTGTTTCATTGTTTGTACGTGAATTACACACCTTCTCTAGCACCTGAGTGAGCCGGGCGCATTTTCTGGTGCCAAGTGGTGGCGCCGTTGCTTGCACTTCTAATCGGTTTTATGTGCCATTCTATTTGAAAGTGTTTACCCATTTATAACCTCGACGCCGCCAGCATCTAAAGCGCTACCTCTTTACTACCGCCACCATCATGAAATACATTAACTGTACGTGGACGCATCTGTTTGGCCTGCTGATGGTGGCACTAATGTTTGCAGTGTCGTTTGCCCAAGGTATGTGTGACTGCATTGTTGTTTTCTTCAGCTTCCTCACCACCTTTAAATGTATTTGCAAAGTGAAAAATATGTCTGACTGTTTTAACCGGCATACGCTTTTACAAAAGTGTAAAAAGCGGACAAACAGCTAGTCAGCACTGCACTATCACGACATCAACTACGGACTAATGTAGATTCCTCCATAGAAAGCAAACTGACGTAGTGAATGCGCAAAGTAGAATGCAGTCACAAGCAAAAATATAGACTATGCTTGATGGTAATGTCGCATTGTCACTTTCCGTCAATGTGATGAGGGAGAATGCTGCCTAAACTTGTGAAAATGTGAATTTAATGAGAGTGAGAAAGGCACAATTGGCAGGTCACAGGTGCGGGCACTACCGAAAGCAGATGGTCGCTTGTTTGGTCTTGACTCGTTCTGCTTGAGTGGACTAGCACCAATCAACTGAAAGGCAACAACAGAAGAAACAGCAGAAGTCTACCGGTGTTGATCAGTACAAGCTGTCCATCTTCCTCCTACTCTGCAGTGTTCAGAGCACCATTGTCAATGAGGCAATCGACCAGTGAGTGAAAGCGAGTGTGTGCAAGCAGTGCAGAGCAACAAAGTTTGCGACGTCATAATTAGAGCTGTATCACACTAATAGATGTATTTTTAACTAACTTACTGCAGGTGAGAGAGTGCTTCGGCAAACTGAAACAACAACAACAATGGCCACCTTGCTCTGCGCGTAGACCCAACACGGAAGAGACTGAACTGCAGCCAGTGGCAGGAAAGCGTCAAAGAGACAGAGAGACAAGTAGACTGCAGTTTTTTGCCTGCCTCCCTGCCTGGCCAGCTTTCTCGTCGGCGTCAGTGCGAGAAGCAACTAATGACGCCCATTGCATTCTCATTACCTGGTGCGATCTCCAGCCTGTCTACACTGCCAAGAGCGGCAGGATCTGTAGGATGACAGGCGTCATTTAGACCTAAGCTAAACTAATTATTAGCACAATGAGCTTTATTTGAAATGTAAATGGCCAGCACCATCGCAGTGAGAAGTAGTGAAAGCAAAGTGTTGAAATTAACTACCTGTAGACCTCGGTGGTACGGTGCCACCAAAGCACTGCAAGCAGTTCTTCCACTCGAGGTAATTAGTTCTTTGTCTCTCTTGTGTGCTATACTCACTAAAGAAGAATACTAGAGAAGAGATAGTTCCGCCGACACTTTGCCTGAAAATGATGAGTAGCTATTTTTAATTTCTCAGTCAGATAGTGTGTCGCACTCTTTCACAACGATAATTTTTTCTTCACCAATTTGAGCTAATGCCGGTCTTTCTCTTTTTATACTGCTCGTTTTTGGCCAGTAATTCTGCTGTGCTCACTCAATTCGTTTTTTACTTTTAACCACAGATCAGAACAACAAGTATCGCATTAAAGGGGATTACCTCGATGTGCCCGTTCGGGCGGGCTATCGAATTGTAGGCGACGACAAAGACGGTTTCCTCGAGGATGGCATCATTGTTAAGACGAAAGGCACTGGCTATATTGACCAGCGATACCGAAACCGACGATTTGAAAGCCAGCCAATTAGCCAGGCGTCACATCAAAAGTACTTTTACGCGCCACAACCTTCATCGATGATGATGTACCCCAAGTACGCCGTTCCTGAAATTATCTACGGACGTCGTGGTGAGTCAAACTAAACCTTTAAATCAACTCCAATACTAATGCAGCCCTTAATTATTCACAGAATGGTGATCTCAATCTTAATGTTGAAATCTGAAGCAGTAGCCAAAAATCTGAACACAAAAACGAAACCTCATTTGCTATTCATCACATCATGTATGCCGTCGATTGAACACATTTAATATCCTCATTGACTTGGTTGTTAATAATTTCTGTATAAAGATTATATTAAACGCTATTTATATGAAAACATTTTTCAATGTTCTATATTAGAACTTGCAAGTCTTTAAAGCCTTTTGAACACGTAGCATAACTCTTTACAAGTGAGTTGTTATTTTGAGTGCAAGCAAGCAGCAAATCGTCTCCGACTAAACCGCCTTTTAGCCAACTTGCAATCTACTTTTTGTCACCCAAACCGTCGCAAGAATGGCCAACGTTCGTCTAGCCATCGAGAACAACCCGCAGAGCACTGGTCTGGGCAAGCTCTATGCAAAGTGCTATGACGCTACAATGGAGAAGCTGCCCAAGGACCTGATCCCTCTGGTGAAGCGAGAGTTTCACGCCCTCTTCACCTTTTCCGTCAGCCTGCCCATTCAGCTGTTCTACCTGTGGTACATTCTCTCCGGCAACACTGAGGAGAATGGCTTTGGCTTCATCTCTCTCCACTTTCACCTGCTCGTCATACTCTTTGGCGGCGCTGCTGTACGTTGCCTGGTCGGCTACCTCGTCAATGGCAAGGTCTTGGAGGTTGGCTCCTGTTACGACTACGTTATTGGCGGTGAGTCAGGTAGCTCCACTCAGGTGACCGGTGCCTCTCGAAGCAAGATTAGCAACCAGTCTGCTGGCAAGAAGAACATCAATTCTTCGCCCTGAAGCAGTCTGGTCTGAAGACAATGCTTTTGCATCAATTCTGGCCACCATTTGCCAGCTTTTAAATTGTACACTACAGGCTTTCTCCTGATGTTTAGCCTGCTAATTTTAATTTTATTAACATTAAACTTTTTTTATTAAGAAAAGAGCCTAATGTTTGCTTCACTAGATTTGTGGTTTGTAAAAGTAATTGTCAATTTGGTAGTACTGAGGCCTGTGCAGAGTGTAATCATCTTTTGCCTGATAGTGCACTTCGTTGATTTTCACATTGTTCTCGTTGTTGTTATTGTTCACGTGGTAGTCGTCTCTCAGCTGGTACACAACATGGCCATACTTGACGTCGAGGTAGTCATGCACTCGATCAGCGTACTTGAACAGTCTTTTTAGCATGAACATGTAAAAAGAGGTAAAAAGTGCGTAGACTATTCGGATGCGCAAAACGTATCGAATGAGAAAAACCCACAACTTGTAGCTCACTCGAGTGTCCCATGTTTCCAGTTTGATTGGGTGCTTGACGCCAAGTGAATCATACCAAAACTTCATAAAAGATTCAAAACAGATAAGCCATTTGGGTGTAATGCCGTTGATGCCGAGAAAACGCCCTCAGTGAGGTCCATGCCTACTTTAACCGCTTCACACTGTCGATCGAGGTGCACTTTGTAGCAGCGTTGAAAGCAAATGTCCATGTACGCTACTGACTCTTCGTAGTTGTCAGCAAAGCAAATATTAAATCGATCCTGAATGCCCACACAGTAGCCCATTACTTTCCAGAAGTAAATGTACTCTTCAAACTCTTTTTTCGTCGTCCCGTGAAATGCACAGTCTTGAGGGCGTATGGCTGCAAAGAAGAGAGTATCATAATGCCATCGGAGAAATGCTTACTACTTACCGACAATGCCAATCAAGGACCACTGAGTCATGGCCATGTCAAACTGACTGAGCCAGTACTTATCAGTTCGAGGATACTTGCTGTTCTAAAGGCTGAATTAGTATTTGATTGGATTTAAAAGTATAGTTTGACTTACCATCATTTTCGTGACGGCCATGTGGCAGTTCCGTCGCACAGTTAACAGGGATTTGTGCGTTTTGGTGGTCGGGTCAAACTGAAAACGGTAATTTTAAATAGCATGAATCAACTACCTGAAGCAGTGGCAGAAGCAGTGAACTCACCGGATCTTCTTCGTACCAAGAGAGAATGTGCACCACTGTGGAGAGAATGCGCATAAAGACCATGTACGGACTGGCAGAGTGTCCACTTGCTAGGACAGGAATGAGCACATCAGGCAGGTGAACCAGGAGAATGTTGCCGATAAAGTGGGCGATGTTTAAACTTAGGTAGTACTTCTTTGCCAGTAGTTGAGCATTGCGAAAGCGTTCAGCATCGTACCAACTAGGCGGGCATTTGAGGGGATTGAACTCACTGGTGACGCCCACCGTCTTGGGTCCTTCAGTGGCCAGTAGGTGCCAGTGAGACTCCAGCTTCTCCTGGTCGATCATCATGGCACAGTATTTGAACGGTGCACCTGCAGCACATGTATCCGTTACCGAGCTAGAAACGTCGCTGAACGCATCGTCAGACAGAGTGAGCCGACTAAATCGAAAGTAATTGAATGAAAGAGTGTGGTTGGACTGTTTCAAAGTGATACAAAGGATGACTGAAAAAGAAAAGTCTACTATTAGCGTGCCATTCTGAGTCGGCTAGCTGCGACTGTTGTTTTGCGGCTGTCCGGCCGCAGTCACAGGCCATTTCTCTTATTGGAAGCAGCGGCAGCAGCACTGACCGACATTGCCTTCAGAAGTTCACTGTCGATTGCGCCATTCTCGTTTGCCTTGTGACTAACACTATCCTTCAACTTTGCTGCCTTCTTCTCCATGCGCACGTCTTGCCCGTGCCCGTTCCATCATCGCCAATCGATCCAAGAGAGGAGCAAGAGTGAGCTCATTCACCTGCGTCTACTAACCACTACCACTGGTGTCTGCAGATTAGCATCACCAAAAGTAGCAACAACAAAAATACTTTTCTTTTTACACAATATCTCGTCGAGTGAGTTTTCTTCGTAGTGATTTGGATGGGGCAAATTGTGGAGAGATTCAGGATAAGCAAAATGAGTAACTTTCTCTGCTTAGCGGGACAATTCACGGACTCATTGACTCTTTTTCACTAGATACAAACTAACACAATCAGAAACTAAAGATAAATTCTGCTGAAATTACCCTGACTATCCAACTACTAAAAATAACGTTTTAATATTAAAGATCATGTTTTTAAAAATCAGATGATTTAGAGCTCATCGTTTATTTTAAAAAACGTTGGTTAAAGTGGTGTCAAGGACAACGCCCGTCAGCGAATAAGCTTCAGTTAATGGCAGCCTTGCGTAGCTACGAAAGAGAAGCAATGTCAATGTTTTTAGTGGCCATTTGTGGCAGTGTTCGATGGAACTCTGTACTGCTCAAACATCTCCTTCAGCATCTGATTGCAAAGGGCAGCATAGGGGTTCTGTTGAGCCATGTACGACTTGGCGAAACCATTGCCCATTACTGCCGCCTTGTTCATGTCGCTCAGTCCTGAGTTTTTTTGTAGTAAAACAAAATAATTATCACAGTACTTTACCATGCCTATTCACAAATTACCCTGTTCTTTGTTCTCTTGAAGCAGGTGAATCAACGCTCTTTGACAGTATGCCTGCCTTGCCACTAGTTTATCGTTCTGGGCGACATTTTCTCCATCACTGAGGCTTATTGCCCGGTCGAGGTCACTCAGCGCTCTTTTAATTTGGTTTTGCAAACGATACACCTGAGCTCGATTATTGTAGGTTGATGCTCGGTCAGGCCATAAGAAAAGGGATTCGCCAAAAGTGACCAACGATTCGTCAAATTTCTTTGCGTTTGCTTCTTCAATTGCCTTCAACTCCAGCTGTTTTGCTCGAATTTGATCCCCTGTCAGTTCTGGATAAAAGAAAGGGAATTAGCTGTTTCAATCTCCTCTAAAACATCATACCACTTTCACTTGTGCTGTCGTTTTCTGGCTTGTCTTCTTCATTGTTCATTGCATCTAAAAGAAATGGATCGAACATGAAGGCAAGCACTTTTTGGTCGTTGAGAGAAGCCATTTGTAAGTTTTGAAGTCCTAATAAAAAAATGAAATGTCCACAATGTGCGATTGCACTCGTTCAGAGAGGCAGAATGCGAATGAGGCAGCCAAGCTGAACACCTTGGTAGTTAGCAGTAATCGAAGTGACTGATAAGATCAGTCAGAGGAAATCTCCGTCGCAGAGACGTTTCGTCAGTGAAATCAAGTTATTCGACAAATGCATTTTAGCTTTTGGGCATACATTTCAACTAAAGCATCAAGGCCAGCATAAAAATATTGGTTTTGTTACCTTTTTTGAAAAAACGAACATAGGCGTTGGCCCTTTGGCTCTCTGGTTTCTAAGGATACTGTTTCCTTGACATTTTGTGACAAAAATTGAATTTTTGACAGAAAAAAAACTCTCCTGGCACCATCTCATGGATAAACAACTCAACTTGAAGTGCTCGGTGTTTGGGAAATGTCGGAAATTAATCCACCTTTATTCTTTCATTTGGGGTTTATGTAATACGACTAGAAAAAATTATTAGTTTTCTGCAAATTAATTTAGTTTTGAATTTGATAACCTGATTAAAGCAAGACCAGGTAAAATAAAAACCAGAGAGTGAAGAGCGCCACTTTGGACACGTCAGTCTTGACCGGGAGCCATTCATAGAGTTGGGTCAATTTTGTGTATTTTGGTGCATTCTCACTGCCGGCGTGGAATAAACTGGAGGCGAGCCGAAAAAGGCCGATTTCCTTTGTCCATTCGACCTGTCATCACATTCACCATCTCGGGATTATCTTGGTATGATTAGCATTTAACCTCCAAAGAGCATTTCCCTTGACTGTTAACTCTCCTGACAGTAATCTGGCAGAAGCGGGACGCTACATTCAATGATGGCTCCAATTGTCAAGATCTTCCTTTTTCTCGGGCTCCTATCGACACATTCCGTTTTCTTCTCGGTCGCTAATGTGGCCAGTGATAATGTGGTCAATGCAAAGGTGGAACGAGCCATTGACATTAGCACCCAACAAGTGAAAATCAATTCTCAAGTGACGGTGCTAAACAAGGGAAGCACTCCTTTGAAGGAGTACATTGTCCAGTTCGGCGATGCTAGTCACGACTATGCTCTTGCTTACCTCTCTGTCGCGCTGGTGGATTCATCTAAAAAGAAAAAGAACCTGAAAGTGAGCAAAAGCGGCGAAAAGGGACAGTTCAGCTCGTACAAAGTTGACCTGGCTACTGATGCTGTTGAATCTGGCAAAACAGTTCAACTTGAAATTGAAGCCGTCTTCACTCATCTGCTGACTCCGTATCCCGAAGAAATGTTCAAGCCGACAAGCAGCTGGTGGTGTACAAGGGACGTCTCTACTTTGCCACTCCTTACACTACTGAAACGCAGACCACCCGTGTTCGCCTGCCTTCGAGCACCGGCGTCGAGTCGTACACCAAAACTCGCCCCGTCACTGTCTCTGACCGATTCATCAACTACGGACCGTATGACAAGATCCCAGCCACTGCGAGCGCCCCAGCTACTGCTGATGAAGAGTTGCGCGTTCACGTTGAGAACAACACGCCTTTCCTGACGACCGAAAGACTGCAGCGTTCTATTCAGGTGTCTCACTGGGCTGGTGCCATCTCCGTCGAGGAGGTGCTTGACGTGGTGCATACTGGAGCAAAGCTGAAAGGCTCCTTTTCGCGATACGACTACCAGCGTGACGCTTCCACAAACGGCTTGTCTTCAATTCGCGGATGGAAGACTCGATTGCCCGTTGGTGCTCATGATATCTACTACCGGGACGAAATTGGAAACATCTCGACGAGCAATGTGCGTTCGCAACAGTCTGCTGTCAGTGTGGACATCAAGCCACGTTTTCCGCTGTTTGGTGGCTGGAAAACGCAGTACATTCTCGGCTATACCCTGCCCTCAACAACAATCTGTTCACCGTCGCCAGCAGTGGTCTTGCCAGCACTGAATACGCACTGAAAGTTCCCTTTGTGGATCACATCTACGATAACATGGTCATTGATGAGGCTCTCGTCAAGATCATTCTCCCTGAGGGCACCTCTAATTTTAAACTCTTTCTTCCCTATGAAATTAAGCGTCAACCAAATGAGGTTTTTACTCCTACCTAGACACCATCGGGCGCCCGGTCATTGTCCTGACAAAGAAGAACCTGGTCGAG
Organism: Tyrophagus putrescentiae; assembly: GCA_024499935.1. Lineage (NCBI taxonomy): Eukaryota > Metazoa > Arthropoda > Arachnida > Sarcoptiformes > Acaridae > Tyrophagus > Tyrophagus putrescentiae. Next base: position 6,390,823 of record JAMZRA010000001.1, on the reverse strand, counting down.
TGGCATATCCAGACGGTTGAGATTCGCTACACTTACAAGCCGTTGTACTTGCTTCAAGAGCCGCTGCTCGTGGTCGGCTCCATCTTTGCTCTCTGTCTTCTTGTTATCGGCCTTGTACGAACTAAGACAACACTTGGTCAGTAAAGCTTAGAGCACAAGTAAGCGGTGTGTTGGCTTTAGCTCACTTGGAAACCATTTTTAACCCCTTTTGTACAAACATGTTTATCATTTATAAATCTTTTTATACAAATGAAAATTAAATTCAGGGAGTTAAACAAATCTTTCTTTTACAAAGTTTTTGAGGTAAGCGAAAAATGACACAACTGGCTCAACACTCTTTTTCTGAGCTTCAATGACATGTTGTAATGAGAATTTGCCTTCTGCCACGAATGAAATGGCCTGCTGGTTGGTATTTTTGAGAACCGTGCAAAATGTTGCTTGAACTTGTGTGTCAGGATTTTCAAAAGTGTAGCACTGCGGTTCATAGGTGCGCAGCAGCTTTTTGAACTTTTCTTTGTACTCCAGTTCAGTAAACAGAGTGCCGTCTTTGTCGAGGATGATGCCACAAGCGCCAATGCAAAAGTTCAGCGGAAACCCCGAGTCTATCAGCGCTATTGAAGCGGCATTTAGGAGGATGTCACAAAAGAGCTGCCCTTTTCTACTTCAAACAGAACCATGTACGTTCTTGATCGTGGAAGCAGTGCATGGTACACTACGGGAATGAATGTACGCTTGAAAAAGTATTCATAGTAGGTGAACGATTTGTCTGTAAAAGAAAATTTAAATTAAAAGTGCATCAACAAAATAAAAACATCTAACCTTTGCTTAGATTCTTAATTTTTCCCAATGGGTAAAGATAAACGTTAAAGTAATTTTTCTTTAACAGATTCACATTTGAGGATATCGGACTCGGGCCAAATAGGGAACACTGGACAATGTTATCACCAAAAGTGTACATCGCCGAGCCTTGACTTCGGCTTAGGTTGGACACCAGTGCATGGTGTGTCATGTTGGGAGACTCACTATCCATTTCAATGTCGTCTTGTTCTTTCCCGGACAGGTCAGGAATGCTCGGATTTAAAATTTCTACATCCATTTTGAAATGATGAATGCAAGAAGTTTGTTTGATTTGAGGTAAACAGTCTGCGGCAGGCAAGTTCTAAAACATGTGGCAAAAATTCTCGGCAACTTTTCTCAATTTTTTTCTGAAACTTTTCTTTTGCAGACACAAAACGGATTTCAAATATTTTTCACCAAGGTTTTACTTCTCTTTGAATTTCATGGACTCACTACTGTAAACTATATGCAACTAATTATTTTGTGAAAGGCTCATCAAGAATTATGGCGTCGATTATACAATACCTCAAGGTGAGAAAAGTACTTGCAGTACCATTAGCTTCGACTGCCTCTGTGTGCAGCAGGTAGACCAATGACCAAGCAGGACATGGCCTTGTCCGCAATTGGTTTGCTCCAGTGTCTCATTAAAGTGAAATTTAAAAGCAATTAACAGAGCTAAGCTAGACATTTGACTACAGCGGTGACCAGTAGTAGTGTCGGTAATGGAGCACGGCAATTCACGGCCGACACCGACAATCCAACAGTCCATTCAGTCAACAGTGTGCCATCAATTCAATTCAATTTCTTTATTGTCTGTCTTTTCATTGCCAAATTTATCACTTGAGCATCGTTTTCCGCAAAATGCAACATAGAGATAATTGACCACTGCGTTCTTGTCGCACCAACTCATTGGCAGCTACCAAAGTCGTCCAATCGTCGCCATTGACATTGACAAGTCCAGTTGATTGGCCAAGCAGCATTTCCCTCAAATGCTCAAATGGATCCATCAAATGATACTTTGGCCATTGTTCTTCCTATGAAGTAATCGAATCACTGCCGCTGTCATCCGCTGACTTACGCAAGAGAAAATATGTAAGAAATAAAGTCGATTGGCTAATGACTTTATCTATTACACATTTGAAGCCGAGCAGTTTATTGAGCAAATTACAGCAGTCCATCAGAGTGTAGGGAAACTTTTAACTAAACTCTACCTGTGTTTATCAAGTGACTGTGTGGTGGCTGCATCTCTTTTTCAGTAACATCAATAGCAACAAGTTGTGCCTTGAGATCCCCTTTCATCGAGGAAGGACAAAGTTTCCAATTTTATCGTTAATAGGTTTTTGTTTTCAATTTTTTTCGAATTCAATTTATGAAATTTACCACCTTTTGAGGGAAGTTGCCCGCAGCATAAAATTTTAGCATATGTGCACCTATCGCCAATTTGCATCTAAAAACATGAAAATGCCAGTTTAATTGCTCTGGACTTTATTGTTCACTTCCAATGAACAGTTTTATTAGACGTCTCATTCTTCCGCTAGTAATTTGTTTATTTTATACTCATCTCTAGGAATTACTTCATTTCACCAGGAAAGACATGCAATAAGAAAACTTAAACTTTCATTGTTCGATGTCCAATGCAAGCTGACGTTAAATTTTTTTCAACAAAAGTCCAAGGCACCAGCTTGTCTGCGTTTCATGATTAATTCATTTGATCTGCTCATTTGACGACAACAGCAAGTGAAAGCGGACGCTGAAGTGATGTCGAAACTATTGAAGCGAACGCAGTTTAACTTTTTGACAATCTCACCACATATCGCTCAATGAACCAACAGTTTATTGAGGTCATTATGAATGACTCTCATAAACGCACAGAATGCTGGAATCTTGTCTTGGTAAGCCACTTTAAGAATGGAATATGTAAGAAAAACTGCTTTTAAATAGTCGACAATACAACTACTTGTTGATCATTGTAAATTAAAGTCTAGTTAGACGTAAGATTTTCTATGCATACCGCTTTTTGGGCACAGAGTGCAATGGCCATAGTTCATTCTCGAGGTCAGCAGTGAGCAGTGAGTTGAAGTGAATCCGAGATACATGCAATTCCGCTCTGCACTGCTGCAACCATACAATGAGATTACTTCTGGATCGAATCAGATGCGCATAGGGAAGCGATGCCGTGCTTTTGTCCGCCTTTCAGTCTCTCTATCTCTCCACCTGTTGCATTTGTTGGCCACTGCTCACTCTCACTGACTCTCTCTCTCCCCGTTATCGCTCTCGTTCTGGATGCCCAGTCGCACCGAGTCAGTTTTCATCAGTAGAGACAGCCTTGACCTCGCTTCTTTGCTTTCCCTTTTTCTGCCATCCTCTTCAGGTAGTAGTTACTTTGCTTCTCTTACTGCCTGCTACTATTTCTCTGGGCAGTTTCTCTGCTCGTTCCTTCTTTTTCTCTTTTTTTCTTTTTTGTCGACTGCTCTTTTTCTCTGTTCACCAACAGCGCGTTTGCTGTTCAATTCAATTTGTCTGTGTCTTTTTATATATGTGTTCAGGAGACGAGGCCAATCGAGCACATTTCTCACGTGTGCGTCAACTGCGACTGTGCATCCCCATGATCATTCCTGTTTTCTCCTCTGTCTGTTATGTGATCCTTTCCCAGCTGTTCAGCGGTCCTCGCCGACTTCCTCAGTTTTTTGCAGCCACTTTTCGCTCTTGTCTACCTTTCTTTTTGTACATATTTTCATGTGACATGCCATGAAACCTGCCCCATCATTGACACTGACTGACATCATCGGCCGCTTGTTTGGCGCCTCTGGGCCCAACAGTGCCTGGAACTGATTGGCCGTCAACACGCTGCTTGTCATCGTGGTTTGTGCTGCTTTATCGCACCACTGTTCCACCAGTCACCACAGCACATCTCCTCACTACCCTTTGAAGGGTACAGCAAATATTTGTCATTTCCAGCCTTCATTTTCAAAAAGATGCCATTTTCATCATTAGACCATAGTGGAGGTTGCTTTTGTCTGTTCCTGCCACCAAATATCACTTGATGCACGCTAAGGGCGATGTAAACACTGCTCATAGTGCTATTAAAGTTCTAGTGCCAAGCCCAATTTAGCGCCTGTTGCGTGAGACCGGAATCAGCTTGATTAAACAAAACAATTGTCTAGGCTGATGAAGAGGCGCTGACCATACTGTTTCGTCACAGCATGGCTTCACTATTGCACATATAAGCAGCATCAGTACTAACTATTGCTCTGCTACTTGTGGAGACAATTCGATGCACGTCGTCAACGGTCTTATGGCCACTTTTTCTCATTCTTGTTTTTTTCAGTACATTGAGCTATAGTGAGGTTTTTATGCTACTTTTCTGTTTTTCACCAACTTGTCTCATGAGTAAATCCACGCTAATTAAACTATCGATGAGAGCATTACAAAAGCATTCGATTGATCAATTGCCCGCTATTTAGGTTGCCGTTTTCATGGCATCGATAATAACTTGACTTAACAAATTAAATTGAAAGGATATTAGAATTATCGGTAATTACCAGTGAGAATCAGGCAAAAGCCCAACTGGGATAAACATCATTATGCAGTGTAATACAGGCATTTACGTAGTGAGTGAGCCATGACGCTAACTTGAATGTCCGCCAGTGAGCATCAGCTGCACAGTACTCGTTCGACCTCGAAACCAATGACATGCACACATTTTTCTCCATCCATGATGGTCACTACACCTTCTTTTTGTGCGAGCTCGCGGCAGTGATAGTAATGATAGAACTGAAATGCTGCCAGAGACGTGTGAAAGTCAAGTGCGGTGCTGCAAAGTTAAAGTAAATCACATCGTGTAGCTCTGTGGATGTGGTGTGGTTAGCAGCACAACACTGTACCGAAAGTATTCGAGTCGAGTCCCCTTGATTACCCCCACCCATCTGATGGGCTGTTTGCTTGCTGGAGCGACGGAGACACAAGCGCTTACGGCGCCAAACAGTGGGTATGGCGGAGTGCGAAGGACGAGAAGAAAATTATCAGGAAAGTCAGGAGAGAGCAGGCGAACCAGTAAGAGTCCACTCCTAAACACTGCTTTACGTAAACGTTCGATCTCTCTGCACTGTTCTTGAAACACTGAGACACACTGCCTGCACTCCCTCACTGCTTGACTTCTCTGATTCGTTTCGTAGTTAGATGTACCTTGCTAGGCTACAACATGCAGACAGTCACAGCAACAGTGCCACCTCGACAATGCATCGATGAACTGCATTCAACTGGACACATCACACATACTTTCTCCATCCATCGATGGTCACCTACACCTCTCTCCTTTTTGTGCGAGCCTCGCAGGCAGCTGATAGTAAGTGATAGGAACTGAAATTGCCTGCCAGAGAACGTGGTGAAAGTCAAGTGCGGTGCTGGCAAAGTTAAAGTGAAAATTACATCGTGTATGCTCTGTGGATGTGGTGGTGTGTTTGAGCAGCACAAACACTGTACGCGAACAGGTATTCGAAGTCGAAGTTCCCCTTGATTACCACCACCACCATCATGAAGGGCTGTTTGCTGCTGGAGCGACGGAGACACACGGCGCCTTACGGCGCTCAGAAGCAGTGAGAGTGAATGGCGGAGTGACGAAGGAACGAAAGAAGGAAAAGTAGAAGGAGAGAGAGTCAGGAGAGAGCAGGCGAAAGCCAGTAAGAGTCCAACTCTAAACACTGCTTTTACGTAAACGTTCGATCTCTCTGCAACTGTTTCTTTGAAACACTGAGACACACTGCCTGCACTCCACTCACTGCTTTGTCTTTCTCTGATGTTCGTTTTCGGTAGTTAAGATTGTAACCTTGCTAGGCATACAACATGAGACAGTCACAGCAACAGTGCCACCATCGACAAATGCATCGATGAACTGCATTCAACGTGGACACATTTCACTTGCCCGGCATCACTTGCCACTCAGCATTCAGTGCAAGGGTCACTTTTGTAGCTTCATTTTGTTGACCACTTGCAACTGCAGCTTTTCTTTCGTGTTTCAGCAGAGGACAGTTTCTCGAGCTTCTTGAGCTCGTCACTGTGCACTTCCAAGTGCTGGAGAGAAAAGAACCCCTCCAGTACTTCTCCATCTGCTGCAACATTGATGCTGCTGGTGATGCAGTCGAGTGTCTGCCTCCAGTGATTTCCCTGATGCTGTCCATCATCATCGTCAACCTCATCAGTAGGTGTACACCTCGGTGACGTCAGTGACGTTGGCCGTAAGCTTATGCCCGCCATTGCACAGGGCCACGACCACTCAACACACACAGACACACGCAGACAGTCTCTCAAGCAGAAGACTGTTCATCTGAGAATGGAGAACTTGGATGCTTATCAGCAGCGACATTGACTTTTCTAGCGACAGACACAGTGCAGTAGCTCTTCGCGGCCAGTTAGTCGTCCAGTGCTCATCGGTGCTGAAGCTGTCTGCAGCTTCCACTTCCACAAGAGACTGCATTGTTTCGCCTCTCATTCTTTGCATTCTCACCATCAAAGCTCAATTTTGTTTATCTCAGTATTTTCAATCTCAATATTTATTCTTTACTTCATCACGCCTGTCTAAAGTGTTTCAACTTATTGTTTTGAAAAAATCCATTACTGGGTTTGTCTTGGACGATCAAAAAACCCAGTTGGTTCTATTGTTAGTTATTGGCTATACACTCATCTCCCAGTGCATCATCATTCAAGTGCAAAACTCTGTTTCTTCTCTGCCGTCCATCTCAAGTGATCCATCTTTGTTCATCGCATTCAAATTTGTAGGTACATCCAATTGCAGGTAATGCTACAGCAACGCACAACAATGACCATCAGCGTTGACAGGGTGGTATTTTTAGCTAAGATGCCACTTCAAGGTTGCCTGCTTTCTCGGCGACTGTCATTGCCTCTGAGGGGTTGTTGTTTTTGTTTTCTCCACTCTTGGATCGCCACTCATTGCCATTCAGTGGACGACCGCGATGCTCATGTACCCGGGACAATTTAAATTGCACTGCCTAGACGAGCATGTACGGTAGCATTTCCTCAAACTATCTTGTCTATTCTTATTTTCACGGTCCTCTATGGTAGTTAGATCAGCCATCATCGTGTGGTGCTGTTTTGCTGGGATCACCACCATTGAGCACGGCAAAGCATGTTCACCACAGTTTGGCCTTTTTCAAACAGACATAGTCACATATTGCTATACTTTCACTTGCCAGCTCGATTGCCAAAGTATGCTATGCAAAGTGTGCAGCTCACACCACCAAAGTGTCCTCTTCCACTTGTGTGTCTCCTGTTGCCTGCTTTGATGCTGACGTTGAAGGCTCTTCTGATTGCACTTTGCCGATTGGCTTCACTAGCATTCATCCACACTAACTGATGGGTAAGATGTGGCTGCACTTGCTTTCTCACTTTTGAATTTTTTTCGACACTACCTGCTGAGCATAATTTTTTTAGTCCCTTTCTTTCAGTACATTTTCTTCGGTACTTTTACCGAGAATTATTTTTGGCTCTTTTCTTGCTTTTCTCATAAGCACTTGTGCATTCTCTTAACCATCGATGCTCTACTCTTTCTCAACTGCAAGCTACCTTTGCTATCTGTGGTCTCACTAGTTCAACTTTTAATTAGAAAAATTACCATTACTATAACTTGTTAGCATTTTTTATGCTTTTAATAACTTGTGTCAATTTTGGTTTTACCACTACTTTTCAATCATCAAGTCTAAACAGTTATTTAATATAAGCTCTTTGTGAATTTTCATCCTTCTAATTCTTCATTTTTCAATCTTTTTATTCTTTTTGACGTATTATTATTCTACACTTTTTTACATATTTCAACAAGGTAAACCGTAAGTTTTGCATCTATGCAATTGATGAGCCAATGTCGCGTTGAATAGTAATTGTCATTGTCATTGACCAACATTGCCAACTGCTTCGTTGATTGATTTAATAGTGAAATCATCGGAAACTCATTATTACTAGTGAGCGTCGATTATTACCGAACAATCAAATGGCTACATCTCGTGACTATCAGTGTTGTTACAAAGCAATCGTCAAAAAAATTCTACTGCACTAACGCCTTTATGGCTTTAAAGTGCAGATTTCCTTTTTGTCACCGTTCAATCGTCTTCAGGAGTTGCTCTTTCTCCGTCTCATTGATATGCCTTTTCTATTGACAATGCTTGACAATATATCTTCCTCTTCCCATCTATTGAGTGTTTATTATTAAACCGGTTGCTGTGGTCTAACCAAGGTAAAAAATGCCATTGACCCTGTACATGTTCAATGTTAAAAATCTTGTCGCTTTTTGCAACACGTCCATATTTGCCAATTTGTCTCAATGCTGTTGTTTTGTGTACTTCACGAGACGACATGATGAGATCAGTTTCGTCCGTTGAAATTGTCCTGTTTCTAAATAATTATTTTTAAGTACACACAATCTATCAAGTAAATTCGACTTTATTATTAATGTCCTCTACATCTTGATGTCACACTGCCTGTTTTGCTTATAATCTCTAGCATTTTTGTTTTTAATCATTATTAAGAATTCAGTAAATTTTAGCACTCAAGTCAGCTTATTTAATAATCTGTTAGATGATGACGCAGTCCTTATTTTTAGGGGTTCACAGAATTGATCATTTTTATCAGTTTATTTTTAGTTGGACTTAGATGCACATATTTTTATCATATTTTTATCAATGACAAGTTCATCACTCATGCTACCCTTTCGGTGGTCGGTGACTGCAATTTGTCAGTCTTGACATTTTTCTCTAACACTTTTTGCCGCAGCTATCTGAACAAGCAAACACTACCTTTGGCATCGCCATTAGAGTCACTTTCTTTCACATTTCTGATCGATGAAATCAATTTCTTGGTGACATTTTTCGCCATGGTGTCACTTACTGCTGAGGTCGAATCTCACCGTTTGACTGTCCCAATTTAAATTGTCACAGACTGTTGTCTCGCCAATTTGCTTGTGTGCTTCTATCACAGTTGGCAACCTCAACAGGGCAGCATTGACATTTGCGATGTCGCCAACTGCCAAACTGCCTAAATGCCTGTTCCAATGACATGCTGTTGATGCTGTTGCTGTCTCACCTTTTTGATGTTCCCTTGTCGCCACCACTCGAAGAGAGGGAACGCGTACACAGTTGGAGACATCTTCCTTTTCTTACCACACCAGACAACTCTCCGCTGGCCAAGTTTTGCCAAACGTTTAAGCACTTGATCTTAGCATTCACAGGAGCACTTTCACTCACCGATGTTCTCTTCTCACTTTTCTGCAGTTACACTGTTCATTTCATTTGATTTCAACAAGATTTGCCTAGGCAGCAACAACGGCTGCAGCGGCGTTGGCAGAAAACAGCTGTACACAGCTTAGCATTGCCTAATCGGTCATGCATCGTCTTGAGACGTAACCTTTTCTGCAGTCTGCTTTTGATAAGACTACAGCACCGCAAAGCCAAGCCAAGCCAAGCCAAGTCAGGGAAAGTATGCAGCAGCACCTTGCGGCAGAGAGGCTAATTAGTGAATTCATTAGTCTAGCTGGCTGATGGAGAGACTAGGCATCGAAGACTGCTGCTGTGCCAAAAGTCTCTGCTCGCCGCACTTCGTCCTGTACAGCAGTCGACCATACTGCAGTGGATGTTCGTTACGAAAGGAGCACTTGCCTGCTGTGCATGCCGTTCTCCCTTTCCCCTTTTCAGCTCCATTTGAATGACTGCTTTCACTGGCACAGTTCCGTCCCTTCGTCAGTGACACTACTGCCAGCACACACGCCTCGTCCACCTTGTACTAAGAGTGTCTAAGTGCAGGTAGTAATGCAAACTGTTTTCACTGTCTTCAACACTGATTCATCATCAGCGCTCGCAGGCGACGCTGCCGCCGATTTGAGCTGATTATAGTCGCTGATCAAGCTGAACAGTGCAGTGTCTTGCAGATCTAGATGCCAATCTCAGAGTTCGGGACACACTACAAGTGCCTATTACTTTTTAATGCTATTATAAAGTACACAAAGGCCTATTACTTTAACAAGTAACGCTCTTATGCTGATGTTTAGCTTTGTTTGTCTGCGCTCTATTCCATTTTTTATTTTTTGATGAATTTTAATTTGTTATTATATCATTATTATTATTGAAATTAGCCGTCCTCTTCTTTTAATGTGCGCCATTGTATTTGGCCACTTACCTACTGTCAACTTTTATCACTTATTGTGACAACATTCACATTATGTGGATCGACATTTGGCATTGACAGTGGGACAACTCTTGTTGCACAAGTTTACGCAACTTACACCACAGCGGAGGAACTGTGTGTGTTCCAAAATGAGGAGTTTGTGAGTTGGAAAAACAGTTTCGTAATGATCGATCTAAAGATTTTTCTTTGCAACTCATTCGCTACTGCTTCTACTTTACATTTTGCAAGGAATCACTCTGCCGCCACGACGGTGACGGCCATTTGAAGTGGCAGTACATCCAATTAGTGTCCGTATCACACCACATTTCCACATATTAATTGATGCCCAACTCACGAGTTTGTCTTTGTTTTGATGTCTTTATGGCTGCTAATGCTTGCGCTGTAACTGTCCAGTTAAGCGCAACTTGTCATCGATCAATCTGCCGCAGCACTCAGGCAAAGCTGTTCAGTGTGTCGATATGTCTGTGCTGGCATCAGCAGTTCAGGCGATCCTTTGACTATCTTTGTTGGTCAGCTTGAAAAAAGCAGCTTTTGAGGTGCTCGTCTCGGAGCACTTGAAATGTCCAGTCTGAAAAGTCTGAACGTGTCTGCTTACTATGCAAATTACCAATTACCAATAGTGCTGGTGCGAGTGCTGTTGAAGTACAAAGTCATCGATGGTTACCAAAATCAAGCGGCGGCTTAAAGAGAGACACTGAAACTCATTCTGCCGCTGTTGTTAGTCAATTGTTTCCGATTACTTGAGAATTCACACTTTCCACCGACACGTCAATCTGTACTTGTTTCGGCATTGCCTTTAGCTAGACAGTCAGACGTCATGCAAATGATCGTTTTTCCTTAGACCACCTGACTGTGCTTTTAAACATTTAAGAGTAATTCTTTATCGCTTAGAATCAGCACCGTGCAAGCTGTTTGCGAGTTTGTAAGTTTTTTATCAATTTCGTATTTTTGTAATTTATACTGCGTTACAAACATTTTTTGATGCGTAAAAGCTTCTGTGTGTGTGTGAAAAATCACAAAGCATATTATTGAAAGACTTTTCATCTTGAGGTAAGCCGCCTGTTTGGTAATTTATTTGTTCACAATCACTTTCACTATTTCCCTGCATTGAACTTGACCACTTCCAGTGAAAAACAAGCTAGCACAGTGGCACTCTTGAACAGCTATAGTTCTGCTTGAGACAGCGGTATGCCGCAGAGCTAGCACTTTTTTCCTCAATTAGCACTTCTAGCACTTCACTGACGGCCACCAGTGACAATCAATTGTGAACTGTCTAATCAACACCGGTACTGTTCTACAGCAGTAGCACTCTCAATCGATATTTAACTTGATCATTATCACAGACACACATACACACTCGATGCTTTGTGTGCACTAAAAATAGTTTGCCTTCGTTCTTCGTGCAGTGTTGTTGGCCATCACTAGCACACATGCAGCGAAGAAAATGGAATACTTGCAAGTTTTCAAGGTGCATCGCTCTAAGAACAGCGCGTGCCAGCTTCTCAATAGAACTGTCCTACTGTCTGATATGCTTAGATTGTTGTCACCTTTTGCTTATTGGCTTTCTCATTAACACTTTTTTCAATCAACCAACTATTGCAGTGAGCACATTAGAATATTGCTGGCACAATTAGCAATTGTGTTTCATTAGCCGCTCTTGTGACGTTGGCACTGTCTGCTTAATGTCTTCTTCTTTTGATGCGGCAACTGCTGCTACTCTTTTTTTTACTGCACACGCTTTTTGCCGGTGTTGATGACATGATGAGCATCGACAGTCTGACTGAGACGTTTAGGCGTGGACTATAGCAATAGGCAGACAGTTTTCGGTACCTTTCCCTTTCCTAGAGACAATCAAGTTTACCTCTCAGAAAATGTTGATCATGTGATGGAAAGTTAACATGGCGTTCACGGCAAAGGCCAGAGCTGAAGCGGCAGGCTTGCCACCACTCATACTAACAAATTATACCGGTTGCTAGTTGTATTCGTTTTTTATCCCCTCCTCAAAGGGAACATTTGCGTACATATACTAGCTGGTCAATGGAAAACATTCAAATATTTAAAATTCCTGTTTTTGTAGATTATATAAAGAGAATTGACAAAAGTTGTTTCCTTTATTAGAGAAATATTCATTTTCATATTTGCAAGTGAGCACTTATAAGTCACGTCACTGTTCAATTTCATTTTTTTCTTTCTCACAAATGTAATTGGTTTTCATCTCTACTCAACATATTATCGACTACATTGTCACTTTAAATACTTAATTTATTTTATTGTCTACTTTTAAACTTTAACAGTGCCAAATTGTGAACGTTTCTTCTACCAAAACTGATAGCAGTTGTTTTTTATTTACATTTTTCGTTGACTATTAGTTTATTCATACGGCTATAAATTGTATATATGACAATAACAGATTATCTGTCTGCGTAAGTAATGTTTATAACTCTGTTTTTGCCTACTTTAATATAGATTCTGTTTACCGATTTGATCATCAATGTAGTTTTTGCTACTTGTGTATGTGCATTTGTTTGACTAAGTAATTGAAATTATTGACAAGGTCATTTAACTGTTGTTTGTATCAGTGACCCTGACTAAATAGTTTGAAATTTTCCCTTAAAATGAAGAACATTTGTGCACAGTTAATCAATCTTTTAACTGTTTGACAGTCTGTACAAACAGCAATTACGTTTTTGTACTCAGGTACAAACAAACACTGCAAACTTTAATTTAAGAAAAAGAAAACGCTACATTTTTTTAGTCTCGGTTGGATAAACTAATTTATATTAAGTCACACTTTAGCATTAAAATTTTATTCGTTTATCATCTTTTACTACTACTCATTTTATGTTTTAGTTTTTAATTTTTTCAAAATGAAAATTAAGATTTAGATTGTTTTCTAGAGCACTTTTTTTGTAACGAATGTCTTTAGCCAATTTAACTTATTAACAAACAAAAAATAGTGGATCATTATTTTTTACTTTAAATTTAAGTAGATGAACTGTGTATCTTTACAACCAAATTGCAATTTTCAAACGTTATTCAATTCTTGTTTATTAATACTTTTCTTTTATGAGTATACGTTTAACTTTTCAGCCACATTTTAAGCATTTGTTATGTTTAAATTGCAATAACTTAACGCCAGGTGTAATTATCAATTTATAAGATCTTTGTCTGCAAGTAAACAAGCAAACAGATTTGTGTTTAACTTTCTCTAGCAGGATCAGCGTTTATCAAACATGTTTCCCCCTACTCCTGTGTCACACTTGTTTTCTACTTCAACTTGTCTCCACTTTCCACTTGAGGAAAGTTCAACTTGAGTAGATGACTTTAGTGCTCACCAACACTGCTTTCAGTGACACTTGTATGTAGCGCATACCTGTCTTGTTTTTGTTTTTGCCATATCTTTGACAATGACAATTGGCAATATCAGATTATGTGAGCACTCTCATCTGACACCATTAATGGCACCTACTGCTTGTGGTGTTGGTAAATAATCGACAACTAACGATGCTGGGGCACTGAGCGCTTGACTCACTGTGGACTTTCCTTGTTGGCACCTGTTTTGTTCTCCCCAGTCAATGGCTGTCAATTTGTCTAATTGTCGTCGTTGTTCTACTCCTGACATTATTAGCATTAACATCACAATCACAATCTTACTAGCTGAGCGTCACTTGAGTTTCTCACCAATTTATTTTTTTGCATTGCATTTGCATGAGAGATCTCTCATGCCGTTTTTTTTGCTTCCTTTGTGCAACTTAACTGAACGGCCAAAAAATCTACTGTTGTAGCCAGACTGTTAGATGAGAATTTCGATTTATGCAGCGTTTTGATCTACACTGGTCAACTATGCACATTCGAAAGTGCGCGTCATCGAGGACCTTCGCTTGCTTGTTCAGCCAATTGATACGGCATTGCGTAAAATGACAGTGTTAGCAGTAAGTGGCAGGTTAGGTTTGCATTTTAATTGACCACTGTTAATTACCTGACTAAAGAACGATACAGTGCTGATCCCAGTTGGTGAGCAGACTTTTCACTACTGCCGTTGTTCTCCGTTCGTTTTGTTCGATCACGTTTCATTCATCCTACGAGACCGTAAAACCTCTGATTTTTTTAAGTGTAAGCGTGTGTTTTGATAATTTTTGCAGTTTAAACTCTCTTCACAGGGAGCACATTTTGGTCAGCTCTCCTCTTCAATTCAATTGGGTGAGCTGCTGCTATAGAAGTCAAGGCGCCAAATGAAAACGACAGGCAATATTAGCCACCTCAGGCAATGTTGATTATAATTTTATAATTGGCCCGCTGTTCAATGTCGTCTCTTTGATTGAGCAAAGCTAGAGGCTCTTTTTGGCGTTCATTTTCTACCGTTGCTCCTGCTGCTTGCTCATACATTGTCTCGCAAATGTTTTTGCACTCTCTTTGACTAAACTTTTGAGCCAACTGCCAACTTTGCATAGATCATCATCGATCTATCTATTGCCTATCACACATCTCGGTGCAGTTTTCCCATCCTCCTCACTGATTAGCACAACGTGCAACTTTCTCTCGTTTTTTTCACTCTCTCACTTTTTCACTCTCTCACTTTTTCACTCTCTCTTTCTCTCTCTCTTTCTCATTACAAAAATACGTTAAAAAATTCTGGCTGTTCACGTCGGCCTTGTTGACGCATCTTAATTTAATTATGGTCACTTTGTGATGTGTCTAAAGGTATGCAGTCATCGGATGAAGCTAATGAAGTGATGGCCATTGTGACGACATAAGAGTATAACTATCGTCATCGTAGGCAAGCACCAGTGACTGTACCGAATGAACACGCTGTGCGGTGGCCATATTTCATCTCATTACAAGCTGCCTGCTGTCCTGGGTGCTGTCTTCCCAGTACTACTTCTACTACAACTAGTTGGTGTGTGTAGAGAGCACAGCTGTCCGGTGCCGACAATGGAAGGACTGCAAATAGAATAAATATACTCAAGTACGACCGCAGTATCATCGACGATCGTAGTTCGCTTTCTTGAGGATTGTCCTGCAATCTCTGTCTCAGTGCACTTCCCTCTGAAGGTCACTTTAAAGTCTTATGAGTGAATCTGTGAACAGGCAAACACAGAGGGACAGCAAATGATGACTCTCTGCTCTTTCTCTCTGGCTACAATGGCCAATTATTACACTCCATGTTCATGTGATCTCAGGTGATGCAAAATGATGTTGTCAACTGTCGAGAGGGGACATGTTTTGCTAGACTTACTGCCGATTTGAGGACACAAACACACATACACAGCCAAACAGATTAATTGCCACCAATTCGCATTCAATCGACGACTCACACTGGGCTCTCATTTGACTCTCGGGTAGATTTCTCTGACGCTTATCATTTTCATAATCTCCATTTAAGATCTTATCGGTCAAAAATCGAGTCACTGGTTTGTCAATCGAATGTGTTTAATGCCAAAGGCAAAAGTAAAAGCTTTAAAACTCGGGAGAGCAAGTGTACTTCACAAGGTCTGACCTGCATTCACTTTAGAAATCACTGCTTGTAGCACACATGCACTGTTCACTGTCACTTGGTACCCCCTCAATGGCAACTTTCCCCTATCGATTTTCACCAGGCGGAGGTAATTAGTTGTTTAGTATTCCTGCCATAATTCGTGTCTACACCACTGAGGCGTAAACAATCGAGTCACACGACTACTCATCAAGTTTATGTCTTTTGGTAGCCGTAAAAGTGTTTGCTACCCCTGCGTTGATCGCTCAGCCAAGTTAAGACTGCTAACAAATATTATCGACTTGTTATCAATTTGTTGCTCACTGTCCATATACGGTGCGGTGTAGTATTGCCATCTCACTTCTGCTTTCATTCATCAGCACTCAGTTGTTCTATTTAGAGACGACAGTTGTAGTGGTAGCAGCGCTCTTTGTGAATTAGTTTTATCATGTTTTCATATACAAATAAAAAATTTACTCCCTAACCCTTGAGGCGATTCTTGAAATGCATTTAAACAAACATTCAGTGCTGCAAGCGCAGCGTTGATGATGGCTGCAATTTAAAGTTTGACTTGGTTGCAGATTGTACAGTGCTTTTGACAATTTCACGCTCCTCAACAATGTATCCTTCTTCAATGCAATCCTGAGTTTCCCTCTCTTTGGTGATCGCTTCATCATCAGTTTGTAGTATTTTCTCCTGCTGTTTCACTTTTTTATCTTTTTTTGTTAGTTTTAGAGTGCATATAAAATATCTTCAAACCATATCGCTCCATTCGATCGCTCTAATACCTCTTTCATTGCCTTTTAACACACCATATGCATTTTACATCTACATTTTTGAGAGTCACTTTTAGTATTCTTCCTGAACGTGATTTTCTGAGCGTGTGCAAGTAACACTTTGATCAGAAGATACGGCAAAGTCAAAAAGTGGAAAGAACAAAAAATATATGTTTAAACGCGAGCACCAGCCAGACCTTGAGCTAATTTGATTGCTTCACATTCTATTTTTAAAAATCGCTATTTTGCTCTCACTTTACTAACGATCGACCATTAGAACTTCTACTTTCACTATCTAACGGGAAAGTAACTGTGGATGGCAGTTAATGAACAACAGAATGAGAAAGTGCTGAATGCTTGTGAGAAGTTGGCCAAAAATCGACAGGGCCAGTATGTTTGTCTGTCGCCGAGTGTCTTCTGCTTACGTCATCCGCTGTGAAATGCGTAAGGAGAAGGCACTACCAGACTGTACAATGGTCTTATAGAGAGTCAGATGACATCAGAAAACCGCCACTACCACTTCTGCAGAACGACGCTGGTTGGCTGTTCACCAAACACAGGCGCCTATATCACTGGCACTGGTGCTCACAGCACATCCACCAGTTTCACATTGGCATTTTTTTTCTTTCAAGCAATTCAACAAGTGTGAAACTGTTGTTGCTAATGAGAAAGAAGCGCTTTTTTTTAAATAAGTACTTTTCTAGTAAAAGCACAGTTTCGCTTGTTTTATCAATCCGTTATTTCCGATAAACGTAAGCAAACGTTCCGACTAATTATTGCAATATTTTTGTTAGCTATCCCATCGCCATTGCCTGCTTCATTTTAGACCATTTTCTCAGCTATCAATACACCATATTGAGGAAACTACAAATGTACCTATGTTAATTAGCTTTAACTTAAGATTGCATCTTTCATTTACTTAGTTAAAAACGTTTTTAATTTGTTTTGCTAACTGTCTTTTCTCTTTTTCACAGGTTTTTGTGACTGATGAAATTTGCAAGTTTTACTTTAAACTCATTGCCGTTGCTTTGGTCATTGTGCACATCTCTTGAAACTTCTGACACTGCTTCAACTCAACTTTAACTTTTTGCCAGTTTTTTATCTACACGCATGTTGCACATCTGAAGCATTTTTTTTATTTTTTTTGCCAACACAAAAACCTAATCAGTGAAAATGCTGAAAAACCCGTTCACAAATCAGGCGTACACGTCGGATGAGGCGGACGTGGTGGCCATCAACGACAACCGCCATGCCTCGCTGAACCGCTTTCGCCGAATAACCTCACTGAATGAGAGAGAAGAGAGCGTCCGCCGTGACCCGGCGCTGATGCTGGCAAAGCTGGTGGAGAAGACGGAAAAGAATGGCGTCTACGTGAACCAGGGTCTGGTGATGGACGACGAGCGGTCCATTGCCTCGATCACGCCGGGCATGCAGACGCCCAGCAGTAAGGCCAAGATTGCCGTTGATGTGCGCGATGTGACGTTCACCTATGGCTTCGGCAAGAAGAGTCTACTTACGCTGAAAAAGATCAACGTTTCCGTACCACAGGGAAAGATATACGCTCTCCTCGGCTCCAGTGGATGTGGTGAGTGCTTTCCTTCGTTTTTGCAAATGTACTGCATGCCGCGGTGATTGCATAAATCAACAAAAGCGCTGCTTGCCAGACAGCCTAGCAGTGCGCCGATAGTTAGTGCCAGCGATGGATGAGGGATCCAAAGTAACGGTGCACTGCCACTGTCGTCGAGGTTGGCAGCTTGTGCAGCGCAGCGACACGGCGGAGAGAGCGACAGAGTGAAAGTGCACTACCACGTTGTTCTCTGCGCCAGCGTTGCCGGCGCCCGCACCATAAGGTAGCAATTAGCTTGCAATTATCATTTGACGAGGCTGGCGCACAGGAAGGCGGCCATCGATGGAGCGCAGAGATCACGGTCGCCAACTGACAATGCAGTGACCTCATTGCGGCGCCCCGCACCGGCTCTAAAATGGGCCCGCTTTTTGGCTTTTAGGGTTCTCTTAGAAAAGGGGTGCTGCATGGCGCTAGAGCCATCTGTGCGTGTTAGCAATTTATAGTTAGCCACTTTTAATTATACGTTTTGCAAATTAAATGAGCGATAATTTGTACCTTTGTCGATTACCTGTTGATTTGCGGATTTTCCACTACTAACCTTGATTCTGCCAAATACTTAGTTTGTTTACTTTAGCAGAAATGTCACTCCCACAACATGTTTGGCAACGCTTTACACTATTCAATTAAATGTGCATTTTTCGCTTTCAGGCAAGACCACTCTGCTGCGATGTGTCCTCGGCCGACTGCAGCCTCAATCAGGCGTCGTTCGCGTCTTTGGATTAGAGCCCGGCTCGCCGCATTCTCCCGTTCCCGGCCCTGGCGTTGGGTACATGCCACAGGAGTTGGCACTTTTCCCCGATTTCACCATCAAGGAAACGTTGCGGTACTTTGGCCAGCTGTACCGCATGTCAGCCAAAGACATCAAAGCGCGCACCAAATTTTTGATTACCCTTTTGCATCTTCCCGAGAAGAACCGTCTCGTCTCACAACTTTCCGGTGAGTTGAAGTTGAGTAGTTTCGCTTCTCTTCTAAACTCCTTTTAACTGAAAATTTCAGGTGGTCAGCAGCGTCGTGTGTCGCTTGCATCTGCCCTTGTTCATCACCCTCCTCTGCTAATCCTCGATGAGCCTACTGTAAGTATTTTTTGAAAGATTATTTTCCAGTTGTAATTGTTCATTTGTGATCAGGTCGGCGTAGATCCGGTGCTTCGTAAGGCCATTTGGGAGCATTTAGATGCACTTTGCCGTGAGGATGGTCTCACAGTGATCATTACCACGCACTACATTGAGGAGGCGAGAACTGCAGAAACCGTTGGCTTAATGCGATTCGGTCGCCTTTTAGTGCAGTCCAACCCTGAAGAGCTGCTCGCCCACCATGGCCTGCCCACCTTGGAGGCCGTATTCCTCAAGCTGTGCCAGCTCGACTCTGCTCAGGTTCCCGAAGCCGTCAAAACTGATGCTCACCGTTATGAAACCAACAATAATTTGCCGGCTATTGAAATGAAGAAGGACAGCGTTCCAGCAGTGGATGTGACGGTAACCAATCCTGATGGGGAGAAACAGTCACTGGATGGCGACAAATCAGATGACTCAGACAAGGAGAATGGCTCCGATTCAGGGGAGAAGAAGCCAGAGGGCAAAAATGGCAGTGTGGTGAAGAAGCGAGACAACAACAACAACACCAATGGAAAGGGTAAGTGAGCAGAGAGCGCCGTGTAACGAGAACGAGTTTTTTACCTTACATTATTCACAATAGAATCTCGTGTAGCCAATGCTTCCGTAGGTGGCAACATGCTGATGCCCATAGCTACCACTTTTAAGGATGTTTCTGCACGTGCTACGCCCTCGAACCAGAGTCCGCGAATGTCCTTTTCTGAGCGCTCAATGGTGGAGATGGCCGGTGAGCCGGCGGACTTTAATGTTCCTCGACGTCGTCGTCGCATGTTTGACTTTAGTCGAGTGATGGCCCTTTTCATAAAGAACACTATTCGACTGAAGCGGAACGTCCCTATTCTAATGTTCTACTTCTTCCTGCCCTCCATTCAAATTGCCCTCTTTTGTATCTGCATTGGCCAAGACCCAAAGAACATTCCCGTGGCGGTGTACAATGCCGAAGATCCGCCTGGCCTCAGTGCGGAGTACCTGTCTTTTGTCAATTCTGAAATAGTCGTACAAGTGCCTTATGATTCCCTGGAAGAAGCTCGACAGGCGGTAGTGGAGGGGAAAGCCTGGGCAGCCTTACACTTCTCACACAACTACTCAGCTTCATTGAACAAACGTCGAGTCATGGTAAGTGCTAACTGTCCTTGCCGAACGGAGACACAAACTCAGACATGCACACATTCACATTCCTTTACATGTTAGCATCGCGTGCTTAGAGTTTTCCAATTAGACAGATCGGAGAGGATAGCTGTGGCTGACAATGTAGTGGTTGGAAGATTTCCTTGAGGCCAAACGAGAAGATAGTTTCACTAGTAGCACTCTGCAAACAATTAAACACTAGTGCGAGTCAGACTTGTTTGTTGTCACCACTGCCACCATTTGCTTGGCACCGATTACCACAGTGCGAGCAATTGCCGGGTAATGCTGCAGTCGATAACGAACAGTGTAAAATGTACAGTTTGCTGTGCACAGTGACACGAAACAGTGAAACGACGCGCTCTGTGGCCAATCGATGGGAGGATGAAGGTCGTCGAAGAAAGGAGAAGGAGACAATCTCGCGACAGGCTAACGATTAAACGAACTACGCAATGTGCACCAATTAAACGAGTGGGGACCCAATTAGGACAATTAGCCTGGCGGCTAGGCACGTGTTGATTGCTCAATTACCAGTGATATGGCAATTAATTGGAGATTAGGGGTCATTGAAAAGTGTACTGTCTGAGCAATCATCATAATGATTATTTTTTATCATCTTTTACAGGCCGGAAAAGCTGATAATGACACGATAGAATCTTCAAACATCAAACTGTACCTGGACATGTCTAATCAAGTCATTGGCTTTGTACTGCTACGAACCTTCTTTCTAGCCTTCCAGTCCTTTGCGCAAGACTACCTGTCTATATTGGGGTACAATCCAGCGACGGTCACACTTCCTATCACCATCGAGAAGGTCATCTACGGCACTGTGAACCCCTCCATGACCGAGTTTATGGCCCCCGGAGTGATCATTCTGATTGCGTACTACGCCACCACTGCCCTCACCGCTCTCTCCCTGGTACTCGAGCGGAAGGATGGCCTCCTCGAGCGATCGCTGGTGGCCGGTGTTAACTCGCTGGAGTTCCTCGTGTCGCACATTATGACGCAAACACTGGTGCTCACCATTCAGGAAATTCTTATGTTGATAACGACCTTCTACATATTCGAAGTGCCATCACGAGGTCCCATGATTTGGGTCTTCTCACTCACCTTCTTCCAGGGTAAGCTACCCGTTTCCCTCTTTTCAGCTGAACACTTTATCACTTTACCATCCACTAACTTCCTTGTTTTCCCTCATCAGGTGTGGCCGGTGTGATGTTCGGTCTGTTTATCTCCTCGCTGTGCGCCGACGAGGTGTCTGCGGCCATGTTGGGCATGGGCTCCTTCTTCCCCACGATCATGCTGGGTGGCATTTTCTGGCCGATTCAGTCAATGCCCGACTGGATGGCCTCACTGGCCGCCTTCCTCCCGCAGACTCTGCCCGTCGAGTCGATGCGCTTCATTCTCTCTCGCGGCTGGGGCGTCGAGTACTTTGAGGTGGTGCTTGGCTTCATTGCCACCTGGGGATGGATTGTCATCTACCTGATTGCCGCTGCTTTCATCTTCAAGAAGTACACATAAACTCCTCTTCTTTTTCTCCTCTCAGCAGTTCGAACACTGCTCTGAGTGGAGTTAGTCAGCAGGCAGGTCTGTCCGAGGTCGGTGGAGTGTGCCTGATTCTCCCATTCGAGTTTGATAGCCAGTCACTGTGCAACTGGTTTGCTCCAGCTACAACCAATCATCCTCTACCGCCACCAGTTCCAGTTGCCTTTGTGTCTCGAGCTCAATACATACTTTTTGCCTCTCCTTCTCTGTCACATATTATACATATTTATTTTATTACAATTCTTTTGGCTCACTACACACACACACACACCACAAGACTATCGCACAGACTGACAGCACTTCTTTTCCCGGTGTTAGTTGGTATGTCACTCAGTTGTCCAATCTGTACATTAGCCTCCATATATTTCCTCTTCCTCTTCATTACTGACTTTGTTTCCTTACCTTCCCTTTGCCCCCTTCCCTCCCTCCTTTCATCGAACCCAAAATCAACTTCTGATGCCCATAGTTAAACCCGGCCCCTCACTCTCTCCCGCTGCCTCTTTTTGCCACTCAATGCCAATCTTTTTCTTTTTTGCTGTTTAATGTTTATCTGTTCTTCAGCACCTCTAGACACAAAACCAATTATTACTATTTTGCTTTGAATCTTTCACTACATTGTATTGACTTATAACCTATACTATAAAAAATAAATAAATTCGTTTACTTGTCATTGTCACACTTAATGGCGGATGGGCGAAAAGAAAAGAAAAGCTGTTCAAAGCAATTAAACAAAACGCACATACAAATCAATTTAAAGAAAAACTTCATAAACAGAGGTTTATTTCTGGTTCTGCTCGTTAATAAATAAGTTATGCATTTTAAGATGCTAGTTTCAGTTGGTAGTGAGCACTACAATTCACTTCAATTATAATTAGTGGACCTTCAAAGAGTGACACTTGTGTCTAGCTTTTGGTGATCGATTGCCATTTATGTACTGCGTGCAGTGCCGTCAGTGTCAATGGCGACTTAGAGATGAAGTGGCCGCCAAGTAGTCTCCTCTGAGACGTACTCGGAAGCCAATCAGCCAGTCAGTCAGCTTTCTTTACCAGTGACCCATAACGGAGACTCTGTGTCGGTTTCTCTCTCAGTTAAGCGAAACGAGTTTCGAAAATCATTTTTCAAAAATTGAGTGAAAGTGGTGTAGCGCCCTCTAGAGCTGAAAGCGAGCAGGCGAATCAGCGAGGAGTGTAAACTGTAAACAGCTGTAGTGTGAAGGCCTCATCATATCGAGGGAGCAGAGCCATCGATCCAGGCAGCTCTTCAACTACCAAACACCAACAACACCACAACGACGTTATACTTCTTGGCCTCAGGACACGCCATTTGCCTTCAGGCCCCTTGGGTCCTACTTCTTCCAAGTTCGCCATCTGCTGCATCACTTTCACCATCACGACCTACTGAATGTAGTTCTCTCCAGGTCAAAAAGCATGCTGTTTGATTGTAAAAGTGGGTCATTTAGAACAACAGCCAATTTGATAACAAAACTATCATCTATCCTCAATTCATCATTCTTAAACAACTTTTCTTTTCTGTATATTTAGTTGGTTACGCAAGAATTTTAGTGTTCAAAATTTTATGATAACGTTGCAAGACAAACAGAAATTGTAGGTTGTGATAATTATGACGTCATAGTGAGTCAAGACTTGTCTTCACCCATTTTCACATACATTCTTCACTTCAAGCGGTGATATGTCCAAAAGAGACATCGATTCTTTGCTGAATCGGGGCAAATACTACGTTTGCCAATACATCACATCGGGTTGCTATGAACCGTCAACGGAAAAAACACTCGATGGCCCTATCAATCTGGGCGAAAAACATCTTCAGAACCACGACCACCGACGAGTCCACCATGTGATTGACCATTTGTTTGACTATCGGCACCACTTTTCTGCCGAGGAGCTGACAGAATGGATCAAGTATATGGTTGGAGGGCGTAGACTGCCAAATACTTTTGCAAGAGAAGGTACGCATAAGTTATGGTTTTTATTTTTGTAATCTTACACTTTTGTTTTCTGTTTACAGTGAAAAATTTTGATACCTCGTCGAAATGTGGACTCGTCTGGACAACAAATTTGTAATTGACCACTTTTATTTGATTCAGCATGTTTTCTGTTACTTCCCTGCCAAAGGATATCATTGGTCGAAAAGATCAGCAGAGATGTTTGACTTTTGCTGGATAATCTTTTATGAAAAATTACATAGAGTAGCGGCCTGCACTTTTTGCCCATAGCAAACAATGTTGTTGATATCTCAGCTGATCCATAGGGCAATGACTATCTTTTGGCAACAAAGTAACAGAAAATATGCTGGATCGAATATAATTTGGCTCGATCTAATTAACACGATGTTATCCGTACAGCGTCGCTTTCAGATGTCGCACTTGTGCGATTTCACTCTGTATGTCCCTCTGCACCGACTGCTTTCTTAGTGGTATGTTGTCGAAAAAAGTTTATAGTTATATTATTACTAATATTTGCCATTTAGGAAACCATGTCGGCCACGACTTTAACATGTTCCGGTCTCAAGGTAAGTAACTTAAATGACAGTCCTGTTTACCCGTTTTACTAATCATTTTACCACTTTATCGGCAGCTGGAGGAGCTTGTGACTGCGGAGATTCATTCGTCATGAAGCCGGAGGGATTCTGTCAGAATCACCAATCAAAATGTTCTGATCACAACAAACAGCTTCCACCGAACAGCTTACTGTGTATTGCCAACGAAATGGTTCCAAAGTTGCTTTTCTATTTAGTACTTTATCTACGGGAAAATAATTTTTCTCGTACGTATTTCAAACTTTGTTTTTGTCAATTTGTATTTTCAACTTTTTTTTCTTCAGAAAACAAGAAAGCAAACGCGCTTCTTTCAGATGTTTTTATTTATCTCAATGACCTCGGAACGATGATGCAAGATATAATTTGTAGAGCACTGACAGACCCGATTCTCTACAAAGATTCTCTCAATAGTATGTTGGCAAACTTAAATGCTCATTTCTAATTTAAAAATGTTTTGCAGCTGTAAACAAGGAAGATGATCTCGACTACCAGCACCGTATTCGTTCGCTTGCAGATAATTATCGGCGAGCTGTTCAGGAAATTCAACTGTCAAGTATTTTTCCAAATCTCGATGCCAGTCAAATTTGTTGCCAAGAGTATATTCAAGACCTTGAATCATTTAAGCCCGAGTTGGAGCACAAAACATTTCTAGATGAAATAATCTTTTGGACAATTCTCAATGAATTTCCTTCAAATCTGATCACGTTTCTTCTTAAAATGCTACCTAACGAAGAGTATAAGGTTTGTGATCTTTAGCATCTCAAATGCAAAATGTAACATTATTTCTTTTTAGCTTCAATTTGCAGAATCGTTTGTGAAGCACTACTTTAGAATTGCAATGCTCATCCTTCATCCAACCGAACGATTCATTCGCAATTCAGATCGCGACATTTACTACAACAAACTTGCCAATGCAGTTGTACACGTGAGCGTTCAACTATTCAGCAATGAAAATCTAGCTTTCATCCTCTGTGATCGTCTCAAACTTCTTTACATTATCATCATATCTCTCAAATTTGCAATTGAAGGCAATCGAAAAGATTTTTTGGGAATTTTAATTCCCAACAAGCAACTTAATCCGATGGACGATTTGGATTCGCAAGAACCACAGTCAGATTCTCGCGATGACCTACTTCAACTTGCTCGACAGAAGCAACAATCATTAGGGCAGCGTATTGCACAACGACTGCGAATTGAGTACCATCTTGATGGTGCTCAAACAGTGCCAGTTCTTGTTTCTAAAAGTGATCCAAATGTTGATGAGAAAGTCACGCCATTGACAGATGATTCAGCAACCCCTAGTGCTGCATCAGCTAAACGCTCTGTTCCTCTCGTCGTCTCTTGTGATCATAGCATTCTCCGGCTGCATCGTTTTTGGCCAATTATTAGCGATCTTAACAATCTTTTTACTCACGAACGTATTGCCTTGTCCTTTCTCAGAGACAACTCATTAATTGACCTTTACCTCGAGGTTCGTATTGTGGTGCATTTTGTTTTTAAATAATTTTAACATGTTGCAACTTTTATTTGCTATCATAGTTTATTAGCTCGTTTCAAGCAATGAACCTAAATCGAAAATTAAGCGAAGCCGAAGATGACAATCAGTACTACAAAGCATCTTACCTTTCAGAGTTAGAGATTTGCTCTGCACAAATGTGGACTCTTATTTCTCATCTTAAAGACATGGTTAGTTGAACTATTTAACGGATTTTTTAACAACAAAAATAATTATACAACTTGTGTTGCAGTCAACGAGCGAACTTACAGTTAACATCACTAGGCAATCATTAAAGTGGCTTCAAAAGTGGCTTAGTCTCATCAAGCTGAACTCAACTGAAATCGACAATGAGCATTGCTCTTTTCACCTACCTCTTCATCGGCATGTGGCAGTGTTTATGCATCACGCCGTCACACATCAGTCTGTGAACATTGAGGAGATGCTGCCTCAGGATACACTTCAGCTGAAAAATATGATTGCCCATCCATTGCAAACGCTCATTGCTTTTCAGCACATCATGGCTGGTTTATGGGTTTCCAACGGACTGCAGATCAAGACGCAGGCTATCAACTACATGCAGCCTCACTTTTGCAATTCCACCATTGATGCGGATCTCTTTCTCATTCAGCAAGCAGCTACTCGAATTCGGCCAGATGAGTTCATCGATATGTTTGCTTCGAGTTACGGCCTAAAGCAGTACATGTACATCTACCCGATTGCAAGCACGCCCATGGATCAGGAAAAGTTGGTGGCTTTTCTCGAAAATGCTTTCACTTTTTTGGCAATCTTGGTCACTCAGCAGATTAACCTCGGTTTGCCAATTTCTGAAATCACCCGCAAAGAGATGATTTCACTTTTGGCTATTTCTGACAAGACTCATTCGCAAATTCACGAAAGTATGCCTTACAAATGTGGCTATACTCAAACTCATTCACTTACCGAAACGCTGAATTCGATTGCCGAGTACACCTCCCCAAGGGTCGATTCTAGTGGAATGTATTCGTTAACCAATGAAACTTGGCATCAAAGTTATGATCCTATGTGGTTCCTATACAGAACGGCCTATCGCCGAGACTATCAACGAACTATTGAGCGATTTGCAGCCAGGTATTTTTTATTGTAGTTTTTTATATTTTTTTGTAACACTTTTTGTTAAATTTTTTAGCACGCGAAGCACTGGAAAGTACAACTCATCCAGTTTGCCTTGGCCTCCGTTCAGAGTACCTCCACCCGTGCACCCCAGTTACATTTCTCCACAGACCATTTTGCGAAGTAAGATTCTACATTCATTCTACTTTTCCATTCTTGTTAAGGCCATCAATGAGTCAATGGTATCGCAACATTTATTGTCCATTGTGATCTTCTTAATGGAGATGACGCTGATTGAAGATGAAAAGAAAACTGACAATTTCGGCGAACCACTGAGCAGACAACTATCGATTCAGTTTGTGAAACTGTTTTCGAGAATTGGTTCCCAACCGATGACATCATTGACAACTTTTTAGTTACTTTCAAAAAGTTTCAAACAAGTGAAATTAAATTTGAAAACGATGGATTCAAGACAAAATTTTTGGAAAATTTGTTCAATTCACTTATGAGTGAAGACTTTAATATGATTCGCGGGGTAGATGATGAAAATGAAGAAGAGGAAAGTCCGACTGTTCAGCTAGAAAATGACGAGGATGAAGATGATCAGGAAAACCGCCAACGTGAGCGACAGCATACTCTCAATCAGCTAAGTTGGGCGGATTACGTCTGTGGCGGTGATGAGGATATTCTGCGTCAAAGGATTGAAGAGCAGATTAGTTATTTGAGCAATAATCTAGGAAATCTCGAAGAGAATGACAACGAAGAGAACGACAATGACGACGACGATGACGACGAGTACATGTCTGAGGTGCAGAGTGCAGAGCAAATGCAGGTGGAAAGCCAACTGACGGAGAGTGAACAGGAGAATGAGCACGATGGGGAAAGTAGTAGTGGCGAACCATCATCTTCTCAAGCCACCGGTGGAAGTAGCTCTCCAAGGCTCTCCTTCTCGAAATCAAAGCCACTCAAGTTTGAGTACGATGTCGACGAATCGATTTTATCTGCTCTCCTAAAGCTCTACTCTAAACTCAATGAAAAGCGTGATTCTTTCAAGACCGATCAGGAAAGCCTGGATTCCTTTGACTGGTCCTCTCGCATTGGTGACGGGCCGTACTTTATTGGGTGCTTAATCAAGCGCTACATACACGCTGCAGCTAAGCGCATTGAGCTGAAAAAGCTAAGCCTCTCTATCGATGAGGCAGATAATGTCCATCCAAGCCGGAAAGAGTGCATTGCCGAAGTGATTGCTGTAGTGGACGACACTCGTCGCCGGATCTGGCCCAATTTGGTCAAACCAAAAACAAAGGTCAGCAGTGAGGTCTCATCATCATCGTCAGCATCAGACCATGTAGCATCAACCAGCGCCGGTACTTCCAAAGCAACTGAAATGGAAGTGGTCGATGCAGAAGAACTGGAAAGGGCAGAAAAGAAACGGCGTGCATTTGAGCTGAAGGCGCAAATCATGAACAAGTTTCGAACAATGCAAAACGCCTTTATGGAAAGCAACAAAAGTCAAATGGGCGAGGATTCAGGAAAGAACACTCAGGAAAATAGCGAGTCAAACAGCGCATCCGGCAGTGGTGGTGAGCAGTCATCCACCGACCAGTCGCCTTCATCGGAGGCGAACCCTGTCTCCGGTGAATCACAGGTGAAGTACAATGCCGCCTCCTACCAGTGTGTCATCTGTGGGGTGACTGACGTGTCCACCCTGGAACGTTCCTTTGTCCAAATTGTCCTTCTACAGTCGACATCTATTCTGGGCAATGCACAGGCGCACCCACTAAGCGAAGATTTAACCGGTGGCAGTTCAATGAACGTTGAATCAACTTCAGCACGCAACAAGTCAAGTGTCGATGATTTGCCCTCAACTAGTCGCATTTCAACCAGTGAGGAGGAGCAAACACAGTTTGTCGAACGGAAAACATTTGCCAACTTTTTCGAGCGTCGACTGGATGCCTTGTTTTCCGAGTTTTCAGTAGATTCTTGGCTGCGTTCTTTCAACATTGGCTGGTGCGGAGGTGTGCACACGCAATCTTGTGGTCACTTTATGCACATGGACTGCTACCAGTCCTTCATAACATCCACCTATCAAACTCGAGAAAGTAAGTTTTCATCATTAAATTACTTTAGATGCAATTTTATAACACTTTTTTGCATTTTAGCCACTGACCTCATTGAGTACTCGTGTCCATTATGTCGGAAAACCGCCAACTCTGTGTTGCCAATAATTCCTAACTTTGCAAACCTCTACGCACTTGTTAAGTCACGCTCAAACTCTTGCCCTCTTGGAATCGCCAATGAGATACTGGAACTACTGTCTAACGGCGACACCAGCCGTCTGGCGAACACTACCGAAGATGAGTCAAAGTTTCTCAAAGTCCTTGCCATGGCCATTGAGGACGTCATGAAAGCCACTGAACCGCAGTATCGCAACATTCGAGTTGACCCAAGCCCCCAATCACTCTTTCTCTTTCTTTCATCCATTTCGCGGACTAACCTCGAGTACCATATTCTACTGTGGCGAGAAAATCTCATTCGAAGTAATCAGCAAACATCGTGTTTTAGTAAGTGCCCTAACAATCTCCAAGTAGCGTAACTAACGAAATATCTTTCTTTAGTTCATCTCTTTCAAGCACTTTCTCTAAATGCTAAGTTAGTCCTTCCAATGCATTACATTCGACTGTGGTCTCAGATAACGGGCATTCAAGAAGACAGAGACAAAAGTGACACTTTGCTGCCATATGAAAAGAACGTTCCGCTTCTTCTAAAAGATGTCTCGGCAATTTTATTGCAACTTCTTTATGCTTTGCCATTCAACATTGACAAAGGTTTGCCGTTTTAAAAATCTACATTTTTTTCAACTAACCAAATACTTTTTCATTAACAGCATATTTTATCTCAATCACACAAGCACTGTTAAATCTCAACTTTATTCAAGCTCTAGTGGTTATAACATATCAAATGCCTCTTGAACAGCGAATGGAAATCTGTTCGAAAGTCTCTTTAGCTGAAAACTCAAACATGCCTAAAAGCTTTGATACAATCAGCGACTACATTGCTCTAATTATGAATAATAACTACGAAGGTAAACCGAATTCTCTCAAGTCTACAACTTGTACAGTACCAGAAAATGTAAGTCGGTTTTTTATTTGTTATTAAGAGTTTAGCACAGAGTTATTTTTCTTTTAGCAATCCCGCCTGACCGAGGACGTCATTTTATCTTCAATTGCAAAAACGTGTTTACCCTTTTTACGCGTTGCCTCTATACTGTACCACCTTTTGTACCTCGAGCCAACACTTCCTGAATACCAATCAATTGCCGATTGTAGTTCTCCTTTGGAAGAATTTACTACTCTAACAACCTTTCTCAAACTGAATTCGCACAAGAAAACCTCTAGTGAAGAAATCTCAGAAAAGCAAGTTCAATTTTTCCATCCATTTATCAATTGGATTGAGAGCCCATCGCCAGTTGGCATTTGGTTTCGAGAATTTGACAAATTTTTCCAAGCCAAACCAGCAGTAGCTCAGGTAATTGATGAATTTACCAATCTAAACATGTTATACTCAAGTTTTTATGTATTCACAGACTTTAATCAAAGAAAGCTTCATCATCTCACATAAACCTCGACTTCTTCAGCTGCCAGCATCGTATGATCAGCTGTTTATGTACTATCACAAGCGTACTTGTGGCCAGTGCGGCACTGTTCCCAAAGACGCCAGTATTTGCCTAATTTGCGGCGCATTGGTGTGCATCAGAGACACTTGCTGCAGAACGGCCAACACTTATGAAGGAGTCATGGTAAGTGTGTCTATTCAAGTCTCTAGTGATGATGAACAAAGAAGGTGTGTTTTATTTTAATTCTCTCATTCACTTACAGCATTCAAAGAAATGTGGAGCCGGAACAGCCATTTACCTAGCCATCAACTCCTCTTCAATCATTGTTATTCGAGGCAAAAAAGCCTGCATTTGGGGCTCAGTTTACCTTGATGAGTTTGGTGAAGAGGATCGTGATTTAAAGTAAGACTTTATTTTTAAGTTCTTTTCGAATTTTAATGATTTTGTTTATTTCAGGAGAGGTAAACCACTGTACCTCAGCGGAGAGCGATACCGTGTTCTGGAGCAACAATATCTCAGTCATAGTTTTGTGCATACCAGCAAAAAGTGGGTCTTCCATAAGGACTCTTTGTAAGAGAGTCTGAAGTGCACTTTCACTCCCAGTCAATTCTGCTACCATACTTCCTTGGTGTTATGATCGTCATGTGATATTCACAATTTTCTCTCATTCGCTGTGTACGATTGTTTAGGACTGTCATTTTCTAAAGTGCTTACTCTCATTGCTTAGGATATTTTATACTTTGTTAATTAATACTAACCTGTTAATTGCAGTCCATACTTCACAAATATTACGTTTTAGAAATATTTAACAAATTGTTTCAAGTTAGTCAACTGTTGAAGCTATTCTCCTTTTTCCAAGCGAAAGACTTTCACGTTTGTTTTACCCCTTTTACACTGATTAATCACCGAACGGCAATCAACTGTTAATTACCCTACCCGACATCGACCTTTCTTTTCATTTTCACAATCCCATTTACACCCGATGCTCTGAATGGCGCCTTGTGTTTCGTGAGGTGCGTTGTTTTTGTTTGTTATCCATGTTACTCAAAATAAATGTCTCCCCAAAAGAACAGCAGTGCAAGACACATCAGTGAGAGTGATCTCCTTTGTTGTGCACGTGATGCCGACATGATTGTCCACCCTGCTAGCTGGTTCTACAGGTGCTGCCGCAGACTGCAGTCGTTCAGTTTGCAACATCGCCCATGTACAGCTACATTCGTACAGACTTGTTCACTTTTTAAGTGATTTTCACAGGGCGCATCCACAGTGGACGTTGACCAGCGAATGTTTTGACGCCAGCAAAACTGGCGAGTACAAAAAATCCACCTGACTTGCCGTTTATTACTGCAACGCGACGATCTCACCGATAAGAAGAACAAGCAACACTTGGAATTGTTCCCTTATACCAGTTTTAATTTCAGTGTCTTTAAGTTGCCAGTGACAGTGAGTGAACTGAACCCATTTCGCCAAAAGAATCCACTTGGTCTTTCCCGCTGACGTTTCATTGTTTGAAAGTGGAAACTAGACTGATTTCATCAAATTCAGTGTTCAACTTAAACAAACTCATCCTCAAAGGTTAGCATTTTACAACTAAGATCAAGCTTGCAATACTGAAAAGTGGCTTTGCAAAAACTGAACAGCATTTTCATACTGAATCAAAAGCTCTTTTTTATCGCTCTAAACACTTCGGTATCAGTGTTAGTGATATCTTCTTTTTGTCGGCAACAGTTCACATATCTGTTTCGGAAGCTTTCTTGTTTTGTTTTGAGTATAGTTGTCGATGATAAGCCTACATCAATGTAAGAAAACATTGCCACTGATTTATTGATAACTGTACGTATTGCTTGATCATGAATGGTAAAGTGCCAAACAGTAATTAATTACAGTTATCTTTATCTCTCATAGGTTTTAAGTGGCTTCTAAATAGTCATCCAAAGCAAGTTAGATTATTTGATCATTATTGAAGTTTATACAAGTCATCGGCGCCTTTTTATGACTGCCTCTTCACTATGATCACTGAACTACTCGCATTAATCAATCGAGAGCAGTCTCATAGTGTTTGACGCTTAATGCTGTTCAGGTATTCTCGATCATTCTGCCCAGTGATTAGTACCAATATCACTAGCAGCAGCCTTTGTTTACTTATCTTTTGAATGTTTCGCTTCTTTTTTCTTGAAAACAGCTCATGACTGTTGCCGAAAATTGTACACGAATTGAAAAGCTGTGCGAACGTGACTACCTACTAGAATTTTCTTTCATTTAGTGGAGCTGTATAATATTTATCTGTCATATTTCCAATATTACGGACGATGTTGCCTATGCCAGGCTGCTCTACACACATCAAACTTGATCTCACAGTCAAGGTTGTGTCAAACAAGTGTCAGTCGCGAGTGCCGCTGATTAGGGGGCTTCGTTGCTGGGGCGATTGCAAATAACGATCATCGTCTCCAGGAACTGGTCAAATGAGCCATTTCAGTGTACTCTTTCTTTCTGAAGTGTTTGCTTGTTTCGCACTTTGCACTTGTCGTTTCTCCCTATTGCACCTCTCGACTAAATTCACCATTCTTTTCTGGCTACCAATTTGGCCTAATCAGTTTCTCGTCCTCTACAGTTGGGCAAAAAGTTGCGTTTCCGTGCTTGACAATTAAACTCATTTAAATCCCTTCTGTTTTGTCAAAAGTGACAATTAATTCTGAATCATACTCTCGAATGTATCTTCATCTTCACAAGTTGCAGACTTGTGGTGGCAGTGCTGGTGGTGGTGGTGGTGGTTGTTGTTAAAGAGAAGTAGCTGTATAGAACTTGTGCTAAAGGCATGTATTTTTACGCCGCCTTACTCAACAGTTTGCCTCTCGCATCTTTTGTGTTTTCAACGCCACCACTGTACTGATGGACTAAAGTAAACGAGGAAAATCCCGTTCTGTGTTGTTGTGATACAAAAGCGCCAAAAAGACGGCATTATATGCTGTGATTGGTGTTTTGTTCTAATCACCACACTATCATTTGAATTTGATTCATCAGACAATTGCAGATTGCATTCCGTTGAAGTTTCTAAAAATATGTTTACGTCAGGTTTTTATTTCTACTGAATATATTCAGCTCCACAAGTTTCTGCTCTTACAAGCACTTGGAAACTTTCCACTGTGCAGTCTGTTAGACAGCTGTTGCCACTCAAAGCGCAAACCTCGTAACTGTCAGTGCATATAATTTCTGCTGTACTTTTAAGGGAACTTTTTAAACTTTCAGTTCAATAAGATGCATTTTGATACCTTGTATGCACTCATTTTTCTAAAAACTTTTTAAATTCTACCGCTATCATTTTATACTTTTGTATTTAATTTTTTGTTTTTTTCAGATTGTATAATACAGATCGGCGTTGACAATGATGCTAATGTCATTTGTAGAATATATCTGAAGAGCCTGTAACATGTTTCCTCCGCAGTCTGATAAGAATTTAAAGTTCAGCTTTTTTCTCACCCACAAACACCAGTAAAAAGATGAAGAAAAAGAAAAAGTATAATTTATTTGAAGTGATACTACTTATTTAAATGCTACTTGATTGGAAACTCAAATACTAAAATTCCGAGAAAATTCAATTTGCAAATTCCATCTTCCAACAATTTGTTATTCAATTTCACCAAACTTGAATACATAACGTCGAAACGTGCCTTTTTTGTACTGTTTTGTACAGCATCGCTCCGAAAATGACCTTACGATTTAAGAAACGCTGCCAAGTGGCTGTGTTTCAATTTCAAATGTTTCAAAACTTTTTCATTTTTTACCTTCTCGGTATTGGACTTTTGTCTACGAGAACTTTGGCTCAAGCACTGGTCGACACTCCTCCTTTATCACATCATTCGGAGCCAAAATTGCCGCCTTTGCACAGTCACGGAAAGCCAGATAGAATCGCTTCTTCGCCACAATTTTCTGCCATGAAATCCGCTCAAAATGGTGCTCACATTGTTCCAACCTCTACTCACAAGTCTTCCTCTGAGTGTCACTCACTGCAAACTGTGCCTTGTCATGACCTGCAGGCAATTGTCCCGCCGATGGTTACTAAAAGTAATGCCGCCACTTAATTTCATTGTAAAGTTTTTAACATTTTTAAAATTTCAGACTATAGCTGTGATGAATTGGACTTTTGCGATGATATATTAGGCTTTGAAGCCATCCTTTCTCTTCATCGACAACTGGATGACGATGGAGATGGAGACATTGACCTGTCGGAATCGGATGAATTTTTGCGAGATGAACTAAAATATGGAACATACGCTAATGAGCGGCACAAAGCTTTTCACGGTAATGACAAGCACATCACAGTGGACGAGCTTTGGCGCAACTGGAAGATTTCAGCTGTTCACAACTGGTCTGTTGAGCAGACCGTTGACTGGCTGTGCAACATTGTCGAATTGCCTCAATACCGGACTAAGTTTGAGCAAAACGCCATTGATGGAATTGCTTTGCCTAGGTAAAACAATTTTTTTCAAACTGTTTATCACAATAATTTGACTGTACTTTTTTTAAATAGGTTGGCGGCTAATCTGCAGTTTTTCAACATACTTGGCATCAACAATAACATTCATAGACAGAAAATTTCGCTGAAAGCCACTGACGTGGTTTTGTTTGGTGTGCCTAGAGATAATTCACTGATGAAAGATCTAATTCTCTGCGGCCTTTTGCTGTTTGCAATTGGTCTTGCAGTTTATGCCTACTTACAGCACAAACACTCTAAAATTCATTTGAGAAAAATGATGAAAGACATGGAAGCACTGTCCAGCGCTGAAAAGCAGTTGGAGTTTCTCCAGTTTGAGCTCAACAAAACTAAACAAGAACACGAGAATGCTTTTATAGAAAAACGAGATTTAGAGCGAAAATTGAAACAAAAAGAAGAGATTCTGGGCATCGCAGTTGGTAATGGCTCTGTGCCTTCAGGTGCAGAGGCGGCAGTTTATCTCAAGGAAAACAGACAACCAGGTTTTGATGAGCAAAGAAGTGCTGAACTTGAAGCCCAGTTGATGGTGGCACAAGACGAACTTATTCGACTTAGAGCAAGTGTCGGCTCAAAGTGGATTCCACCGCCCAAGCTGCAAGCTTACCTTCAGTTTACATACGAGATTGAAATTAAAAACTACAACGCAAAGAAAGCTGCAGCAGAGTTGCAAATGCGAGCTGCTCGTGATGAGGTCAGTTTTAATAGGTTTTTTTTAAAACGAACTCTTTTTAAATGTTTTTATTATTTACCTAGTGGGACAAATTGAAGAAGAAAGGCTCTACTATATTTGGTGTTTTCCGTGCTGCTCACGGAACATCTATCGACGCAGTGGACAATACCATTCTCAATGCCCGGCAAGCAATGCAAGACTTGACAAAGGAAATGCAAGAGCGAATTAAACGCTGGAATATGATTGAAACCCTTTGCGGATTTGACATTATTCACAACAACCCAGGCTATGCTCATCTGGAGAAGCTTCTCTATGGCTTGACCAGTTCTGCCAGTTCGGCCACTTCTCCAACAATGTCAATTTCCTCTGGCTCCTCTTTGGTCCATTCACCATCGCACATCTTTCCTCGAAACACAAGTGAGTCTACGCTGATGGACAACGACTCAGTTATGGACTCGGCTTCAATGATTTCGGGATACAGCGTGATGGGCAATCCTGTTGGTAATCCCGTTGTCAATCAGGCCGTTTGGCAGCACTCTGTGCCGATGCATATGCGTCAAACTCCAGCCAACATTTATACAAACTACCAGTCACCTCTTACTTCCACTATTTCGCCGTCTACTGATAATTCATTGTTAGACGACGACAGTTCGGGTGGTCTTACGATGATGTCGCGATCTGACGAGTACACTCTGAATAATAACAATGGAAAGTCAATTTATCCTCGGCGAGTGTAAGTTTGTCACCTTTAGTTTTGTCAAATTAGGTTTATCTAATGCTTTTTGTTTTGCAGATTTTCTACAGCACCACAGTACAGTGAAACTCACAATGCACCTCTTCTTCGCTCTAAAACAGTTGGAGTGCCACAGTTTGCTCCTCTAAACGCTCAGCAAAAGATGAACTTGCTATACTTCCGTCGTGGTAGTAGTGATGGCGTGGAGAGGCATTTTGAAGACCTTCCAGTGACTTCATTCTCTGATGGTTCATATCAGAGTCAACATGATTTGGCTGGTGTGGTACCACTTGTGCCAACTCAGGCAAACTCAAATGGGCTACAGTTTCAGCTGAAAAGCCAGCTTGCCTCTGAAATGGCATCTGCTACAGGCGATGATCTGTTGCCACCACACAGTATTCCGTTGCGTAAGATTAACACTGAACTGAACGAGGATAACTCATCTTCATCTGAGTCGACATTGAGCCATCGCAGTAGCCGAAGCAATAAATCGCTGACAACCACTCCCATAAGTGATCTCGCCACAGCCGAAAATGTGCCAGTGGCAGGTGCCACCGCCCCCAGTCAAAGTGCTCACAAAAAGCGTACTTTCTTTGCTAACATTCGCAAAAGGAAAACATCATCTAAAATGGAAAAAGAAACAAAATAAAGATCTTGAAGGTAAAAATGAATCCACTTTTGAGTGCAATATATTATTTATTTTTCATTTGTATTCATGTTTTCCCTTTTCTCATATCTATTGCCAATTAGTCATTATTCTTCTTCTTCAATATTATTACTGGATTTGTCAGTTCAAAATGTGTGATTTTTACTATTTTATATGAGCAATGAATTCCCTTCATCCAATTGAATTGCAAGATTTTATATTTTTGAATAATTATTGTATTTGATTAGCTGAATATGTCGTTGTAAACAGGTTAGATTTAAACAAACTATTTATTTATGTAACTTCTGACTGAAATGTCCTAACCTGTGATTTATGTTTGGAAAAAACCTTTTAATACTTGTACATGAACCGGTTCACTTTTTGTACATAAAGTTTTATATTTTGTGTTAATTTATTTTTGATATTTATAATGAATACTCGGCATCGTTTATTTCTTTAAGTTAGCATACATGAGCTGAATGTGGGATTGAAAAATTGGCTTTTAGTATAAGGTAAACTGAGTAGGTTGGTTATTGATTGGTGTGTATTGCTTTGTGTCCGCCTTGTGAATATTGAAAAAGTATGTCTTTAACTTTGTTTAGAATGAGTCCGAAGTACCCGAAGATTCCGCCTTAGCTTCTCCCGTTGACTGCCCACCTGAAGGAGCCACCTCAGTGACAGTGGCAGAGGAGGCCAGACTCGCTGCTGCTGCTGCTGCTGGACTTGTGTCGCCGCTGCTCTGCGTCTCATTGGCCACCTCCGAACTGACGGGCACTTCAACCTTGGTCAGCAGTGACTGCTCCTGAGCGGCGGGCGGCTGCTTGCTGCCTGCTGCTGCTGCTCAGTGGGAAGACGCCCACAAAGTAGTGCACCGGTGGGCGACTGAGCGGCACTGGGCGGAAGACCTGCAGCCCTGTCGGTGTTCGGACGAGTATTTGCACTGGGGCGGAGAGGGCGTCCAGTTCGATGACCGGCGATTGCTGCCCCTGCAGGAAGGGATGCTGCACTGCTCCACCGGACGACGGGTAGAGGTAGGGCGGAGAGTAGACGTACGAGGAGGGCACGTACCGACGATGGCTGTAGTCGTAGTGCTGCGGATAGGAAGACGAGTAGAAGGCCTGCGCAGAGAGACCTGCTGACTGCTCCTGCTGGGGCACCTCTGACTGGTAGGCCGGCACTGCCTTCCCCTCCGATGAGGAGCCTGTTGTCGCTGCTCTAACCGGGGATGATTGCTCCTGCTGCTGTTGCTGCTGCTGCTGTTGGTAGGCAGTGAGCACCACAGTCGGAGTGTCCACCACTGTGGGTCGTTGTCCACCACTTGACACCACAAAGCGGGAGCCTTGCAGGACAGGAGGTCGCAGGAGGCCTGGCGCAGAGACTAGCACCGTTTTCGTAGCGCCTGAGCTGTCATCACTGGCAAGGGCTACGGTGGTGGCCAGCAGACCGGTCAAGAGAAGAGAGAACATTTTCGGTGGTGATGGTCGAAAGATAGTGAGATTGAGATCAGTGTGCGATGGAGAAAGTGATTGAGAGGAGAAGCTTGCTGAACGGTGTGCACCACACAAGCCGTAGACAGCCTCTGAATGGCCTAAGTGAGGATGCAAACGAGAACGTTTTATATTGCCACACGGACGACCTCTGACCTGACGGACGACCATCTTCCACTGACACTGGCAAACTGGATTGCTGCTCTGCTCCTGCCAAGTTCCACTGGAAAGGCCCCCGCTGTGCACCGATGCTGCCATTTCTTCCATGGCCGCTTGCCAGCTTTATGCATGGGTGGTTTTTCTCTGCCCAAGCAGTCGACCTTCAAATCTTGAGCATCTTCTGTTTTTGTGAGGGCTATTTAATTTCTCTGCACACCTGTTTTCTGTTTTGAATCTACCTTGCTGTTTCTAATAAATCTTGCTTTTGCAGGCTCTCTTTTTTAGCTTTCTTTCTAGTCGTTTCGAAAAAAAGCAAGTGCTTTTCTCATTAAGTGTACCTGACAGATGCAGAGCGAGGTTCACATCCGGAGCTGACCGTCCGATAAGAAAAGTGAAAGTAAAAGTGAAAGTTTGCATTGAACGAGGTCAGTGAGGTCAGTGAGCGAAAGTGCATGATGGCAATCTGCCTAATTGGCTCTGGTGAAGGATCTCTGTCCCGGGCACGGCATCAAACAGGTTGTCAGTAAGTAAGATTCTGCTCGCTGCCAGCCAAACAACAAAAAGATGCACAGACAAAGTATCTAATGCTCCTCGACGAAAGCTTGAGAATACTTGTCACCTCAGCTATATATAAAGTTGATGATGCCAATCAAGTACCAGTCAGACGGTTTTTACGTTTGAAATTGAACTTGCTCAGTTGACTCAATTATGAAGCTGGTATGTGAATTGCCTTCATTCAGTCTACTACTTATTTGACTTTATTTGTTTTTTGCTTTCTTTTGCCTCTAGTTGATTGTAGTTGCCACTGTTCTCTGCCTATCCACTGCATCGGGCACCTTTTTCAAGAAGAAGGCCAAGTATGTAGACTTGCACATCACCAAGGGAAGTCCTCCCATTCAGGCTGCCCCCGGACAGGTTCCCGTTGGGCAAGGTCCATTCATCTCCTTCCTACCTCAGGGGCACTCACTCATTGAAGGTCAGTTCCTGCCTGTTAACCACGTGCAATTAGGTCAAGTGCATGTGGGCCAAGTGCCCGCTCACAAAGCTCCGGTGGGAAAGGTGCAAGGCCCTCTCAGTGTGCCTGTCTTCAGTCAGCACAGTGTGCAGATCGTGCCTGTCCACGTCGAGGCTCCCTACCTGCAGCCCCAGCTGGTCAGCGTTGAGCCCAGTGTGAGCGCAATTCAGCTGCTCTTCAAAACTGCCTCCAGTCCACTGCTGGTCAAGCAGAAGCACTTCGCCTCACCAGGCGCCGTCTACCAGGCCACTCAGTCTGCTGACTATCCGCATGTTTTGCGTCACGTTGGTAAGTGAACTCTTCAATGTGACTAATTTTATTATTTATAACAATTTCTATTATTTGCCATTTTTCGAATTAAGTTCACAAACCAGTGCTGCAAGAGGTGAGTGTTACCCGTGCCCAAATGGGCCCTAATTTTACTGTTTTTACTTAATTGCGAACATTTTTCATGCAGGTTCGAGAAGTCATTCAGCCTTATCGCACGATCACCACACAAATTCAACCAGTTCAGGTACGTGTCTTTTACTTTTTGTTGCCTCCTTTCTAAATTTATTTACTTTCATTTTGACAGGAGCGAGTGCACACTATTTTGCCGGTCCAAAAGTATGGCCCAGGTGGGGTGGGCAGCCCGTCACAGGTTCACTTCAATGACCAGTATCGCCAGGATATTCTTCAAGGACCGATTCGCTTTTCTCGCCCAGAAAAAGGACCAGCACCACAGGAGCCAATCGAGCAACAGCAGCAGGAAATCGAACAAGAGCCCGAGCCTCCAACTGAGCAGCATCCAGTGAAGGGCATTGTTTAAATCACTGCCACGCTCAAACACTGACAACAACGCACGCCTAACAAATCGACCCTCTACCTCAGCACTGTCTCTAGCCAAATTATAGCATGAAAAACAAGCCTGCACACTTTATAATCCTCTATTCACATTTACCATATTAGCCTTAGCCCTCATTAGCAAGAGCGTATTCTTCTGTAGACCACTTTATCTTTGATTGCTCCAGTTTACTGCTGCTGCACTCTACCACTTCTGACAATCTTTGCATCTCATTATTTTGGCTTTTAATTTTACATTTTATCTCTATTTTTGTTCTGGCCAGCATCTCGTTTTCTTTTTCTCTCGGCTTCAAACTGCTTTATGTTTACTCTATTAAATATGGGATTAAATTTTTTACTTTTAATTGGCAAGTTGACATTTTTCATATGCGACATTTGCCTGGGAATGCGACCTTTATTCATTGTGATTGTTCCTAAAATGCAGTCAGCAGATCACAAAAGTTGATGTTTTAGAGATGAGGCACTTTAATTGTTTTTGTTGCTGAACCAGCTTAGATGTCGTTAGAAAACAGCATTCAATTGATTGTACTCCGGTGTACACAACGATAATAATACTCTTCTTTTGAAAGTGTCAAGAATTTGATTTAGGTCAAAGAATTAATTTGCGTTGTTCTCTAACAAAGAAAACTAGTTTGAACAGGTCCACTTGAACAAGTTGGCCCAGAACAGTGAGATAAGTGGCTACCCACCACCTAGCTAACCATCACTTTCACCATCGCTGTGCAGCGCCTTCAACTACTTGGCCCTCACCTAAGCCCTATAACTCAAGAATGCCATTTGATGCTTCCAAGTAAGTGCACTTTATCACTTAAAAGCTGCCATTAGCTGCCATCATGCACTCTGGGCAATGTTGAGTTTGCCTTAGATTAGCCATAGATTTGGCTGATGTCATTTTCGTAGCCTGAACTTGAAGACCGACGGGCACCGTTCTGCAGCCCCAACTTTTTACTTAATTGCTAAGCCTTGCTTAATTTCATTTGAACAGTTTAGTAACTCGTGGGAAACAATGTCAACGTAAAACTAGTTTGCAATTGTTCAAATCAGTTCACTTCATATGCAGAGTAAGAGAGGAAAATGTGACAGCGACAGGTGACTAAGTAGTTGGCATAATTGGTGCCTAAAACGAAGGGTGCATGGTCACTGCTGATTAGAAGCATCACTGATTAGAGTCACCTGACTGGCGAGTGACTAGAGGATAAAGGTTAAGGCAAAAGTGTGAATCTTGTGCGCTATTGTGTGTCTATTGTGCTGTGCTGGAGCAGGGTAGAGGCAGCAGTGATTTTCGACATTTGCACCTGACTTGCCTGTCTGTCTAGACTGCCTGCTTTGTTGGCCAGTGGACTGGTCCACACTGCTCACTGAGCAACATTCGCCCTCTAAGAGCAGTGTGGCTAGCTAGAATGCGTAATTAGAGTCCACATCTCACTTCGAAGCGTTTGTGGCGATTAGTGAAGCTAAACTGCTCAGAGAAAGAAAAACTGAGATTGGTCAACTGTGTGTTATTGCAGGCCAGAACTCTGCCAGAATTAATTCAGAATGCAGCACAGCAATTATCAAGTCAAGTCAAGTCAAAATGCTCAAGTGTGTCTTCAATGAGTTCAGTATTTTCTTCTGTTTGCAGGCCCAATCCCACCACTGCCTGGCCTGGCATTGTTTTCTAAAGAATTAACACTGTAACTCCAGGGGATAATGACAGATTTGTGAAGCTGTCTTCAATTGTAAACAATTGACTGCCAACGGGTTTCGCCAACTGCTGCTTCGTCCTAGTGCGCTGCCACTACTTTCCCTGTGGTAGTATGCAATTTTGCCTTCAAAATGCTGTCTTGGTCAAATCAAATAAACTTGCAAATATATTAATAGATTGCATCGAGTGCAGTGCCAAAACAGGTGACCCTCCAAAGTCCTCTGGGGAAGAGAGTGTTCACTGAGTGTGCTGAGTGTGGCAGTGGTGGCACACGACCCCTAATTGATATGCTTTTATGAACCCCTTGACTGCCTGCACTTACTTAGTCTTCTTAAAGAGTTTGCACAATACACCTTTCTCTGGGTCTTCCTTCCCACCTCTTCTGCAGTGAGCAGATCAGACAGATTAGTCGACTGTTTTCTCCACAGTAGGTTTAGCAGTGACAAATTGACCTTGTCCCGTGATGCAAATCTTAGGACAGTGCATTTGCAGTGGATTGACAAACTGGACAGCTCTCCAGTGGCTGCATTATGTCAATCCGATCAAACTGAAGCCTTGCCTTCCTAACTCTCCTTCTTTGCTGAGGCAGTTGCACTTACCCTCACATGTAGACAGACTTGCACTAGCCCACAAACTAACTCTTCATTAACTCCCACCCATTTTACCTGTTTGTTTATTTAGCTCTCCTTATGACTCTATACTTCTTCCTTTAATCTCAGTTATCTAACAGACAATATGCTTACTTTCAAAATCGGTGACGCTATTTAAGTGACAGGATCACATTTGGTGCTGGCATTTAGTACCATTCTAACTTCGAGTTTGTGCAATTTTTTTATTTGTGTTTGCTGCTGTAGTTTTTGCTGACAATCATTAAATTCAATGTTTCAAATTCAACCACAACTTATCTTGTGACAACTTGTGTTTTGTTGATTATTTTGTATTGAGTGAAAGTAATACCAAACAAAATAATGATGAAAATCCAAAGTTCAGTGGCTCGCAGTTTCATTTTTCTGTGTTGCCTCTTTCATCAAAGCAACAATCAGATGATCGGCTTCATCTCCAACCCGTTTCCCATGTCGCCAATTGAGTCGGCCATTCAAAGTCGAGCATTGAACCGAATGGATCGTGCAATGAACAGAGAGCTAGACGGCCAAGTGGGCGACAGAAAATCTGTGGTACAAGCCAGTAGTTTGGAGAGTGTGCTCATCCGCTGCAAGCAAGACAGTGACTGCATCGACGACAACAGTCCTGGAAACCCCGAAAACCTCATGTACTGCGATCGACACTACGGCTTCTGTGACTACTTCCGCCAGGTGGGCGAATTGTGCCGACACGACAGTCAGTGTGATTCTGGTTAATTTGCATGTTCGGCAAGTGTGCAATGCCCGTTGAACCTGGTCAGACAGGTAAATAAAGTGCCGCCGCTTGACTCTCTACCCTACTTGCTGCAGCATTGCTTTACCCGCTTTACTCTTTGCAGGTGCTCGCTGTACCGACGCTTCCGATTGTGCACCAGGTCACTGCTGTGCTCGCCAACATGGGGAGCTTATTTGCAAGGTATGTTTAAAGACTGAGAAATACAGAGCGGTCACCCAACTGAGGATGGCTGTAAACAACTCAATGATGATCATCCGTTAAATTTACCTACTTTCACCATTCACAGCTCAAACTTAAACTAGGACAGCAATGTTTTGTTCCCCTTGGAGGTTTAGAGTTCAGCCTCAATCAAATTTGTCCCTGTGATGAAGGACTTGACTGTCAGCAAGTGAAAGCTAAAAGTAAACGGTAAGTGGTGAAAAGATGTTTTACTTAGTTTATATTTCAACTATTTAATTTTGTTCATAATATTTCAATATACCAGAAAGCGACACTTTAAATCGGACAACGTCTTGCGCTGCACTCTCAACAAATCACCCAGCTAAGAGGGGGCTCTGATTG
This sequence comes from Tyrophagus putrescentiae, assembly GCA_024499935.1. NCBI lineage: Eukaryota > Metazoa > Arthropoda > Arachnida > Sarcoptiformes > Acaridae > Tyrophagus > Tyrophagus putrescentiae. The sequence goes on along the minus strand of JAMZRA010000001.1, from coordinate 6,346,716 downwards.
TCTTTCAAGAAGAAGCCGATCTGGTTGCAGAATTCCCGGTAACAAAGTGATTCGCCAAGTCGAGTTAACGAGTCATCATCTCAAGTCTCTCACTGATTCCCCTGTACATACTCTGCCGAATGAAGGTCTACAGTAAATCGTCCATTTCATGATTTTGGCCAATATTTTCTGTTCAGTAGGCCACCACGATGGCCACCTCTGCCGGCACCACCGAGTGGTGCCAAAGTGCTCTGTTACTAATCGTCCTCTGTGGCACGATACCTTCAAAGCTGTTAATTATTTCACATTAAAGTGCCTTATATATTTCATATTTCCCGTAATTACGCATCATTCTGCTTTCGATCAAAGTATCAATTACATGTGAATTGGCTCTTTTCCTGCCCTTGTAATTGATGATGTGCTACGATCACGATGCTGCTCTCCCACTAAAAGAGTGACTGGCCGTAAACGTTAGTGTCAGTCTTTGCTAGAGCTCTTCACCAGAGTAGAAGACCGAGAACCCAGTTGCACACATTTGCCACCCTGTGATTGGCATTCTCTATATACGCACTTTTCTCTCCTTTGTCTGCTTGCGTCATTGATGACGCTGTTTTGACCGACAATGGCTACGGGAACACACTTCTTTCAGAAACGGTAATGGTAGTAACACATCAGCGCTGTTCCACACTTTTGGGTCACACAAACGGGCAGGGGGATTCAGTTCATTGAGAAGTCCTCCAAAAAAGCCAACGTCGCTTACACTTTCATAAATTCTGTGGAAGTGTATAGTAACGATTTAGTATTATTTATTAGGATACTTTGTAAAAATCGCAATTTTAATTACCATTTTAAATAGGCTTTCAATGGAAATGTGTTCTCATCACCAAGACATGCTGCGCATTGAGAGAACCTCGATAAAGTGGCATCGATAAAATTCATTCACGCCTAAAACTGGTAAAATCATTAAAAGTGTCGTTATCGTATATTGTTCGGTAATTAAGAGAACACTGGCAATTTTGACCAGGTAGTTGCACTTCAGATGACCTTTTTGGTGAGATAGTGAACTAGATAGAGAGGGAGAGAGGTAGCTGGATTGAAGGATACCGGCCGGAGCAGCAGACGAAGCAGCAGCATCAGCATCATCAGACAGTGGCTCACAGTAGCGGCAAGCATGTACACGCGGCGTTGGCAAGCCTGTTGCGCTGCAGCAGCGGCAGCGGCAGCAGCCGAGTGTCAGCATCAGCCGCAGCAGGCAACGCAGTTATCTTGCTGTCTGTTTGTGCATGCCACTACCTCGACCATTGCTGGAGGCAGTCTCCGTATTGTTGTCGTCGTCGTCGTCGACGGCACAAGAGTTGTCTTCTCATCTGCTCGCTCGGGAATGATCACAGCACCAGGCTAATGTGATAACCAGCCAAACTGTGTCCTGTGCTGCACCAGACGCCAACACCACACCACGCCAGGCATTGCACCTCATTGACAGAATTGTTGCCCTTTTCAGCTTCGTCGAAGTAATCCTCGGATTCTTGCCTTTCGCTCTTTCTCTCTCAATCATTGTCGCCTTCTTCAGTGTTGAAAGTGGCCGACTTGTGAAGGAGTGAAGGGTGCATCGCCTTCTATTTCATCTGTTTGTGTCGGTGATTTTAGTGAAGATTCCGCCACACCAAAACTCCGAGAACATCAAATTCTTTCAACAAGCGGCAACTATTGTGCAATGTTTTCTTTTTATGAATTCTGAGATAAACGATTTTGAGAAAGACTACTACTAAGAAAAAAAGTCAGTATCTATTTTCACTTATCAAAAGGTAAGCTACTTTCTTTCTGATTTGTTTGAAATTTGTACTAGAAAATGGTTTACTTGTGACAAACTTGTGAGAAATGCTACAACAAAATTGTCCTGTTGCTGAGATGATATACAAACCGGCAGGAAAGAATAATGAAAGCTATTGCTCTCCAACTCACCGATGCAACAGTGCACTGCTGACAGTGGAATGTCATTGGGCAAAGACATCTCGAGGAACTGAACACTGACAACTCTGTACAACTCGTTAAAGTGCCTGCCATCTCCTTGCAATCACTGGCCAAACGATCAAACTGCTTTAGTTCTCCGTAGTTTTGCATTTTTTCTTACTCATTTGATGTTTTGCTTTACTTTGATGCGACGAACAGCACACCTTAAGTACTTAGACACCCAGAGACACTGTGTCGGCACCAAACTGTCTGATAGCGTTTGGATAGTGGTATTCTAAAATTTGCAACTTGAGCATGCCTACCTATCAACTGCTCTTGTTACCGACCCATTAGTGCTGCCACTTGATGGAACACCTATTCTTTTTGTTCATTTCACTTAAGTTTAGCAAAGCACCTAAGTGCAGCAGCAGCAGTAGCAGTAGCAACAGCAGCCCTACACCAACCTTCGTATGGCAAAGTTGTGTTCAATCATCGCTGGCAGCAATTTGCACGACACCCATCTAATCGCTACGATTGCGCTCACTCGCAACCGAATCCAATCGAGTGTCTGTGTCTGCCCGTGTGTTTGCGATGTAGCGTGTGTCTTTGGGTGCTGTGCTTCAACTGTACAAATCAGCTACTGCTGCTCGTCAATGATTCTATGGCATTGCCGATCCAAATCGACACTTCTGTCCTTACATTGAAACGGAAACTGCGCCAGCCAGCAACAGCAGTAGCCCCTTGCCCCCTCGGTTGTGCATCAGCTTACAAAAGATGTACTTGCATTTTTGGTTTAGAAAAGGCGTTTAGTAAAGAGGCGAACAACATTGCAGTATAGTAAAGTCCCCTTGACGCTGAATTTGTTTCAATTGACTGAACACGGCAGTACTCACTGACAACACCACTCTGTTTGACCACTGAGTAAACCTGTCGCATTTTGGTCATTTTGCTAGGGCAAAACCTTTAATTGAATGTAACCAATTTGAGCAAACAGTTTGTCTTTGAATATTATGAGAAATTGGATGATTAGGACAGTACGGGCTTTGCTGTGGAAGCATGTGGCTACCAAAGGCGAGCGATCACCGACAGGCACGCGGATAGACACATGTAGCAGCAGTGTCACCGCTGCCAGCACAACTGTTTCTCTTTTTGCCCCCTCCTTCGTGGACGACACTCAGCTCCTTGTTACTATTGCTCCTACTATTTGTACTGACATTCACTGCACTTGATCATTGAAAATCATTTTGCTAATAATATGGTCATACCCAAGCGCTTTCTTTGCCCTAATTAGGCTCTAGCTAGTTAACAAATGTAACCCCCTTTTTCAAACAGAATATTTAATGTCTGCTTACTAATTCATTTACTTATTTTACAGTCAAAACAACAACTGAATCAACTGACAATCAATGTGCAAATAAACCTGCACATCGCGGCAAACTGGCCCGAAGTAATGATGCCAGGAAGGCAACGACTCAATTGAAACCTTCTCGCCAGTGAAACTCCACTGGTCGTACTCCACCGTACAGAACGGACCCGTTCTCCGAGACTGCCTACTGCCCAGTCTTATCGCATCACTCGGCAAGGAGGCAGGCAGATGACAGAGCCTGGAAGGCACTTTTTCTCTTCACTGGCCTGACTGACTGACATCGTAAGTCGTTACACTATCGTGTGCCGGTGACGTATGTGAGAGACTGACGCCTTGTCAGTGCGTGCGTGTGTGAGCAGTGTCACCACCGCTGTCTGTTTGCACCATCTCACCAAACACTTCTTTACCACTAGGTCGAGGTTTCAACTTCCAGGCAGTTGCCCCCATTTCTCCTGCTTCAAAATACCTCTGGAGAACTTCTGACTTACTTCCTGACCAATGAATCTGAACTTATCACTTGAATTTACTTGAAACAACAATAATCATCAATTCTAGTCGCATAATAGTACAGCAACCAATTGCAATTGACCAACCGAAGCATTCACGTCCACTGGAAAAACAATTATCTCATGTTTTGTGTTCAGTGACCTTTTTATTGACAACTTTAGAAATCAACATTTCTACATCTTTACAACAGTTTTTGCATTTGACTTAATGGTTTCGGTGTTTTAACTTTAATATGCAATAATTAACGGAAAACTTGTCTGCATCCTCTCTTGAAGTCATCAATGAAGACCACTTTCCTTCAAGCCAGCTGTATATCAAATCTTTTGTTTCAGGTAAATACTACACCTCTTCTTTTAACAATTGCATGTATCAGTATACTATGCGGATTAGATTTTATAAACGACAATTCACTAATAATTAAGCTTGTACACTAATGATTCACTGGTTTCATTTAGCTTCAAATGCTTGTATTTATAGCACTTACTACCCCAATTAATTAACTTATTTTTTTTGGCGAACAGATCGAGATGTTGATTAGTCCGGCTTCTGATCTGGCCTAAGCCAGGTCAGTGATCTGTGTGCTTATCAGTGACCATTAATAAAACAATAGCAGATAAGTGATTAGAGAAAAGAATGCAGAGTAGGCTAGAGATAGAAAAGAGCGGACAGAATTAGTGCCAAAGAGTTGCTAACGCTGTTGGCGCCAAAGAACTTAAAAAACTGTGTCACTGAGCAGAGAGTGAGTGTGCAGGCGCAGAGCAGACGATCTGCGGCCCGATCCAAACTGGCAACACTCTGGCCACTCTGCGGCTGCAGCAGTTACTCGTGTCCTGTCGATCGCAGCTGTCCTTTCGTTTGCGTGTGTGGTTGCTATAAATAGTAACACTTTGCACGGTTCGTGTTGGATCGTTTTCAACGTTGGCACGTTCAATGTCGAACAAATGCTGCTGCTTCTGCTCTGCTTCTGCTGCTGCTGCTGCTGACGATCTCAGACGACATCACGCGCTACCCGTTTGCACTACTTGGAACAGTAATTAATTTACATTGACAAGAACTCATTTGCCAGAAGAGATGCTGCCATTCTGAAAGGAACAGAATTTGAAAATCACATTTACAGTTTAATTAAATTTTAATTACTCAAAAGCGCATTGTTTGCATTCAAGCTTTGTTCCTAAGCGGTATTTCCTTCAGGCTATTTGATATTGCTTTTAAACCGGAGCAGTTTAGCTCTGTTGTCTATGTTATTTGCTTTTGCTTTGTTTTTTGGTTGTAAATATTTTTTAATCAAAGCGGATAGTCGAAGGACTAAGCTAGGGCCCAATCATGTAGTAGAGTGTACCTATGCAATTGTTTGCTAATCGACGTAGTTTTCATTGGCGCAATTTCTCTCCTTCAAAAAGTCTTCATTGAACTTGCTATTTTTAGCTCTGACGCTTGTTTTGGAACGGTTGGCGCGAAGTGACCCAGACTTTTGCTTCTATTTTTGCCAGCCAATGTCTCACTCCTGCCGAGACTACTGCTGCTGCTGAAACTATAGAGAGGTGCCACTCGGATCAACTGGCTCCTCTGCGGAGCACATACTCATACATCCACGGACACACACTCAGAGGGAGAGTGTGAGAGACAACCAGAAGACTATCGTACACGCACTCGAACTTGTGACCCACTTTTCATTCATACTTTTGGCGGTGCTGTGCAAGTGCAGCTGTAGCTGCACACTGTATTCATTGCGCCCTTTGGTATCCTCGCACAGTGCCAGCAGCACTCTCACTCAATGGCCTCTGTGAGCTTATTCATATTTTGTTTCATTGTCGACAGTGCACCCTCCTCTGTGCCCCTCCTCCTTGTCCTCCTTCCGCTGCCGCCCAGCGGCAGAGCCCACCGGCGGCCTGGTCGATGACGTCGGTGCTGACGCAAATTGTGATTGACCTCTCGGTCACTCTGCGCAGTGCTTCTCTTTGATTCTCAATCTCCATTGCCCGACCCCTCGTACCAGCCGTCTGCAGCAGGCTGCTCTATGCTGGTCAGACCTGGTCACAACTCACGGCGCCCACTCTTCTGCTGATATAGCTCTGGCAATGCTGAGCGCTTACCACAATGTCGATACTCTGAATGATTTGCTTCTTCGCTTCATCAAGTGCCACACTTCACACCTGTCTTACTGGCACCCTTCTTCTTCACAGTACGTCCCATGACGACGCTATATGGGCAACTAAGGAAAGTTTGGCTGTTTGGTAATGCAAGGTGTGTGTAAGGCTAAGTGACACTATTAATAGGCAGCTCTTCAATGTTGATGCAGCTTTTCGGCGTTGATGAGGAGCTCTAGTGAGGATAAATATCAAGGGGACATCTTCCTCTGCATACTGCCAAATTAAGGTGACAGTGTGGCAGTGCGGCGGCACTGTACCCTCACAGTGGTGACCATTGTCCGAGGAAGCATCTGATACAGTCGGCCAGTGAGTGCGCTTTATTCGTGCCCTTATCCAGTGGAAGGATAATCCGATTGAAGTGTGGCAGCAGCCTTCCCCTTCTCCTCACTGAACAGCAATTGCGCCTGCTGGCACACCGGGCGCCCACTGCCTCCGCCGCCGCCGCCGCTGCTGCTGCTGCTGCGGATGGCCTCGTGGGCCACATTTGCCCTGTGCCAGTTCTCTTCTCTTCGGTGTATTTACTGTAATTTCATTCACCCATTCGGCGATTTCGGGCCGCGCGCTCGAGCAACCTAAAATTACTGTTGCCATAGTGGTGCTGACGTCACGATGACGTCAATCGTGTTCGCATTCTTAAAATCGCGCCTTTGCTTGTCGTTTGCGAGAATTAGGTTCTCACTGCTGCTGCTGCTGCTGCTGTTGGCGCTTCTCTTTGCCTCCCTCGCACTACTGTGTCAGCAGTACGACGACTGACGAGGCACGCTGGCACACATTCGCTGTACACAAACTCTCTTTCTTCTCTCTCTCCTGCTCGTATCGTTCCAGGACCATATGACTCTAGCACACGGACCCTTACTGACGGAATGTGTGTGAGTGTGTGTATTGCAGTGTTGCAGTTTTGGATGGGCAATTTTATGAATGAAACGACCACCAGCAACAGCAACAGTACTACGGACAGCCTGGGAGAGTAGGAGAGAGGAAGAGGGAGCACTGTTCACTAAACGGCATGTAGTGGCGCCTCAGTCTCTCTCTCTCTTGCACCACACGCCTGACAGTGGCTACTCTCTGCACTGGCTGCTGCTGATTCTCATTCGAACTCGTGCCGCCGTCGAACGAGGACCACAGTTGTCGTCTGCTCGGGTCTGCTTCTAACGGAAGACTGCTTGCTCTACCGCCTCTTCACTACCGCCATCACTTACAGCTGATCACTGTGCATTTCTGTGCTCAACACAAACACACACCTACCTCTTACCCTCACTTGTACTGACTGTCCGTTTTGCCAGTGGTCTCCAGACTTTCGATGGTTTGCAGTCCGATGGCTTGTCTGCTGCCGGTCTCTTCTACTACTCTTGTGATAATCACACAATGACGTGAGACACAGTCGGCACAAGAGCGATTCAAGAGTCTTTCACTTTCAATGCCAACTTTTACGACTAGAGCTGAATCAGCTGGTCCGGCCAGCATGAAAAGAATAAGCAAATGCTAACTGCCTGAATACACCTTCTTGCGGATGACTCTCCTTTTACAAGAGTCATCCAAGTTTGGAAGTTCTTTTACACACTCATCACTACCAGGGCACCCGTTGTGGTCACCTTTTGTCACAACGGTCAATGTCTAGCACCACTTTACTGCCACACTGCTTTAACTCGAGCCTCTTTACTGCTCTACTGAAACTTATCACCATCCAATACTCTACTCATACCTTACTGGCCAATCTACTCACTTCTTTAAAGTACTGCGCTCTCAGTCTCTGCTGACTACCACAGCAACCTGCCGTTCTTCCATTTACACTTTACCAGCTTTCATTCTGTGATTTGTCGACTCCAATCACTGTCCATCACTGTTTCATTCGACAGTCTCCTGTACTGTTTCTTCTTTAACTCTTGGCGCTAGAAAAATTGAAAACAACTTTCCAACAATCGATAGTTCCATCGATGTTCTACAGCTGACATTCTGTAATTTCGCCGCTTCATCTTCTGATAAAGTGCAGTTTTAGTTGATCTTCCACGGGGAAAGGGAAACCAGTTCGTCACCAGGATACTGTCACTGCGAATGACAAGTGAAAATCACCTGATCGTATATCGCCAGCCTGTTCATCCATTTGCTTCTTCGAGTTTGCATCCTCTGATCAGTACAGTTCAGCTCATTTTCGCCGGTGAACTTACCCTAGAAGGGAGACACGATGTCGGCGCCAAGTACTTCACTCACCGCTGATGGCACACCGATTGCGATGACAAACGAGTAACAGTGACAGCAGCAGAAGCAGCGGACACCGGCACAAAGTCATCGTGGGATCAAGTTTCCCGACAGCGAGTGTCATTAGAGGTAACCATGCTCTTTCCCTCTGCCTTATTTCCGCACTGCCGTAGTAGCCTCGACCTGCCGAACTCTATCGGCGTCCTGGCTCTCTCTCTCTATCGCTTGATCTGAGCTCGTCTCTCAGTCGCTTTCGCCAATTATATCATCGTTTACCAGTGCCATTGAGGCTTTTGGACGCTGACACTGTCTTGCTGACTGTTTTAGCAAGCAGTGGTCTTGATGCACACAGTCGGCCAGTGAATTCCACACATATTTTGATAATGACGCCATCACTCTGGTGGTGGCGGCGGCACCACTTGCCAGCCACGGCGACCGCACGGCGCCAGGCGTCGCAGTCGATGCACTCTTGCGACGGGTCGCCTCAGCTTGAGGCGGCCAAAGTGATACTTGCCCCATTGGCCATCCCCTTCCTCCCTTCTGCTTCTGTCGCCTCAGTGTCCACTAGCGATGGCATTGTCTGTGTGGTGCAGCATGCGACAGAGAGGGCAGCCATTGCCGCTCTCTTCGCCCTTTGCCTCTTCTCCCCTGCCCTCACCTGGCCGACTAGTGGACCGTAAACCTGTTCCCAGATTATACATGCATTACATACATTTTTCTTTGCATTTTCAGTCGTTTCCAATGTCCTCTTCAGTATTTACTTTACCCACGTCTGGCTGTGTGGCAGCAGTGTTAGCGTGGTAGCTCCACTTGGCCTCGAAGGCGCCAGTTAACTTCGAAGGTCCCCCACTTAGCGAGGGGCTCTGTGTGCGTATGTGTCTTGTTGTTGTAAAGCCTGACCGGCTAATTCAAATGACTCATTTGTCTTCTTTCAGTGCTTTGCCGTTTTCAATTTAAAGTTGCCAAATAGCTATGCACTACCGCGCACCTTATGTCACTACTCTTCTCTCGGGTTTACGGTGTGCAGTTCAAAGATAAAGTGGCCGAGCCTGTCAAGCGATACCTGCACTCGATAATGACACTGCTCCTCTTCTTCCTCTTTACCAGTCTTTTAATCTAATTAATCAATTAGACAAATGCCTACTCTTAGATGTTTCACTGGGTGATTGCCATTGTGCAGGTGGACTGTGCGTTCGGATGAGGCAGCTCTTCTGGCAACTGCTGGCAACAACACTGCGGACTTTTGATTTTCCCTTTTAGCTGAGCTGTTGTGCTGTCTGTCAATTTTCATCCTGTAGTACTTTGAGCACACAACACTGTCACGTATTTTTTCATGCAAGAGTTGTTGGGAATTTTGGATTAACGCCGATAAGCTATCTCAGTCAGACTCCTGACACATGAAAGCGGCTATCCAGCTGAGACTCATCTGTCATCATCTTTCTTTCTCTTTCTCTTCCCGTCTAAAGAATGGCGCATACTTGTTCCAAATAACTTACCGAAAGTGAATCATTTTCATTTTAATTGCTTCTACTGCCGCTCCCTGCATTTTCTCTCGCTGCAGGGCCTTCGAGTTTCTGTTTTCTCATTGGCCCAGTATTTGTATTGACTAAGCGAGCTGCATAGGCAATATGCAATAGTCTGGCAAAAAAATGCGATTGGTCATCGCATCGCAATTCGAAGCATGTGCTTCACACACTCTGCAATCCTTTGGGCACCGAGCACACTGCCATCACAGGCATCGGCAGCAAGCGATGCAATCCTCTGCACTGCTCATCGCTTGACCGAGTGCACATTAGCTAATTCCCGAACCCGTTTTCATCGTCGGTCATCATCTAAATATTTGCCTACTATTTTTTCTTTTCCCGAAGGCTGTCTGTCTGGACGGCTGGCTGGCTAGTTGTGCTGCAGATCGGTGCCTCTTTCTGGCCAGTTAGTGTGCTCAAAAACTTTCTTTGAAGCTCGGTGTCTATGCCGCCTCGAAGCACTCTTAGTGCCTTCTTCCCTCCACAGCTTTCTTACCAATCAGCACATTGTTTCGTCTGCTTTTTGCCGTTTTTTGACAATTGCCCGTTTTATTTTTATTATTAGCATTTTTGGCATTTCATGTCGAAGCTTGCACACACATGCACACTGGCACACAGAGTCTAAGAACGACACAGACAGAAGTCGCATCGGGGAGCCTGTTTTGCCGGTGCTCCTTCTCCTCGTTCTCCTGGTCGTCAGCTTTCTTCGAAGTGAAAGACTGGCTGTGTGTGTTCTGTGCACTGGATGATGTAATGTTTGTTGGCTGAGCCGCTTAACAGGCTCCTACTGCTCGAGTATCTTCTTCTTTTCCTTCTCCTCGTAGCCTCCAGTGCCTTGTCCCTCCCCTTCGCAATCGTGGTCGTTCTTTGAGGATTTGTTGCAGTGTACACTGCAAGTGGCGACTGCATTCGAAAATAGTCTTGCACCTTCTTTTTCTACCTGAGCACACACACACAGACACACACAGCCAGACAGACACTGCTTCACTCTCATCAAATACCACTGGTGTACGGTGTGCATCGGGGTTGCACCCTTGTGCTCCCTTCCTCTCCTCGCTGCTCCATATCCTCATTGAGCTGTCCTCGAGACGATCGGCCTCCTTATCGCCGCTAATCGGCAGTTGGCCCTCTAGACTTTGTAGCAGCGGAGGCAATGTAGCGGTAAATGACAAATCGACGCCGACATTGCCCTTTTCCCTCTACTCCCTGTTGCCCCTTCTGCTCTCCACTTCATTCATTTCTTTCTCTTCTCCTCTCATTGCCCCATCGCACCGCACGGACAACTCATTCACTTAAACGACATTTGCCTGTCTATTAACGACCTTATAATTAATTAAATGATCTACCTGGCCAGTGGTGGTGGCTCATCGAAGGACAGAGGAAGGGCACAAACTTGCCGCAAAGCCTGATGCATCCTCCCGTCTGCATCCAATACATTCATACATACATGGGCAAGCTTCATCGGCAATCACGGTACCTCTACTACTGTTTATTTGATCTATCCAACAGTGTGGTCAGCAGGGGAATGGTATGCAGCCTGCTGTCCTTTCCAACATGACTGCCCTCCTTTACTCAGCAAACATTTCTGGCATTTCTAGTAGCACTTGCGCTTGTTCTTGTCTGGCAAACTTTTCGTTCTCTTAGTTAATTGTGTGGACACGAATGAAAATTGAGATATCTTTCAAGTCAATTGATTACACCCTTTTTCAGCTTATTTCCGCATTGAAACTGATGATGGCAGTTTACCAGATGAACTGATTACTTGCCGGTCAAATGCTCAACCCAACTCTCGACTTTATTTTGTTGTCTTTTATAGACAACCATTGCCTCAACTGTATTGTAACTTTCTTTTAAAACTATTTTTATGTTTTAAATGCAAATAGCAGCCTGCACTTGTTGTAGAAACCCATCAACTGGGCAATGGCTCAACTGACAACTGTCAGCTTTCAACATGCTGCAAATACAGCACCGATATAACTATAGGCTTTATACATGACGAGATATATAACAGAGAACAATATCACTGAGCACTACCAATGTTTGCCAGAGAGAAGGTGCGCTCGCGCTCACCCAGCTTCTACTGAAGCGCTCTTCTACACCACGCCACATGTTTCGGAAAGGATGAAACTTTGAGAACGTCAGCAGTTTATCAAAACATTTTTACCTAAAGTAAGCGGAAGAATGAGGAATTAAAAATTGTTTTTACAAAAATTCAGTTGAGTTTTGCTCACTTTTGTTGACCAGTCAAACTGTTTCACTTAAATGTTTTTTGTTGCACATCGTGAAATATCTGAATTTAAGTACAGATGGTTTTGTTGACCTTGAAATGTATCTCAAGTCAAATCATTTTATAAGTATTCTAATAATTGTTTTTAATTGTTTGCAGAAACATTGATGAAGTGTACCTGAATCTACCCACGTTTGAACAAATCAGCTTCACCGGTTGAAGCGTCAGGATTAGTCTTCGACTTGACACATATTGTGTCCTCGATACCTCGAGCGGATTTTTTAGAAATTTTCCGAAAAGGACGTTGTTACCTTTCTGCCAAAGAGGAGATTCATTTTGATTTGTTCTTGGCACTTGTGTTCAACTAGAAATACGAATAAATGCAACTAAAAATGGAATCAAGTCATCAAGGGAAAAGCAAGCAGCCCTCAACGCAGCCGCAAGCATCGTCGACCTCTGCGGCTTCGTCCACTGCTGCTGCCCCTGGCACGTCCACTTCGCCTGTTCTGCAGCACCAAAACGGCTCCTCCTCAACCTCCACTGGGGCCGCCTCGAATGGTGCCAAGTTTAGACGCTCTACGACCACACCTTCTTCAACATTGTCAGCTCCGGCCTCTAGCAACCCATGGTCTCAACAGCAGCAGTATCGATTCAACAGTACATTGCCACTGAGGTTCGTTTTTGTGCACATATATCAGAAGGTGTCATGTCACTGTCTTTACTAATTGCTTATTGTGCTTTATCATCAGAATTCTAGTACTCAAAGATCTTGTTGGTGCCATCATCGGTCGTGGTGGAAACACCATCAAGCAGATCACTCAGGAGACTCATGCTCGTGTTGATGTTCACCGAAAGGAAAGCTCAACTGCAAATGAAAATGTGATTATGATCTATGGAAACCCCGAGAATTGCTCACAGGCGTGTCGGCGCATTTTGGAGGTCATGCAGCAGGAGGCTCGATCGCTGAATCGCCCTGAAGACTTTGTACTGAAAATTCTCGCCTCAAACAATCTCATTGGTCGCATCATCGGCAAGGGCGGCAGTACGATTAAGCGAGTCATGCAGCAAACTGAAACAAAAATTACTGTCAGCAGGTGAGACTAATCAGAGTTTTTTTCTTTGCTAATGAATCTACCCACTTACTTACCTGATTTACTTAATCTCTCTCTCTCCTCTCTCTCTCTCTCTCTCTCTCTCTCTCTCTCTCTCTCTCTCTCTACCAGTGCCAACCTTGCCTCTCAGATGAATCTAGAGCGCATCATCTCCATCACCGGATCGCTGGAGAACATGTGCAAGGCCGAAGGTCTGATCACGCAGAAGCTGCGTCAGTGCTTCGAGAGTGACATGTACCAGTACCAGCAATCACTCATCTACGCCAGTTTGCCCACTTCGATGCCGCCGGTGCCGATGGGTCACCCCGGAGCTGCAGGTCCGCTGAATGCACTGTCGGGCGGGTACGGCACGGCCGGTGGACACCCGGCACAGACCTCGCTGCCCTACTCGCTGGGCGCCGCCTCGCCCTCGCTGGCCGCTCGTGGTGCAGTGCTCGCAGCACAGCATGGCAACGCACCGAGCACCTCGGGGGCCGGCGGACCAGCTGGCCATCACCTGCACCACTCACTGCCTTCGCCCACGGCACCGCCTCCTGCCGCCTTCTACGGGGGCTACACTGTGCCCTACATCGGCTACCCCACTGCGGGCCCCTCCTCTGCGGCCACTGCCATGGCAGCTTACAGCAGTGCTCCGCCGCCGGGAGCATCGTACATGAGCATGGGGGCAGGGGGGTACATGCATCCTGCCACCATTGCCAGTGTGGACAACGTCAAGGAGACGTCTACGGTCTATATTCCCAACACCGTCGTCGGTGCCATCATCGGCCGCGGAGGGCAGTCCATTCGTGACATGATCACCAACTCGGGCGCCAGCATTAAAGTAATCTTGCATCTACCTACTCTATTACCGTTTCTCTAAATTGATTGATTTTTAACTTTACGCAACTATAGGTCGCACAGCAGAGTGAATCGGAAGACCCGTTGGCCAGTTCTCCCTCTCCGACGGCCTCCTCCTCTTCACAGGACAGCGGGAAGAGCATTGAACGAAGAGTGACCATCGTCGGCACTGCCAACTCGCAGTACCAAGCTCAATTCTTTGTCTTTCAAAAAGTGCTCTCTGAACTGTACAACCAGGCTGCTTCCTCTTCCTCCACCTCACCGCCAGTGGGACTCTACGGCGACCCGGCGATACTGAAAGTGGAGATTCTAGTGCCCACAAACATTGTCCGCCGAATAATCGGCAAGAATGGATCGGTGATTCAGGAGCTGCAGAGAACAACGGGCACGACAATTAAGCTGTCGAAGGATACGCAACACCACCACAGCACCGCTGCAACCGTCGCTGGCTCAGGGTCAGCCTCTGCATCAACTGCTGCTGCTGCTGCCCCTCCCAACGGAGCTTCCGACGCGGAGAAGGGGGCTAGTGATAGGAAGAGCAGCACCGGTGGAGTCACACCAGATGACATGACGGCGGTGCACATCATCGGCGAGTTTACCTCCAACTTCTACGCTCAACGGCAGATTCGTCTGATCGTCATGCGCTCCACCAGTGGGCCTCCTTCCAGTCAACAGTCGCCCCAGCTTGTGCACACTAGCAGAATATCGGGCAAACAGTCCACTGGGGCCTCTGCCAGCGGCAAGTCTACTGCCGCAGCCAAGTCGCCGACCAGTGAGACAAGTGATACGCCTAAAAGTGTCAAGGCCACTGCTGCCGCTGCCAGCACAACAGCTGCCGAGGAGACGACGACGACAGCAGACACTGCCAGAGTAGCTTCCAGTGAACCATCGACAACTGAGAGCAAGGCAACCGTAGAGCCACCACCACCACCACCGTCCACCACTAGTTCTTCTTAGCAGGCGCTTTCCTTATCTCTTCTTTGTTTTCCAGTTCCGCAATCATCTTGTTTTACCGATATAGTAATTCTATTTTGATTAATCTTTACTCTGCCTCTTCAACACCTACTTTCTCTACCACACTCTGAATTGCTCAACGTGCACTACTACCTTCTGCGACACTTTGTATCCTTTATACTGAAAACTGTAACCCCTACCGAACCTTATATAACTAGACAATATTTCTTCATATCTGCAATTATAAATCTTCAGCCGCCAGCCTTCTCTACACTTTTCAACTCTGCCTTACACTGAAACAGCACGTGAAGCGGGCTCCTCCGAGCTCAACATCGCCATATTCGATATTGATCCGAAAAATTTGCAATGTAGCCCTCTACACACTCTACACACCGTCTTCTGTCTGAAATACAACACTTTTCTCGACAGCTTAACTTCAAGCAAGTGCAATTACTTTTCTCTATTTAAAGACAAATCTGCAAGATATATTTTGGAACAAACACGAGCTTTTTACCTTTTGCTAAAATCTCCGGACAAAGTCTTGTCTTTGCACTGTGTAACTAGCTTTTTTACAAATTTGCCAACTATTATTTGACTGTTGTGAGTGGAGAATCGTACGCGCCACCTTGGAACACAGCTGAAAATCACTGTGCAATGCCATAGAACACTTTTACACCTTTCCCCACAAGCCAATGACATTCAGCGTACACACCCCAACCACAACTCGATGATGATGATGAACTTTTTGTTATTATTTAACTAATTAATTTATTATACTTTTTCATTCACACCTGACGGTGGAACTGAATGAAGATGGCTCTAGTGGCCAGTCCGTTCACCTGTACATATTGCCGCTAATTTTAACTTTATCTAGCTGTTCACTTGTTATAGAAAATTTTTAATATTTGTTACGTTTTCTATACACTCACACACCCACATTTGCCCTCGAGCTCTTGACACCGGTGAGCGGGGGTGCTTACGAGTCTGTGGATATTTATGGTTGTTTAGCAATCTCTTTCTCACTCTTTTGTTGTTACATTTTATTTATGCTACTGAAGTTGAGGCGTTTCATCTGTACATAGCTCTTAACACATACCTGAGAATGAGATTGCTTATTGTTCACACACCCATACACACCCACACACCCACACTCACAGCTACACAGTGCCTCAACACGAGCATGGGTGTAAGCCATTGTGATGTGAGAAGAGCACATGCCCTCAGCCACACACCCTCTTCCACTGCAAATACCGGATGTACATATGTTCTAGGAATGTTTTGCAATTGGACTCATTGACCAGTGAATGATGAACATTTTTTTGAGTCCAGCTTTTCCTTTACCTTCTCTGCCCAACTCTCCCTCTTTCTTCCTTTCTTTTCTAGATTTCCTTTCGCTTTTACCGCCGCCACTTTTCTTGATGTCGGATGGCCATCATCTGTTTGACTTTCACTTTCAAGTGTACCCAGTTGTAACACTCAAACCAGTCAAACCAGCCCTTGCCTTTACAACGATTCCGTTTAGGAGATATGTCCCTTCTTTTACTCTCTCTTACTTTTTGTGCCTAAACTTTTCGTTGCCGACCTCTTCCTTCTAGGATTAAATCATTTCAGCTCAGCGACTCGCCACAACACTTTGCCTAGCGTCTCAAACCACATGTTTACACCAGCACACTTTAACTGCACATTTTTAGTGTTGCAATCAACTTTACCTTTGTCCTGCTATACTTCTCACACACCAATCACCGTTTCAACCCATATTTGTTTTCTAATGCCTTAAACCATTGCTACTGACAGCACCAATTATTTGCCATTTACCGAAAGTGATTTTTCACTCGTCGCCAGTTGCCATCACTGCATCCAGTTCACAAGTTTACCTTCAATTCCTTCCTTTATCGCTAGACAGGCAGTTTTAGTTGAGATGGTGCTAGTGATGTCAGTGTTGAGCACCTCTTCCTCTCTCTCCCCTTCACCCTTTTTCAAATAATGGTTACATTAGCCTTCACCTTTGTAGCCAGTAGATTTTTTCTAACCGTCCTTTAACACACAATGCACTTGCATTTCTTACTAAATCCTTTCGCCCTACAAACCACTACTGTTTTGAACTTAAAAACGAATCGCTATCACCTAAACAACCAACCTACAAAATAATAGTGCACACTCTCTAAAGTTGTATTTCAAATTGATGTTCTAATCACAATAAATGGGCTTATTTTTTGAATTTTAGCATTTGTTCCGTTTTAATATAAAACTGACTTTATTTACTTAGAAACCTGCTTATAAAAACTATTTCTCTATAGAAAAATAGTTAAATCGACCTCTTCAGATGCCGAATTGTTTTTAAAATTTGACCAGCACCAACACTCTAGACAACATCGACTTTGGTGATTCAGAATGGAAAAGCAAGACACAAGATGAGGACCTTGCTTTTTGGAAACCCATCCAAAGTGTCTTATCTATCTTATTTGCAATAAAATTCTTTTTTAGGGCGAATTTTTTTGCTGCAAACTACAACAAACTGGAAGGTCGACAACTCTATTTGGGCATCCCCAATGAGTTATTGCAGTGGCAAATAAAGATAGTTTGTCCGTACAGCAACCGTATCAACTCATCTTCTTGTTATCCATCCATCAGTAAAGTCAATATGGAGACAGAAAGCTCACTGAGCTCAATTGTCTTCACTGAGTATTAAAACACCTAACGAGAGGCTACTGATTCAAATAATGCACGTACTGTTATTAATAGATGTGATGTGATCATGAAGAAACAGTTCCATTTCAGAAAGTTTGTCCACACTCTTCTAATTACCATTTGTCGTTTTTATTTTTTACACAATGTCGGTGAGCCTTGGCTGGAGACACTTTAGTGCAGTACAGCACCGGATAGATTGTCATCAACCGTGACTTTGAGCTGCTCATTTTATCGAATAAACTCTTTTGTGCTATAAAATCTCAACAAAAGTTTCTCGATGATGGTTTTAAAGTGAATGTCGCCTTCCATCTCATTATCATGGTCTTCTTTGCTAAAATGAGCAAATTGCTAAATTGTCTTTTTTGACTAAACGCGCATTCAACTGTACGTTTTGAGAACAATGTCTAGTTGTATTTATCAGTGGTAACACACTTTTAATATTACCTGCATATCTGTTGGATTTTACCCGTTTATTCGAATGGCCATGTTTTATACTAAATATAAGCAACGTACTAATCGATCTTCAGATGTCCTTTCCGCTAACTACATTTTCATCATTAAAACTGGTCAAGGTGCAATTGAAGTTAATCATTAGTTTGAAAGTGGCAATTTTGTTCAGTTTCGTTAAAGGCCAACAACTTGAGATAAGTGCTGCATTGTCTAGACTAATGAAAAACAAAATAAAAACAGAGCAATTTTTTCAAGTTTTTGGCATCTTTGATTTATTCATTTTATCATTTTTTCCTGAATGCTACATCTATTTCAGCAATGTTAAATTTTAAAAGAAAACATTTCATGTGTCGGTATCATCAGTGTGTCTTTATTGTCAGTGCTGTTACTAGAGTGCACAGGTGTCCATGAAAAGCTTATTTATATCTGTTTTTACAACTTCTTTAGTTTGCATTCTCAACAATAAAGATATTTATATTTTTGTGAGCAATCACAATGTTGTTCAATGCAGCACATTTTCGCTATTAGTGACACCGTATCAACTTCACTGATTTGATGACAAGTGTCATTTGCAGCTCGAAAAAAATTCATATTTACATAATTGCTTTAAAAACTTGACATGGACGACTACAACTACAAAAACGCGCAAAAGAACTAAAAGCATATTCAGCAAAGAAAAATTGTGTCAAAGGAAAGGATCATTTTAATGAAAATTAGTCTAGTGGTATGAGCAACCACTTTTACGACTTGCTACTTTGCGTTATACAACTGCCCTGATTAAGATTATGTGTTTGAGCATCGTTTATATTCTTTAAACATGCTTGCAGTTTATAAAACGGATATTGATGAAGATGACAGCAAAATTGTAGAGTGGTGATCATAGAGGGAGAATGAATGAGTGCTTGAACGAGTCGTAAGACAATCTCTCTAAAATCAGGTAATCTGCCCAGCCCCATGGTCGTCGATGAGCAAGTTGACATTGTGAATGATGTGATTGCCACATGTTGACCGCCACTGTCTTCCAATGTCTTATTCATTACGTACAATGGCTCAATTGTGTTTTCATTTTTGTGACATCCTTACAAACAGGTCCTTTTGACGGATATCTTTGTTGTATGCATCTTTTCTGTAGAACAAGTTGCATGTCAATTGCTGCCGCTGTTGTTGTTTAATGATGCTTTCTCAATTTGTTGTTCCAAGTGGCCTTAGTCAGGAAATGGCTCCAGACAATTTGGTTCTCAAGTAAGTCCTTTTTGTGCTGTGTGTACTTTTGAAACAGGCAATGTCAATAAGATGGAAAATGCTTTGATGAAAGCTGGCAAAGATGCAGTGATCATTGAGACACTGATCTTACTTTTTATTTGCCCAGTAACTGTTGCAGAAACTCGGACACTTCATCACGATAATGAACACAAAAATACAGGACCTGTTGTTTTAGCGGACATGTTTGTGTGTTTGTGCGTGTGCTTATGCTTACCTAATTTAACAAAAGTCGCTGCTATTGCTAAGCCCCTTGTGCGCACGAATCACTTTCACTTTGAGTGCGTTCACGTTGGGTGCCCTGCACAGTAAAGAAAGAGCTCTTGTGGACATTTTCACTCTCGAGGCAGTCAAAAGTCTGCAGAGCAATCAGCTGCAACAGGCACATACGCACACACACTGAGCAGGTAGGCAGGTTTTCATTTTCGATTTCTTTGTTGGTGCGTTCGAGTTCTCTTTCGTTTGAGCCGTTTGAGGTATCTGATCTCTCAGCACTTAGTGAGAGTGCTTCAGCTGCCTAGACGACGTCGTGTCTCTGACCACTTTCTCCACTTGGCCACCATTCTCCATTTCCCTAAACCTGTCAATCGCTACTCTACATTTCACTGACTGAGCGTGCACAGACGGAGTAACGGTTTCAACAACGCATACTGGCCCTCTCATCTCAGTCTTGAACGCCGCAAAGTCCACTACGATCACCTGTTGGCTGTTGATGCGTCTGCTGCTCCGTCGTCGTCAGCTCTCACTTTCACTTGCCACTTCTAACCTGGAAGTCGTTAAGTGTGCATGCATACTTACTGTGCTTTTCATCCGAGTCAAAGTGTTGCTCATATGCCATCTTAGTGCAACTAACTCGTGTAACGGTTATCCGTTTTGTTATATTTTGTTTTTATCTACAGCATTAAACAGTTCTGCACACTTTTATTCATTTTGCCGGCTCATTGTTAACACTAGCAAAACTTTTGCTTTAACTCCATCATTTTAGCGAGATTTTTTTAAACCAACTAAAAAATATAGTGAAATCTATTTGTTAGCACAGAAACTTCACAAATTCTTGTGCTTGATCAAGTATCAGAATATTTCACTGTGCTCTTGTCACATTTTAAACGTTGTGCCTATTATCGATTGATTGCAAGCGCTTTCCACTTCAGTCTCTTTTCGTTTCCTCTTCGTCAGCATCACCAGCACGACCACTACGATCAGCACCAGTCAGCAGACGTAGATCACCTGCACCTGTCCTTTGATTCGACCCTAGTTAAGAACTGTGCCGCAATACTTATAAGCTACCCGTTCTAAGTTTGGCCACCAGTTGCTCTTTTTCTGCCTCTACTTTATTGCTTCTTTACTGCTAAAAGTATTTTAATCATTTTAAATAAAAATGAAACTGTTTGCCTGTAGACTTGGTAAGTGTGCCTCGCCAATCTAATATATAATTATCTGTTGAACATTTAGTTAACTATTTGACCTATTTTATATTTTGTAGCACTTTTCTCTTTTCTTCTCATCCTTCTGGTCACTGATTCGGCTTTGGCACAAAAGAAACGAGGCCGAGGTCGAAAGGGTAAAAATGGTGCCGATCAGTGCCATCAAAAAGAAGTGGTCAAATGCTTTGACAAATTGACAGCTCTTGGCAAAGAAGATGATCCCACCTCAATCATTGCTACATCACAAGGTTTAAACCGAATTTGCAAGTAGGTTTTCATTAAACTCTCTAAAATGTTTGAAATTTTTAACAATTGTTTTTTGCAGAACAATCAAAGATGACACAATGAAGTGTGTCAAATCATATTTTAAAAAGTGCGGCACTCCACTTCACCGAGAAATCAGCGACCTTGTAATGGACATGGTCGTGCATCGGGTGTCTAAGTTCTGCGATAACAGTCAACAAAAATCTCGTAAGTTTGTTTATAATTCAAATGATATATTTAAAAATGTAACGAATTTAACTACACTGTAGCTTATTTAATTGCATTAATTAGCTAGAATTCAGTTTTTTTAGAAGAAAGGCATTTTTGATGTATTAACAAGATCAGAAAAATATGCGGTTGAAATTTAGATTTTTTGTTTAAGCTATTCTACTGATGACGCAGAGGCAAACATTAAAAGCCCAAATAGTAACCACAACAAAAAGCTGTTTGAGATCTGTTGTCAAAAACTAAATGATGCCATTGTAGTCACTGGAAATCAATGCGACTTGTTTCAGTGTTATGAACTCAACTGGAAGTAGTGATTGAACTAGGTTTCATTTCAACAGAATCAAGTACTGTTTTGCAGACAGTTGTTTTTGTTCAAGTTGACAGTTGTGTGACCAGTTACTGTTGCCAATCGATGGTGAATGTCACTGCAATGGTTTTCCATTGTCTGAAGCACAGTGGCAATCTGGCGATGACTATTGGCCACTTTCACCCCAAAAGGCAAATACGTTTAACCCCAACGTCACGGTCAAACCTTAAATCAGTTCACTGCACGCATCTCACTTTAACAGGAATGCAAACACCGGAAAATATGATCTCTAAGCTGGTCGTTCAGTTGGCACCTTTTCTTTTTGACCGAAACTAGTTAGTCAAGGAAAAACAAAACCGTTTATGGCTATAGAACCTGTACTGTATGCACTTGAATGTCTAGACTTAATTTAAATACCAATTAACTTGAAGTGTTTTTTCCATTTGATGACACTGGTAAACACAACGTCACCGTCTTTTCATTTTATATCACCACTCATCACATCCCGGTACCAGTGTGATTTTTGTCGTTGCTGCTTTTTCTTTGCAACTACGCTTTGCAATGTTTATTGCTAACCAAATAAATCATTTCTTTGCAAAGCGTATTATCGATTGTTCACAAAACTTTTTTTTTCAAAACTGTCTTGTGATTCTAAGCAGAAACTTTGTTTTAAAATCCTTAAAAATTTTTATTTTTATAAAAATATGAGCACTTTTTGTAACTAATTATAGGGGACACGCGCACTTTTTTACTGCTTTTTTCAAATTTTAATTGTCGGCGTGGCTATGATGTTCATTGAAGAGAAATAGCTCAATAGGATGTTAAGAATTTCATGTAAAACAGTTTTTGATACTACTGGTCATCCGATGGTGGGTCGCTGTCAGTAACGACATCAGTGTTCTGAACACGCAGGTACATTTCCGCAAACGGTAATACCAAAAATGATCAAGGTGTCAAATGAAGGTGACTAAATTATCTAGATTTTTAGGACTCCAAGTTATTTGTTCATTTGATACCTCCAGATATGAATTTTTAAATGAATGTGAACACGGACTACAATGCCAAAATACAAAAATGTTGAACTTTAAAAATTTTTTTAAAGAAAAAATGTAAGTTTAAAAATTTAAGGTCTACAAACTCTAGATAATTTTGTCATCTTTCTTTGACACTTTGATCATTTGTCAAATTTTCGTTTAGGAGAAAATGGTACCTGCGTGATTCAAGATCATGCTGCAAAAGCTGTTGACTAGAAAAGAAAACCGAAAATTCGAAAAAATGTTGTTGTTTGATGTCGCTTTGACAACGAAAACTTTGGCAAATGGACTGAAAATTGTCTCGTAACCTGAAATTATGGCGGGGTGGTTTGAGATATACGGGACGAAAACGTAGGTTTTGGGTTGATGGAGAAACGGGCGACACCAGTAGGTTTGCTGGGCTCTGAGGCCGTTTATTGGTGGGAGAGTTGAGGACAACAGGATTTGTGAGATCACTGCTGGACGAGCTGAAAAGCAGCACAACGTGGTAAGGATGCGACTGCGTGAAGCTACATGAGAAGTGCTGAGGTGAGCAGCGCTTATATGGGGAAAGAAAAGTGTGTGTCTGTGTGTCTGTGTCTGTGTGTCACTGTGTGTCATAGTGTGAATCAGTGATAAAGAGTTAGTGGATGTGTCAGTGTGAATTAGTGTTTGTGTCACGGGCAAGTGCTGATAGGAATAGCGCCCGTGATTAGTGCCAGAAGTGGCCGGTAAGCGTCGCGTCAAGCGGTCACGTCACATGTTATGTGCGCGTTGTCCCCCCTTAACTCAGTTTAGTAGTTCATGTGAAAATGGTGTTCAGGTGTAACTGGCATTTGCTGGCAGTCTATTTTTATTTTTCTAATTATTTCAGAAGGCAATTATCTTGCAATTTCATCTTTCTCGTCATCATCGTAATCTCCAGGTGTGGTGAAGCACGGATTGTTGAATTAAAAGTGTAGTTGTTAATTTCCTCTGAGAAAGCAATGACAGACAGAAGAGTATCTAAAAAGAGGTATATGTACTGACAGTGCCAGATAGTTTGTGCTCATAATGGCTTCTTTTGTTTCTCCTCCTAGTGAGGAAGTTTTTCAACCGTAATTTTCCGCGTTTATATGGTGACCTGATGGTGGCCACTTGCCAGTGACCAATTGTGGTTGCCCAGTCTGGCGTGCAGCTTTATAAATGAAAAATGACATTTTTCAAAAATGAATTTATTTATTAGCAACTTGGTAGCTGACTCAATTATCACCACAGTTTAATGTCCGCCTCTCATGCAGTAACGATACTGTTTGGTGTTTTCATGCAAACCCCAGTGGACATAAGCAGTGTTTTGCTATCTTCTTTTTGCAGGCCTATATGTTGCAAGAACGAGTAAAAAGATCACTTTTATTTAGTTTATTCTTATTATTCCTCTCATTATTCTAGCAAGCCGTTAGTATCGGCATTACCTCTTATTCGTTTAATCCCTTATCCATACTTCAGCCGACTAGCGGCAATTTCATGTACTATTCCCACATTCTAGAAGGATTTGTGGCGGCTAGCGCCCTCTACATTATTGTCACAATTAAAGAGCGCACGCTGGCCGCTTGTCAGAACGTGCACAGCCATCATCGAGTAAAGACGTTACTAATCTTGCTCGAGAGCTGAAGGCCAAGCTTGCCTAAGCACGCTGCTCAACCCAAAGAATCCCATCAAGAAGAAGGCCCATGCAAATACGCTGGGCCACCCATCAGATCAAATCACTCGGTTTCACAACCACCCCCAATCACCCGCAGGGACACACTGCTAAAGCTGGTGGGACGCCAGCTTGTGGTCTCTCTCTGCTGTACCGCCCGAACACTCTTCCTCACACCCATTCCCACCATCAGTAACAAAAACGAGGCAGTAAAAGCTCACCGCCTGAGGTTTGAGCGAACAATCACTAACTCGTTCCTGTTACAATATACTAGCGCGGCACTGGTCTCTGGTGTACTGAAGGATGTGAGCCTGCCGGGTGATATATACAAGCATTAATCCAGCGGACACACAGCCACAGCGGGGCAACTTGCAGAGAATCTCGCTCGGGTGCCGGCGTTCCAGCACAGACAGCCATGCATTGAGTACTACCGTCTGTCTCTTTCCTTCGTGCTCAAAGTCGATGCACTATGACGCGCGTCGTCAACGCTCGGATGCACCTGCAGAAGATCAACACTGACCAGTGGTCTTGAAGCCGCCACGCAACGCTCGACTTCTCACGGACATCGCAGACAGCAGAAGCTGAATGCTCATTCATTTCACCTCTCATCGATCTTCACACAGTCCATGACATCGCTGGCCACGCGACTACTTCTTCACCACAGCATTCGCATGGCCTTGATACTCGATCCTGCATCACTGCTTCCTCAGCTAAATTGACGTTTTGTCTCACTGATCGACAACGCGTCGGAGTGCTACTAGCAAGGAAGTAAAATAATCAACACGCATGCCATGTGTATGTTGAAGCCGAAGCAACCAAATGCTCTGCGCGTCATGCTCTGCCAAGAAACAGAGAGCATGCTCATCCTTGCAATGATTTAGCCATCTCTTATCGCTTTCTCTCTCTACCAAGTTGTTCATACAATCGCATGTAAATTTTACCACTGTACTTGTTGTATTAACTTTTTTCACCAACCTTTTTCTACTGCTCAATTAGATTACCGAATGAAAGCTGCTCGGCAAAATTGACACTTGCCGATCGACATTTCAGTACATTCAATACGTTTTAACTATTCACTGATAATTACTGCTTCTAATATCTTGACACATAAACATAACAAACTCTCAACCTACGATGATCTACTCAGAACAGCAGTCCAACGACAGCAAGTGTCGCTCGCAATCATGTTATTCATCTCTACATTGTAATTGCAAATGTTTGAACATTTAGCCAGTGTATGTTTTGTGATGTTTGTTTTAAAATTAATAATCAATATATTTACTTGGGATGACATAATTTACTTGTTTTAATAAAATGCCTTTTCAGGTAGAACACAATTTACTATTCATTTTTTACTACTAATGACACAGCTAACTTATTCTGTTTCAATAAGTTTCTAAATTGAGTTTATCTTTGGTTTTTATTTATTTCACTAATGCAAGTTTCAATCATCAATTATATTACCCAATATTCATCAATTACCTTACTTTTTTACGATTGTAATAGTGTCAAGCTAGCATCGGTTTTTCAAACACCTGCAAGTGTTGGCTTAAACGCTGTCAATATTTTGTTATTGATTATTTCTTGTAGATTTGGAAAAGAAGCCACTTGTGAACATTTAGTCAGTGTTTTGTTCCCATTTTAGTTGTTGTGTTTTTAGAAATTAGTTTTGTTTTGTGCGAAATAATATAATTTAATTTATAGACAGTAACGATGACATTAAATTCCTCTCCAGGACGGCAATCGATCGTGTGGTCTAAAACCTGCAGGTGGACCTGTTTGACTGCAGTTGCACCTGCCATCAGACACAAACAAACACGCACACTTGTCATCAGTGGCCTAACACTGTTTCAGTTCATACATGCTTCAATAAGGGGTAGACAATTAAATTGAATTCTTCTCATTAAAAGCTTTACTACTTGATGATTACTGCTTACTAGTTTTACATATCATCTCAGCATCTAATTGAGTAATCACCCTCAGAATAGTGCCTAGGCACATTGAACAAGGTTTTTAAAGTAAGTTGTTTTCTTCGATCATCGGTTTCAAGCCAATTATATCTCTTCTTCTATGATTGTTGCTTTTCTTACAACACAAACATTTATGATGGATGAAATGATGTAGTCAGGTCATAAGCAGAAAAGAGGTCAACACGCATAGGTTTTGCTCAAATAATCTTTGTGTTTACAAATCGGGGGTGACCTTTCAGCTTTCTGGTGATTTCACTCTATTAGTGCATCATCAGCAGTTTGATCTCACTTTAATAAGAACCCCTTCCCCAATCACTGCACAATGATGGCCTAAAAATATCATAAAATACTTTTTCGCAACAACCATTATTTTCTACTCTTGATACTGATCTTTTTTGTTGGCTTAACTGCTAGTTGATCGCTATTATTAAAGACGATCACAAACGGCGACCACAAGAAGAGAGCAATAAACCGTCTCCTCTGTTCCTCATTGGTTACCCCCTTTGCCTTTTCTACTGCTGTTTCTTTTCTTCAATCACTGAGAGCGCCGGTATTGTCCCCTCTTTTGTGGTGTTAGCAAAGAAAATAGATTCTCTCTCAGTCACTCAATCAGTGCCACAGAGACACTGTTCGCCACCAATGTTTTCGTCAGTGTTTCTTGTTCACTCTTCCAATCAATTGTGCATTTTATTTTGTAAAGTTTTCATGCGATTTTAAAACCGATCCTTTACTTTTTATATTTATTAATTGATTTTTACTATTATATTTATACAGAGTATCATCATTTCCCAAGATTTTAAATGTGTTACAAAAATTAAATGTTTAAATCAAAGCCACGCAACTTCTGCAAGCATGTACACAAATGTTCTGAATTTTCCATTTACAACGACCAGTCAGCATTTATGTAATTGAAAAGTCACACAATTCTTTTGAGCTTACTGAATAATCATCCATAGTTTTTCCTGAAATAAAAGTGTTTCATCAAAATTTGATGAAGATGCTTATTCGAAAGTCTCGCCTCTGCCAGGTTCTGTGCACCTTAATGATAGTCACAGCCATTTTACCCATCCTCTTCACCTACTTATCGACGTCCACTGCCCCAAATGCCGCTCTAGATCCATTTCCGTTGTACGCACCACGAGAGCTGCAGTTCAACAATCACCTCGACCAAACTTCAAATGAAGCCGATTCATCCAGAAACCTAACAAACCTGATGGTAGCGCGACAAAACTATCTTCTCTCGATTGTTGGTGGCTCACTTGAAGAGCAGGTTGCTTTTGGATTTGCCGATCTAACCAACCGATTACGCTATGCAGAAAGCTATGCCAGTGATCGCCGTCAAGAGATCAAACAGCTGATGAAGGAGATTCGCCATTTGTGGGAGCTGATTCAGCATAACGACACTGACAAAACCGTGAGCAACTTGAACAGCAATGACGTCACCGCTAAAGGTAAATATCTTCATGTGTCATTTGACTTGCTTTCCGTCGATATGGTAGACAGGTCAAATAGATTTAAGTGCTGTTTGATTGGCGATGAATGTCACACTTTGCCAATAATGACTTTCCTTCTGTCGCCACACGGTGGTTTGTGTTGTTCTTTTAAGGACAGACTGCAAACGAGTTTGTCGACGCTGCTGAACAGTGTCGACAAATTCATTATTGATTTTGTTTTGCAAATTATTCTCTACCTGGTCGTTTAGTTCTTGTCAAACTGATCTATTACTTTGTTACTGAGTGTAGGAAATGAATGAGGTGCAAATGTTGTGACGGTAAAAAAATATGCCCCTTCAGCGTCTGCTGCTGCTGCTCATTTAGGTCACAGCTGAGGTGGTTGCGGTTCCGATTGGTTTTCAGAACCCCCCTCTGCCAGCAAACCTTCTTTTTGTAATGCATTATTGATAGTCTGTCTCCATTACTTGGGCTGCCAGTCAGGGGCCGCTAATCAAGAGGAGAGTGATCAGATCATTTCAGTTGTTTCATCAGTTCAGCACAACTCAGCAATGTAATGCTGGTGCTTCTTTGACAGGGTTGTTCAATTGCTTTTTTGTCATTTTACAAGTAGTTGTTGGCGTTTTTGTTTCCGCTATTGTCACCTACCCGTAAATAAAATAATAATGCAAATTAACTCATCAGAAAAAAAGAACTCCGAAAGTCTTTTTTTAGTTCAGTGTCTTATAATAATTTCCTCCTGTTAGCCGCCTCTAACTACCATTTGCTGCTTTTACAAATTTTTGTCTAGTTAATAGAGTATCAAATCCAGAAACCTAATGCCATCTGTGAATTATCTCTTTGCAAGTGTAGTAGACTGGTAGAACTTATTTAGTGTTTGCTTTTGATAAGTGGAGAAGACTTCCTGGAAGCCTAGCGAACCTGATACTGTTTGCCGCCAAACACTTCCATTCTCAGTTTGTCAGTCCGTCATTATTCAACAAGTGTACTTCTAGTTCTGTTGCTACTTTTGCATTCTGCAATGCTTATTCTGTTTTGTACCCGGACGTCCTGTACTCCTTTGTGAGCACGATGTTGTGTTGTGTTTTGCGCGATAGTGTTTTACAGACACTCGTCTTGTCAGGCAACCATCTTAGAAATAATGCACACACAATAGCCCTCTTGTCAATGTTTGCTCAATTCGGAAGTGCTTTTTCTCTGAGACAGCGCCAGTCTATAATTTGTTTTGCTAATTTAGTCTTAAATTGCAGCACTACGAGTAACATGTCAATGACAAGCGAATTGCTCTGACCAGCCCTTCCAGTGGCTGTCCGCCCTACCGTTTTTTGTCATGCAGCACTCTAATCGCCATTTGTTGCCGGCTAACCTTTGTTGAATTAGCTTGCATGCTTTTCAGTTGTGTCGACTACAATCCAAATGAAATGACAATGCACTCTATTTACCCACCAACTTGCGATGCTGTTGTTCCAAATGCTAATGCAAACTAGAAGTTGATTAAAAGTGTTTGTGTAGTATGACACTTGGCAAACTGCAGCACTGCAATCTAACGGTTACACGTCATTTGTCTTTGCAGATCCCAAAGAGCCGCTTTCATTAACATCCGATGAGTATATGCACCTACCTTCCGTTTTTAGTTTATTGCCGTTCTTGCATCAAACATGGAAGCACAACTCGATCAGTCCAGCTTTTCGAATCGCTGCAGACTCAATGCGAACTGTTCGCTTTGTTTTTGGAATCCCAACAGTGAAACGCAAAGTTGAATCGTACCTGGTCGGCACGTTGCAGAACTTAATTGGCAACTTGTCGCCTACTGAACAATCACAAGCTTGTTTCGTAGTTCTCATTGCAGAGGTAAGTAGAAGTTAGCGGTGCTCTAAAAGTTTCAAAATAAACTCATTTCATTTCTTCTATTAGACAGACATTGACTTTGTCAGGAAAACAGCTGAGCAGATTACCAGTCAGTTTCAGCTTGAAGTGAACTCTGGCCTCATTGAAATAATCTCTCCGCCAGCTTCGTATTATCCCGACATGTCAACACTTAGGGAGACACTTGGTGACACAATGGAACGAGTTAAGTGGCGCAGTAAGCAGAACCTTGATTTTGCCTACCTAATGATGTACTGCAAAAGTAAAGGAATCTACTATGTGCAAATTGAAGATGACATTATCACCAAACCGTCTTATCTCACACAAATGCAAACCTTTGTCACCAAGCAAACTGGACTGTCAAAAGACTGGATGGTTCTAGACTTTTGTTCACTTGGATTTATTGGAAAGCTGTTCAAATCGGCAGATTTGTCACAGTTGATTCTTTTCTTTGTGATGTTTTACAATGACAAGCCTATTGACTGGTTGCTGGATAATTTTGTGCAGACTAAAGTGTGTCGTTTTGACATGGACAACAATTCTTGTAAAAAGCAAAAGGTAAAAAATATGTTTTAAAATTATGACTACTAACTATTTGTTACTTATACAGCAAAAGATCTGGATTAGTCACAAACCATCGCTTTTTCAACACATTGGCACTCACTCTAGTTTAAGAGGAAAAATTCAAAAATTAAAAGATAAAGGCTTTGGAAGAGTGAAACTTTTTGTACCGCATGCCAATCCAATTGCCAAGTCTACTTACACCTCACTAAAAGAGTACAAAAATTACCGTTTGAACAATGCTTATAATGGACGAAACTATTTTTGGGGTTTCTCCCCTGTCAAGGATGATCACATAACCTTTCAGTTTGATTCACCCGTCCATCTCAAAAGGCAAATGTTATGATGTTTTTATTTTTCTCTATTTAATGATTACTTTATTACCATACAGGTGTCTGATTCGAAGTGGCAACCCTGAGCATCCCAGTGATATTATACAGAATGCAACTTTGCAAGTTAAATCAACTCACACTGGAGATAAGTTCATCGACCTTGGCCCTTTTGCTGATGGCATTGTTAGTGCTCTAATACCATCTGAAATGAACCCGATTGGAGAGGTTAGAATAAGGTTTTTGGAAAGTTGCTCGCATTGGATCATTATCAGTGAGGTAAACTGTTTTTTTTGAAATTTATAGTAACAATATTTTAAACTTGTGTTTTCTTTTTCTTACAGATCTACATGATGGTCCAAGATGTGCATACAACAACGATCGATCACAGCAGCTAATGTTGAACACTTTTCCGCTGCCCTTTGAAAAAGTCTAGTCATATTTTTGTTTTAAATTATAGAAATGTTTTGTACTTATTTTTTCATATTTTTTTATTGTGTGGACAACACTGTGCAAAAAATTATTTTTCCGGATCAAGCTTTGTGCCTTTATGGTCTCAATATTTTGTGATTGCCGAATTTCATATAAAACTTTGTGATACACACTTACAACCGGTTTGAATAACCGGAAAAAGGATTTCGTGCTGTAAACTAACATTGACAATAAACAGTAATTTATTGAAACTATCAGTAATAGCTCGTTCTAGCGATCACAGCTTGTATAATTGATAACGGTTCCAAGAGTTTACTGTTTCCATTTGGTCACTATGAGCGCTAGTCACAGCAAATAAACATAAACTCGAGTTTGTGTCCACAGATGGCAGCCCGATGGGCGAAGGCGCGTGTGTTTATTTTTTTGGAAAAATCTGCGGCGAGCAGGCTTGAAAAGCGTTATTTTATTGACCACATTTCTTTGGTCAAAGTTCTATTTTCCTCTGTGACATGAATGAGAAGAATTGTTTTAAATTATCAGCTTGCTTTTAACGGTTCTAAAACCTAACGTCTATTCTCATTACCATTTTCAAGCGTGACAACGTGTCTACCAAAAGTGTGATACATTGCAGACCTCGCAAGCATGTTTGCAAATCCAGGAGCGTTGCTTCAATTCGCCAAAGATGTCAATGAAGATGATGATCAAGCACCGGAAGACGAAGGTGATTATGATGAAGGTGGCTACTTTCCGATCAACATATTTGACGTCTTCCAAGGGCGATATTCAGTTATTGTCAAACTTGGATGGGGTCACTTCTCAACTGTCTGGCTTTGCTGGGACTTGAAATGCAGTCAATTTGTTGCCATCAAAGTGATGAAAGCCTCTTCGCATTACAAAGAAGTGGCTGAAGATGAAATCGACATACTGCGTCACATTCGCCAAAAAGATCCTTCTAATTCTGGTCGACAGCACGTCATCACGCTGCTTGACGATTTCACCATCAACAGCATTAATGGAGCTCACGACTGCATGGTGTTTGAAGTGTTGGGCGATAACTTGCTTAAATTGATCATCAAAACTGATTATGTTGGTATTCCACTAGAAAATGTACGCACTATTATGAAGCAGATTCTCCTAGGAATTGACTACCTTCACCGAGTATGCGGAATTATTCACACTGATTTCAAGCCGGAAAATATTTTGCTTGAAATTGACAACATCTCACTTCAAAAATTGGCATTTAAGGCGTTCTATCGACTGCACAACCGAATTCCACTTCCGATTTTATTCAAAAGCAATGCACCAAAGGAACAACTGGATGCTCAGCGTACTCAAAATGTGCGACGTAACAAAAAGAAGATGAAAAAGAAACAGAAAAAGCAGGCAAAACGACAAAACTGCAACAGCGGTGAAATGATCGATCTACCCGCCACTAATGGAGAAACACAGGAGTCAATTGCTGACAGTAGTTTTCGAGTTCCTGATGGTTCTAAAGTATTCGAAGGGAAAACCTATCCAGGTTATGCCGTGGACATTATCTGCATGGGCGAACGATTGCTTGAAGATGAGGCGGTGAAGCGTCCAGATCCGGCATTTGATGTGTGTGATATCAAAGTGAAAATCGGTGACCTCGGTAATGCCTGCTGGATCGATAAGCACTTTGCTGAAGACATTCAGACGCGGCAATACCGATCACCTGAAGTTATTGTCGGTTACGATTACGATCCTTCAGCCGACATTTGGTCTGTGGCTTGTTTAGCCTATGAGCTGGCTACCGGTGATTATCTGCTGAACCCGAGGAACTGCGGCGGCGATGAACGAGATATGAAACATTTGGCTCTTGTTCACGAATACTTTGGCCCACTGCCTAGCTATCTCATTGCTGAAGGCAAGTACTCTAAGAACTACTATCGTGGCTCAAGGCTTCGCAGTGGACACGTCACCAAGAAATCGAGCGTCTACGAACGACTGACCAAAGAGGAGAAATGGCCTGATTACATCGCCAATGTCTTTGCAGACTTTCTCGATATGATGCTCAAACCGGACCCTAAATTGCGACCAACTGCTGCCGAATGTCTTGAGCACCCATTTTTATCGCAGAACTACGACTTTTCGGAGCTTATTCATTGCCGAAAGCTCAAGAGAAGCAAATCTTGCTCTTCTAATGATCAATATTCTTCGTCCAGCACTTCTTGAGCATCAGTGATTACCGCCGCTTCCACGCACGGTAAACTCATCTTGTAAATTCTCTTCCGCTACAACTGCCCTTATTTCGGTGCCTGATTATTGTTCTGCCCTTACTTGTGAGTGAGTGCCGATGTTGAAAGTCAATGTTAAAAAGCATGTTATTAGCTATAAATAATTAATTAAAAGTAAAAATAAATTGAAACAAAAAGATGGAAAGTACTGTTTTCAACGCATTTATTATTAATTGTTCTTTTGGTGATGAGGTAAAAGAAGGTGCGGTGGTGATGGTGATGGTGATTTGTATACAGGTGCAGTGACATTGTGAGGTGACTATGAATAGACTGTTGACTATTCGATGGTGCACGCACAGGGCGCTGTGTGCAGAACAACATCGACTGAGCTCTATTAGGTGCTGGTGGTGGTGCGCCCAGTGCTGGCCGCCCCTTTTGAGAGAATGAAACAACAAAAGAGGCGTCAACAATCGTCAGTTGGCGACCATTTGCCGCTTCATTGCGTACTCTCGCAGGCGTCGGGACAGGTTGGTGGCATTGCTGGAGCGCAGCTTGGGCGCATGGCACTCGTAGGTCACCTTGGAGACTGGCTTCTTCCGACTCCAGTATTCAGGTGGCTTGCCGATGTACGTGAAGGACCAGTCGGCCTTTGTGTCGTACTTCTTCACCAGCTTCTTCACTGCCTTGCAGGAGACATTCGTTCGGGAAGCGGTGTCTTCGCCGTCAGTGATGATAATGCACACCACCCTTTCGTCCTTCTCCTTGATTTCATTCGCCAAATCAATGCCTTGCTGAACGGCGTCAAAGAAGGCAGTTCGCCCACCCGGGTTGTAGTCGCTCGAGCGAAGCGGCTCAACGAGGTTTAGGTCAGTTCCTGTAGTTAGTGGGTAGATTGGCACTGATTAGTACTTCATTTCATTGTAATGCTTTTCTCAATGTGATTACCTTTGTGCAACAGCGTCACAGAGTTGTTGAATTTGACTAGAATCAAGCGGCTGCCTTCATTGTCCACTTTTCGCTGAACATCGATAAACTGGTTGATGCCATCGAGAATTTCATATTTACGAGATCGCATGCTCAGCGACTCATCGACGATGATCAACAGGAGGGGGCCCATTTTGTGGCTCAGAGTTTTGGGTTAAGAAATTTGCACTTGTTTAGATGAACTTGGATTATTTATATTTGGGTGACTACAACAATTTGGTTGCTTGTCTTTGTGATCAGTTGATTGTTTCCGTTGTTTCAATTGTATTGTCCTGGAGTGACTGGCCGGCATCAGCGCGCTCTGATCGTTTATATACAGCCCAATCACATGGTGCATTTTCCACAGTGTGACGTTCAGCAGCACTGAAGCAGAAGCACTGGGGAAAGAGGACACTGTCGCCGATTAGTCAGCAAGCTGCAACAGCTTGCTCCTGCTACTTCTCACCTCTACCGCTAACACAGACACACTCACACACACACCTGTACATGATGACGTATTGCTCTGACCACTGACGTAATTCCCGGGAAAGAAATTGAAACTGGATGCATGTTAGAGTGTATGCAGAAACAGGCTAAGAGCTTCCAGAGTGGTCACTCACTTACAGCAGCTCTCGCTGTACCATTGGCCGCCTCACTGCAGCTGTCAGTTGGCCGCAATCCAGTGGCCATGCAAATGCACTGAAAGAGAACAGTTGTGGTTTTCCACTTTCATCTAACTGACCTTTTTCTAAACTTCTCCCAGCACTGCCTTTTTGCCGCAGTAGATCTCTCTTTCTCCCCAAGCTAACTCGTGTCTTTAATTAGCAATGGAAATCACACAACTTTCAAAGTGTGTATTTGGTTTTCACAAAACACTTGCTCATGTTCTTACCAGGAATAACCGGCTTTTTTCTGTTCTAACTATTTTTATATTTCATATACTTTTTTGTAAAATCTTTGAAATTTACTCTTCAGCAGTTTTGAGGAGTACCCTTCTTCAAGGCCACTCAGTTTAAATTTGGTACATTCAGTGACCAGTGGAGTTTGACAAATGCAACTGTTTACAAAGTTTGCTTGCTGATCATGCTATGAAGGTCGTTAAACAGTGTAGAAGCCTTTACACATGCATAACCCAAAACAAACGAAGTAAATACTTTGTGTTCTTTTTGAATCCTATTTATGGAAACAATCAACCTTAACCGCTACCTGTTTAAAGTTGTAATTACATTGCAATTAATAAACAGCTTGCTGTTCTCTTAACTATTTATAATTTTTAAATGCTCACCTTGAGTGATTAACAGGCAAGTTAAAATTCACTCAATGATATTACCCTCATTGATTGTTTTTTGCATTTTTGCACCAGACAAACTAGAAAATTCAGTACAATTAAGTTATTAAGCAAAATTAAAATAATTCTTTTCAATCAATCGACACAATCACAAAATAGTACATAATAAGATCCTGGGATTCGGTGAAGATTTAGATTGCCATTTTAAGCTATTTTTAGAAACTTGAACCTGGGAATATAATGCAAAATGTGCTTGGTAATGCTTTCGACACATCAGGACAGGGCAACTCTTTAGCTGTGCATTACTAATTAAAATAATAATCAAAGCTGTAGAGTTAAAGTGTATATTAATTGCCATCATGGCTGCAATTAGTTCTCGGTCTTGTGGTTAATGGAGGTGGCGATGGTGATGGTGATGATATTGTACGTCAACTTGACTAACTGATGGTCGCACTGCACTGCACTAAATGTGAAACCCCTGTTGCCCCTTGTCGTCACTTTCTAATTAATTCCCGGGCATAAAACGAATGAGTGTGTTGATGTCAGTTCAAACGAACCCGATCGTACTTTCTACTTTCAAAACTGCTCCAAACTCTTCGTCCACCAAATATGGCCATTCAGTTGACTTTCAGCGTTTGTGCTCACCAAGAAAGTGCTGTACGTCTGGTGGTTAAATGTCCTTCTGCCATTGCGTTGATGACTACAAAGTGACAGTAGAAGCTGCAGCCGTGTCAAACAGTAGGCACTGTACACTGTACACAGTGCTGCCGACAGGCTAGCACTTGCACCAGGGCACAGTGACGCGACACAAATCAGCACTTGGATGACTCGAGCTGGCGACTGCAGCGAAGTGTGCGTCCTTCCAAAGAAGGGTTGCCCTCTCCTCAACTGTCGTTTGGAAAAAAACTTTTCCAGACCTAGATAACGATCGACACAAGCAGACACAAAAGTGCACTGACTGTGTCCGTTTGCTCTGTGTGCTTCCGCACAGATGGTCAAATTTGGTTGTTGCTGTTGTTTTCCTTTTGGGAAAAGGTCGAAAATATTCTTTACTAAAATAGTGGTCATTCCAAAGAAGCTATAAACTTTTTGTTCTGGAAAAAGTACTTTTTGATGTTTGTTTGTTATACTTTGTATTGTTTTATTAGCCAGCAAACTATAAATCAATTGCTTTTGGTTTAAACACCTGATGCTATTATTAGAAGTCCGTACGGCAGTTTGATGCTATCTGAACAACTAATTGTGGCAGACAAAACAAGCAATGGTGGCGATAGTGTAAGCAAACTGTACATCAGACTAATCCTGCCAATTATTCAGCTACTTCAATGTTGGGGATGACCACGCAAAATACAGTAGGACCAGGGTGCTTTTTGTACAGGCGAATTTTGCGGTGTTTCTCGTGTTTCTGACGAAGGATAATACGGGTTTCTACGTCTTGAACCTATCCATAATTTGAAATAAATTAATAAAAACTAGTAAATTATGTAAATTGTGCTTACAGTGGGAAAGCTTCGAAGTACGTCGAAAAACGACGTATAAGTGTAGTTCTTTCCTGCTTCAACTCCTTCGGAAAGGCATTCACTGCCATCAGTGGCAACCATTGATGAGTTGACACAGGGACTGATAGCAGGGCCATAAGGCATCTCTACTTTCTTATCAAAAGCTGCAGGCACACGTGCCACAATGATACGCTCCAGTGAAGGCACTGACTGCGTTGCCTCTATAGAGAATGTTCAAAAAGATGTCATGGAAAAAGTGGTAATTAGAAGTCGATGTACATACTGAACTTGATGATCATTGCTGCTCGTAGGCCTTTGCGTAGTATACACCGAGATTCAGTGCCGTTCACTGGCTGACAGAGAGGCACAAAAACTTGAACATCTTCACCCGATTGAGGAGTTTGGAGTTCACCTGTTAACAAAAGTAAATATTGTCAAAATTTCAGTTGAAAATGTAAAATATGATGTTGTTTTACTTCCGCATGGTCGCCAAATGGATTGCACTAGATTATCTTCTGTTGCAGATCTAATTGTTGCAAAGGTGCTGATAATTGCTAAGATTAACAAACAACACTGAATTTGTTGCATTTTTAACCAGGAAAAAAGACTTGTTTACTAAACGGTACCACAATTACATATGTTCACTAGCTTCGATGCCTTTACTCAGTCGTACATCACCAGTTTACTATTTTTCTTGTTCAGGAAAGATAAGATTTAGTTTGCTGATACAATTATCAAAGCTGTCTTTTTTGCCGACGTAAAAAAGCATTGAATTTGCTAACCAGTCCAAAGTCCGTTTTCAGCAGAAGACATTGACAGCACAGCTCAAATTGAAACACTGCAATATCTGCTTTTTTGGTTGCTCTTCCTTTGAGAGACACTTGAAACTGCAATGTTTTCTCTAATCTCCACAGTTTGCAAGATTGTAGAAACCCAGCATAAAATTTGAAACATCAGAGTTTTAGTAGTAAAAACCGATTTTGATAAAACAGGGACAAATCAGTGACAAAATGTTGTGCAAGAAAAAACAATAGGAAAGCTAAGTCAACTGTTTTTACTGTTCTACCAGATTATTTGTTTTAAAACTAGATTAAAATTGTATTTACATTACTCAAACAACCCTTCAATAACTTTCCAGTCGGAACATTGCCTTCGAGTGATTCACCGAGGGTGTGAATTGAAATTTCTGATTCATACATTTACGTGGAATCGATTGCACTCATAAATTAAATCAGTTAAACTTAAACAACCCTCTTTCAGGTGGTGTCTTTACGTAATTATCCAGCCTGCTCAGTGGTGATAATCATCAATCAGATATGTACTGTGAGCACATTTCGTTTCAAATGCTTCATCTTTTTTTATTCCAATGCACGCGCCCATTTAGGCGCAGATACCAATGGCGTTTCGGGCATAAAAGGAACATTTTCCCTGTGTGACTGCATACTTTGCATTAACAGCAGCATACACTGAGGTAGCAATGCGGACATGTGAATGTGTTCGCAACGAGTGGATGCTGTCAATTAAGCAAGCGACTGACATTGAATCCGCACAGAAGTGCGTGCAGATTAAACCAATGGGCAAGATAGGAAAAGAAAAAGGCGCTTATAAAACAAGTGAAAAGCAGCGTGGCTCCACTCAAGTGGTTGCATAAAGCTTACCTCACTTTATGTACTAGAAGTACAGAAATCTTAAAAAGTGATGAACATCTGTTCACTGAACACCTAGCTCCCAGTGTTACTATCAATTAGCATAATTTAATAAATTCAGTACATTTGAACGAATCGGGTTAAACTTCCATCGACGTCAATCACTGCAAGAAGCACTCTTTTCATTGCATTTACCTGGCAAGCTTGGTGTCATTTTACATTAGTACTTTTCAAGGATATCAGGTAGTTGCAATAATTGTACTGAAAATTTTACAAAAATATAGGCTATTGTTTAGGTTTTGATTTGCAAAACGGATGCTGATCACCAAAAACTATTTTGGTTATTATGAACATTTCCATTTTTTGATCAAATTGGGCAATCATTTGCTGATAGCGTAACTGATATGATTTAAAATTTGGAAAAATATTTTGTGCATTTTATAAATTGTTCTCGGTAAACAAATGTTTTAGATTTGTATCTAAAAATAAAACGGTTCATTATTGATACACTACATACTGCTAATGATTGCTCAATATGTTATGCAAGATCAGCGTTCATCTGAAAAACTTGGTGTCAGCTTTTTGCTACAAACATTTTGAAGCATTTAATTAATTCGTCATGTGGCCAGCAATGGAAGTTTTGCAGTAAAATAACCAGCTACTGTAAATATAAACAACTTTTGTGCTTGTTTTGATTTGCACTTGTAAAAAAGCAGAAAATAGTAACTATAACTGCAAGTATAAAAATCACAAATTTATTATATTTTACAATTCAAACAAATCGGTGAGTGAAAGTTAAACAGCAGTTAAAACAGATGTAGTACTAACTGGAAAATGATAAAATATTTGTTAATGGCAATGGTGGTAATGATAAGAATCAACTTTTAACAAACAACATGCTGCTGCACAAAATGGCAAAACAGCAGTTTTTCTGAAATGCAGTGCTTATGGTTTTGTGTTATTTTTGCATGTCCACGTGTACGATTGACTTGATAGGAGCACTTTTTCTTATAACTATTTCCGAACTACTTTTCTCGAGGTCAATTGATTTCCTCGTAAATGCACCTGCAACAACTTTGGCCATTTTCAACCAGGTTTTAGAAAAAGAGAGCAAGAGGATGCAGGCAGACACAAGTACAGCACCGACTATGGAAGTCCAGGTAACAATTTCATCAAAAATGACCACTTCCCAGAGGAAAGCAAGTACAATGTTAAAACTTCGCGTCACAGAAATAGTGGTGGCGTCTTCATGCTGAAGTGCAAGCGTCAGAAAGTATTGTTCGAGGACACTCATCAAGCCAATGGTGCAAAGGAGACCGGTGCACAGCAAGTCAGTTAGTCGAATGGTTTGTAAGTGCCCAAAAGGAATAGGGCAATTCCTCCAAAGAAAACAATTGAAGCAGCAAACCAGAAGACGACCACTGCTGCAGGCGTTGTCTTTAGCCGGCGAAGGTTAATTAGCGTAATCGATGATGTGATTGCAGCAACAATGGCTAGTGTCTGGCCAAAAAGCATGTAAGGATAGTGAATGTCCGTTTGCTTGCCAAAAAGAAACTCAGGTTTTGAGATGAAACCAACACCGACAACAGTCAGTACACAGGTGGCAAATTGAATAAAGCGAAATGGCTCGTCGAGAAGAAAGTAAGCAAAAACAGTGACCAGAACAGGTGATGAAAAGTAAATTGTCGTAGCGTCGCCAATCGGAATCATGTTGAATGCTGTAAAGACGCAACACATTGACAAAGTACCCGTGAAAGCACGGCATACGAGAATCCAACGAGTGTTTGACACTCCCCAAAAAGAATCACGCTTGAATATGACCACCAAACCGCAGACAGTGAACTGGAATAGTGCTCTAAACAAAATTTATTATTTTAAATTAAATAAACAGCAAAATTAAACACTGCACGCAACTTACCGCGTAACGAGAACCTGAATGCCAGGAATGCCATAGTTGAATTTAAGCAACTTTACAATAACCGAATTAAAAGAGAAGCAGAGCACAGAGATGAACGCGCAGAGAATGCCAAACGCAGGGATGTTGGCAACCAGTAGATTAATCAGCGATTTTTCAGTTGCTTTCTCAAATTCAAGTTCATCAGATTGAGGGACAATAGAGAGAGGCTGCTCCAAAAGGTGCTTTTGAAAGGAGCCATTAGAGGGAAGAGGAATAAAGTTGGTGAGATGGCCATGAGAGTCGGTGATTTTGATGCAAACGCAGCACTTCTTAGCGTTTTCCAGACAGGTGGGAACAGTACTGTTACAGGTTTTTATAATTGGACTAGCGTCGATGATGGCACCGGCATCGATTTTGCCAGTAGAGCAAACAGAGATCTCAATAGTGGTCGGCTTGCAATGAGCCATAATGAGAAAAAATGATATAAAATGGCAAATTATAGCAGAAAAAATGCTTCAATTTTGTTCAGGAAACCTGTGCGGATGAACAACATAATTAAATTAAAACTTACGTTTGTCACAATTTGATCTTTAAATATATAAAGTGAAAATGCATAATTGATAAAAACAATAGATGATGCGCAAAATAAGGGTCAGAAACTAGGAAAATTACTCAAACTAGTTGGAATTTTAATAATCATTAGCAAACACTAAATGAAGGATGTTTATTTGGATCAACCATTGCAAGTGATGAGCTTAAGTGATTTAATATTTAAATAAACTAGTTTTGTTCAACTCTGCAAAAGTAAGTCACAATTTTTAATAGGAAGCAATAAAAAATGTCCTTTTAAATCATTAAATTTAAAGGTACATTGAGATTTCCCCCAGAAAGGTAAAGCTAACCTTATTTTTGTTAAACAGACAAACTGTTACATCAGTTTACAATAAACACTATTTAGTGGACAGTGCGAGACACTGTAGAAGAGAGTTGATTCCACCTTCGAAGACACTGAATCCCGTTCATCATCTGCGGTGAAGATTACTGAACGATTTGTCGCGGTCTGGCGGCGAAGAAAAGGTCGAGTTGAAGAGATTTGCCGTGTGTGCTCTTTTGCTGAGTTGGACATCAAAATAATAAAACATTTGGTCATTTAAATAGGGTAACAAGTTGACGGGCGACACTCTGTCCGACTCGTTATCAGCGTTTCGGTGGCAGAGTGTGCCACTCTCGGTACGCACACTCTGCTGATCGTGCCGAGCTGAACTGTGGCTGTCAGTCTGACTGAGTCGTGGCCTCTGTCTTGGCTGGAAGTGTCGCTGGCTTAGCAGCCTCATTATCACTGCCACATTTCTCTCTACAAATTCTTCACTTCGAGTTCGAAGTGCACTAAGGTCCACGTCAGCAACGCTACAAACGCACCTTTTTTACTTCCGTTTCATAAAGCGACAAAACATCAACAGCAGCAGCAGTAGGATTAGCTGCAAGCTCATGAACTCGTTCCAAGCCGTTCAGTCGAGTTTGCTCTTGCCCTTAGTTTAGCCTCAAGCAAGTGCCGGCATTCCTGACTCTCTTCAACATCAGTGGTCTATTTACTCTACTCGAGACACTTGTCAAATTAATTGACAGCTTCAGCGGTCAGAAGATTAGTGAGTGGTTACCAAAGGCCGCCCTCACAACAATCCAAATGCACACAGCTTATTCTAAAAAAGATCTGTTTGGGCTGGATTTCAAATCTGATCAGACGGACTGGACAGGTTGCATGTATTTTTGGGATTTTTGTTTCTTTGTCTGCTCGTGCGGGATGCCCAGCTCATCTTTGACAGCATCGCCTTGTTTGGCACTGAACTGAACTGTAGGAAAACACTCGATTGGAGTATTTATCCTACTGGCTATCTGCAGCTTTTCTCGTCTTTGTTTATTACCACTTAACCGAGTTGTGCAACAAACAGGAGCATGAACGGCCTCTAGAGGGTGAACTTGTCTTCGCGTGCTGCTGTAGCTAGTTTGACTAAACAAGTAAAACGACTGATAATATTTGATACCCTGTCGGCAAAACTATATATCCTGGTATAATGCAGTTTGGTGCGATGCACGATTTGATGGATCAGATTGTATAAAAGCAAGTTGTTACTGCCTCTAAGACAAAAAGTCACTTCCTTGTCAGCGACAGCACTCGCTTCTTGTCAAAGTAGCACTAGCACAAAGGTCAGTGACGAGTGAATTTGTACACTAGTGATTAAATTGCACTGCTCATATGTTTAAAACTGGGAAATTTTGAAGTACAATGGATGAAAAAAAGAATAATTGCACTTACCAATTATTAGCCGTTACTACTGATGTCAGTCTTTGTCAGGTTTTTTCTCCTTTGCTTTATCTCTTGTTCGATGGCGCCTGCTGGGCGACTGCTCAGTAGGAGTTTGTATCGCTGATGGCTTTTCGGGTTTTTTAGGTTTAGCTCTGACACCAGCTGAGCTTGTTGAAGGCTGAGACTTATCAACATCAAAGATGACATCTCGAGAACGTTCATACGTGAGTTCTCGATTTTCTCCCGTTTCCGGTGAAGATTCGACTATCTTCTTCACGATGTTGTCCGTCACCACTGATATAGTAGAGTGTGTTGGTGAACGGGGCACGGGGGGCGTTGATATGGTCACCGGTGCAGTCGGTGAGGGATGGCGAATCTGAGCCCCCTCAAGCAGCAGTGCTTCTTGCTCATCAGTGCCCAGAATGTCACCAGGTCTTGAATGGACGTGAACGCAGCTTAGCCCTTGCGTGTACACGTGCTCAACAGGTATTTCTATTTCTGAAGAGCTTGTCCCCTGTTTGGTGACTATTCGAACGTGCCGAGCTTGCTTAGCTGCAATCAAACCAAATGAAGTGCCCTCTGAGTAGCTTGTTGGCGTTTTCTGTGGCACCACTGATGTGGACATGATGGAAGACGCGTCTGTTACGTCGACCACCCTTTGAGGTGATTTGGCTCTTACAGGTACACGCTGAAGCAACACCTCTGAAAGTCGCTTCTTAAACTCGTCTCGACTTCGAGTCCGTGACACTTTCTCCTCTTGCGGCGCAATCACATCTTCGATAATTGTTTTTGACCGTTTCAGATGCTTTTTTTGTCGTTGATCAATCCCCCCTTTAAGCTCTTCGTTCAAACTAGTAACCATTTGATTGAAATCTTTTTCTTTGCCGACTTCATTTTCTGAATGCTTTACTGTTTTGGCTTTAGGCGACCTAACAGTGACTTCCTCTTTTTTAGTGATAATAACACTTGTTGACTTGCTAGAATGAGGCTTTTTCGGTGAGTGATGCTCTTTCGTGCGCTCTTTTGGAGAATCATAAACAGGAGAACGCCTACCACTGTTTGGCTCCCTCTTTTCCTTTCGTTGTCTAGTCTTCACCTCTTCCACAACCATTGGAAATGTCTCCAGGCGACGGTCGCTTTTAAGACTACTGTGCTCCTTGGTCTCTCGAAGCGCCAATTTAGTCTGTTCAATGCTTTCATTGTCAAATTCTATTTGCTTCTTTTTGC
Organism: Tyrophagus putrescentiae; assembly: GCA_024499935.1. NCBI lineage: Eukaryota > Metazoa > Arthropoda > Arachnida > Sarcoptiformes > Acaridae > Tyrophagus > Tyrophagus putrescentiae. The sequence continues at coordinate 6,302,971 of JAMZRA010000001.1, read as the reverse complement.
CTTTCTCTTTCTTTGGCTCAACTCTTAAAGGCTCAATTTTTTCATCTTTTTGCTTTACTTTTGATTTTGTTTTCATTTCTACAGCGACTAGTTCTGGTTGAACATTTTTCTGCTTCGTTTTTTCTTTTTTATCAAGTTTATCCTGTAGTTCTTTTGCAGTTTTATGATCAATTGATTCTAGTTCTTTTTCTTCATGATCTTTAGGTTTGCTTTTCTTTCTGTCTTTTTTCTCTACTTCCAATGGCTCGTGAGCTTTTACATTTTCACTTTGGCCATCTTCTTTGTTAGTTTGTCGCTTTAGCAACAACAGCTTTGAAGAGTCACTTTTGAATTTGACGTCCTTTTCAGGTTTTGCGGTTTTTTCTTTTGATTTAGTTTTCTTAGTTTGTTCTACTTTACTATATTTTGTCAAAGAATCTGATTTTTCTGGTTGGACTTTCTCTTTGTGTTTATCAGCTTTTATGTCTTTCTCTTTTGTTTTAGGTAATTTTTCTTTTCCTTTTTCATCTCGTCTTTTCTTCTTTCCATCTGCTTCAATGTCTTCTTTTGATTTTCGCTCAGAATTTACCTCTTTGGTGCTTTTAGATATCTCTGGAATTTGCAGCAAATTGCGATCAAGCGACTCATCTTTGGCCAACACACTGTCTTTCTTGATCATTTTACTTTTCCGTTTCTTGTGTTGCTGCTCTAAAGGCTGCTGATGATGCTCGGGAGCGTACTCAAATGGATCAGGTGGTGAACATTCAATGTGAGGAATGGTGACTAGACTTGGTGACATTGGTGGAGTGCCATCGTCATCCTTTTTTACCAGTCCAATGTTGATCACCAGCTCTTCTTTCTGCTTGGGTTTGCCTCGAAAGATCAGTTTGTTTACCGTGTCGCGAAATGAAAACCGAGAAGCAAATAAAGACGATTTTTTCGGAACCACTTCAGGAATGTCTAGCGAAATTTCCTGGTAGCCTTTGCTGTCTGAATCTAGCAGAGCGGACTGTTCTGCTTCAAAAGAAGGTAATGCAAAAGAATGCGTTACATCGTCTCTGTTCTCAATATCAATCACAATAGAGTCTCCTCCATTTTCAAGGCTGACCCTCATCTCAGGTTGTTCCTTCCATAGCATTTGGTCTTTCTCCAAAGAATCAGGCCGAAGTTCCATTAAGGCTTTAGCTGATTTGGCGCGAGCACTCGAACTAGATCCTGCAATTGACTTTCTTGGCTGCTGTTTTGCAAGTTTTTTCTCTAGTTTTTCCTGTGCTTTTTGCTGTAAAACAATCAGATATTAGTCAAAGTTTTAAAACAATCACACAAACCTCTTTTTTAGCCGCTTTTTCAGCTTTCTTTTCTTCTATTATTCTCTTTTTCCTGTCTTTTTTTGATTCGCCAATAAATCCAAAAATGGCAATTTGATCATTGATCATGTTGAGTGCTGAGGTGTCTGTCTTTGCGCCTTCTACCTCTTTTTCCACTGTTTCCATTTCTTCTTCAGTCATTTTTGTGTATTCTGCGCCGTCACCTTTGGAGTTATCCAAACTTTTGTCTCCAAACTCTTCCACTGAATCTTTGCCTGAGAATATTCTCTTCAATTTTTGTCTCCACGTAAGTTTTCGCCTTTTAAACCCTTCATTTTTCTGAATGCGATCTTCTTCAAATAATTCAACTTTTTTGAATACTAGTAAAAAAACTCGCACACATTAATTTCATCAAATCAAAAGTGTTGATTAACAACTTACGTGGCAACAGATTGCCTGTGTCATATTGGCCTTGTAGCTCATCAATTTTAATCTTTTCAAGATGATTTCGAAATGATTCAGTTATCCTCTTGCGAAGAAAATCTGCTTCAATCTCTTGCTTAGTGCGCGGTATTCGACATCGAAACAGACAACATAAAACAATGGCTAAAAATTAAACAAAAACATTATCATAAAAAACTAGAAGCAATGACATTTGAACTTACTAATGCCTGTAAAGATGGCCATGCCAGAAAAAAGAATATGCCAAATGCGAAAATCACCAAAAACCACCTTTTCCAGCCAGGTGCTATCCACCACAACGTTAATTGGTGGAATACATTCTGCCACTGCTGGGCGAGTCTAAAAACGGTAAACACATCCAATAAACGGAATGAACAAAACCAACCAAACTTACTTCATTCTTATTTTCGGCCATTGTTTGGTGGCTTTTAAACAGGTTAAAATGTATGACATATAAGCAGGCAATTAAGGAGAATCGTTGAGAAATATTAATAAGCATGCTGGCAAACAAATGATGGGCTGCACTGTTGTTATTTGGAAGGCTGGTAGTTGAAGAAGCAGATGAATGGTGATAGTGTGTGGTACAGAAGTGAAAGTGTTTCAACTTGATAAATGTAACATACATCGGATTAAAAAGCTGTTTCAGCTGTATAAGCGACAAAGAACGATGGTAGCAGTCATAATACATATTGAAATGCAAATTGGAAGTGGAATGAGTTCAAACAAAATGTTTGCCATCCGGCAAGGGAAAGTGTCAGGTGTGTTCAGATTTAGGTGTTATGCTCAATGGGTATAAAAGCAATAAAAAGTTTTTAGAAAACATGATCAACATCATTGATGAAAACGCTAATTTGATGAAAAAAGTTGAAAAACGTTGCAAATCAATAACTAGTTCTTGAAGTGGTCAGTTAGTTTATGGCAAGGTACTCATAAAAACGGCGCTTATTAGGCGGTTAACACGTTCAAGATCGAAGATCGAAGATAAAAGTCGCCCTCATAGTGGCAAGTAATAAGCTCTGGTGAGAAAGGACACTTTAGCTCTGGCACTGGGGATGATGAATAATTAAAAGTGGACGTCAGTCGGAATATATTCCGGCGACCGAAGAGTAACTTTGCAGAGTTGTTTAACTAAAAAGGCTGGTTTGACAATTTAAGTTTGTTTGCAAGTTTCGACTCGAGTCAATGAGGATAGTGAGAGATAGGAAGAGCAACAGAAAGAGAACTCCGGCGGCTGGTGCCTTTGGCTTAGCGAGTGAATGAGTGGCACAGTATCTAGTTGATGGCTGTTTATTTTGTACGCCGACACCATCAGTCGTTTGTCAGTTCTTCATCTGCAGCTCTAGTCGGCGGCAGTGGTCGTCTGGCCATCGGCGCCACCACCACCAGCAACCAGGAACAGTCGCCGTCAGGTGCACCGTACACTGTGGGGCACTTGTCAGCTAGCAAGTCATAGGCACATGTCATCACCCCGCAGACTGCCAGGTACCATATAGCCGCCAGGATTATTGGCCGATGAAGACGCACCAGCATTAGACGCACCGGCACTACCGCTCTCCACAAGACGAATATGTTTTGGCAGACTCGCCCATAATTCTGTCAATTTGTGTGCGGGCGAATTTGTGCCTTCCTGAGGTGCCTTAGCCCACTACTACTCACCCCCTTCAGTCCCTTTCCCCCAACGGCGTGAGCCAATTTACAGCCTTTTGCTGATTGCTGAGACTCTTTATGGATGGTAAACAATGAAGAGGAAGTGTGTGAGAGAAGCATGGCTGACTAGTTTTTAGAAAGTGGGGCCTAGGTAAGGCTCTATTTACCATCTTTTTGAGCAAGAATCGTGCAATAGCAGCACTTTTACGATAAAAGCGTGTCTCGAAAAGCGACACTTCTCTGTAATGGTGTTGCCCACTTTGCCAAAGACGGTACCGTTTAGTGTCGATGATGTAATCATTTCTTTTGTTTGGATCAAGCAGGATTAATTTGCCAATTGAGTGAATGGGTAAGTAGAGGGAAATCATTAGTGTGCACTTTGGAGGAAAGATCGGCAAATGGTCATTTCAGGCGACACGAGACAGGAACTTTTAATGAGTTTTATTCTTGATTTCTCATTGCTGTATGGTGATACCTGAAAGTAATTAATATTGAACAAATGAATTCAATCAGTTTAGTTGTCATCTCAAACTACAGGACTAGTTGGATTATCGCAAAATGTGAATCTTGAACCAATGACCATCGTATGGTAGTGTTATCAATTTGGTGAAAAGGAGATTTTAATTTGGCAAATTACGGTTGCAGTTTAGGAGGGAAATAGGTGAAATCGCCTGTCTGTCATCAGTAACTGCTGGTCAACAGTAACTGCTGAGTGATGTGAACTGGCAGTGTGCCGTGATGTCTGCCCATGATGCCAGTGCAGCACCCCGCCCTTTCCGTGCGCAGTCCGTCACCAATCGCCCCTGCTGATACTGCCTCTATGCTGCAACTGCACCGAAAGAGACACACCACAGGAACTCCAACTGAGACAATCAGCTGTTTAAAAATAACTTTTGTCAATAAATTATTTAATTACAAACCAGACTGTTGCCTTTACTGGCAGATCATCACACCAGTAGCCGCCAAAAGACTGCCTCTCCGGAAGCAGGTCACGCCAATTTAATTGTAAACTTCAATTTGGGTGAAAACTTTGGTAACTTTAATTATCAACTATGTGGGAACAAGAACATGTACTACTGGAAACAACAGTTCGGTAATAAGGAGAAAGAGAGAAAAGTAACGATAGTGTTAAGGAGTGAATATAGAACTAAAATATAGTCTATTAAGTAGACTAGAATAACGATATCAGGTGTGTGTGATTAAAGAGAACAAACTTTGAAGACAAGAAATACTGATAAGAATTGCCATTCACGTGCAATGATTCAATAACAGATGGTCTTGCTTTACATAGATTAACGGAGAAGAGAATCACAAAATATGGAAAGGTAATGAAGATTGCACGTGAGGGTCTTTGACAAATTAAACTGCAACAGCTGTGAGATTGACTACGTCAATTAGACTGCTTTGTTTTCGGAATCGTATCGTGTGCTAATCCACTCGTTGTAAAAGTCCGATGCCATTTCTGGCCATTTATCGTACATTATCTCTGGAATTACAAAAACAGGTTTGTCTTGATGCACAAACTTTACGACAAAGTACATCACCGGACCGTTTTGGTTGACACCCAAAATTTTTTCTGCTTCAATATACGGCAACACCGGATCATTTACATTGTCAATCTGTTGAATTGAAAGATTTGGATATTTTTGCTGAAAACCTGCATAAAATTCACTCATGCCTTTGACATTGTAGAGAGACTTTAAGACCCTGGCAGGGACATAGTCATGTTCGCGAATTTGATCCTTGTGTTCTTCTTGAAGAGATTTTTCAAACTTTTTGATCAAGGAAACGCATGATAAGTTGTCCACTGGCTCCCAGCTATTTTGTCCGGATGGAAAGTTGCGCCACTTGAGATAGTATTCGACAACGCCGCGATCATTGATGCGTTTGTCGAGAATCTTCTCGACTAAGAAGGAATTTCGTTTAAGTTCCACTGCCCTAACTTTTGAAGGGCCGCTATTGGAGTGCGCCTTAGAGCTGGAACTGACTGATTTAACCATTGTAGAGAGTTGATTATTTGGTGCAGCAGTGATTTGCGAATATCTCAAAAGTAGTCGTTGCTCAGGATGTGAATGCGAATTACCTTTTCAGGTTGCTGAAACACGGTGCGATGAGGAATTCACCTTGAGTAGAGTGCTCCAAAGACAATCGGAGTGTTGAGTGGATGCCGACATGATGCTGGAGCTGGTGCGCGCGCTCTCTCTCTCTCTCTCTCGCTCTCCCCTCCTGGATCGATGCAGGCAAGGAGGGAGGGAGGAAGAAAGGAAGGAAGAAAGGGAACGGCGAGACGTAGACGGAAAGAACGGGAGCCAGGGAGCAAGTGCACAAAGCAAGACACAACGCTCACAGCACTACAACACAGAGCAGGGGATATATGAAGCGCCAACTGAGCTGACAGTTGCCACTTCTGCCGAAGCCGAACTTTGGTGGACGTACTCTCCGACCAGCTCAGATGGATCTCACGGTGCAACGGGCAACGGACAACTGGCGCCAGTTTCAGCTCGCAGGCTATATAGCCATTGTGCGCTGATCAGCAAGCCTTTCTCGCATCATTGTATAGGTTCCCAAGAAATGTAAAAGTTTATATTAAATACAAAAATGTGAAGCGAATGAAAGTGATGCATACTGATGAGGACACTGAGGCACTGACGAGATTTGGGGGGGGTGCTTTAAATTAGGAAGGGGGTGAAGAAGAAGAGGAAAGTTGGCCTGACTTGGCGCCGGTAGCGGCATTGGACTGATTGCTGCTGCTGGTGCTGCCGCTCTTGAGATATGACGAGATCAGGTTTGCCTTGTTCGGCTTCGTTGCGTCACTGCCAGTGGGCTCTGCTTGCGTCCTCTCATTTTCAAGCGGTGTCAACTGGTATTCAGTGTTGGGATGCTGATAGTCCTCATCATCGGTACTGTTGAGGTGTTCAGCCAATGTGCTGTTCTCCGCCATAAAGAGTCTGTTGTAGTACGTTTCACACTCCAACTCGTCCTCGCCATCTGGTTCACAGTCCGGAGAACCGTCGCAGCGCCCTGGGCAACATTTTTAAATGAGTTACTAGTTTCATTGAAAAACCGCAAAAAAAGTGTAAACGTACAGTTGGGCGGAATGCATCGGTGACTCTTGCATCGAAACCAGTCTTCAGGACACTGAAAGCTGGCACATCGTTCGACATTCTGAAATGAAAGGCGCAATTGCTCGTTCAGTTGATTGTCATAATGTAAATTAAAATGCAGTTTTTATGCGGTAGTATCTCAGTAAGTACTGCTTTAATGGCCCAATTCTCCGGGTTGACAATGCAAAACTGTCTGCTGCGCTGATTAACTGGGTCGACCAGAACTTGGCAAAAAAGAAGCAAAGCTTTGCACAGTCAACCTGTTGTTTGCCTCAGAATGCACACATGTGTCAGGCGACAAAAAAGTCTTTTCATTTAAATGAATTAAACTGTTCACAGCCACAACTGACTGAGATTGGGGTCATTTTCAACGAAGTAGCAATTAATGCTCATTGAACCGACGACAAGTGTGAATAGCTAGTAGCACCTGTCATTACCTAAACAGTATTAATAGTATCACTCGATAAATATCCTTCACTGGCGGTGCAGTACTAGCACTGCACTAGCACTGATTAGTGCTGCCTTTGGTGCTGGTGATGGGCGCTCTTGTCGATCTCTTCCCGATGAACTCTGGCAACTGCTTTTCTTTTTCAGCTTACCACCAGTTGTCACTTGGTTGCCTAGCCTAATGGGCCGCTGTTTACCAAAAATAGTTGCACACATCATTTGCCAATCAGAGAGGCATCGGTGCGCTGTTGTTCCTGCTCTAAGTACATCTAATCGGTGGCAATTTGTCGCGCAAGGTGGCCCTCTCCTCCTAACGGTCTTGTCTAAAATTGAGTTAGGGTGACGCACTAGTAATTAATAAAACTGCATTGGGGGCAAAAATAGACACTCTACAGAGCCCCCCGACCTATCTAAAAGACTTATCGAATTTAGAAAAGCCTGTCGTGAGATCTAGCCAACTAATTAACAAGTGATGCACACAAAATAAATGATTGTTCAACTTACCTCATCATCCCCGTTCCCGCAATCATCTTGACCATCGCATAACCAGTGTGGGTGAGCACAGATGTTAGTTTCGTCACAACTGAAGAAACCTTCTGGGCATGTAACATTCTTTGGGCATGGATACGGATGTCTCTCATCAGATGCCAAACCATCGGTGGTGCAATCAATCACTCCATTACATGTTGCGCTCATCGGAATACAGCTGTCAAGAGTGTAGACAAATGAATTTTTGTACAATCTCAATCGATTATTGCTTACCGATCATCGCCACATCTGAACCAGTCTTCGGGACACTTGAAGTTCTTGTAATTCACCGGATCTTCGTCACTGTTATTTCAGGTCATTAAATTATAAATCGGGTCTGCCAACAGGTAAGCAAGTTATAAATTACCTGTTATCTCCACATTCGTCAATTCCATTGTTCCTTATTTTGAAAAAAAACATGTTTAGCAAATGCATTGAACAGTAGGTAGTTTGTCTTACATCCAATTGGGCAGTGCACAGACATTAGTGTTCTTGCATTTGAAGGCATATGAAGGACAGGTGACATTGGCCGGACAGGGATTTGGGTGTAGTTCATCCGAAGCATGGCCATCCAAACAGTGAACTATTCCATCACAAACCATCGACATGTCTAGGCACTGACTGTGATTGGCACAGCTAAACTTCCCCTGCGGACAAGGCGTATAGGTGCATCCTTCTTCGTCGCTACGATCATTGCATTGCACACTTCTGTCACAGCGCGCCGACAAAGGAACACACCTTCCGCTGGCGCACTTGAATTCAGTTGTGGCATTGCAGGTCAGTTGTGAGCAGTAATCGGCCGCTTCGTCTGAACTGTCAGAGCCGCCACAGTCTAGATCACCGTTGCAAAGATGCGATTCCTGATTGAGGGGGAGCAATTAAAGAGTGGAGAATAAGGAAACGGAGAACAACTTTGAAACTGTGTCAACTTAAAGCTTACAGGTATGCAGTTGCCGTTATCACAAAGGAAGTAGTCTGGCAAAACGCATTCCACCTCGTGGTAGTTTTCTTCCTGGGCAGAGCACAGCGGTGGGCCGCCAAAGTTGTTAAAGCAGAGCACCAGGAAGAGCACAACAGTGCTCAGAGATAGAACAGCACTGAAGATATGGACAAAGATGACATCAAGTTTATGATTAGAGTTTGATTGAAATATACACTTTGGAAGATTTCAAAAAGAGACAGTCAGAACATCTGCTGTTGCTGATAGAGGCGATGGCTGAAGGCGGCAGTGATGGCATTACCTTAGCTTACTTTCCATGCTTGCTTTTCAACACTGGCAGCACTACAGCGATGACGGTGGTTGTTGCTATTTCGGGCAAAGTAAGATCGAAAGTGGCCAGTCGGCAACAAGACAGCACTTTTGGAAAAGGCAAGGTGTGCAGACTTTGAGTATGGTTGAACGAATGCAGAGTGAAAAGTAAAGTTGACCAGGTTAAGACAGACAGTTGACAACGGTGAAGCACTCTAAAGATGAACCACCGTTCTAGGCGAAACACCAAATGAAGAGACCACTTCAATCCACTGAAACCGACTGCGCCCGTTGATGGAGTGTGACTTTTTTTTAAATATCGCACAGAGAGTCCAGAGTGATCTTGATTCGATCTCTCAATCTCCCTTCTCTCTCTTCTCTCTCTCTCTCTCTCTCTCTCTCTCTCTCTCTCTCTCTCTCTCTCTCTCTCTCTCTCTCTCTCTCTCTAGTCACTCTTACTCTTTTTTTTCCATCCCCTCTTTGTCGGCACAGTGCTCTCCCCGTCAACGCTGATTTACCGTTCTTTTTCTTTCTTCAGTCTGGCCATGTCTGTGCAATTGCCTGTGAGTGAGCATTGTGCACCGGTGAGCAAAGTGTGTGTGTCGTGACCGCACTAGCAAGCTTTCTTTACTTTTGCCCTACCAAATGACTCTTTCTGTTTTAGTTTCTCTCTTACCGTGGAGCGTATATCCTTCCACTTGCCTTCACTCACCTGTTCTCTCTCTCATTTTCTTTCGATTCTTTCATCATTCAAGCATTTAAGCAAAGTCTGTCCTGACTTCGACTCTTTCTTCAGCAACATGCACCTGTGTGTTTTTATTTTGCACCCGTTTGTTCCATGTGCTAGAGTGTGGCCAGCATTAAGCACAATGTGAACAGTCAAAAAAGAAGAAGAGAGAGAGAGTAAAGACTGCTTTGTTATTTTTGACTCGCAACAACAACTGCCAACTGACTCTTTCAGATCACGTCTTGCTTCAGTCGCATTCAAAAGAGCAACGGATACGGAGAAACAAGCGCCATTCTCAGGAAAGTTTGGCGCAGCTCAATCTATACTGAAATCGTGCCAATGCACTGTGCTACTGAGCTAACCGAAACTTTGCTAGTTGACAATTCTAATCACACATTTGCTGGTCAACAGATCACTAACGAGAGGCAGTAGAAGCAGCCTGGCGGAGACGTACCGCCGGCAATTATCACCCTGCACAATCAGTGGGCAAACTTTGATCGTTTGATCAGCGACAAAATGGCATTTAGTTCAATGCTGATGATGTAGAGTACTTTGCCGGTTCGAGAAAGTTCCCATGCACCAGTAGAACACTTTTTTCAGTAGAGTTCAGTCATCTGCCGAGTGTAATTAAATCTAATAATAATAGTACCAGTAGTGCCGCCGTGGTTGACAATTAGGCAAATCCTCTTTAGCGTCCAATTCGCGTGCACAAGTGATCACACAAGTAAGGTGCTGAGACTTGTTGGCTGCTCATCGGCAAGTGGTTGCCTTCTCGACCACCGAGATACCGACCATAGACACACACCACGCGCACACACTTTGCTGGGAGAGCGACTTTAAAAATCAGCGACTACTGTGTGACTAATTGGGCGCTGAGCAATAACCAATAAAAAAGCAGTCACAAGTTGGACTGACAGTCAACGGAGTGGTAATCTTAGGAGGAGAAAATGCTAAAGACACTTTTTTTACTTGGCAGTTGAACATTCGAGTAGATTATCAATTTCGCCACCGACGCAAAGTGGGTCGATTGGAAGTGCTATGCCTACTTTCTTTTTGCCTTTCCGCTGATTGCTTTTGCCATTTGTGTTCGCACCAAACACCAAATGACCTGTGTGTGTTTGTGTGTAAGATGCGTGCAATGAAAGTGATTTATGTGGTAGAATGTGTAGCAGCAACTTGTGCAATCTTGACGCACAATGGCAAAAAGTTTGGTGACAACGGACTGCAGGCAAAAGTAAATCATTTGTTTTGCCCTCTACGAACGATGTGACAGTTGACCTACGAGTGACAATTTATACATTCAATTGAAGTAGCTCCACTCACAACAACAACGGACATTAAGGAAGACAAAGAGAACGGACTTGTAAAATAAAATGGGCCAACATGAAACAGCGATCGTGCGATTATAATTATCGACAATTAGTGTTGCTCGGTAGTGTGTTCTCAAACGGAAGGGAATAGATGTTCAAAAATGGCAGTGTTGTCCGGACGATGAGTGATGTGTTCGGTGTGTCTTGTCACCAGGTAATGCTGCTCGTAGATGGACTGCACAGAAGTGCCAGATTTTCAAATTGATTCGATGTACAAAATGCAAATGAGTATTGGAGCAAACTTTGGTAAAGATGAAGGAGAAAGGCTGTCGATCGATGTATGGCTGCTGCAGAGTGCTCACTCACTCACTCACACCTTGCTCGTGCTTCGATGGTGGTGGTGGTGGTCAGTGGTGTGCCGTGCGCAGCACCACACAACCTGCTAATTGCCCGAGCGGCAGATGTTGTGCCATTAAAGACGACGGCCGACAGACTCTCTGAAGACTGACTCATCATGGCTTCCTCAGCTGCCTCAATTGAACACTGCAGCAGCAGCATCAGCAGCAGCCGTGTCCAGGCAGTCCAGTCGCCCCACCAACTCAAAGAAGTTGCACTTGTCAGTCAACTCAAGCGAACGCCGAATCTACCGAGTTTTGCGAGATGAAAACTTGACATCAGACAAAGAATGCTGCAAAAGTTTCACTGCGAACATGTGCTCGAAGAGCTGGGAGGCTGCGGACGGTACCAGAAGTTGCTGCTGTCATGTGTTCTCTTTCCGCTGGCCATTCTGGCGGCCATTCAGTCGAGTACACTGTACAATGAATTGCTGCCTGACCACTGGTGCCAGGTGAAGGTGCTGCTGAACTTTTCCTACGGCGAACAGCATCGACTCATTCGACCTCGCCTCAAAACTGATCTGGATTTTCGTCAACGTCGTGGCACACTTTCAAACTGCGAAATGTACGACATCGACTACGATGAGGTGGTCACCGGTCTGGTGGTGGTGGTGAAAAGCGGCAACAATGAGTCCAACATTCCAGTGGTGCCCAACATTCCCACCAAGAAGTGCACCAGCGGGTGGGTGTACAATCAAGAGCAGTACCGACAGAGTGCGGCCATGCAGGTAAGTCCAGCAGGGGAGCAGGGGAAGGGCATTGGCAACTTAACTTGTTCTACACCCTCTTGCAGTACAACTTTGTGTGTCAGCACAAGGATGGCATGCACAAGGTGAAGATGCTGCGGCAGGCATCTTCGGCACTGCTCAGTCTGTTGTTCGCTTTTGCTTCAGACAGGTAAGTTGAAAATGCAGAAAAATAAAATGTTTTCGACTAGTGAACATGCTTCCTTTGGCAGATTCGGCAGAAAAGTCGGCATCGTTCTGGTGCTGTTCGCTTTTTTGCCTCTGCAGTTTCGCCCATCCTCACCACCAATTACTACGCTTTTCTGGCCACTCAATCTCTGAATGGATCAGTCTACCCGATGAGCATATTTCTGGTGCTGGTACTAGGCATCGAGTTTATGCCTGCGCAGTATCGTTCAAATGTACTGCTCTTCTCTTGGATTGCCTTCCAACTTGGTGAATGGATCTCCTCTCTGCTGGCAGAAGCAGTCGCCCACTGGGTCATCATTACCGCCTTCAACACTGCCTGTGTTCTGCCTTGTCTTCTTCTAGTACTTTTTGTCGCAGATGAGACGCCTCATTGGATTTTGGCAGCACGAAAAAAGGATTCACAACGACTAAAGAGAATTTTTGAGAAACTCAACCGAGTCAATGACGCAAAGATGGACGAAGATTCGATGAATTCAATCATAAGTGTAAGTGATGGGCAATTGTAAAGACAACAACAAAAAGGACTGACCTTGCTTGTGGCTGCACAGAAATTCACTCACTTTTCCAGTTCTCAACACCAAAAGGCCCAGAAAGTGGACAGGAGTGTCCAGCGAACGGCGGTCAAGTCCACGATGAGGCAAATCAGGGCAAGCAGTGTCGACAGTGAAAGCGAAACAGACCACCGTCCAACTGCATTGGCACGTGTCAAACTCTTTCTCAGGCGATCCACCCTCTTTCAGATGATTCTTCTCTTTTCCTTTGTTCTGCTAACAAACGACCTCATCGTTGACTTTATGCACAGAGAACGGGAACGGCTCAACGGAAATGTGGTCATTGACAGCTTTTTTGGGTCGCTCATTAAAATGCCCGCCATCTTCTTAACATGGTACCTAATTGAGCAACGAATTGGTCGACGGTGGTCAAACTGCACCCTCTTACTACTGAATGAGGCCGTTCTTCTGGCGGCACTGTTCACCCGTCTGTGGCTGAGGAAGGTTGCCTGGCTCGATGTGACCATTTCCATGTTGGGCGTCATGCTGGCAGAGTGTTCCTCCATCACTACTGTCCTTCAGGTCATCGAGCTGAGCCCTACTCGGTACCGGATGATTGTTCTTGCGCTCACCTACTCACTGGCCAAGATTGCCTCAACTGGACTGGTGTATGCATTCAACTTAAACAGTGTAAGTGGACTGCTGAATCTGTTTATTTTTGGAAAAAAAATAACTTGTTGTAATTATCCATAGTTGCGAATACTGTTCAACGTGTACACCCGACTTACCATTCTGATCACCCTTACCGCACTGTCTATTTTAATTGCTTCATTTGTAGCCGAAACGCGAAATGAGTTTCTCCCGCTTGGTTTGCTTGCCTCTGAGCAGCTCATCACCAGCGTATGCTTCTGGTCACTGTCCAAGAAAAAGTCGGACATTACCCCGTCGAATCTCTTTCTTTCAATGAGCAAGTGGGACATAAACTCCAATCACCAGATTATCGGTTCAATCAAGCACATGGAAAAGTTTACCGACAGCTGACTACAACTGCAAATAGTGACAAACTTGTAGATTACACTGTACATAGAAGTGCGTCAACATTCCAGTGATATTTTGAAGCTAGCCAATTTCAAATTCCGATAATTATTTTGGTAAGATCTTAAGCAAATACAGAAAAGTTCCCAGGAATCTTATGTACAAACAAACATTGTCTCTCTTTCTTGAGTTCATTTTTATTTTCTGATTTCTTCAAAAATGGCCTCGACTGAAGTAAGATATGAGTTTATGAGTAATGCTTTTGATAACTCAGTCGTTTTATATATCTAGGAAACACCCACCATGCTGGCAGCTATGAGTACCGAAGAAGCATTGGAGTACTTTAACGAAAAGTACAGTCACCGTTTCACGTCTGAAGACAAGACATTCACTGATGCTCTCCAAAGGCCCACAATCCCTCCGCCGGTTGTACCCGACTATAATGGCAAACGGACACAGGGTAGACGTGGTGGTTTCAATCGTAATCAGTATGGCGGCGACAACCAGGGTGGCGGCAGACAAAACTACAATCGCCGAGATGATGGGCGAGACAAACGCGGGCGGTACGATAACCGATAAGAACGAATTTTATTTGAAAAGTCTTATTGAGTGGAATCAATAGCAGTTTTGCTACTGTACTTTTGATGAATTTCCTCTCGCTTCTTCTCATAGGAACTGTCAATCTCCTTGATTCGTTCATCCATTTGCTCCATAAACTGAATAAGACTTTCATTTTCTTTTGTAATAAATTGGTCCAATCTTTCCTTACGTTCACATTTCTTGGTAAATTCCATTTTGAGCAAACTGTTCATCAGTTCCTCTATCTGCTCTACTCGATCAATTAGTGGTGGCAATTTGATATCACAGAAATCTTGGACGCAGCCGATTTGCGTGTCTTTCACATCTTTCATCCGCTCATATGCACTGTCGAGCATTTGGTCTACATCGCCTGCCCGATGCTTAGGCTCCTCTTCAAAGTCTTTTACCATTGTACGAATCTCCGCTTCCAGAAATGGCTTGTGATTGAAGATTCGGTTAACCACTTCATCAGTAGCTGTAAAGAACAAATGGTGCTTAATTAGTCAATCTTTTTAGCAGTTGATCGAGCCACTTACACTTAAAGACATCCTCTACTATGTATTGGTAAGACATGTTTTGAATTTGTCAGAAATCAGCGTTAAAATCTGGTGCTGACAGAAAAGATACACTGAATTTCAGTGACTGAAATCTGTTTTGTTTACACTTGCGTTTGATCAGTTTTGGAAAGTGATGATCACCAGAGGACAGCACTGGTTCAGCAGTTTCGCTCGGATTTTAGCGCCAGATCAGACTTCTATATAACCGGCTGGCGCCCATTTCTGGATCAAATTGCACTTGGAAAGCGCAGTTACCAAACCAGAGAAGACAAGACATCCTCCGTGGAAAAGAAGAGGACCACAGACCCAAAGCTGTGCGTGCACCTTTCCGTTCAGACGGCTGTTTTGTGTGAGGTCCAAGACTGAATCCAAGTTGAATCACCCAAATCGGTACCATCGTGCCCGTTGTGAGTATCCTCACCACTCAGTACAAAGGGCTTCACCCCAACAAGGAAGATGATCCTCCTGAGCAAACGGGTGGCCATCTTCTGCTCCCTACTCTCAGCATGGGGCATCATCATGCTGACGCTGATGGGCATTCTGCTGTACAGCCACGCGGTCACCTTTGCCGAAGACCTCGAGCTGCACACCATCGAGAGCGACAGCATTGGTGAATTTTTGCCCGAAGCATACCAGCGCTACGAGTCGGCCGCCCACAACTGCTGGATTGCCGCCTGTCTCTACATTGCCACGATGGCATTCTCGATGCATCAGTACATGATTGCCAGACGACAGCAGTATGGCTTCTGATTCTCCACAAACCAGGGCCAACTGACCACGAGAGGATGACCCCACTTGGTTGCTTCTCTTATTTCTGTCTTGTGTGTTCTTCTTTCTCCATCTAGTCATTCTTGTTTGGCAGTCAGCCCAAGACGACAACTTTGTTTTTATCTGCCGCTGATGTTCTTGACTTGATTACACATCTCTTCCTTCCACTTTGTTTCCTTTTATCTTGTTTTTCCATTAATTTTCTGTTTATAACAAATAAAAATACAACAAAAATCCTACGTCCTAAACTGGTTGATCGCCAGTGGTATCAATAAATTGTTTCCGATAACCTGTACAAATATTTGATAAAGATATCTTTTGTCACATCCTCTCCGGACGGTTGTTGTACCAAAAAAAGTGTTTTTAACCGACAACTTGTCGCCGACAAAACATTGTTGTACCACTAATTTAACATGTTTTTATAATTAAGATGGTAACAACAAGACTCCAAAGTAAAAATATGTCAAAACAACGTAACCACATCCCCAAAGACAATGCAGAGTTAAATGCTGATGAAAAAACTGAAGGCAATACTGAACTTAAAAGAGTATATGCTGAATGTGTTGAAAGTCTAGAAAAGATTAAAAAAGACTTAAATGATTCAGCATCGCAAGATCTACAAGAGCAGGAGGAACCACTTCAACCCCACAAAGGATTACTTCCAGTCTCAGAAAGAACATCTTCAGTGAAAGAAAGAATACCACAAACTCCAGAACTTGATGAAAAGGACGACATTTCAAATGATCAGAAAGTCTGGAAATGGTGTTCACGATATTTAATCGTATTTCTAGTTTTAATTATTGCTATCTTTGGTGGTGCGTGGCATAAAGATTTATCGCCAGGAAAATTGAATGACTTCTTGAAAACAAGTTTCACACCAGGCAAATCTAGTCATGACAAAATTATTGATGAACTGAATGAACTTTTAAAAACGCCACAGTTCAACGAAAATGTACCCGTTTATGGTTTGACCATCATGAAAAATGCTTTTAAAAACGCGTTGGACGACAAAGAAAAGGCACCAGTAATAGTGTTGTTGATGGCTACCCCAGAGCAAAATGACCTAGTCCGCAACATTTCTCACCAACTTGCAAACCTCATAGCAGCTGGTAGGGAAAACAGCTTGCCTGTTACTTCACTTCAAATCAACTCAAAGCACTCTCAAAGTGACATTGAAAACTTGTACCAAACGACGTTTCAACAACAAGGAAAATCAGTTTTGTTGCTTGAAAACCTTGAAGAGCTTGATCCAAGGAATGCAATGGTTCTCCACCAGTTTTCAGATGGGGAAAATTCGGTGATTCACTCAACCTTTACCATAGTCACCCTGAAGTACAAACAGCAAGTAACTGTTGATTTCAATGCCTCTCTAAAGCAACTGGCCGAAATATCCACCAATGAGCTGCAAAGTTTATGGAAGCCTTTCTGGAGCAACGACAACCTGGATTGTGTCATTAATCGCATTGCAGAGAACACTGTTGTCCTTTTAAACAAATAACTTGTTTTTATTTAATTTTTCTAATAAATATGTTATATTTTAAGAATGAACAGCAATGCGGTTATTGATGGTGGGCCGAGGGTGGAGCAGTCTTCCGTGAGTAGTCCAAACATCACTAATTTGTCTTTTGTACTTGGCACTGTTTTCCGGAGCAGTCACAGGTAGACCGTTCTCCTCAACATTGGCTTGTGATATTGAGTACACAAAGCGGGGCTGGACAGGAGGCTGTGGAGTACTTTTTACTGACGAACGAAAGAGACCAATGTTATTGGTCGGGTGAAGTGTCAGGTAGTAGATAACCTGTGGGTGGAAAAAAATTCATTAAATACTCATTAGGCAAAATAGACAGTCTCACCATAAAGACTAGTCCCAAGAAAAAGCAAACGAAAAAGCTGGCAAATCCGGGCAGTCGATACCACTTGTTGACATCACAAGCACGGTACCAGAGGAGCATGAGAAGGCTATTTTCGATAAAGATAAAGCTGTAGTAGAAGGAGTACCTCCTTCTAGTGGGACTGTCAACAGGATTAAAGTAGCAAAAGATGAAGATGACGCCCAAGACGGCGTTGTAAAAGAGCTCTTCAAGGCGGTTATCATTGCAGAAGGCAGTTTTCATTGAAATAATCCAGAGAAACATGACCAGCCAGTGACACAACAGACGATGCCAATGTAGTAGGTGAACTGAGAGGCAAAGAGCGCCAAGGCCAGAACGCGCGAAGCGATCATAAACAGTCGCCAGAAGAAGTGGACTATTGTGCCTGGCCATGACATGTTTACCTTAGTGGGCAGGGACATGCGGAGAATTCGCAGGTACGAGACGAGAGACCAGGAAAGGGATATTAATGAGGCGACAACGCTGAACATTTGAACCACAACTGTGCGGAGAAAATCATTTTGATAAGCAAAATTAGTGAAAGTGAACACTGGAAATACTACTTGACATACCGACTAAATCATTCTGATATGACCGCTTGCTCACGGCGAGAATGTACATTTGAAGTATCAACTGAGGAGCCGCTTCGAGGAAGCACTCAAACAACCGGAGCATCGTGGCGTCGGCGTCTTCGTAGATCATATATTGAAAATACTTTCGAGCCATTTTAGATTTAGTTCCGTGTCGTGACTTAAAGTTCCGAAAGTTGCGGCCGAATATAATTGAGTCATAGTAGCGCATTACTGGGCCCAGTTGAAGGGACAAGATCAACACGCGAATGCACCACTGCTTTTTAGTTGCCTTGGGTGAGTTTGGTTCATTAGCGTCAACGATGTACCATCGAAGGTTGATGCAAGTCATGACGAATGCTGGAAAGGCAATAAAAGCAACGGTGAAAGAAAAGTAGTAGTAGTCGGAGTTCAGGTAGTGATTTGTAGCCACTGTCAGGTCGGTGATAATGTCTAGCAGAAAGGTTGTGATAGAGAAGATTAAACAGAATTCGTCCAGACGAGTGAAGGACATTGTTTCAGGCAGGGAGTCAGTGTCGTCGACGTCATTTCGGCTAATCTTACAGGAACTTAAAAACGATGTACGGTGAGTTAAACGAAAGCTTTGATGCTGACTGAGAAGGCTGTTAGATATTTGGGAGTGTTGTTTTTTCAGCTGATGTTGCTCGTCGTCTCCATTTTGATCGCACTCTGAGGATGAGTTTAAGTCATCATCATTAAAATGAACTTCGTGAACGTGCCTCGGCTTGTGTGCATCACAGTTTTCAGTTGATATGAACCTGCTTCGTCTAGATAAAATAAATCATTAATGTGGTTGACAAATTAACAAATAAAATCAGTGTACCTTTGGAGGAAAAAACAACAGGAAGCTCCACATCATCGGGACGCCTTTCCAGTTCAACTTGTACTGACAAGTGTCCATTGTTTTCACATTGGTGTGTTTGGTCGTCTTTTTCAAGAGACTTCAGGTTGTGATCATCAACCGCGACAGTCATTTGATCAAAATGTCAACTTTTCAACTTCAACAGTTGGTTTGCATTAAATTTTTGATTTCGTCTTGAGATCAAGTAAGCATTATGCATTTGGCTTTGTAATACGTTGAATTTCTAACACAAATTCTTCAATGTTGCACTGTTCAGTGCTGTGAAATTATTTGAGCACAGCTAAGAAAAAATCAAAGAATGAATTGCTTTGGCAGCATGAGCATTTCATTTGAGCGCGGAGTATTTTTATCAGTTATATACAAAGCTGAGACATTGATTTGTGCAAAACAAAATATTTAAAAATTTAATATTTTACACAATGTATTGTATCATATGCTTTGCAGTGTTGTTTGGTAGAGCAAAACAGTTGGCGGGGGTTGAACTTTCCCTTGAATGTGAGTATATTTAGCAAGTGCAAAAGCGGTGTCGTTGCAAGATTTGAAGCATCTTCTGTTTGCATTGAAATGGATTATTTTGTTGAGGATGGCTCACTCACTTAAATCAAAACAGCGTGTGTTTTGTAATCGGTTCTGCAAGAGAATAAATAGCGGCGTAAGAAAAATTGGTTACTGAAAGAAGAATTCTATTTGGCAACTCACCAAATTGGCTGTCATGTTTCATTTCTCCGTCTGCGTCTTGTTACTGTTAGCGATACATGGTAGTTTGATGCTTTTCTAGCAAAGAACACGTTGAGATCAATGAATCTTGGCTTTCACCTTGTAAACTGAGCTGACAGTTTGAGCGAAAACATTGTGTTATTGTCACCGTTGGATCTGTTGAATGGGAGGGGGCAGTGAATGGCAGTGCAGTCCACTTTGGAGCTGTTCACAGTTTAACTAGGTGTCTTTTTCCCCTGACAGCGACTTCGCATTGCTTGTTCGAATTTTTAAAATAATTTATGAAAACTTTAAATTCGAAAGTGTTTTTTCAGTACAGTTTTTTAGAGCTTTTGTATGACTTATTTAAAGAGTTTGCAACGTCGATATCAACTATTTTATGTTTTGAGGGAAAATGTTTAGCGATTTTGGCATCAAGGCTTGCAACAAGTTCATCGGCAGTGAAGAGTACCAAAAACTTGGCAGCAAGAATGAAAGAATTCATTATGTGCTGTCGCACTTTAATATGGACAAACTTGTGGGCGCAGCCGTAAAGGCCATCCTCGAAAAGAGTCAAAAGGGTCGCAAAGATAGCCAAGTGTCTAGCTTTCACCTGAGCTGCGCCAAAACACTGTTCACCTCAACGCGCAATGTGCAACAGCAACTGGAGAAGGCGGAAGAGCATGCCTCCAAGGTGAGTTGTCATTTGTGCTGCAGTGTATCTTGTTGCAAACACTAATCAATTGCATTTAGGCCCTCTTGTACGCCCCATTTGGCAGTGACCAGTTTGTTGAAGCGGCTCAACTACGCGCCAAATGCTTCATTCGATTAGGACGCTTTGAACAGGCCCTTCTCGACATTGAAGTGGCTTCTGCTTATGGCGGGTTCAGCGCCGAGCGTGCTCTCCTAAAGGCCATATGTCTGCACTCACGCAATCAGTTTATTCCGCTGAAAAGCTTCCTGCGATCGGTTCAAGACCAAGTGGAGGGCTTCGATGATGGGCCGTTGCTTGAGGAGCTCGGAAAGACACATCTCTCTTTCTCACATTTGTTCGCCTTTGTCAACGACCCAAACCTCAACCAGCAGACAAGTCGTCCAACTGACTTGCTGAGCAATCCACCAGTGCTCTTCTACATCGAGTCGCTGACTTCTTACAAAGCCATCTATGAGCTCGATTCTCGCTGCAAAATTGAGAATGACGACTACAAAGGACGCCACTTTATGGCCACCGAGCACATAAGCAAGGGAAGCACACTGCTCGTCGAGCGCTCCTACAGTCTGGTCCTTGACCGTCAGTCGCAACTGGAGTACTGTCTCTTTTGCCTCAAAACCTGCCGAGCTTTTCTGCCCTGCAAGCAGTGCGTTGAGGTGGTTTTTTGCTCTGAAGCGTGCTCCCAGCGTGCCTGGGACCTCTTTCACCGACACGAGTGCACTTTGCTGTCCATTTTCAAGGACACTTTTAATGTGAGTTTGCACATGTATCGAACTATTGCCGCCATCGGTCATCGCCAGGCTTTGGCCGTTCAGCAGGATTTTCAGAAGCAGCTCAGTGAAATTCAGGCTCAAGACTCAAACAACGAAATTGACGTCTCAAAAGTTATTCACGAGAAAACTATTGACGAGTTTCTGAACGATGAAAACCTTCGAGTTACTGCTCACTACCGTCAGGACTGCGAACAGCGTCTGAAGATGTATCGCATGAACCAAGCGCTGGCTGATCACAATGACATGTATGAAGACTACTACGACATTTGCTACATGGGCGTCTCCATTGATGTGGCACTTTTGTTTTTCCTAAAAGAGATGCTTTCAGAAAACTCAGCGCCAGATGAAGTACTCTGGGACCGACTGGCTTTGATCAACTTTAATCAGCTTCAGGGGCTACAGTCTAAGATGCCGTTCCTTTCGGGAACAATTGGCGAGTATGTGCAGCTGGTGGCCATCATACAGTTAAATATTCGCAAATTGGTGACCAATGTCTTCAGCTGGAACGTTTACGATGACTCCTTCCAAGTGAAGAAAAACGTTGCCACTTGTCAGTGTCTGGTTGGCAGCCTCATCAACCACAGCTGCGACCCCAACGTTGAGTGGGACTTTCGAAATGGTTGCATCATCTACACTGCTTTGCGCGATATAGAAGCTGGCGCTGAAATCAGCAACTCATATGGTCCTCACAGGTAATATTGTTCATAATATATTTAATTTGTCCCACTAAATCCTTTACTTTTTGAATTTTTTAGCTCTACTGCATTCATTGACCGACAGAACTTGCTCTCCTCTAACTACTACTTCAACTGTCGTTGTGAGCTGTGCAAGCAAGAGGCGCCCAGCTTTGAGCACGTTCTCGGTTGTCTGCAGTGCAGTGGCCCAGTGGTCTGTGTCACCGAGACGGTCATCACTGCTAACTGCATGGACTGTCTGGCCGAGTACCCCGATGTCCAGTACCGCATGAAGCGCGTCAATCAGAATCGGGCTAAATTCAAGAGCTTGATGCATTTTTTCCAGGACAAACAGTCTGACAGCATCATTACCGATCAGCTGGCTCTGCGTCTTAATGAACTAGTTGAAACAATGGACTACCAGATCACCTACTGCTACGCAAACAGTGATCTGTTTCAGCACAACCTACAAATGTTTTGCCGTATTCTGGCTAAACTGGGCAAGCAGACACAGGCTTGTGAGTATGGGCAGTACCAGTTGGCTAAGAAGCCTCATTTCACGTCCAGTGACTCTCTGACGAGCATCCTCGCCAAGCTAGAAAGCAGCATCTTTTGGTTTCAGCTGTACTGCAACTACCTGGGTCAGTTTAAGCTGGTCACATCCGCCTCTAGTGGTGATGCCTCACTAGTGACCATTGCCCGAAATCTAGTAGCACACCACTTTGGAGCCATTCAGAAAAGCACAGTGCGCTTGGCAAAACTCTACGAGAAGAAGCACCATAGCGATAACTCTGCCGAAAGACAAGATACCGCTGAAGAGAACTGGGAAGAAAATCAGCTGGATTTTGCTTTCAGCGACTCGGAAATTGGTGATCAAGTCCAGAGCGAGGAAGGCGTAGTTTCAGTGAAGCAATTGCTGGCAACGTTGTTCAGCGATGCAGCGCCCAGTACTGCAACCTTTCCACTGAGCATTGAACACTGCACAAACGCTGCTTTAGCGATGAGCGCCAAATGCAATTCAACTTTTTTTAAACTACTGTCTGATATATTTCAGCATGCGTGTGTTACCGACCGCAAAACCTATTAGACATTAAATTGTATGCAACACAGTAGAGTGAACAAAAAGAGAAAGGTTAGAGCGAGCGTCTAAAATAGCAACAGGCGAGTGCACTGCTCCAATTAGTGGGCGAATCGGCAACTATCAATGGCAAGCGGTGGTCACCGATGGCGAATCTGTGTCACACTAGGCCGCGCAAGGCCAACTGCGCCAGTGTAGAGGTCAACTGCGGTTGAAGTGGGTCACAGGCGCTTTGGAGATCTGTGTCAAGGTTAGGCAAGTCGCTCTGTCTGAGTATCTGTGATTGTACATCCCAGTCAGCCTCCTTTGCCTCTTGTTCTTCCTTCAAACAAAACAGTCACTTTTCACTTTGCGACACATTGCGCTAGTGGACCAATATCGCGCTCTCGTCAGCAACAGTTCGCAGACGACAGCCTCAAGCTGACCTTAACCCAGTGAAAAGTGTGTGCAACTTGACAGACTTTACTGAATAGACTGCTACTGCCAGTCTGCCTCTCACACTCTTTCTCTTTGCTAATGTCTTGTTCTACACTCAACAACGGTGGGCTCGACAAAAGACACGCCCGCCAACAGGGAAGTGTTGAAGCAGCGTGGGCGTCACTAGTGTCTGCTCGATGATGCGAGAATAAATAAACCACTTTCGCTTAGCAGCATAGTCACAACAAAGTTTCTGAGAATCACGCGCAGAAAGGTAAGTAAAACAAACATTTAATTTGGCACTGAGCAAACTTTGAAAGAGTGAGAAAGAGTGCCTAATCACCGGAGAATAATGGTGGCAATTTGGACAGAATTAGGTCGCCAACAATGAGCTAGCAAAGGCAGTGACTGCAAATGCCACTGACTTTTTTCATTTTAAAAATGAGTTCACGTAAGTTATTTTTTGTAGTAGTAAGGGTCATAGTAGTGAACGGCAGGAGAGGCGTAGGTGTACGTCGGCGAAGAATAGTAGACTGGAGCTGGAGCTGCGTACTGAACCGTGGTCACTGGAACGTGGACTGCTCGCGGGCGGGCGTAGTACAACACGGACTAGATTGGTAGTAAACAGCAGGGCGGTAGTACTTCCGGAAGGTGGCGTCCGCACTGAAGAAGGTGCAGCAGAGCACCAGGCAGCAAAAGATCAGGGCACCTTTGGACATGGTGAAAGTCTGGATAAAGTATTTTTAAAAAATGGTTATAAAATTGAAAAGAGCAAGTAATTGGTAACAGCTGTACCGAATTGATTGGGTAGCTGTGTTTAAAGGGCGACTGTAGTTTGATGAGTGATGGCTAGCTTGAAGAGGAATCTGTTTATATATTGCTATCGTTACAATTGACCACAGCGAGCATCTGTTTTTATCAGCAGCATCCATCAACGCCGAGCACCCTTCAATCTGTACGTTTGCTACCTTTTGTTTGTTCACTTCACTGTTGAACGTCATTCGGAATGTCCCAGATTGAGACGCTCCCAAGTGCTTCTCCCAAAGTGCCATCCTCATTAGTGCAAGTTCACCCATATGTCTGTACTGCTGTTGCACTGTCAAGGCAGTACAGCAGTATTCAATTGGGACTACTGTACTCTGGCCACACAAACACACAGCTGAACTGCTGCTGTTGTTGTTGCAGCCATTGCTGTTTCATGACAGAGGAGGTGCCAGTGCCCATAAACGAAAAATGGCGCCATTGGAACTGGGAAGAGAAAAACATCAAGAAAACCTTTTAATGGCTTTGATGATAAACAAAGATAAGCAGATCACTTCAAATCGTCAAACATTGGTGAGAGAAACGTATCGGTAGCAGTGACGACCTCCTTACTGTAGTACAGGCAATGTCGTTTGGTGCAAAAGAGCAATTGCTCATGTGATGCATTCGCTGCGTGTCTAGTTCAACAGGGCCACCCGATGCTTCAAACACATTCACACACTCACAGTCATACTGGGGAATTTCAGCTTTCAATTTGTGGAATTCATCAATTCAGAACAGAGACCTGTACAGTGTTCTGACTGGTGATGGTGGTGATGGCGGTAAACATGGCAATTTGTGTCGGCTATAAATATTACTTAGTTGTCATTTGCCTTCAAATGCTTGTCGCCTTTGTATGGACGTCATAGTGTTTGTTTATTGATACAGTGGGGTACTTTTGTTTGTTTAGTTGGCTGGAGCGAACAACACACTGCCACCAGATGTCGCGAAGCGACATCTGGTGGCAGTGTGTTGGAGTGGAAGCCTAGGATCGGGTCAGAAAAAAAGTTAGGTGTTTGTTTGTGCGCCTTATTTCTCGACACCTACTATGACGATACCTTACCAAACTTGGCATAGAGATAGCTGACGAGTTGTAGTTTTGCATAAAACTTTCCGTTTAGCAAGAGACTCAAATTTGGCAAAGTTACAGCCTTTCAAAGTCAAAAAACAAAATCTCTATGGGAAAAATACATGGGAAAATTTTTGACTCGAAGGGTGGCTTGTAACGCTAACTACTTTTTCATTTCGGGGCCTATCGCCACCAAATTTGGCACAGTAATAGTTGAAGTCTGTGTGGTTTGCAGTATTCAATCAGATTAGCAAGAGACCGCTTTTTGGTGGAGTTATGACCGGTCAAAGTTGACCCGTTTTCCCATTGAAAATACATTAGGCTGCTTGCGCATGCGCAAAGCGATGCTAAAGGTAAGCATTGCTGGCAGAAGGAAGGCACACAAACAGGGAGGCGGTGCACGGCTCAAGGCGGCGAGGTCTGGCACCACTTGTACACTGTAAACTTCCGCTGCCTCGGGTCCCGCGAGCGAAGCGAGTGGGGCCCGAGGCGGCGGAAGTTTACAGTGTACAAGCGATGTCGGGTGAGCCGCCGGTAAAGTGATCGATGTATGCTAGCGGTGCACGATTTAAAACGATGTAAAGGTCTAATTCTAAGTCTAGGTTTAGGTTTAGGTTTAGGTCTAGGTTTAGGTTTTGGTCTAGGTCTAGGTTTAAGTTTAGGTCTAGGTTTAGGTGTAAAAGGGGTATAGGTCTAGGTCTAGGTCTAGGTCTAGGTCTAGGTTTAGGTTTAGGTCTAGGTTTAGATTTAGGTCTAGGTTTAGGTTTAGGTCTAGGTCTAGGTTTAGATTTAGGTCTAGGTTTAGGTTTTGGTCTAGGTCTAGGTTTAGATTTAGGTCTAGGTTTAGGTTTTGGTCTAGGTCTAGGTTTAAGTTTAGGTCTAGGTCTAGGTCTAGGTCTAGGTCTAGGTCTAGGTCTAGATTTAGGTCTAGGTTTAGGTTTTGGTCTTGGTCAACTCTGAGGCCCAATTTCTTGGGGACAGCTAAGTTATGCAGATTACGCCCGGACACGTAAATTTTTATTTTAAAAGACTTTTCCAACGATGTCCAAGTCAAGTAGATTAACGTTTACTTGACAATGATATTCCCTCGTGAGCAGCAATCAATTGAAATAGCAAATAAAATATTTCATATTTTTGCAAATACTCTGATTATTTGTAAAAACAACTTTTTACTCAAAAATTATCTCCTCCTAGGGTTTTGATCCAAAAATTCTGATTTTAATTTTAAAATAATCTTAAAGATATTATCTTGGACTGGATTGAGATTTACAAAAAATATTGTCATATGATTTTTCTATGATTGTTTAAGGGGGGACACCGCGCTCTTTTTTACTGCTTTTTGGAACTTTGATTTTGGGGTGGCTATGATGTTTATGAAAGATGTACTTAATACGAATTGCTAAGAATATCATGTAGAACAGTTTAGTTTTGATAGTTTGGCCCTCCGATGAATGGGCCGCCATCAGCAACGATCTAAGTTTTCTGAACACAACGGTAACCACATCGGTATCATAGGAAGGTGGCATGGCTTGATTGAAGGTGCCAAATGAAAGATAGCAATAATATCTAAACTTTTTTTGGCTTCGATTAATTTTTTAGGGTCTCAGTTTTTCTTAAACGATTTTTGATTCAAGATTTAGGATGAAAAACTCGTAAAGTTAAACTTTAAAATTAATTTTTTAAAAAACTAAAGCTATTTTGAAAAATCGAAGCCAAACAAAGTTTAGATATTATTGTCATCTCTCATCTGGCACCTTCAATCAAGCCATGCCACCTTCCTATAATACCGATGTGGTTACCGTTAGGGTTAAAGATCTTGGTAAAAAAAAGCTATTGACTAGAAAGGGAAACTAAAAGTTTGAAAATATTTTGTTTATTGTGCGCTGTCTCCCCTTAAAATAAAGATCACAATTTTGTCTTCATTTCAACAAAAATGATGAAATTGTCAAATGAAATATGACAAAATTATCTAAAGGTTTTTTTACTCTGAATAATTTTAAATAGTTTGATTTCTTAGATAATGATTTTTAAATAATAATGAAAAACAAAATTTGATTTAAAATAGAACTTGTGCTAAATTCAAATATGAAGTTTCATGCAAAATGGTAGATTGTGCCGTGTTTAAAATTGTTGATAGCCGCATGGAAGTTAGGTTAAAAGTAAGGTTAGGTTTGAGCGTCGCCGCGAGTTCGCTCCAGCCACATCTACTGGTGGCACACCTGGAGATCCCCTAGTTTATGAGCAATTTCAAGGACATGTGTCAATTTATACAGAATCAAGATATTTCTCTTTCATTAAGCATTGTTAAAAAATTTAATTTTAAAAATTTTTTTAAATACAACTTTAATGGTAATTTGCAGTAAATTGTTTTAATTTGAAAATTATAAAAGCAGATAAAGCATTTTTACAACTAAAAGTAGTTATGAGGGAAATAACAGAAAAACATTTTTTAGTTTTCATGTCAGTTGCCACGATGTTTCAATCAAATATTTGCATAATAAATACATCAAATATTTTGCAAATATAACTGGTGCAGATAAAATATGAGCAAAATTACCAGATGGGATAATTTACACTTAAACCAGAATTGCTAAAACAAATTCCACTACTGTATGTAAAGTATATTATCAGTTGGTTTAAGTCATAAAAGCAAAAATAGTTGAAACATTTTTATTCAGTAATGAAAGTTAGAAAGGCCAAGGTGTTTGTAGCCCAGTTTTGTAAGCAATACATAAGTAGCTTTTATGAAAGTAGATTAAAATTTCCGGCAATTGCAGACCATCTTGGATTTTTGTCGTAATTTTGCTCAAATGTTTCTTTTCAATTTACTAAATTAAAAATAGACTGTGTAAATGGTCAATTCCGGAAATATGAATCTATTCAAATAAAAATAAAAAAATTATAGTTTTGTAAATGTTTGCAAAAAGAAATATTAACACCAGAAAAGACATTAGTTGGTTCAGCTTATCATTTTCGGCGTGTTGTCAAATAATTGGCCGCACAGAAATAGCATTGATCCAAAAATAAAATAACTTTTGATTTAGACTTCACAAAAAAAGTCGGCAACATTTTTTCTGTTGCACTTTTCTGAAAACACTATTTGGAGTTTGTTAAGCTTTTTATTGCTGAAAACTGAAACTTTTAATTGACATGAACCAAAAAGGATTATTTTTGTTAAATGACAAATTCCAAACCAAAAATGCTTATAATGACTAGTGAAAATGTTTTGAGTTTTATTCAAAAAAATGTAACTATGATTTGAAGTGACTAAAATATATTTTTAAATTAATTACAGTCAAGTTCATTTGCTTTTAGTAAATGGGTAAACATTTAATCTCGTTCTAGGAATGCTAGAAGCATTTTGAGCAATAGTGTTTGCACAGTACTATTTGCCATTCAGTGTAACTTTATACTTTTTTAAATTGAAGCTTTTTTGACACAAACAGGTTTTCTGAAAATAATTCTTTTATAATTTAGGTCGAATAGCTCAAAATGTCAGGCTGGTGATTTGTTGAAAAAACATACACAGCATTTTTGCTGTAAGTTAATTAAGCCCATATACACTATTTCATAAAGTGTACATACTTTTGGTGAGTTAGACTAAATTAAATTTCCTCTTGTCTGTTTCAGATGAAGGGAGATGCCCCTTCAATTATTGCATGCATTAAACTGAATTAAACATTGCATTACCTCAATCTATGAGTCATCATTACTAATGAACGTCCGTGTTGTCAGTTTGGTGACTTTACAAGCTAGATGAAGTAGATAACAGCAAATTATGACACGAACAGTGGCAGTTTATACACGGGGTTAGACATCGTACACAGGGTGTACTGAACTGTCTGCCAATGAACTGACAAACGCCAGGATTTTTGCCACTCAAACCCAATGAAGCAGACAGAAAGTGGACAGAGGCAAAGTGACGCTACTTAGGGGAAGTGCAGTTAACCGTAGGTCAGTGCACCAGAAGCAGCAGAGTTGTGGGTGGGCAATTAATAGAAAGGATAAGTAAACACACCGACGCTGGTGTATGCTTTTCACTGACAGGGAGAAGGAGACAATATTCCCAGTTGACAATTTGCTCCTGACAGGCATCAGGTTTAGTCAACAGTGTATTGTCTTGAAAAAGTATTGCCTAGGGGAAAGTCAATTCATAACAGCTATAAAATCTTATAGGTAGAGTTTTAAAAAGAGATTCGGAAAAAAGTATTACGTAAGTTACTTTTAGTTCTAAAATGCTTTAACGCACAACTTGAAACAAGATCATTAGGAATGTAAACGTTGTAGCAAAGTGGAGTGTTTAGAAATGTCGGAAGCAATTAGTAAAAGTAAAGTGAAGCAAATTGAGGGTCAAAGTAAGGTGATCAGAAAACAGAAAAATAACCAAACAGTACTTGATTTAGCGTGCAAGAAACCAGCTTGTATAGAGAGATTCATGTGTCATATTAAAAGTCTTAATGCTTTGAACTCCCAATGGCATTTGGCTCTTTCAATGTAATGAGTGCTGAACCAGCAATGGCTATCACTAAGCACACTTTTTGTCTAAAAAAATGCAGTGAACAGAGTGACTAAAGGTTGACAGGTAAGGCACAAACATAAAAAATTGAATTGAATTGGAAATGAGAAAACATTGATGACATATACTGACATAAATGAATGCAAAGGAACGGGCACCTTCAATTATGGACAGTTGCATCTTTGCTTCATTTTATTATTTTCTTATGTTTCGGTCAACATTGACACATTATCTACAACTAGGACCAGTCGAAAATTGTGAAAATATACGAACTTTCTTTGGTTGATTGTAAAACAGTTTACGTACTTTCTAAAAAACTAAAATTTTGACAAGTTTTTTAAATATGTTTATAAAAAATGGATAATTTAAAAAAAACTCAAGTTGACTTTTGCTCTTTTTGGTTAATAGACAAGTTTTTCAGCATTTTCAGATAAGTTTTTCAGATAAAATCCAATCTACCTTCAGGTCAACGAACTGAGCAAAGCCTGCAGCAGCTGAAATAACTAAGCAGTGTCAAGGTCAAAGTATACCTGATAATTTATAGACGGAAAAAATGCAATTGACCTTGACAGTGAAAACCAATCAAAATAATATTGAAATTTAATATGTGTTTGTCAATTAATAACAAAATAATGAATTTAATAGAAATCATTTTTATTGGAACCATTAAAAGCAATCTTTAGGCAATGTCCCCCAGTAATTGAGTAATGTTGGTCAAATTAAGTTATTTTTTTAGAAAAACACCTCCGTACAAAGGGTAAGAATAAGTCGGGTAATAGGCTCCGTATAAAGGATATTGATATCCGTAAACAGGTCGGTAACCGTAGCCATAACTGCCATAACCATAACCCACATAGGGACGGTAGCCATAGCTGTAGAATGCAGAAGCAGTGCAAACCAGCAAAACAAGAGCAAAGATCAGAATGAGCTGTGTTTTGGCCATTATTGAGTTGCCTAAACAAAAATAAAAATAAAAATATATATAAAATAAAAAATAAAATATTTAAGCACTTACTTGGATCGCTTTAGCAAACCGTTTTTTAAATAAGGATGCAAGAGATGTTTGTGATGACGAACCAGCGTTCACTGCTTCAATTTATACCAGATCAGTGGCAAAGGTCATGAATAAATTAGCTAGCAGCAAAGCTTGTGCAAAAGTGTGTGAACGAGTTTTCTTGTCATCAAAAGAATTACCCAACAAGTGTGGACAACATCGAGAAGAGGCACTTGTAGAATAGAATATCACGAGTACATTGGCAATGCCCATCAGGCAGGTGCTTGGGCTAAACCTGAATTGAACATTCATCAGCACTGGTTCAGATGACACATCGAACATGATCACCAGCAGCAGTAGAAGCAGCATTTTTGCCAAACAGTGAATGCGCCCAAAAAAAGTGAACGATAACGAAGCAAAAGATAAATAAACACGAGGCAGTGACAGTGACCAGTCAATACAAATACCATCTGTACCTGATACAGAGTCAGTGGCACTTGAATTGCTAATGACATCAACTGAAAGCAGTAAAAAGAGTTCACTCAGCAAAGAACCCAAAGTATGGTCAGCGATGTTATCTTTTTTTGGTGTGTTACTTTTGGTGCACTGTCGGCTTACTTTTTCCATTTGCGCAAATGGAAAACCCAGACAATTAAAAACAAATACCACTGTGCACTCCTCCAACTTTTTTTAATGCTCTAATTAATTCAGCCACTCAGATTTTAGTAAAGACCACAATTTTATTATTTAAAATGTTTGTGAGCAATAGGTAGATAGAACATGTCTGCATGTTGATGCTGCCAAATTAGACAAAATTTTGCTCACTTGCGCAGGTAGTACCCAAGTCCGCCGTAGTAGCCATAACCATAAGCAGGATAAGCGTACGATGCGTAAACTGCAGGGCGGTATCCATAGGCTGCGTATCCGTATGCCGGGTATCCGTAGCCACCGTAGATGACTGTGGCTGTGGCAGATGCAAAGACCAGTGCAAAGAGCACAAAGCACAGGATGATGCTAGACTTGGCCATCTTTGAGAGGCAACGAGAAAAAGATAAAGTATTAATTGGTAAAAAACTTGACAAAAAACAAACAAATCACTCACTTTGGTTGCTGAAAAGCTGAGAGTTTTTCGTTTGTTTGCTTTGAAGGTGCTTGGTGGATCATCGGTTGTGGACATCGCCGCTTTTATAGCAAAAATGAGACTCTCCTAAAAGGTACCTCTCTATAAGGGAATGTAAGCTTCGGTGCAGTAATTGTTTCTAGAACATGCTAAAGGTGCTAATCGAAAGTGCAAGCAATAATAATTGAAAGTATTAGATAGGGGAAGATTCAGGTGATTGCAAATAAAAACAAACAGAGGGATAAGGACAAATTGCCGAAGAACGACAATTAGTTGGTGCTATTTAATGGCAATGGAATGATCTGTCATCTGTGATCTGCATTGATAAAGTGCAAATGATGCACTTTGATGGTGATTGCAATTTCAATGTCAATTTACTAGCAGTTAAAAGACTACTTAATACTAATCACGTGTTCTTATCTGGACAATGCGATCTTTAACTGAAGAAGGGCTATGCAAAAAAATGTACGGAGATTCCGAAGATGGTTTGCACTTGGTGACAAACAAACAAATTCGGGGAAATAACGCAACAACCTTGCGCATTTCCTTTTTGGTAAACAGCATTTTACGCAAATGGTTAAAGTCGCTCTTCTAATGAGACGACTATTCTCTCTTTTTTACTTGTGATAAAGTCTTATTTGATTGCTTTTGAATGCACTAAAGCAATCAATTCAAATGCTGTACATTAGTTGCTCTCAATACTCTCACTTGGTAGCTGAAAGGCTCATTGTCATGATTCATTGAAGTACCTAAACTGCAAGCAGAGTGCTACAGTGAAGTACAGCTGCCGACAAATCCGGCGTTTGATAACGGGGCACTTTTGCCTGCTTTTTATTTATCGTACAACCAGCACTATTCCTGTTAAACTATATGAAAAGCGCACAGCATTGATTGACGAGGCAAAAGCAAAAAGCGATAGGACGCCATTTTCTGTGATTAGTAAACAGATATATTCGCATGTTAAAAATCCTTTTTGTTTTTTCGTCAAAAAGTCGTTCTTTTAGCTCATTTAAATTACAAATAGTGTGTTTTTCTTTTTTTGTTAAGTTTTTCATCCAAATTTTACCAAATCTGATCAAAATGCAATTCCTAAAGTGGTGTTTGCAAAATCATACGACCCAGATGTACCACATGTAAAATCCAGACAATTGAGCAAAAAAATCCAAGCAATGTCTGAGGGTCAAAACAATGCATTGTCCTGCAATTAATGTGCTTATATTCAAATGACGTGATCGTCCTGACTAGTGCAAAGTATTCAACTAATGGTGTGCTGCTGTGAACATGTGTGCCGACTGTGGTCGTCGATGACTGAGAAAGACTCTGGCAACCTCACGATGGGAAACCTGTTTGATTGAAAGTGATTGCTTCTTTCTCTCACCTCTACATCTTTCTTTCACTTGCACTTTCCCTCCATACCTGCTTTCCAATTTTCTTTCATTGGCCGCATCATCCCTTATCTGACCGCTTGTGGCTAAACAGACTGTGTGTGTGTGTGTGTTAATGCGGCGTGAGAGACAACAGTGTTTTGACTAACTTGAAAGGCGCAAACACTGCCAGCTACTTTTCTGTTTCCTCGACGTGTGTCAGCAAAGAAACTACTGGGAAGCACGGTGCAATGCTGCTGATACGACTCTCGAAGAAGCCGACGACGACAAAGACGGTACTACCAATTGGTACTGACTAATTTTGTGCTATCACAAGACGTCGACAGAACGCGGCACCACTACCTGCCAGCAGCCAAAGAGGAAGGCACTGTCGCCCATCCAGGCAAACATCTACGTCAGTTATGTGTGCTTTCTCCGAAACGATGCTCTTGATGCTTACTTCAGCTCACCTCAGCTCAATCATTCAAGGTCAACTGCATGAAAAATAATAATCTAATACTAATCTCCGTCAGACTTGAGAGTAGTGAAGCAACTGCAGCGGATGCAGCGGTCATCAGGAACAAATGAATGCCAGTGAATTACAGGCACAGTTACTTCATCCAGTCATTTGCAGTAGTGCTCGCCAGTGATTTGTGCTCTTAGTGGCTGTACCCGGCCATCACCACCACCACCACTCTAGTGCTTTCCACAATGCGACCCTTCTCGACAAGGCTAATCGCCCTTTCGGTGTTTTCCTTCATCTGCCTAACTGTCAGCCTGCAACTAGTCAAAGGAGAGGATGCGAAGGCCGACAGTGACACCGCCACCACCACCACCACTACAATCAGCCCCGCCATCACCACCGTAACCAGCACACTAGCACCGGATACGACAAGCAACAGTGAAGCGACGACGCCGGCAGGCGACAAAACTGGTGAAGTGAATGACACCACAAAGACGCCAGCTGGTGAGGAAGAGGGCGAAGATAAGGATCAGCCTGGCACAGCAAAACCAGGCACTGAATTCGATAAAGATGAGGATGAGGCGGAAGGGCCTGATACCGGTGCGGACGAGTGGGGGGAGGACGATAGCGAGGTCCCCAACATTGTCGATCAGATGCGTGACCTGCGTGAGAAGGACCAGTTTGTGGAAGTCACTCGCAATGTGTCCCACCTCAATGAGACATTCGACCGAATGCGCGCCGCCTGGGAGATCATTGACCACTACTACTTACCGGAGAAGCAAACCTGGGAGAAGCTACTTGGTCTAGTCACCGCTCTCAAAGTCAATGTCACCGCAGAGTGCTTTGCTTCTTACTTCAGCGGAGTCAGCGGCTTTCGCTCCTATGCACCATGGGCCTATCGATGTATGCTTATTAATTAGTATTTTTCAATTTGACACCTATTGACCACTTTTCGCTAACCAGATCTTGACGTGCGAGGCCGATTTCCCGAGTCTGGCTCACTAGCTGGTCGACTGTCTAGTTTTGGAGAATGGGACGAGTGTCTTGAGTTGGAAAGTCCAAAACACTCTAGCACAGGTACCAGTGAAAATATTTTTTTGTTGCAAGTTGTGAGCGCAGCTCTTTCTTGAATATTTTTATTGTCTGATTGCAGGTCTAATTGTGAAGGGACAGTACTGCATGATGGAGGTAAAGGCACCCTATCCAAATGAGACCGAAACTGATCTCCAGTCAGTCGTCGATGTGAACCACCCAGTGTACAAGTTTATTCAAAAGTACTTGCGAGCGTACAAAATCGGTCGAATGGGTCGACCTGAGAAGGTGGTTGAGGCACTTCGCATTAACAATGGCACTATTTTCCGAGCCGGTCTCTGCATACCTGCCCTTTGTAAAGCGCATGAAATAGAAGCACTCATAATGAACTGTAAGTTTTAGACATACCAGTGTTTGAGCGAAAACAACTTAAATCTTCCGCATACAAACAACCTTCTCTAATTTTAGTGACATATCCAATCTTCAAGATGCCTATCACACTTGGGCCAAAGTGCTACAAAAAAGACAGTCGAATGACCTTTGATACGGTTCAACTGGTGGCCATGTCAGTGTTGGCCATTCTCACTACTTTTGTCATCTTCTGCACCGTAGTCGAGTGGTACAATGACTCGTTTGATCGCCGAACAGCCAAAGACAACCAAAAGCTGGGCTCTTTGATGTTCCAGCGAGACGTGGCGTACAAACCCAATCCTTACATTTACTCCTTTTCTATGGTGACCAACACCCGAGCACTGATGAAGAAAGGGAACCACTTTGCGGCGTTGGACACTATCAAATTTGGTCTAGTGGTATACATTCACTTGTACAATTACTACAACTACCTCTCCACTGTCGGCCTGGTGACGCTGAAGCGCATTTTTAGCACGTACCCTATAACTGGGTTCCGTGATGACCGCTACACCTGGTTTCGGCTTACTTTGCCCTTTGATGCCATATTTATCATCAGCGGCATGATCATTGCCTTCAGTATGCAACGAAAGCTCTCCAGTCCAACTTCAAAGTTCAACTATGCTTCCTATGCTCTAAAGCTGTGGCTCAAGTTTGCCGTCACTTACGCTGGCTCAATTTTGTTTATCTTTATCCTGCCAACTACGGCCACCGGTCCGATTTGGGACTATGGCATGGCCTGGCTGAATGGCTGTCGAGATTGGAAAACTGTGCTATCGGGTTTTTTCTTCTTGTCAAACTACAACTTGCAACTTGGTCTGGCAAAGTCACCTTCAGTTTTGCCTTACGTAAGTCTTATTTCTTTGTTTGAAAACCGCTTAATCGTTTGTTTGAATTGCCAGTGCAATGCAACCAGCACCTGGTTCATGTCGGCACTGCTGCAGCTGCTGTTCATTGCCCCAGTCATTGTCTTTTTGGGCCACAAGGTTCCCCGCAGAGGAAAGGTGGTGTACTTTCTTTTGCTCACAGTCATCTCCGCTGTCATGTCAGTGTTGCCATATCTTTTGCTGAAGATCAAACCTGAAGTGCACTTTCTTGAGTTTGACTCTTTCCGCGATCAGTTCATCTCGTACGCCTGGTACCGCCTCGGCACAAACACCTATTTAGTCAGCTTTGTCATGGGCATCATTGGCGGTTACATGCTGGCAGACTTTAAAGTGCTCCTTCGCCAAGAGCTGGAGAACGTCATTCTGGTCATTTCATTTGTGCTCGTTCAAGTGGCCATTGCGCTGAATAACTCATTCTGGCGTCTGGACAAGTCACCCACTTTGCTCAACTCTCTTCTCTGGTACAGTGCAGTTCGACTGATGAGCTCCCTCGGACTCACCTACATCTTCTACACTATTGCTTCTAATCGAGCTCGTAAGTACACTTGAACTGCTTCATTTAACACAACTAAAACTGAGTGTAAATCACTTTAGACGTTGTACAGCGGTTCCTGGAGCGACAGCCACTACAAACAGTCTCCCGTCTGGCGTACTCTTACTTTATGGTGCACATTCTGGTATGAAAGTGACAAAATTTACTATTTTTTTAACGCTTGGGAACTAACACTTGGCATGCTTCTCTCTACTTTAGACAATATTTTATCGAATTTTTTCAGTCAAAGAAGTGTACGCAATGACCAACTCATTAATGGTATGTGTTTAATTAAAAAAGATTTAGGAAACTTTGGTCTAATGAAAATACTTTTCAGCTGCAAAACTTTATCATCGACTTTATGGCAACAATGCTGTTAGCCTACCTCTTTTATTGCATCATTGAATGTCCTATTGTCAACTTGCTCAATCTTTTTCAAGGAAAAATTTTTTACGACGTTAAGAACTACAAACCACGACCAAGCACGTCGGGCGATCTTCGTGGACAAGCGGACATTAATGGCAATGGAAATGTTACCAAAGATGATTCTGAAATTGGCAATGGCAGCGACATGCTTTCCTATCCACCAAACATTGTCGTGCAGGATTACGACTCTGTTAGTGAAAACAAACAGCAGCCTAATGAGTTTGAGATGAGTCCACAAGCAAGTACCAGCATCCCTAACAGTAGTAATGATGAAATTACTACAATTGAAGCTGAAGAGACGCCAAACAGTGAAGAAATTGCAACCAGTCGTTTGTAGAGCTCCACAAACAGTACTCAACTTTCTTATTTTTATTTTTAGTCATTTTTACTTTTTTAATTATATGCACATTCATTTCACAGTTTACTTGAAATGCTATTTTGTCTTGTAAAAACTTTGTTGACTATTAAACGTAGACTTTTTTGAAAATTCTCGCAGAGAAGCAGTAGAATTGTTGGATTTACTGCACTGTGAGAAACGGCAAGAAAGTGAAAAGCAAAGAATGCACAAACGTAAAGATTAACAACTGTGCCATTTTCCGTTCGTTGAGTATCCAGGCGACAAGTCCAGATAATGAAATAAAAAAGCTGAATTGGCGTCCAGCAGACAAAGAAGCAAATAACGATGGTTAGAATCATGCGGATCGCTTTGGCTGAGGAACGCAAGCGGTACTGCAAGCCAGCGCTCTTGCTACGATTCTGCTCCTCATTGTGGTGGCTGTTGCTGCTCGACGAAAAAAAGAGATTTTGGTCACGATTGGCAATTCGGCGGACAATTTTTCCGTAAATGATGACCAGTAAACACTGCACAAAAATTTGGTTAGCAGCTAGGGAGGAAGAATGCCGATGTCAATTAAATTAATAGTTACCAAAGGAAGGACAAATGTTAGGAGAATGATTAATGTAGAGTAAAGATCACTGTAAACATGACTAGGCCATTGCTGCAAGGTAAAAAATTGAGTTTTATAAAATAGTGAGTAAAA
The DNA here is from genome assembly GCA_024499935.1 of Tyrophagus putrescentiae. NCBI lineage: Eukaryota > Metazoa > Arthropoda > Arachnida > Sarcoptiformes > Acaridae > Tyrophagus > Tyrophagus putrescentiae. The sequence continues at coordinate 6,265,126 of JAMZRA010000001.1, read as the reverse complement.
AGTACGCGTATACCTCTTGACACGAGTAATAAGTTTCATTTTGTATTTGGAACGGCACGACGCTAATTGAAAAACATTAGTTATAAAGGAAAACAGTAACATGCAAGGCATACTTGGTGACAAGCAACTGAGGGGAAGCAAGTAAAATTGCAAAGATCCAAGTGACGGCAATAAGAAGTGTTGAGTGCCGTGAAACAAATGATGTTGATGATGTAAATGGACGCACAATGGCAAAGTATCTGGTAAGTAGTTAAAAGTACTTTTGATTTTACGTATTTTCGATTTCTTGTCTACGCTTTAGTTTATTTTCTACAATTATTTTTTTTCAAATCTCTCAATATAAAACCAACAAACAAACCTGTCTAGGCCAATGAGAACCATGGTGGTGACAGAGACGGTTATAGCAACGACATTGATGGTAGAAGCAAGGCGACACAGTGTACTGTGAAATATCCACCGACCCAAAAGAAAATCTGTATAGGTGAAAGGTATGCTGAACAATGACATTGCCAGGTCAGACCAAGCTAGGTTGATGAGAAAGGACTTTAGATTGTCTCGTTGACCGAATGTGTTTCGAAGAGGCACTGGTTGACAGGAGTTGACTCGCTTGATGATTCCCACCTTAAAGTTGGGCCTCGATGGTGTTCGGTCTTTGTCGGTGACACTGAGACTGGATGTCACTGAAGTGCGCATTTGCATGTCGGCCACCCTTAGGCGATTGCCCAGGCTGAGGACGATAATCACCAGCGAATTGCCAATAAATGATATGATGGCTGTGGCGGAGTACAGAATAGTCAGCACTACCTGACCAGAGAATGGCAACGCCTCGAGGCTCTCCAGTGTCACCGTCTGTTGGTTGTAGTCAAGTGGATCCATGACTAGGGAAAGCAAGAGATGTTAGTCGGTAGACGGCAGACAGTCAAATGGCAACCAAGGAATGTAGGCACTTGCATGTTCAATTTGTGAAAGTTTTCTCTCTTTCTCACCACCAAAGTGGGCCATAGGCAAAGCACAAAATGTGAGCATGTGCACCAGGGCCTAGGCAAAAACTGTTGTACAGAGGGTGCAAATCAGAGACCAATCAGAGGGGAAGATGGAGCATCAATTAGAATGATAATGCTACAATGCAGCACAAGTGCTCGTTGACGGTATATAGATGAGGTGAACCAGGCGTAACAAAAACTGATGATCATTGACCATAAGCTTTCAAAAATAAAACTAAAAAATGTATTTTGTGAAACTAAACTCAAAACATTTTTTAAAACATTTTGGGTGAAAAAAACTAAAAAGGTTTTGCATTAATAATGCAAACAGTATTTCTGGTAGTATATATTTTAAAAATGCTCTGCCAACTTGTGGCCGACTTGGCTGAACTGCATTTAAATTTAAAGTTGCTCAAAATTCACATTTGTATTACAAATGGCAATATACAGGCAAATTCCACATGGCTTACCAGATATTTTAGTTTTTTATGCCGGTTTTTTTGTATAACCAGAAAAAGCCCGGGTATCGTTTTTGCCATTTTTTACCAATGACATTTTCTAGCTACAAAAGCTAAATTCCTCCTGCCCCTGAATCTATTGACTCAATTGGTGTTTATAAAAACTTTATTCATAAGCTTGTTTTGCTGGCATCTTTGCGCCGTTGTTTGTCTTTTGTCCTTGGCAAGCGACTTTTTTTAAATGCTTATTATGAACAGTAAATTTTTAGCAATAGCTTAAGCAGAGCGGTTAAAAATTAAAACTTAAACTCAGTTATAACAAAATCATTTTTATTTACTCATTGATTGCACCAGTTATACATAAAAACGGTTTAGTCGAGGCGTTAGCTATCAAGTTAAAAATGTGCCTTGACTGGCGGCTCTAAAATGTGTGCATTTCCAATAAAAAGCAAACACACAAAAAAGATTTGCCACTGTAAAAGAAATTCAAATAAAAATAAAATTTAGTTTTATTATATCACTTAAGCGCATGGTTTTTATTAAAAACAATTTGGTGTTTTTCTGATTTTTAAGTGTTAAAAAAATAAATTTTTTAACACAATAATTACTTTAACTTAAAAGTTTTAGTAAATGAGTGCTACCAAACAAATAAAAAAAACATCAATGGGATTTGTTAAAAAACTTGTCAAAAGCACACTATTTCTAGAGTTGGCAATATCAGTTTGAGTTAGAATAAAATTTATAATTCACTAGTTTATGCACTCAGTTAGCACTGAATCAAACTGATCAAACGGGCACTTTTGTATTGACATTAATAAGTGTTTTTCTTTTGTGGGCAATAAAACACATTTTAACCAATGAATGAATAGACTTACACTAAAACAAAAAAGTACACACAGACAATCTTTGCATTTTCTATCAAACAAAAAAGTTTTCTAATGAATGAAATTACAGAAAGTTACAAAAAATAATAATATTTTGTATTATACTTTTTTATGTTTATCAATACAAAAAGTCAAGTTTTCATGCTCAGTGACTATATTTATTTAGAATTACTTAAAGTTGTCCTCAGATGATGTGTTTAGCAAACACTGCAAACGTCTGCAACTGGTCGCGAAAACAGCAGAAATGTCACTTGAATGTGTGAGAGACTGAAAATATGCTCTTCTTCTAGTAAACCATGATTTGACAAAATTTGTGTTTAGAGTGCAATAATAAAATTTGAAGCAAACGCATCAACTTTGGGCAAGTAGACAAGTGCAAGCAGACAGCAGAAAAGCAGGAAACAGCAATACTATGTCTGGAACAGGCGCGACTGAGATGAAAAAACAACAAAAAGAAATAACAAAAAGTTACAAGTTGAAAGTGACAGTGCAGCGGCCCGGAATGGCGACGATTGCCGCTCAGAGAGCTAAGACACTGAGAAGCTGACAGTGCCAGGGAATTCAGTCAATTCCCACAGAATATATTGTTTTGCATAAATTTTGGAAATTTACTTTGCGAGTTACATTGTTGCTAATCGGACGAAGAGATGCATCGAACCGACAGATACGGTGCCCACTGCAAACCAAAAATAGATTCACAACAAGAGAACGTCGATGAGATAGTCCTTCAGTTTGCAGTCTATTGACTGCTGATTAGAGGCATCTAGGATGATGATGAGAGCGTCTACAAAAATGAAAAATTAAAACAAATGGCAAAAATAAAATAAACAACAAGCACATGATCTAATGAAAATGAAATAATAGCAAAAAACAGACAATGCAGATAAAGGCGGCGCAACATTCGACACTGAGGACAAAGAAACGGAAGCGACGGGCCTGTGCTTGCGGACGTGAGCTGATTCGCTGCTCAGATAGAGGTGGCCGCATTTTCCGCCGTCAAGATAGACTCGGTGTCGCTTGTTTGTCGGGTAGCAGTGTACGATGCTGAAAGCGGCTGCGGACAAGAGGAGCTGGCAGACTTTAGTTTGCCCAGAGTGCTTCGGTACAGGCGATCTAGCGAGCTGGGCACGTAGGAAGACGTATTACTCTGGCTCTCGGCAAGTCGAATGTTGTGCCAAGGTTTGTGTCGATTTGGTAATGTATTGCCACTGTTGCTGCTGCTGTCACTACTGCTTGCAGACGGATGAAGCTGCAGATGTCTACAACTCGGTGAGCAGAAGCAGACGTAGGTCGCAGATGAAAAAATTAGAATTAGTGCAATAATGACAAGGGCAAAGTTAATTTGTGTCAAGCTCCACATTGACTTCTGACTTAATTTCATGGATGTCAAATCTTCTGTCACAAAATTGGCAGTATTCAAGTGAATACGCTTTTGTGAGATAAACAATGAATTGTTTTTTAAACTGGCGTCTCCATTGTTCTCAAAATGCGATTGTAGGCTGTTCATGCTGATTTGAATCTGTGCGATGTGATTCTGGAGCAAAATAACACTTTCTTGCAATTGCTCGATATTGTTTGCCAGCAATTTTTCATTCTTTGTTCTCTTTTGTTTGTCTTTCTTTTGCTTCTCACAGATGACCACATAGGTAGATGTACAGCCGACGTCGTACCAAAGGCCTTTGAAGGTTGGTTCTGAGCTCAGCACCACACAGAAGTTTTTTGAATTCCAGTTGTTTGGCTCATTTGGAGCCCCTGTGTTAATTATTGTGTTAAAAATTGCCGCCACATATTGATTTATTGGTTATTACAGTTGGTGTAATTGAGCGGAGAGCGGTCTAGCCAAGTAAAGGTTTCGTTGTTTACGCGCACTAGGCCAATCCAAGCGGAAAACTTTGAGTTGTGAAAATCAAAAAGCATCCAATTGATGAACTTTGCTTCCTCTTCTGAGTGAATGGTTGCGAGCTGAGCCAGATGAGTTCTTTCACATATACTGACAGCATTGTGAAAGTTTGCGCCAACAAGATCGTTGTGATATTTGAAGCACTTGTTGCCAAAAGAATGCCAGTCAACATCACAATCACTATCAGTGCCATTTGACAGCGCAAAGCTCAATGCCGGTGAAAAGGATACTAACACCAGAAAAATTGTTTTTATAAAGTTCATGACAAAATATGAAAAGTAAAATGACAAAACTTAAGTTCAAAAAAATAAATGAAATCCCGATAAACAACTAAAACATGGTATACAGAACTCAAGGTTCAAAGTGAAAAATAAAGTGGATAAGTAGTCACATCAGTACTTGCTCTCTGGGTGGCTCATTAAAAAGAAAAGCAGAATCATTGCGCCGCTAGCTGGTACTAGCCTGCTACAAACTTCACTGCCCACATCGAACAGTGGGGCAAGAGGCAAAAACCCCAAACTTATTTGCCTACTAGACACACAATTGGTGCTAATTGGAAATACACTGCGACACGCGCCCCACAATGGAGTTGAAAGAAGGCTGCGCGTGCCAGGGCTACTGAAGCTACAGCTGTGCTGAGGCCTACTGAAAAAACCGAAGTAACTGAATAAACCGGATTTATTGTTATCCAATCATCGACAGCATTCTAGAAAAAGGCAAACTGACCGTAAAAGCGACAGAAGCACTTGTTGATGTTATCTGATGGCGCCTTTTGTTGCGATCACTGGTCGCGCGCGCCAATTAGTTCATTTCCGCGTCAACTGGTGTTTACTTTGGCAACACCAAATGATAGGAAGAGTGTGCTAAGCAGCAGCAGCAGCAGCAGCAACAGAAAAACTTACCATCACTATTGATGGCCACCAGAAGCACCCAAACCAATCTCCAAAGCAGCAGCTTCTGTGGCAGTTGATCTGTCCCAGTGATGTGGCTGCTGATAGAGGCGACAAAGTTGCTGCGCACAGCAAAGCTGCCGCTGTAAACATTGCAGTGCACGGTGACCATATGTGACATGACCACAGAGGCGCCATGGCCTCATGTCAAGTCGACTGCACAAATCGATATCAATCAAGGCAGTTTGCTTGCTTGCTGATTTGATAAGGGCAAAAAAAGTTATTACACTCAATGGCCACTTGATGGCAGGCCAAAAAATCTACCAAAAGCATGCTTTTGGTACTTTTCCAAAACACGTTGGCCCGCCGAACATACCAGAAAAACAGCTGCAGCAGTCGCTGACAAACAAGACTATTTTTTAAAGGAAGGCAATGATTAGATAAGTCTAAAAGTGTACATTCAGGTTTGTTGTCTAACCAGAGTGCGAGTACAGCTGTGCTTTGACAAGTGGCCAATTTACTATCATTACTTTGGTCGCAAGAGAGTTTGCTCAAAAGACAAATCTGATAAGAAAGGGTGCGATATGAGATGGAGCTCTTGAAGACTGATCAGTGCACACTTATTATCTTTGTGTCTTGCTTAGCACTTTTTTCTATCATCAATAATATCAATTTATAAAAGTGATTGTCTAATGTTCAAAAGCAACAACATCTTTGAAAGAAAGATACTGTATTTTAATATCAAGACGATCATTCGAAGTAGAAGGTGATGATGATGATGATGGCGATAAAGAAAGTGCTTCATCAACAAAGTCTCACCTTGGCTTTGGTGAGTTTTGCGACCAGCGCAAGCTTGGTGAAAACACGCGTCGAGGTTCATGGCCTTACACAACAGCTGTAGGTGACATTCGAACCTACGTTATCAGTGAACGAGAAAAATCTAGTCTATTAAGGCGAGTGTAGTGAAGGATCAAAGCAAACAAGATGTCCTCAGATTGCAATGCACTACACCACTTGCAGCACGTAGAGCACAGCACCGGTAGAATATTTCCTGTTATTAGATATTATTTTTGGAAATGTCGTACGCAAAAGCCAACCACTGAAAATGGTCACGTTTTCCTTTACTGCAAAAGCCAAGAAAACCATATTTAATTCCATTTGATTGGCCAACCAGACAGCAGTTTGCAGATAGAGTGCTGGGTCATAGCACAAACACATGGCAAGTGTGCTGCTGCTGCGGCATGGTGAGAAGTACATCACATGAGTGATAGTCATCAGTGGCCCATGTCGGCACTTCTTCCCCTCCACTCCCATTGCATTTTACTAACAAAACAACAACAACACGAACGTTGATAAGACGATTAATTGGAGATTTCTGTAATTCACTAGAGACAGGGCGAGAACAGTGTTTTTTCTGCCCAGCACACTAGTCACTTTGGTTATTTCCCCACCACTTTTTTCCCCAGCCCTACTGCTGCTGCTGGCAGTCTAGGACACGGCGACAATTGACAAACACTGCAACTGCACAATTCTGCCTGTCGGAGGATCGATTAGATTGGCCATGCAGGGGGACGTTTGTGTTCGCTCTCTCAACGACTATCTACTAAGCGGAGATAAGAAAAGTTCCATCACCAGAGACATCATATTTCTCGAAGCATTTTTTGGTCCGCATGAAGCCATAGAGATAGCGTGGTGGACTATCACGCAGTGCACCACCACCAGCAGCAGCAGCAACAGCACCAGCAGCAGATAGTATCACTAACAATATCTTTGCAGTACGGCCACAAAGGGGAGGTATAGGAGGGGCCGGGAGGAGACAACTTTCTCATGGAAGCAGAGAGACAACAGGCAGAATGGTGAGGCCTCTGGGCAACACTTTTACCTCGAGAAAGTACTTTTAGCTATATATAAAGAGGTCATCTGCACAACGAGCTCATTATCACTTCAACTGTGAAGCCTCAACAGCGAGACCAGCAAAGTCAACACCTCAAGCAGACAAGCTTGCACCATCACACTCTTCTCAAAAACACTTTTAATGCAAATTGATTTATTCTCTAATCAACAATGCGTTTCGATCAGCCAAACACTCCTTCTAATATCAATTATGTTGATAATGTGGACATTAACAACAACAGAGTTGAAGGAACTGACGTAGTCATCATCGGTGGAGGTCTCTCTGGTAAGAACGATAATTGGGCTGATAATTGTTCACCTTGATACTAATTCAGTTTTTTTATTTACCAACTAGGCCTTTACGCTGCCAACACCTTGCTTGAGAATGGTGTTAAAAGCTTTCGAGTATTAGAAGCACGGCCTCGAGTTGGGGGGCGAACGTTTACCAAGGTCGATGACAATGGAAACTATGTAGACCTGGGAGCAAGCTATGTCGGGCCACAGCAGCATTATATGCAGAAAATAATCAAGAAACTGAGACTAAAGACTTTTAAGGTGAACACAAAAGGCCTGAACTCGTACCTGAACAAGAAGAGACGATTCCTGCACGCCTGCGACAGCCTTCCGGCAATGGGCTCGCTCGTCGAAATGGAAGTCAAGTACGTCTTTGGGCTGATTGAGCGAATGTGCGAAGAGGTGCCACTTGATTCGCCGTGGTCCGCAGCCAAGGCTGACGAGTGGGACCGAATAACCTTTGGTCAGTTTCTGGACAAGCATTGCTGGACCGAAGAGGCACGCCAGTTTATCTCTATCTACATGGGCTGCTGCACGTCTTGTGAGAGCTGGGAGTCATCACTCCTCTGGACGCTCTGGTTCACCAAACAGTGCGATGGCCTCGATGTCATGTTCAACATTGAGAACGCTGCTCAGGACAGCAAAATTGTGGGCGGCACGCAGCAGATTAGCGAGAGGCTGAGAAAGATGATTGGTGCCGAGGAAAGAGTGCTCCTGAAGAAGCCGGTGTCGCAGATTGTCTACAATCGATCGGGAGAGAGCAACTGGCCGGTGACGGTGTCCTGCCTTGATGGCTCCAGCTACCACACCAAGTACGTCATCATGGCCATTCCCTTTTCCCTTCAGGTAAACTTTTTACGCCATTATTGGTAACATTCAGTACTAAAATGACTTGTTTTTTTTCAGGCAAAGATACATTATAGCCCTGCTTTGCCGCCAATGTATCAGCAGCTAACGCAAAAGTTTCCCATGGGCTCGGTGATCAAGTGTGTTGTCTACTACAAAAAGCGTTCTGGCGAAAGGACTCACTCACTGGAAGCATGATCATCAATTTGCCCGGTGAACTGGGCCCCATATCTTACACCCTTGATGACACCAAGCCGGATGGCACCTACCCGGCTATTGTTGGTTTCATCATTGGCGATCGAGTCAGGATAATGCTAAAGAAGACAAAAGAAGAAAGATTAAGGTTAATCTGTGATAGCTACGCAAAGGCTCTTGGCAGTGACAAGGCACTGAAGGTAAATGAGTGACGTTGCACAAAAGATCCACCCTTTTAACCAGTACTATTACTTTTTTAGCCAATTTTCTATCACGAGAAGAATTGGAGCGAATCCCAATATACTGGAGGGTGCTTCACCGCTTTTGGAATGCCATCCTTTCTGACTAATTACGGAAGCCTGCTGAGGCAGCCACTGATGGACAACCGAATTCACCTAGCTGGCACGGAAACGGCGGTTCAGTGGAGCGGGTACATGGACGGAGCTCTTCAGGCCGGTGAACGGGCTGCACTGCAGGTAATGCAGAGGTTAGGGGTTAAGGTGAACCGAGAAACGATCCTAGAACGACCCAACCCGGAGCTGCTCAAAAGAAAGAGAACTCTACAGGCAATGGCCAGAGAACGGCGAGTCAGCAACTCAATGTCCAAGATGAATCTGACGCTGTCTATCAATCAACTGCTCACTTGGTCAGGAATACTAATGGCTGTTGTGGGCTTCATAATCACCGCTTCATTTTAATGATTAAACTCTTGGTTTCATGTGAATGCTTCCATTCACATGAAACTGATTGCATCTGTTTGTACAAGCGTATGATTGAGTCTAATAAACTACGTTTACATTTTAATCTTATTTGACATCATTTTCCTGCACCCGAACACTAATCTATAAATACAAAATCTTGTTTTTATGCTGCTTTCGACTATCGGCTTGTGTTTTGACTAGTTGCACTTTGACACTGCTCCGACGTTTTCAGTGAGCGTTGCAGATAACACCAACTGCGATTGTGCTTGTTTAGAAATCTTTAAGTAAAAAATTTTATCATTAACTTTTTTTGGGATTGTCGTTTTGCTTAAACTAGATGCTTTTGCAAACATAAAATTTTTCATTATACACATTTTCAATTAAAACATGTAATAGACAAAAATTAATTTGTAGTGACTCAAACTGACGCTTTTCCCCGCCATTTGTCCTTTTATTATATTAAAAATTAATTCACTAACTACAACTTGCAAAAAATATTAGAAACACTAGCTTAGGAAGCACTGTCAGCATCAGATATATATTTGATCCCATATGCACGGTATTACCGTGCAAGCTTGACTATATGGTGGCGATAGCTGGCTACCCTTTAGATTGACATCTCAGGCCACACACTCAGAGTGAGCACTGTGTACACTGGGGCAGTTGTGTTGTGGAGAGAGTTGCTGTGAGGCACTAAACGGTGGAAAGTTGCCAGCATTATCTTCCAAATGATAACTACAGTGGTTTCCAGCGTTAAAGTTTCTTACATACTGTAATTTGCAGTGTATTTTTTTGTTCGCAAAGAGAAATCTCAATAAAAACGTGCCTTTCTTACGGCAAGTGGCAGACGATTCAAAACGTGACTTTGAATAAAGCAGACAACTAAAATATCAAAAACCATGGGTGAACATATTCACGATGTTATTGTTATTGGGGCTGGAATTTCGGGTAAATAAAAATGTTTTATTAAAAGATCCCCTTAAATATCTAACTTTTTTCTCAGGTCTTAGCTCAGCCAAAGTGTTAGCTGATCATGGAGCTGACACTCTAGTTTTAGAGGCAATGGACCGAGTTGGAGGGAGAACGTGGACGGTCCAGAATGATAAAGTGGGCTGGGTTGATTTAGGTAAAAATTTTGCCCTTAAAAGGCTAAAAATCAAATACAATTTTCTATTTTAGGGGGCGCTTACGTCGGGAGAACACAAAATCATCTTCTTCGCATGATCAAGGACCTCAACCTTTCCATGTATAATGTAAATGAGCAGCAAAAAATTGTTTTTACCAATGGTTTTAGTGGAAAACGAACGTTGTACAATTACTGGCAAATGCCTGGTTTAGACTTTCTCACTTTACTTGACATCAATCACATCATGCGCCTTATGGATAAGATGGGCGAAGAAATTCCCACCGACTCACCATGGCTTTGTCCTCATGCTGAAGAATGGGATAAAATGACATTTAAAGAGTTTATCGAATCAAACATCACCAACAAAACTGCTATTGAGTTTATGCGAATCTTTATTGCAACTTGCGTAACCAACGAGCCATTTTCGAGTTCTGCGCTCTGGTTCTTGTGGTAGGTTAAGTTTATCTTATTTATCAATTAACAAATTACATTTCAACATTTTAAAAGGTACGTTAAACAGTGTGGTGGCTCTGTAAGAATTTTTTCTACTACAAATGGCGGCCAGGTAATATCTTTTTGCTCATTGTGAGTTTTGTGTAAATGTTTTCCTAATTGTTATTAGGAGTTTAAAGTGCACGGGGGCACTAACCAAATCACTCAGCGATTAGCAGGCCTAATTGGAAATGACCGTGTCCTCTTGAGCAGCCCTGTTGTGCAGGTCAAGCAAACAGACGACCTTGTGACTGTACGCACTTTGGAGGGCAGAGAACACAAAAGCCGGTACCTAATCATGGCGACGCCTCCAGCAGTGCAACAGAAGATCCACTACGAGCCGCCACTGCCGGCAATGCGCAATCAACTGATTCAACGAGCCCCAATGGGCTCTGTCTTTAAGTGCATAGTCTACTACGAAAAGGCGTTTTGGAAAGACAAAGGCATGTGTGGTAGCCTGCAGTTCATTGGAGAAGACACCGAGTTTCCAGTCACCTACACACTTGACGACTCGAAACCAGATGGATCAAAGCCAGCCATTATTGGGTAAAACCCTAGTCTCACTTTATAATGTCCGTTTCATCTCTTTACTCCTATTGTGTTAGATTCATTGTCGCTGAAAAAGCGCACAAGATCACTGCGCTGAGCAGAGAACAAAGAGTTGCAAAAATAGTCCAGGCATACGCAAAAGGTTTTGGTACTGATGAAGCACTAAATTACGTGGACTACGTGGAGAACAACTGGAGTGAGTCCCAGTACACCGGTGGATGCTACACAGCTACCTATGGCCCTGGTTGTCTCACTCGATTTGGACCATACCTTCGCAAACCTATTGGGCGAATGTTTTTTGCTGGAACAGAGTGCGCAGTCGAGTGGAGTGGATATATCAACGGTAAGATTTACTTTTTAGCAAGCAACTAGACAAAATTAATCATTTTTATATCTATTGTAGGTGGCATTCAAGCAGGTGAAAAAACAGCTCGTCAAGTGTTAGTTCAGCTGGGAAAACTATCAGAAACAGAAATTGATCAAGTTGAGCCAGTTTCACTGGAGTACCCACCGTTGCCCTTCAAAACGACCCTTTTTGAGCGTTACGCTCCTTCTGCCAAAGGATTCATTCGTGGCCTGACATTCACTTCCATTGCAGTTGCTGCTACAACATCTGCTGTTTACTTCAAATGTCCTCTAATCACCAATGTACTGAACAAACTACTCAAAACATAAACGATAGAAAGTTAGGCAATGTTATATTATTTTTAGTCACAACAACTAATAAAAAGCAGACGACAAACGTGGTTGACCGTAACTACAGCTCAAATGTGGAAAATATTTTCATCTCAGTTGAGTCTTATCATTTGATAAACTGTATCGATGAGAGTTAGATAAACAGGAAAATCTCTTAAACAGTTAAACTATTACAAAAAAGTGAAGCATGGAAAAAACCGTATACAATTTCATTTCTTTATCACTGACAAGACTGTTCAAATTGATAAAACATTAGCAATGCCAAAAACCAATTGACATTGAATTGGCAAAATGGCAAGTTGAGATTGATCAATACAGTGAAAAACAACTTGTGTGACTGAAAACTGCTTGCAAATAAAAAGTTAAAATGACATCTCACCTGTATGATGTTGTAATTATCGGCGGTGGAGTGAGTGGATTGTCAGCTGCAAAATATTTAGAAGAGCAAGGAGTAGATTTAGTACTTCTTGAAGCCACAGAAAGACTTGGTGGACGCACTCGCACGAATAAAGTATTCAAAATTTATAAAAGACAATACTTTTACCAGCTTTTACTTACTTTTGTTACTTTTTAGAATGAAAATGTTCTTTGGGTTGATCTTGGAGGTAATTTTTTATTCATAAAATAGCAACATCAATTAAATATTTTTCCACAATATAGGTGCATATGTCGGTCGATCGCAAAATCATTTGTTGCGAATAATCAAAGAGTTTAACTTGGAGTTGTATCCAGTCAATGAAGTTGAAAAACTCGTCTACTACGATGGATTTAGTGGAAAGCGCACTCTACTGAACTCTGACCAACTGCCAGCAAATGGGCTACTCGATTGGCTCGATCTCAATCACATGTTTCGCTTGATAGACAAAATTGGAGAGGATATTCCTGCTGATGAACCTTGGAAATCGCCAAAAGCAGAAAAACTTGATCAAATGACATGCAAGGAATTTCTTGAAGCAAACACCATAATGAGCGGAGCTCGTCATTTTATGAACATATTTTTCGGGACTCTTGTTACAAATCCAGCTTACCTCTCGTCGGCGCTATGGTTTCTGTGGTACATTAAACAATGTGGAGGTATAGTTCTTATGAGTTTAACAGTAAAAACACACTTATAACCATCCCTTAGGAACAAAGATGATCTTTGCCACGACAGGCGGCGGTCAAGAGTTCAAGGTAAATGGTGGAACCATGCAGATTAGTGAACGAATGGCCGAATGTGTGGGCATGCACCGAGTCCTTCTTGGACATGCAGTGTACTATGTTGAACAGAACGACAGTGAAGTGCTCGTAAAGACGCTCAATGGAAAGGAGTTTAGGGGAAGGTACTTGATTATGGCAACGCCTCCAGCTGTTCAACAGAAGATTCACTACTTGCCACCACTGCCGGCGATGCGAAATCAGCTGATTCAACGAGCACCACAAGGTGAGCAGTTTTGGGCAATTGCTAGCCATCAGTTTTAATTTTAGCCTGTTTGATTCATTAGGGTCTATTTTCAAGTGCATAATGTACTACAAGCGTCCTTTTTGGAAAGAAAATGGAATGTGTGGTAGCTTGCTTCTGGTCGGACCTGATAAAAAGTTTCCCATAACGTAATCAAGTTTTTGTCAACATTATAAACTGACTATTAATGTATTCCAATTAAAAGGTACACTCTGGATGATAGCAAGTGGCCAGATGGATCTAAACCGGCCATTATTGGGTATGACTGATTTTGAACCACACAAGGTCTTAAATAATGATCTTACAAACTATTAGATTCTTGCCCTCGGACAAGTCTCGTTTAATGACACAACTGACCAAAAATGAGAGACAAAAGGTTAGAGTACGATACCAGCAAAAATAATTCACTAAAAATACTTTTAGATCATTTGTGAATCATTCGCCAAGGCGTTCAACTGTCCAGAAGCTTTAGAGCCTGTTCACTACGAAGGTAATTGCATTGTTAAACAGATCAAAGTCGTAAATAGTAAACACAATGCTTTATATTATAAAAAAAATGAAGAACACAATTGGTCAGCTGAGCCCTATGTCGGCGGCTGCTACACTTCGACATTACCACCCGGGTTTCTCACTTACTATGGACCGTATTTGCGACAACCAATTGGACGAATGTTCTTTGGCGGCACTGAATGTGCTACTGAATGGTCCGGTTATATCAACGGTTAGTTTTGCCTTTTTATTTTTAAATTATCCCTACTTAATCGTTTTTTATTTCTATTTTAGGAGCCATTCAGTCGGGAGAACGGTCGGCGAGAGAAGTGCTCGTTCAGCTGGGCAAACTCTCTGCAGACCGGATCTGTCAGGACGAGCCAAACTCGGTAGACTACCCACCAGTGCCCTTTTCAAGTACTTTCTGTGAACGTTACGCCCCTCTGCAAGAGGACTTTTCTATGGACTTGCTTTCACCTCTCTGGCAACGGCGGCAGCAGCAGGACTGACATTTTATTACATTAGAGAAAAAAGCTACACAAGTGCCTACTATTACCTGATCAAGGTATAACTTTTTTTAATTCACACAATAAATGAGGATGAGCAACAAGTTTTGTAAAAGGAGCACCTTTTCACTTGGTGAACCTAACCCAAAGGAGGTAGTGTGCCAATGCTGCGGACACTGCGCACTGTTCCATTTGAATGAAGGCGTTCTCCATTATGGGACTTTGATTGGCTTGACTCAAAGCTGCCGTAGTATCCCTCGGCGGCAGGTCGTGGTGGCTCAACACTAGGCGTGTCAGCAGTTGGCAAAATTTTGTTTAACGAAGTATTTGATTGTGCCTTTCGGTCAATCAAGTTTTTACCATTCTTCAACTTTGAGCGCAGTATTTCCTTTTGATTCCACACCGTGCCATGCTCATTTTCATTGTATTCAAATTTTACAGAGTAATTTTTCTTAAACTTGTCCAAGTCAAAGAAGTTTGATTTCGATTTTTGCCGAGAAACGTACATGAGCATCAGAATGACCAGAACTCCTGTGATGACTATGATGATGCAGATAAAGTAGCCAATGTAGATGCATGCAATTCCAAAAGAGAGCGTTCGCACAGTTTCAGGACGCATGCTTCCTGATTCAGACACCCAGAGGTACGGCATAATAGTTGGCTTGAAGCGGTCGTAGTTTCGTATCGATGCCGAAGGATGAGTTCGCACATTAACCTGTATCTTGACACGACCCTCCATGGTCACCCCAAAGGTGGGCTCAATGTTCAAGAAAGAACGATGCTGAACAAAATCCGGATCAAGGCCATTCACGGCTCGCAGCAGTTTAGGAGATCCGATAAAGTGTGGATAAGTGATGACAATGGGCAGCATCTCATTGCACGTGGCCATGTCGTGGTAGCCGTTGCACTTCTCGAGGTCGCCGGATATTTTGTAGAGAACTGTGGCGTTCTTCGGTGACACCAAACGACAGCTGACCCCGCCACTTTGGTTTCGAGAACATGTTCGCTTGTCAGTGGCTGAAGGCTGGCGAATGGCCTTCACCCCTGGACAGAAGCACCAGTTGTCGCGCCTGCTGACAAAAGCTTCCGGATCTAGTGTATACTGATTGGCCGAATTGAGAATGTCGTACTTAGACTTTCCGTCAAAAAGTAGTTTGATTGGTCGAATGCAGGAATCTGAATACCTAAATTATTAGTAATTGTGTCTAGTGCAATCAAATCAATTAACCAACCGAGTGATAGCCAAAGTTCTTTGTTTTCGCTTACAAAGTAATTGTTGTTTAATGTTCCTTCTGTCCCCTTGATGTCATTGCAGCCTTTTCGGTAAAACTTTCCATAATGTCTGAATTGTAAACCAAATAATTATTAAAAAGAATTATCTAGGAATCTTACCTTTTTCCCTCCATTGAATCGATTTTCATGACTTTTCTATCAAACTGAAACTCTACCTTCTCTACTTTAGACAGCTCTTGATCATCTAATTCTGAAAATGTTTCATATCCAAATAAAAACGCATAGAATCGCACCCAAATGTTCTCTCGTTTATGCAAAATAAACTCTTTGACAAGATCGGAAAATGACCGCCTACCAGTATTTATAACAACCTTTCCACCCAGAGTATTGTTTGTAAACTGAAAGAAGCCAACCCGTTTCATTTCCATGACTGGTGACTTTGCAATATCAACGCCAAAATTTCGCGCTATATCAAGGTAGCGCTTAATTTGATCCATAAAGCGTGCTCTTCGGCCGACCAAAATCTGCCCCGGTGTACGTCGTTCAGTAATGTACTCTGAGTTGCTTGTCAGTATCTCCTTTAAAAAAGCCGACACCGCAGGAGATACAACTTCAAGCAAACCAGACTGAGTTTGCCTCCATAGAGCGTTCATTGTGGTCTGCAAATGTATGTTTTATTTAACACTTTTGAAATGAAAGTTCACAACTTACCATCAGTGCCAAGTTGATGACAGTGATGTTGTAGTCATGCAAACCAGCAACACTTTGAGTTCGGTCAAAGTAGTAGGTTGACATCTCCTGGAAGGAAACCTTGGTATCATCTTCGAAAAAGGTGATGTTCATCTTTTTCCGGTAGTGTCTGTGTTTATAAACAATTTGTTTTTTTTGTAGAAAACATTATTGGTAAAATTGTTCTTACAAAAATACAAATGGTCCATGCTCTCGCACGTGCGGTTTCTTTCCTGTTAGAAAGTCTCTTGCGTTGATAAGTTCAAAAAGATATATTTCAGTTTTTAAAGGTGTTTTCGAGTCGCTCCTAAAAAGTACAGATTAAAGTTTAATGGTTGCAGTAAGAAAACTTGAAACGAATCTCAATAAACTTTACCATTCTTGAAAGAATTTCGAAGAACTTTGAAGAATCATAATTTTGTTTTCAACCACTAAAAGTTGCGATTTAAAAAATGCTACAAAAACAGACCAAAAATAGACATACCATATTGAATAGCCAAAGGAAAAAAGACATTGTAGAGTGAAAGGCCAGTGATAATGAGCAGTGTGGCGATGATGATGCGAAAAACTACTCTCGCCACTTTCGAGGTAGTTTTCGGCATTTGTAATACACTAAATTTTGGCCAGTGGAAAAGATTTCCTCACAAATAGGTACATGTTAATGCACACTAGTGAAAAAACACTACAATATAAAATGTTTGCGGCACCGTGAGAAAGTAAAGCAGTGGAGCAAAATCGAGCGAAAAACGGCAATTCCGTCAGTCGATGAGAAAAGTGCTCTGTTGCAATTAATCAAAGACAGTGCAAGTCAGACAATCGGGTAGGAAGAATTTACTGCATTTACCGTGTTGCCATGATACCCATGCTACCTATGCCTTTCAAGGGCGGCAAAACTTTAAACTAAACGTAAATCGATTAGCTTTCTCAAAAACACTGGCCAAATGATCGATTCTCCTAGACAAAAACATTCACATGTCAACTCTAAGTGCACCCATACAAAAGGTACCCAAGTAAAAGTTACTCAAATACAAATTTAATTTAAAGTCCTAAATAAGTTAACAGCTTTGTAAACTACAAGACCCAACTGCTGTCTTTGGCATTTCCGAAGCTTTGATGAGTTTTTGCTGATGTCTTTCATTCTAAAAAAATAAAATTTTCAGTTAAAAAATGCTGGAAAAAATCTAAACAAACCCTGTGCAAAATGTAAGAGAGAAAGGCATCATAGCCAATCGATATTGTGGCAACGTAAAGATAACGAAACTGTGGAGGGACGTAAGAAAAATTCAGCCACTGTAACGGTATATATACCAGCCATTCAACCTTATTAATGTTTAAATATTAGTTTCAATGGCAACCGAAAAAATGCAGTACATACCCCGCAAATTACAGGAAAATTTGATTTAATGTACTCCCATGATTGCAGTAGACTGTGTCCCTTTAGAGAGCCTACAATGAAGAAAACACTGGAAACAAGAGGCGGACCCATTGCTACTTCAGCAATGAGCTTCTTCCTAACAGCACTTGGAGATTTTGGAGGAAAACGACGGTCTAGGAACGAGTACCAAAAGTGGCCAAACGCAGAAAAGTAAACACCGGCCAACATCATGTTTCTTGTTCTTTGAGAGTCCCACACTGGTTTACTTGACTGCTCACAACTGTTTTGTTGTGTGTGCAAAGTTGATTCATCTTTTGATAAGGCGTGTTCCAGGTTTTGCTGTAAAACATCGCCGATTGAAATGGAGACCACACCGGTGGCGGTATTGGTCACTAAAAGATAGGGCTTGGAGTAGAGTTTATTGATGAGATTCTTGGCCCAGTTTTTAAACATGTCAAATTTGAATTACACTGGCAATGCGCTAGTGACTATTTATAATTTGACGAGTGATAAAAAAAGTACATTTTTAGAAACAGTCTATGAAGAAAGCAAAGATAGATCAGAAATGTGCAGCATTTGATATCTGATATCGCAACGTACTTGAATGTACTTTGGAATCACGTGTTTGGCTAAACAGTTTGGCTTTAAAAAATCAAAACAAACTACCGTTCATGAACAATGTAATGGGTTTCAAATATTTGAAATATCATCACCTTTGCAAGTGTGTCAACTTAGACCAAAAAAGGACTGAAAATGTTTTTGTTTTGCATCTTTTATGCCAAATAGATAATCACCACAAGTTTGTCAGCAGTGGTAATTGCTGATAAATTTTCTAGAATGTGCACAATCATTGATTTTTTTGGCAAAAATGCCCTTGATTGCATTGTGACGCTTAATTTGGTATCAAAAGTGCATGACTAGCTGGAGCGGATGAATCACTGAAGAAAAAATTTAATGCATTTAAATTGCTTAAAAAGAGGCTGAAGAAAAATGCAGTTTTAATTTTTAATTTGAGGGATTTTAAACAAAAATGAACGCGCAACTTTTGTGTCAAAACTTGGTCTTGG
Organism: Tyrophagus putrescentiae; assembly: GCA_024499935.1. Classification (NCBI taxonomy): domain Eukaryota; kingdom Metazoa; phylum Arthropoda; class Arachnida; order Sarcoptiformes; family Acaridae; genus Tyrophagus; species Tyrophagus putrescentiae. The sequence continues at coordinate 6,246,379 of JAMZRA010000001.1, read as the reverse complement.
CATTTTTCTTGTTTGCCGCAGTTTCTGCTGTTTGTCGGTATGTTATCGAGATTTTTTAAAATTTATTTACAAAAGTTGATATCTAAACATGACTTTTAGTTATGATTCTGATTGTGGCTCTAAACAGGTTCAATGTGTAAATGGACTATGCGTTAGCACTGCCAAAATTGAATGTCAACGCCACCGGGATTGTCTAAAAAACCACGGAAAGTATAGTGAATGTAACAAGCAAAATGAATGCATCAAGTCTAAACATAAAATTTGCCTTTCCGATAAAGACTGTTCAGGGTAAGACAAAAACGTTAACTGCAAACAAAACTAACATTTTTTGTCTTCTTTTGGAAAGTAACATGGTCAACAGGAAGTGCAAACAAGACAGGTTAGATTGGTTCATGCAGTTTGCACCTTTCTAAACATTATATTTTCAGGTGTTCTATCCCTATTGGTTAAACTTTTATTTTGTTTTATTTTTACAAAAAAAATTTATTTTTTATAAAATGTGTTGAGTACATTCCAGAAATTGTTTTTCAAAATTGCTTTAGTTTTTATGCACACTTGTAGTTTTTGCAAGATTTTCGGGTGAGGTTTTTCACACAGTCAGCATTAGATCGACACAGTTTGTACTTGTCTGCTACACATCTTGAGTCTTTGCATTTAAAGTAGAGTCCTCTGGAAATGCAATCTATGTTGACTCGGCACTCTTCAGGGACACACACACCACTGATGCATCGGGACTGTTTGTTGCATTCCGAATTGTAAACACAGCACTCGGTGGCAAGGAAAGTGGTGGCCAGGAGGAGTGTGGCAAAGGTTAAAAGAATGAACCGCATTGTTAATTTTGGGTGAAAGGGATAAGCAGTCAATCAGAGACACCGAGGCAAGTAAGGAATAATTTGGTTTGCATCAGTTCAACTTGGCTAGTTTGTAAATAACTCGTGTTTATGTACAAATGTAAGGCTAGGCAATCATACCGCCTGAGCAACAAGTGGTTGCTGTGGTAGTGGCACAGGCTGCCAACAAATTGAACGTTGGTGATACGCATGATGAGCAGTGAAGAAAGAAAGAGGAAAGTGCCTCGTCACAAAGCTACCTTATCGGACTGTCCGCCTAAAACGGGGGGTTTGCTTCTGTGTCCAACTGCGCCACTTGCTAATTCTATGGAATTTTAGCACATGGCAACAACAAAAAATGCTATTCAGGCAGGTAACACGGCGATTATTTCAGCGATTGCCGTTCTAGTGGTCGATAACTGCGCAAGCTGTTTGTCGATCATTGTCGATTGTCAGTTTGAATAATGTCACTCAAAAGTTTTATTGAATTGATAATCTCTTTTGGAGTTTCCAGTAATGCGTTAACAAATGTTTATTTGTCGACATGTTATTGAAAAAATGTACTTGTCACGCTCCAGGTTACTACCATGATGTTGCATTCAAAACTGCAATATGAATACAGATTTAGGCAACAAATAATGTAGATTTGTGGTAATACAATGGACTTGTTGATAAAACCTGAGATTTAACTAAAAATGGTGTTTGTGCATCCGTCTAAGAATGAAAATGGTTGTGATTAACTAGCTAAATTTAGTGTTCAATTAAATTACCATTAATGCATTTGGTGTTGATCAGATTTTTCTTGCAGTCCTATTAAAAGTAAATTAATTAGTATTTCTGCAATCGCAAAAATTCTCTTACTTCATCAGATCGGCAAATTTTATGCTAAAAGTTATAAAAATTAATTAAAAGAGCATAAACAAGCAAATGAAGTTTTTTACCTTTGACACTACACAGTGAAGATTTTCGCATTTGTAGTAAAGGCCTGTTTAAACAATAAATTTAGATTAGCAAATAAATCCAGTAAAACTAACCTTTTCGAAGGCAGTCGCGATGTCTTTGACATTCTGCCGGCACCAGGCAGACACCATTTTCTGAGCACTTTGAGCCACTGGCAGCTGGGCCACAATCTGAATCATAACGACAGCTGGCTGAAACACTTGCCACAAATACCCACAAAACTAGAAAAACATAAAACATTTGTGGCTGCATTTTGAAGTAATGTAGTATTTCAAACAAAAGATTAAATAGTCGTGTACATCTGCTTTTATATGAGGCTCGAACTGCCAAAACCGGCAGTTTAACACTGCTAGCGCTTCGTTTTATTGACAGACGATGAGACCGAATGATTGACAGATGCTAGATAAAAATGAGGACTTTTAGCAGTTTGCTTGTTAATGTTCAACGACTCTAGCGAGTGATCAATCACGATGCCAAAGAGCATTTGACGGATAACAACTGAAACAGTCAGGTGACTGCGCATTTATTACTGCTCTTTTTACTTGATTTCCTTACTCGGGGTAATTCTGCTCACGATAAAAGTAATCAGTAATCAGAACGATGCTTCACATTAGTATGCTAGGCGCATCAACGCAATAATGTACTAGGATGTGTGCTTTCTTTTGATTTTCTACCGAAATTACTTGCAAAATGGTCAATACTTGATTAAATATGCTATAAAAATTCAAATACGTATTGATATGTTTGGAAACGTTTATCAAAAATGAGCTTATCTCTGGTTACTAAGGCAACGGTAGTTGTTTAGGCATTATGCCAATTGCTGAATCACTATTTTGTTTCCAGTCCATATCTAAAGTTAATGTTTTATTAAGAATCTTTCCGTTATGCGTTTTACCGATGAATTGCAATTGCAGTTTGAGCAATTTCTCAATGCGCTCGAATGTTCCGTTTTAAAGAATGACACATACTCGGCAAAAAACTCACCATTGTTTTGCAAATTTAAGTCTCTTCTGGACAGTACTCAAGAAAAAGCAACTTCATCGCGAGTTCTCCGACTAATTCAGGCAATTATCGATCAACTAGGTTCTACCATTTTGTACAGCATTAGCAGCGAGTCAAAAATTCAGCACGTCATTATTGCCATTCTCGATCACTTTGAGTCCATCAATCAGATTTTCTATTCCCATCAAAAAGATGAACTATTTGATCTTTTAAAATACTACTTTGACTGTAAAGACATTCTTAAACATCGCAATCTCTGCATTGTCGCCTCCATGTTTGCCGTCAATTCGCTGATTCCCAAACTCGCTTACAATTTTACCAAAACTTAAACTCTTTTCTTGTTCAAATACTTGTTGAATCACAGGATGCTCAATCAAGACTATTTGCCATTATCACGCTCGAAAACCTAGCTGTTGAAAAATCGACTTTAAGTACACTGCGCAAAAATGCTCGACTGAGAGAAACACTAAACGTGCTTTTGAAGTTTCAGTGCACTCCTGACATTGACTTGAAACTGTTCCACGATGACTTTGATTATTTCACATTTCAAGTATCTTTCTGTGCTTGCCTTTTTCTCGAGCAACTTCTTCACGATGCAGCTAGCAATGACCCTCAAAAAGCAAAACAACTGAAGCGTTTTAGTAGCAACCTATCTATTCGAAGTGACTACGGATGGAACGAAGTTCACATGAACGAGTTTCTTATTTCTAAAGGAATTTTCTATTACGAAGTTCTTCTGCTAACTGACGGACAAATGTTTCTAGGATGGGGAACACTAAATAGTTCCTCATGTTGTCATAGAAAAATAACGTTTATCGGATTCGATGGCTATAACAGAGTAGTGGTTCAAAGTGATGAAAAAATGTCTGTTCTTGAAACAATGCCAAAACTAAAAAAGTGGAAAACAGGCGATGTAATTGGCTGTTGATTTGATTGATATTGGAACACGAGAACAAGATAGAGTTGTATTCTATGTAATTACGGCGACCCTATTGAACATGAGATTACCACGTCAGGTTTGCCAGGTGCGTCCAATTTAAAATCACTTGTTGCAAGTGAAAACACACCATACTTTCCCTCTGTCAAACTATCAGTGTACCAGCAATGCTACTACAATTTTGGAGAAATTCCGTTTAAGTATCCACCAACCGACGTAGATTTTCAAGATTTACGATCATTAAAAAAGCCTTTATATGTTCCGACAATGTGTCTTGTTCAATAAAAGTACTGATTTAGAATTTAGCCGCTATTTTAGAATTGTTTGTTACCTGATTAAACAACCGTCACATTGTTTTTAAAGTTTGTTCAAACCAGTTTAACCTTTCCTGACTAATGGGTGACAAGAGTAAAAAGTCAAGTTTTTCAAAACCAGCAAGCAGCAAGAGCATAAGTAAAACCCAAAAATCCACTGACGCGATCAAAGAGAGCAAGACAAAAAAGTCAAATAAAGGGGCGGCAAAGAAAGGCAGCTGTTTGCCGTCTCGAATACCAACAGAAGAAACGATTTTGATTGCACCACCTGACTATGTTCCAGTATTTCATCGTGATATGAAGGTGGTCGGTAGTACATCACCAGGATCACCTGCAAATGGTACCTGTGATCAAGAAGACAAAAATGTGGTTAGCAAGAACAACCCAGTTAAAAACAAGAAAAGTGCAACACAGCAGAAAACCTTAAAGGAACGAGCAGTGTCAAAGAAAACGAAAGCTTCTTCTCAACAGGTCAAATCAGCTCGACCTAAAAGCACCAAAAAGACAAATATGGTCGAACTGCAGCAGCAACAGCCTAAAATGGCCAGCTACGTGGTGAAAGCTCTCAACTTGCGAATAGACAACTTTGCAAAGCAATACGACCACAACTGTAATCCAAAGTGCAATTGCTCAAAAAACAAAGGAAGGAAAAGCAAAAAGAAATCTAAAGTCGCCAACAAATGAAACTTGGTACTCTGAGCAACTATTAACAAACATTAAAGTTTTGAGGCAATATTGCAATTCTTTTGTTATTAAAATGGTACATTGTAAAACAAAAACGGAGAAAAACTGTATTCAGTATATTTATAAAATGTAAGCAGTTTGTAACAAGCAAGACAGTTTATAATTATTCTTAAATGTAGACAAATATTACCAAATTTTTGTGGTTTTGATTTAAAAGTTTCTCTACTTGCTCATCTTTGTATGTCAATGTAAATAAATGATCGAGTTTTGCAACTAAAAAATGTAAGCCATTTGTCATGTAAGCATCATCTTTAACTTGATTAGACAACTCTGAGTGCAACCCTAACTGACAAATAAAGTACATTTTTGTCTGTATATAAGTTTGCAATTTGTTAGGCAGATGCAATGTGTTAACTATCACAATTAATTAACAAAATTTTTTTTTGAAAAAAATGTCATTTCAAAATGGCCGCAAATTTTTTGTTCATTGCCTCGATGGCAGTGGCCACATCAATGCTCTCATTGGTTTTAGCCAAGCCTTACTGTCTCGTGGTCACAAAGTGGTAGTTTTGGTAAACATGGCCAGTCAAGGACAGTTTTCCAAGTATGGCCTAACTGAAAAGATTTTGACGCGGTCTACTTTAAAGAAAAAAGAAGCTACAGTTAACCCAGTAAAAGTGTTTGCTGAAATGATTCTTAAAATGGACCTTTTAAACGGCAAAACACCATTGCAAAAGATTCAAGATTACAGTGAAGATCATTCATTTATGATTAATCTTTACGACTCGACAGTAGACTTTAATCCACAAATTGAGCAGGCCATTTTCGAAGAGAAACCCGATTGCTTTATTCTCGATCACTTTTTAGGTATATTGTAATTTAATTTGAAAAATAAGTTAATGACAAAATGTTTTTTGTAGTTCCGCCTGCGGTATTAAAGTCAAAAATTCCGTGGATTCATTTGTACTCAAGTAATCCTCTCGGACTGTACAATTCTCCAAAACTGCCACCTTACGGATCTGGATATCACACAGGTAGTGACCCATCAACGTGGGATGAATTCTTTGCTGCGGTCAACAAAACACTTCGTGAACCATTTCAACACTATCAAACAAAACTGTACCAGCACTTTAACTACACTCCAACTGCTCATGAAGCAACTATAGAGCGCAACATTTTTTTTCACAAAAGCCCCTACCTCAATTTGTACGGTTTTCCAAAGGAGTTGGACTACGACGACATTGTCCCCATCCCACCCAAAACCATTCGCGTTGATGCTTTTTGCAGGGAAAACAGTACTTTTGACACTACATTTGAGCTTCCTGAATCATTTGTGAAAAAACCTGGAAAGATTATTTACCTATCAATGGGCTCGATGGGGAGCAGTAAGTGTAGTTTGGTTGAATTTCTATAAATGCTTAACTGAATTTTTTTTCTATAGTTGAAATCAATCTGATGAAACGAATTTTGCGCGTAATTGAGAAAACCAAATACAAGTGCATCGTTTCAAAAGGAGTTCGCGCTGATGAGTATTCACTGCCAGACAACTGCTGGGGAGAGGCCTTCTTGCCACAAACTCGAATTCTGCCGCTCTGCCAACTGGTCATTTCCCATGGAGGGAACAACACTGTCTGTGAAAGTGTGTGCTTTGGAAAACCAATCATTGTGCTTCCTTTGTTCTCCGATCAAATTGACAACAGTCAACGCATTCAGGAGAAGGGATTCGGTTTACGAATGGAGGTCAACTTTGAAGAGAACGCCCTACTGAATGCAATTGATAAGCTAATTAACGATGATTTACTGCAAGAAAAACTGACAAATATTGCCAAAAGAATCAAGGAGGATAATAGCAAAGCTCAAGCTTGTAAGGAAATTGAGCGGTTGCTGGAAACTGAGTGGATAAAGAAATAACTGTAAAATTAACTGTTTTTAATAAAATTGTTTTAAATTTAGTTGGGTATATAGTGTATGAAAAAGCCAAATATCCAATTGTTGACAATTTTTTGAACAAATTGTAAAAACAAAAATGAAAAGATTAGATGAATTGGCAAAATGAGGTAGGAAGAGTGGCTCCCCAAGTTGACCGTGTTTTCAGTAGTCATCCGGCTCGGCGCTGCTGCCTCCATCGCTCTCCGAGGTCCAGTCGCTGTCCTCTTCGACAAGAAGCTTCTGAATCTCCTCCCGACTGAGGTCTTTTTCGTTGACCACTTCGAGCATTTCGCGTGGATCAGCGACGACGCCCATGAAGCAAATGACGCCCGTGTCTTTGTCGAGAATGACAAAGACAAAGGGGTGGTTCGCCTTGAAAACCACCGGTGAAAGAGCCTGGTCAGAGAGACTGAGCGACTCCTTAAAAAGACTCTCCTCCTGGCGAGCCGAAGAAGTGTGTGAGCCACGCTCATCCACCAGAATAAAGGCCTTGTGGACGAGCTTGGTGAGGTGAACGCGGTCGCTGGCAATGCCAGTCAGCTGAGCGGCATCATTGTCGTAGATGGACTTGGCGCCCATCTGCTTTACCGATCGCTGCAGTGACACTTTGTGAGCGTCCAGAGCGAAACGAGGAATAATCAGCTCGGTGAGCGATTTGGGGCGTGACTGCAGCTGTCCGAAAAGTTCGGTCATTTTGAGGGCACTCAGCTTGTCAATGAGGTAAATGACCTCGCTGTTGATTTCATCAGGCAGCAGAATGACCATGCGAATCTCACTGGCAGCGTACGCAATAGAGACTGCTTGCACTTTTAGCTCCTCACAACGAAAAAAGCGGTGATAGCCGACGTGAGACATCATGTCCACCTTGGCAGACTTGGTGCCCTTTGAATAGATAAAGTCCTCCTTGTGAATGTCTCCAAATTTAAAGTGCCAGTACCCGCGAAAAAAGATGGCATTGGAAATGACCAGGCGCACATTGGGGTCACCCTTGAGGTCATTCATGCAAATGACATTGCGAATGACGCCGTCGGTAATCTCATGGGCGTCCTTGTTGATAATCTTGACAGCCTCTTCGAGGTTGCTGAAATTAACGCGTTTTGGTTTAATTTCAAAAATGTCCTTGAGCTTGGACAGGTAGCTGGGCTGAATCTGGACGCGGTCATCAATGTAGATAAAGGTTCCGTAAACCATAATGTCGTGGTTACTCTTGATGATCCACTCGCGCAGGTCCATCAGCTCCTGAAACTTGGCCTGGCAGTTGAAGTTGCGCAGACAGAGTGTCTCTTCGAGCTGAGCCTCCGAGGTGCCTTTGGCGCCGACGAGTATCATGACCAGTGAGTTGAACACTTCAAGCGGTGAGAAACACATGTTTTTCGAGTCGGTCTGGTGACGACTGGCAAAAACTTTGAATAGCTTGGCAGCAAACTCTTTGATCGAGTCGCTCACTGAGGAAGGGGCCGGGTTGCCCGGCGGCGGACTGTCTTGGCGGCTTGGGGTGGTCATGGGAATTGGCAAAACTGGACAAGGTGGAGTTTAAAAACAATAACACGCAAGTTGGGCACTAGTTCAAGTGAAGAAAACGTTTACTTGTTGTTGATTATATTTGTAAATTTTAATTATTTGAAATTTTTTATTCGAATTTTTGTTACACAAAGTAGATCACATCAAGTTGGTTCACCAAAGTAAAATCAATATCTGAAAAAAACACAAATTAAATGCGTCAAATCAAATTTGCCAGCATACTCAGCACCTGTAAACCGTTGTGGTTGTGGTTGTACAAGGGCTGCTGCTGATGACCACTGTGGGCCCCATTACGGGCTGGCCAACGATAACAAGTGGCACACCACGGCATCGACGGCAAAAAATCGAGCACATAAAGAGGCGGCCTCGGCAGTAGCATCGGTACCTGGGAGGGTAGCAAACTGCAGGAGGCCCAAGGGACAAGAAGAATCGCATTTTTAGCAAAATTGGTAACAAGATTGTAGACAATCTTGATTTGTGAAATGAACAAAAAGTTGTATAGCACCAGCTAGTAAAAACTGGATGATTGTGCTGCCGCATAGCAAAAGGATACGTCGTAGTGTCGTACTACAAACAAAATGTGCTCAGTCAGCACTAGTTTCGATTGATTTTTTATTAATTGAGTACACTTTTGTTTGTGCTTGCTCAAACGACAACAAGATTATCAATTTTCCAGAGTCTCGAGGTAAGCATCATATCCTCGCTTTCGGTACAAATCTGCAGTAGAAATCAGCTCATCTGGCTTGTCTAGGAGCGAAATGATGCCTCGTCCCACAATGATGACGTCTGCGCCATTGTTGATGATGGCATGTTCAGGGCTGTTGTACTGTTGACCGAGACCGTCACCACCAGCCTGGCCATCACTAACCACAATCTTGACGCCTGGAGTAAAGCACAGCAGCGTTGGGTCATGTGTAATCTTTTTCTGACTGATAAAGCCAATGACAAAGTCGGCCTGTTGGTTGGCCCACTTGTAGGCTTCTCGGGCATACTCGGGCGGCACCAGGTTGCCCTCTGAGCTTAGCTGGGCAATCAGAATGCAGCCTCGAGGTTCACTCTGCTTGGCGGCTTCTGCCTTCAACGCCTGTACCAGCGCTGGACCCGGTGAAAGGTGTGCGTTGACCAGGTGGGCCCAGTCAGCAATGTGAAAGACGCCTTTTGAGTACTGCAGAGCGACAGTGTTTCCAATGTCGGCAAACTTGCGGTCTTCAAAGAGCACAAAGTCGTGCTTGGCAGACAGCTGGGAGAGTTGATGCACAAAATCCTGTGAAAAGTCCTCGATAATGTCAACGTGCGTCTTTAGCATGACAATGTACGGGCCAACCAGGTCGGCCAACTTGAGAATGTCTGCTGCGCTGGTCAGGTCGGCAGAGACGCAGAGGTTGCTCTTTTTTTGCTCCATGAGACTAAAGAGTCGTTTTGTCAGCTGGTGTGTGGCCAATCGACCTCGAGCAGCGTGACAGAGGGGCTTGGGTTTTTCCAGTTTGGCCAGCTCAACGTCATTCTTGACAACTTGTGAAATGTGACATGGATTGGCGCGAACCCAGTCCATTGCCTGGGACAACTGCTGGTCAGGCAGGAAGCCCGACTCGTTGAGAAAGTGCATCACCTCGCTCAGCGTGACCACCGAGTGCACGTTGATATTGTACGACTCGAGGTTGCGGATGCCATTCTGCTCACGGTCGATAAAGACGACAGCGTCCGACACGTGGAGACCGGCTGCTTGGATAACGAGGGCCGTCTCGAGAATGGAAGTGCCCGAGCTGATGAGGTCCTCAATGATGAGTGCATTCTGTCCCGGCTGGTAGATGCCCTCCAGCAGCTGCTTTGTGCCATAGTTTTTCATCTCCTTTCGTCGCATCACCATTGGCGAACTGAGTGGGTAAAGAGTGCTGATTGACGTGGCCAGCGTCAGAGCCGTGTACGGCACGCCGCAGATGACATCATACATGGCCCCGCTGCCGACAATCACGTGGTGAAGCTCCTTGCAAATGTCAATCAGCAAAACGGGCTGGGAGATGATCACGCGAAGGTCAATGTAGATGGGCGATTCAATGCCCGATTTGAGGGTAAAGCGGCCAAACTTGAGGGCGTTGCACTCGTACAGGCGGCGAACGATGGAACGCAGCGAATCTTTCATGGCGGAAATTGAGTGTTTTGGAAAAGGCGGTGATCAACAGGCTGCAAAAAGTAACTGGCACGTGCAGCTAGGCGCACATGTGACTGCAGCTACACTGGCGTCCTCGGAGAATTTCTTCAAGGGCGGGATCGCACTGAAAAGAGCAACTCGCAAAAAACGGCACTGGATTAAGGTAGCATGCACGTCTGCAACAGGTGATGCCTATCGCTGAAATGATTCCAAAAAAACTGACTAAAAATGACCTTTTATACTTGGAGAAAAACCAACAAAAATTAAGTTTATCACAACAAAAATTTTTCAGGCAATCGGGCCTTGGGATTAGGATTATCGCATTTAATGGTCTCCTGAGTAAAACTTTTAAAAAGTGTGTATCAGTAAAAAGTTTCGCTGAAAAGATAAATATTTGAATTATCATTGACCAGTGTGATTTCACCCAAGTAAATGGCCAAACGTTGCCAAGTTGGCAAACATGCCACAAAAACATGACACAAAAAGTAGCTGGATACCCGTATCAAAGCACTGCGAGTCCAACAGTGGTACTCGCAAACAACTAGGCCAAAGATACTCGGGAATAAAAGGTTCCCGGCAAAAAACGCTAAAATGAGTGATAATTCTAATTAGAACAAACTACAAATAAAACTACGCATTTTTATACTGAATTGTTTAAATGTTAGAACTTTTGCTCAGTATTTAATCGTTCACGCATTTTAACATGTGCATTTTGTAAAATGCAGAAAAGTGTAAACTCAATAGAAAAAAATATTTTTCAATCTTTCGCAACAGAATACGAATCGGAAGAGAACTTTCAAACTCAAGAGATCAAGCGTCTTAAAACACTTGGTTTTGAAAAGCAAAATCCCATTCAAGTTCGTGTTCTCACTCTAAATGCCTGCTGGACTTTGCGACTGGTTGTCATTGGGCAGCTGCTTGTGAATTGTATCTACTTTACCTGGTTAGGCTGCGTTCGTTTCAGTGATAGGTGAGTTGTGGAACAAACTAACTCTAGTCAAAAATCCTAACTTCTTGCCTTTCAGCAGATCCAAATGGCCTTTGTCTTCTGCCAGACTCTTTTGGTCAACAATGTATTCCCTTGGGCACCTCTACTTTACCGTTTGCTTTGTGTGTAAAATATTCCAGACAAGAAGCTTCAACTCTTATATAAAACTGTTTGTTTCCAACATTATTTTTCTGTTGATTGAAATTATTCAGTTAAACAACTTTTTCTTGGAACAATTTTCTCCTGCCGGTGTTCCGCCAACTTGGGAAACAATCACTCTGTATGGTTTAACCATCAGTCGACTCATGGCCAATGTTTGCATTCTGATCATCTTTGAAAAGTGTACCATTCTTGCTGAGGTAGATTTTACCAATAAAAAGACCATTTAGAGTTTTTTTATAATCGAACATTTTATTGTCGAGTCGAGCTTAAAAGTTTGTTGAAATCAGTTTTTTGGTCAACTAATGAACAACACATGGCTACCGTCTACTTAGATCAAGCTATTCGTTCAATTCAAACCGTCACTGGTACTGCCTCAGACTTTGAATATGCTGCGAGCAGTTGCCAAGGGTGGAGAAACACAATGGAGGACGTGCACTTGGTCATTCCTAATTTCGAAGCCGATTCCTCGCTGTTTGCAGTGTTTGACGGGCACAACGGCATCGAAGTGGCCTCCTTCTGTAGCAAGTACTTGCCCGACTACATTCTCTCCAACAAAAAGTACCAAAATGGAATCGACATTGTTGAGGGCTTGAAGGAGGCGTTTATGCTGCTGGACAACTCCATCTTGATGAAGGAGTCGATGGAGGAGTTGGTCGAGATTCGCAGTAAAAAGCACCCGGAGCTGCCGCTCAACTCTCCTGGTATCACCTCAGGCTGCACGGCGGTCGTTTGCCTCCTCAAGAAGGGCCTCTTTTACTGTGCCTCAATCGGGGACAGTCGCTGCGTCCTCTGTCGCAGTGGACAGGCCTTTCCGCTGTCGGTGGACAATAAGCCAGAGGAACAGGGTGAAGAGCAGCGCATTGTCAATGCTGGTGGAGTAGTCGTCCAGTTGAGTATTGCTCTCTCTCATTTTTATGCCACATTTACCCTTTTCTTTCCAGTGGCCGTATCAACCGACAAATCAACGTGTCTCGTGCATTCGGTGATCACATGTTCAAGGCCAATTCAAGCATGTCGCCCCTGGAGCAAATGATGACTGCTCTGCCCGAAGTTGTCGTCGAGCCGTTCAACGAGAGCACCGACAGCTTTCTGGTTCTCATGTGCGATGGCATTTGGAACAGCATGGATTCAAGTTCAGTCGTCGAGTTTGTCGACCAGCGACTCAAGATGAAGAAGCAACTCGCCTCAATCACCGAGGAGATGATACACCACATACTGCCCAATATTATGCCAACTTCAGGAGTGAAAGGCAAGGACAACATGACTTTATAATTGTCCGTTTCAATTCAAAGGTTTAAAACAGCAAGAATAGGCAACAACGTTTGCTCATGTCTCGTAGAATAAATTGTACTTTATACCATTTGAGCCAACATTATTCACAACTTAAAACTAGCACCGTGTGAAACGAGCCTTCTTTTTTAAAAAGCTTCCCTGCACGCAAAGCACATTTTAAAAGCCGTTGCTGCCAACCGTCACAAAGTTTTATTTACCCGGCCCTAGGCCCCTAGAGAAATGTGCACATTTGACATTTTTACTTTGTTGATATTTCTCACCTATTTACAATGGAACTAGAAGACGTGCTCCGAGACGAGCAAAGACTATCATGTTTCAAGGTAATTATCATGATCCCCAAAAGCCTGTATCATTTCAATTTTCGTTTAGGAATTTTTGAAAACCGAGTTTAGTCATGAAAATTTGGAGTTTTGGTTGAGGTGTAACGAGTTTAAAAAAATGGACAACAAAAAGGAGGTTAGTAATTTTTACAACAACAACAAAAATTACACAAAGTTTCGTTTAGATGAAAAAATGTTGTCAAGAAATATACAACAAGTACATACATCTGAAAGGAACTCACTCGGTCAACATTGACCACCAGGCGAGAAAAATGATTGAGGACTCGTTAAAAAAGCCACACCAAAACATGTTTGACATGGCAATGCACCAAATATTTCAGCTGATGCAGTCTGATTCGTTTACTCGTTTCCGCACTTCTCCTTCTTTTATGAAAATTGCCAAGTGTAAACCACTACCAGTCAACTTTACAATGCACTTTCCTGAAGGATATCTCATCACAGTGGAGGCACTGCCAACCAAGTCTGCCTACACAACAGTCAAATCAATTTTGGCTCGTCTCGGCATCACCTGGCAAGACGTTGAACTGGTAATTTTGTTTGTTCCTATTTACATATCTTTAACTCTATCTTTTGTTTAGCACACCGACAATGGTCAAATAAATCTGCACAAGGATCCACATTTTGAGTTGAATCATTGCAACATTTACGTCAGCTATCTCAGCAGTCTCAGAACGTACATCAAACTTGAGGACATACATGACCTGAGCGAGGATGGCATCACCATTAAATCGATTCAGTTTGCCGAGTACGGTTGCCAAAAAACATCATCAGCAACTACTAAAGCAAATTCACTACCTCAATCATGTAGTTCTTTTGTCATTGAGATGCCGCATTTTGCCAAAATTAGGCCAACCAAACGAGTTGCAGAAGAGATAAATGCCGACCACCACTTGTACGCTAACGAAGCGAAAAATATTGACATCAATGATTTAAGTTTCAGCAATGAGAGCGCCACTGATGAATTCCTTGCCGACATTATGACTAGTGATAAATCGAAATTGAACTTTATTTGCACTCCCCAGAAAAAGCGGAACAAAATGAACCAGTAGAACAAATTGCTGAGAATATTTACGCAAATGTACCTTCTGCTAACGAAGGCCACTACTCAGTACCAAAAAAACCCAACACTCCTGTTCATAAAGCTCGATTTGTCATCATTGATGAAAATGAATATGAAAATGTGATGGACTCGCAGAATGATCTTTGCCTGAAAGAGGACATTTCGAGCTGCAAAAATCCAGCGACCAAGCTAGTCTTTGATGAACGCTTCTGCGACTGTCATCATTCTGCCAATGTGCCAAACCTGAATACCGTTGATTCCGCCAAATCTCGACCGCTGCGTCGACTAACTCAAATGCCCTATCAATTGCAACTGCCAAACAAAGCGTTAAAGACTTATTCTCCAATATCCTTCAAACAATATCTGTTGCCGTCAACTGCCGAAGCGTCTCTCCCTGGCATCAACAACCGTGCACTGTTGACCACAAATCGAGCACCAACAAATCGCATTTCCCTGACGGCAAACAACAACTTTACCAACTTTACAGTTACCCCACTAAAACACAACAAACCCGACTTGCTTGCCACTAGTAGTTGCAGCAAGAAAAGCAAAATGCACACCCTTTCTCGCTTTCACAAAGTCATTTAAAATGTCTAGTTGTCTCTTGTGCTTAAAAACAGTTTTCTCTGTGCATTTAATCGTATCGCATTTTCATGCTAATCAAAAATGGCTACGCGAGCTGCTTTTACGACTTTTTGGAGAAGGTTCTTTGGTGTGAGCCCGGCCCGGCTCATGTTTGGAGTTGTCAGTGAGAATGAGATAGCAGAGAACGAAAATTACGACGACTAAAAAAGCGGCCACTCCGTAGACCATCATCTGCTGCCAGTCAGTGGGGTTTGCTGAAATGAAAGAAATGAGCATTGAGCCAACAGATGCAACATTCTTACCGATGGCCTCTTTGCTGCACAGTAAAAACTCGTTCAAAGCCATCTTTACCGGTACTGGCATTGGGTTCGTTTGCATTTCCTCCAGGCTGAGCACGTACACGTTCTCTTCGGTGATTTGAAAGACCTGCCCGCCAAAGATGAATCCAGAACGAAGCAACATTTTGGCGCTCATTGTTTTGAATAGCTTCTCAGCCGGATCGGTGATACCGCTTAGGTCAACCTGGCGAAACTCCATTTGCTTGTCAAAAGAGTTGAATGCAAAGTAGCCTGTCTTTTGGACGCTGTTTAGCTCAGTCAAGAAGCGAGCCTGAAAGGTGTACATTGGAATCTGGTACAGAAAGACGCTGTTTTCGTTGTCAGAAAAGTACACAAAGGGAAAGGGGCTGGAGACGACTGCTTGATCCAACTCGATGGCTCGCCGCTCAACCAGATCGTAGTAGAATCCGGGAAAAGAGTTCTAAATTGTTAATAAAACTGTTGGTTCTTCAACTGTTAGTCTCACCTCTTGGTCATTAATCATAATGAAAAAAATGTTGCTGGAGCTGTTGGTAAAGAGGCCGTAGACGTTGTAAATTTGGCTGCCTCCATTCAGATACACCCCAGGAAAGTGCTTCTCCACATGGACACCTGGCTTCTTAAGGTGCAAGGAGCGGCCGTCCTGAGCCAAGTCAGTGCCAACTTGAAAGCTAAACGCTTCATTGCCCACAAACAAATCGCCCATGCCGTTCGGGTAAATGACCACTCCTTGAATTGACTGGCGGCCACTGACCACCACGTCGCAAACAGTTTCTTTCTGTCAAAAGAAGAAGCGTCAAGGAATGTTTTACTATGTGGTCTACTAACCGCAAAAGCAAAAGTTGAGGAGCAAACCAAAAACAAGATGCACGGGAAAAACATAGCGAGTTGAAAAGTAGAGTAAATAAAAAATGAATACGCTGATTCGGCATTTAAAGACAGGTCCAAGTTCCAATTTAAAACGTTCAATTTTAATTACAATTGACAACAGCTACTGTTTGCTCTCGGTAGCGGGCAGGTTGTTTTCAGTATCAATGAGCACTACTCTTATCGTCTCCTGGTCCACAAAGAGGCAGCCGCACTTGTTTGATTGTCCACAGTAGTGGGAGCTATATAGAAAAAAGTGTAACCAACTTGTCATCAAATGTCATAAAAGCTATACTGACCAGCAAAAGATTGTGGCGCATTTCTTATCAAAGTGAAAGGTAAAGCCATTCGCTGGAACCTAAAGGAAAAAAGGTGTAAAACACAAAAGCCGTAAAACCAGCTTACTACCTCATGGGCGCGGACCATGTGCGTCAATCCGTTAGTGGCAAAGAATCGATTGACGGCCTCGTCGTTAAAGAACCAGGCTGCGCCGCGCTTAATGTTCATCGCAAAACCCTCCTTGTGGGATGACTCCTCTCCAGTGTACTCGCACAACTGCAGAAACTGAGAGGGATGCAGCGGATCTGACCAGACAGTCTCCCAGACGACTGGGTTGTCCTGGTCCGGCGATGAAATGTCCAGTGGCTGATTGGCAATTTCGGCAAGTGTCGGCGCCGACTTGGGAATTCCCCCGTGGGCACAGTAGATGGCATCGTCGAGAATGGCGACCACAGGGAGGCGGTCAAAGACTTGGTTCAGCAGACTCCATATGGCCATGCCATCGTCATCATCAAACTTTGTGGTGCACTCCAGCTGAAAAGAGTACTTGATCTGGAGTTCTCTCGTCTCATGATTTCCTCGCAACAGTGTAACCTTGTGCGGAAAAAGCGCCTTTAGCGCCAGCACGTAGACGGCACACTCAAAGCTCCACTTTCCTCTATCGACATAGTCGCCGAGAAAGACGAGATTGGCCCCGGCGGGAAGGTGCCTCCAGATGACTCGCTCCATGCTGAGCAGGTCGCTCAGGTTTCCGTGAATGTCACTAATAAGACAAATCAAGTGTGAGTCGGAATAAAAGGCAGCCACTGTGCAAAACATACCCAATGATAAAGGCGGGCGAAGAGACCTCCACGCACTTGCCCTCTTTGGTGTCGAGCAGTGCCAGCACAGTGTGCGCCACCTGCTTAAACAGACCCATCAAGGTCGGGACGTTATTGGTCAGTAAGCCGTTTGGCTGGCTGACAGTGCCCTTGTTTGGCGAAAAGTCGCGAATCAGCTTGAGAAGCTTTGTGGCAAAGTGATCGGGTTTTGTAAAGTTTTCCGGTGGTCTCTTGACAGTGCTAATCACCGGCTGCAACACAGACAGCTGCTGCAGGTGGTTCATCCGGAGGACATACGGCGCCAGAATGTACTCCTTTTCCCTGCATCGAGCACAGCTGCCCTTTTGCAACTTTTTGCTGACCACATTGTTTAGCTGCTTGCCCTTGCTGGCCATCATGTTCTGCTTCACTGTCCGGGAAATGTGCGCAAAGATTGGCTTCTGAGCTCGACACAGCGCCGATGTGCCACGAAACCGTTGCGAGTTGATGGCCTTGAAGAATTCGTCATAAGTGATACCTGGAATATAAAACAATACTGGTTCATCATCATCATCATCAGCAAGCGTGTACTGACCAAATTTTCCGCCAATTTCGGAAATTTTAAATAAATTTGCGCTCTCTTTAACTTTGGCTTCGAATTCAGTCTTTCGATTCTCCAGATCGGGAAACAAATCTTGAACCAGTTTCTTGAAGTCCATCTCAAAGAGCAAGCCTTTGCTTTTGCGATCGTAAAAGCGAAAGATAAACTTGACCCTCGCCTCTCCGTGAGCAGTGTTCGGCTCCATCACCGCCAGCCCCAGAAGCAGCTCTTGAAAGGACAGGTGCCCGTTTCGCTGGTAGTTGAAAGCGTGAAAAAATCGCACCAGCCGCTGGTCGTTGTTCTCAAAGCCGTACTTGAGCATGTACTCCTTGAACGACCAGACGGTCATGGCGAAGGCAGGAAAGCAGTGGTCCACAAAGTCGGCGTAGAGGCGCTCCACGTCCTGCTCAGTGACGGAGGCGCTCTTGAGCATGGCTTCTTCGAGGTTTCGCGGTGGGTCGCGGGGCACGTAGCAAAAGGCCTGCTTCAGACTGATCTCCTGAATGCGCTGCGCCCCCGGACTGGCCGTCCACCGGCTAAACTCCAGCAGTTCCGGTCCCCAGACCTTGTCGAGCACCCCAGACTGCAGCACCGACAGGGGAATCCACTGAATGCGACCGGTGCTCTGGCAGCAGGCAAACTTTCCGCCACCACCTGCCGCCGGCACCTTCAGCTTGACGTAGTACGTTAGCCGAGTGGTAAACTCCAGCGTCTGCGGCCACTGGAAGCGAAAGACGTCAATGAGGTAGTTCTCCTCGTACGGCCTGTTCTCCTTCAGCCACCCAAAGAGCTCCAGTGAGCCGGCGCTGAGGACGATAAAGGAGCCGAGGAGGGCGCCCTCCTCCCAGGAGGTGTCAGTCGGCAGGACGGTGAAGGGCAGCCAGTGGATGCCCGTCTGCTGGGCCACCGCCATGGTCTGGTGCTTGGCGCAGACGAGCACATAGGCGGCGCAGTCGTACAGTCGCTTCTCGCTGGTCGCCCCCTCCGGGGTCAGTCGCTGGCCGTGACTGACGCCCTCTTCACCACCGGGACTGTCTGCCTTGCCGTTGGGCACCGGCATTGCTCCTCCTCCACCACCACCGCCACCGGCGCCACCCACTGTCGACTGGACTTCGGGCAACCTTGACTTGACTTTATGCGCCTCCGGTGCCTTGACGGTTTTGCCTTCAGTTTGGGTCTTTATTTGGTTCCTCAGCAGCGTTGCCGGACTAATATTGGTTAGTGAGTTGAGAATTTCTTTCCACTTCATTTTTCACAAAATGGGTGGTAGTGACGAGTTCAAACTGTCTGCGATAAATTTCCTTGTTTATAAACCTTGGGCATTCGATTTGTCAGCAAGAACTTGCAACAATGCAAACAATGCGACAGCTCTTTGGCTTTTACTTGGAATTACTTGCTGACATGTTTGCTGAAAGGTTGGCAAAAAGATCTTCAAAGAAAGATAACTGAGGAAAAGTAAAAGTGTTTTGGAGCGTAGCAAGCCTACTATACAAGCTGGAGTTCACTAAAGTGAAAAGAGGGCGAGAAATCGAAATGCTGCATAGACTGTCTTATCAATAAGTTATCAATCAAAGGTGCAACACAATCAGCGGATTAGGTAAAATTGGCTGGTTTATTCTATGAAGTAAGACGAGCGTCAGCAATGTCGCCAGGAACGCGGACTTCAAGACCATTTTCCATGGTCTTTGCACACAGGCGCACCTGACAGCCTAGTCGAGAGGTATCACACAGCTCTGGTCCCGCCATGTCGAGTAGGTCCAGCTCTTCTTCCGATGCTACATTTGGCAACTGATCAAAATCATGTTTCTGCAGTATCAAGTGGCAACTTGAACAGGCTAGTTCGCCATCACAAGAACCGAATCCGTCTATATCTAGATCATTGTCTCGCACGACGTCCAGTAGAGAGTCATTTTCCCGACCAGATGCAGTAAGCCGACTTCCATCATGAAGAATAAAGGTAACTGAAATTTTATTGCTTTGCTGTGGTTAGTGAAAAGGTGAAATAAAAAATGTCCAATTACCTTGTTTTGGATAGTAACCGACACTGCTGCTTTGTTTGCAAATTGAGTGTATTTACTTTAAAAGCCAAACATCGAGTAAGTATTCGGTAGAGCATGATTATTCTTCTGAGCGGATTTCTTTTGGACTAGAAAAACTCAAGATTTTAGTGTTTGTGTTTTGTAAACAAACACTGGCCATGTGAGTGTGTCAGACAGTGAAGCGACATTCAGCTCATTTTCCATTTAATTTCAACAATTGTTGTTCGGGCTTATAAATGATTAATCACAAACAAAAATTGCCATTTTTCCAAGCTACTTGCATTCCATGGATACAAAAGCTACCCAAAGCAGCAGCATTGCTCAAGTGAGCAACTTGATTGGCAACTCTGAGCCACACTTTGTCTACTTCTACTTGAACACGTACCAACAAGCGCTGTACTACTCATGGATCAAAGATCCCAGCCACACCAAGAACTTGGAAGAGTACGAAAAACGCCGGCAGGCGTTGGACGAGAAATTGGTCAAGTTTTTCCCGAGCAACATCGACAATGAGCTGTGCCAAACTCTACGAAACGTTGCCCGATTGTGTGCCCGAAACGTTGCTCGAGAGCTCAAGGTGACCCTCTCTTATGGGAAGGCTGAAGCAGGACAGGTGATGGCCAGTCAAGAGGGCAGCAAGGCACTGGTCAGCAGTGTTCGGGTGACTATTGACTCGCTTCAAGCTGACATGCAGATGAGCCCGACAAGACTGTGCTGCGAGACCAAGTTCAGCAATGTGGTAATGATCATAACCGCTTTCTTGATGCTCACTCATTTTTTGTAAATTACCTGTAATCACAGCCGAAACAAGATTCTCCCGAGCAGTTTACGCTACAGATCTGGCTGTTTGATGCTGCGGGAAAACAACTCGGCGATGGGCCGCTCGTCACCGTACAAGAGGATCAAATCTCCGGCGTCAACGGGTTCAGCGCGAGCACTGTCGAGCCGGGATGCAGCTCACCGCGAAGCATTCACGTCTTGGTGACCTGGCAGATTGCCGCCGTACAGCCGGCCTTTCCGCTGCTGACCGCCTTTTGGCTGCACAAGATTCCCCTCATCATCGGACACATCGGCGGAGAAACGGATGCAAACCACAACTTCTACTCTTCCCACTGGCGCCTGTTTGCTCCGGGCTATCGAGCCTGTGTCGCTGACTGGCGTCGCTGGCCAGGCACTTCCGGACTGGCCTGTCAGGTGATGCACTCCCTACAAAAGATGTACTTTCTACTGCACGAAGCAGCGCAAACCGATCTTTCGCTTCGAGTGCTAGTCACCTTCTGTCGGGAAACACTTGCAAGCACCTCCAGTGAAGACAAGCGTCTCGTTCAGCAGATCGTTTCCGACACTGCTTTCACTCGATTGCTCTGCAACAACTTGAGCCTCTACCACAATCAGATCCGAGTCACCGGGCAAGTGACGGTGCTCAAGTGGCTGGCCAAGTTCACCACCAGGTGTGACATTCAAACGCTCTTCTTCCTGTTCAAGTACAACGAGCAGGTGGTTTGTCACAGTGAACACTATGGCAAGGTTGATCCGAATTTGCTGGCGGCAATTGGCAATCTCAATGCAGTCCTGAAGAAGCATGCCCAGCAGTTGGATGCTAGCCTGGAGGTTGCCGACATTACCCTCGCGTACACTGACGACAAGGGACGAGTTCGAAATGATCAGGGTGAAATGCGCAAGCTTCGTGGCATCAAGCGACGCCAAAATGGTGCTCTCGTGGTCCCAAGTGTTCCACAGCTGTTGCAGCATATGGGAGAACTTCCCAGCGACCTTGTCGGGCGCATCTCGCGGTACCTAATTGCCCAGAGTGTTGAGATGGACAAGCGAATAGCAATTGCCCTGTTGTGATGCCAATTCAGGGCTATTCAAGTTTCAGTGTTCTTGCATTTCTGCATGTACAAAACAGATTTTTTTTCAAGTAAAACTCACTGCCAAATTCTTTAGCTTGCACCCGGCGTGAGGGCGGTGCGATCGACATGCCGCAAACAGTCATGCGCTCCATCGCTCTTGTTTCAGCGTGTTTTCGCTCGCTCGCTCTCTGTCAGCTCAGCTGTACTACAGACTGTTGCAATCTTTAGCGCCTGCCAGGCTGCTGCACAACAAGTGACAGACTTTGGGAATATTCTTGTTCCACTATTGACTTCAAACATGGCCTCTCTTGACGAAGCTGAGCTCCTGAGCGCCAACGAACTATCGGACATTCAAATTCGACGACGACTGACGCAAGAGTTCAACTTCAACTGTGGACCAGTCAATAACACCACTCGAAAAGTTCTTCTGAAGAAACTCGAGCGTCTCGAGAGTAAACGCAATTCTTTTCAAGACAGTGTCAGTTCTCCTGCTACGGCTGATGACGGTGAAAAAGAAAAGGAAAACTTTATTGAAAGAATAAATGTTTCACCGCCAAAACTCGGCAAAAACTTGAATGAAGTTTTTGACCAGAGTTTTGGAAAAGAAGACAACGAAGAGCAAACTTCAAAGCAAAGCCCTATTGCTAAATTGCCTCAAATTTACACAACACCAAAGAAATCAGTAAGTGTCTCTTACAAGATGCTTGAAACATATCTAACAAATGCATTTTTTCCCAGGAATCGCCCACTAAATAAAGGAAAGAAAATCGGTCAGAATTAATGAAACCTTCACCAATATTACCACGGCGAGTAACTCAGTCAATATGAGGAGGATAACGGCCACCTTTTGCAAAGTTCAGACTTGTCTCCAACAGTCTCAAGCAATGAATATTTCAAGCGACCCCAGTGCAGACCGCCGATAAGGCGATCCACTAACTCTCAATCGACCTACGAGTTGGACGACTCAAAAACACGCCGCTCACCTGCGATCAGTTCAATGTCGGCTCTTTTCACGTCTCCCTATTTCCTGGTTACCATTGCCGTTATAATCGCCTTTCTGGTCTTCTTTTACATGTACCTTTTCTGAGTTTACAGCCTCAAAATGAACCTTTCAAAACATTAGCAGTTTGATTATTTCTTCAATAAATTAAAGCATTGTAATGGTTACATGTAAGCATAGTTGCTGGACAACCCAGCTCATTGACTTGACCTGCGTCGCCTCTGAAATGCTCTTTATCTTGGTCCAATCAGTGTATCGAATCACAAGTGACGCTACCGGAGTACAAGGCACCATTGTGGGGCGATTGACCGAAAGAAAGAAAGAAATGCCGAGAAATGCGGAGATTCAAGCTCCGGACCTGTGCTCTTCAATGAATTCCGTACTCATTTGGGCTTTCTCCCCTCAAAGTGTACAGGCAAGTGGAAAGAGTGCATTTATAAGCGCTAGAGGACTTATCCTCGAGGGCTACTTCTGCGCAAAGGCAAGCATCACCTCGAGTCGCCTGCACTTGATCCAAGCACAGCTGATAAGATCAGCTTTTCCCATGAGACTTCTAAAACGGTCATAGATTTTGCGGAAGGCGCTTGCACGTTTTTTAGAAATTGTGCGCGAGCGAAAAACAAAACGTCGCTCGCAACAAAAAGCCTTCTAGTCTTCGAAATTCTCCCGACGATAAACATGGCTTCTAGTACAACTGAGTCTCTGGGCCGGAAGAAGACTCGCTCCTGCATCTATTCTGGTAAGTTTTCCCTTTTCCACTGATGAGATTTACTAGCCTTAAAAACTTCCCCCTCGTTGCAGGCTCTTCTCGTGTAGACAACTCGGTCAAATCTCTGCGCGAGGCATCGTTTTCAGTCGTTTCGCAAAACATTCTCCGCTACCGCAATAGCTCTCCCGAGCACTTCACCACTTTGGAGCCAATTTTGAAAAAGTTGCGAATTGGAAAACTTCAACAGTTCCTGGCCTACAACCCTGATCTCTCTCATCAATGCGACCATCTTTTCTCTATATTCTGCTACGCAGAGTTTAAGCATTTACAAGCACTCTCATTTGAGAATATCGTCAAGCAGCTTAAAAAGAGCAAGTTTTATCAAGTGCACAAAGACATCTTTGACAATTTTAACGAGAGTTGGGCACAGCTGTACACGCTGCTTCACGAGGAGCAAAAGTATCGCTTGCAACAGATCAATGACTCGATCCAAAAAAGCAACAGCACCAAGAAGGAGCATGTGCGTAAAGCTGTGGTTATCGATGCCTCTCATGGAGAGCTTTCATCGCCAGGCAAGGTGCAAATCTCTACAGTTTCCTCCAGTACTTCTAAGCAGTATGTGCCAAAGGTCAAGCAGGTCAGTGGAAACATGAAGAAAGCCTCCGTTCCTCTGGTGCAAGTCAAGCCCAAGGCTCCGTTGATGCGCAAGTGCCTGAACATCAAGAAGCGCTATAGTGATATACTTAAATGATTATCAACTTAATGCATGTGATATAATTTTCCAAACATGATTTGTCAAAGCTCAAATGATATTATTAAACAGATGATGGTATAAAAAACGATGTATGTACATGTTTGTCTGGTCAATGACCAGTGGTCATAAATAACTCAATGTCTATAAAACAAGAAGAGACTAGAAACACTTGATTGTGGCGGGATTAGTAGTCCAAACTAGAGAATGGTTTGCTGTATTGGCTGGCTGACGTAGTGGTGGTTTATTTGCGTGCACGAGTGTTTCAAGGAGCCATTAGACTGAACTTCGCGGTGCTTCACCACAACTTGGTCTAAATTGTCGTAGTGCATTGTCAGGTCTGGTGATACCTCCAGCCCTTCTTCACGCTCCTCGTCCTCTTCAGGCAGTGAGCAATGGTTTAGGTTTTGCATGCTAATCATTTCAACCGGTCCATGTTCAGCTGGTATCGTCAACGTCCCGGACGGAGCTGGCGGATCGCCTTTTGCCGACGCCACAGCAGCAGAGTTGTTGTTCTGCTCGTCCATCATTTGGACCGTTTGCTGTTGCATGACCACAAAGCCTCCATTTGCGCTGTCATCATTCATCTTCAAGTAATCCTCGGCGTACCCACTCGTCATTGAGGTCATCTTCAGGTAGTCTTCAGGTAAATTACTGAAAATCTGCTGGTTCATTTCAGAGTACGGATTGTTGAGATCAATGTAGTGCTACAAACAACGAAGTTGTAATTTGTATTGAGATGTTTTAGGGAACCTAAAAGTGTTTACCTGTCGCACTTTGTCGTCCATTAGATCGCCAATAATCGTGACAATCTCGCCAAAATCTGGTCTCTCATTTGGACTGGCAGCCCAGCACTTAGACATGAGGCCATATCTGAAAAGGACAGTTAATAGTAAAAATAGAACAATGACTAAAATGTACTCACATTCTATCAGAAGCAAATTCAGGTTTCTCCATTCGGTAGCCGGCTTTGAGACGCTTATAAAACTCTTCATCAATTTCAATTCCTGGATACGGGTTTTTGCCAAGAGTGAAAATCTCCCACAGCAGAATGGCAAAAGACCAGACCTTTAGTAGAGAAAAATACAACATTCAAAGAAATGAAAAAGTCTCGCTAAAAGCTTACATCGCTTTTTGAAGTAAATATTTTGTCACTGATTGACTCAATAGCCATCCATTTGATCGGCAAAGGTCCGTTGTCTTTCTTTACGTAGTTGTCGTACTTGTACACGTCCTTGGCTAGGCCAAAGTCGCAAATCTTTACCACATTATTGCTAGCCAAAAGTACGTTTCGTGCTGCTAAATCCCGGTGTATAAGCTGAATGAAAAAAAAAGTTGATTAGTGATAAAGTTGCAAAGACCGAGATCACTTACCTTTCGAGAAGTCAAGTACTCCATTCCACGAGCGCACTGAAATGCAAAGCAGATCAAATCTGAAGTGCAAACCCTCCGCTGAGATCGTTGCTTGCGGAAGGTGAACGAGGTCGTAAACGAATTGACGCCACTGACATAGTTGTGATTGTAGTAGGCCAACTGGGAGACACGACCACCACCGCCAGCAAGACCATTGCCATTAGTGTTAATGTAATCATTGATCAGTACGGGAGAGTGTGGCGTGGTGGGAGAGGAAGGCGTTGAGGGCACACTCTGCATGTCGCTGTTCACATGGGAAAAGTCCACATTCTGGTAATCCAGCTGACTGTAAAGTGGAAAATGGTGGTAGTGATTAAAAGTGTGAAAACTGTACCAGTGTTTAACTCTCACTTACCCTTCATCGAACCCCGGCTCAAGCTCGTTGATAAATGTTTCTCGGTTTGAGAGGAGAAAGTGTCGCAAGTTTCCAAACTCGCAGTACTCGACAATCACCAACAGTTCGCCTTTGACTATGTTCTTGGTAACTGCTCCGAGCAGATTGACGATGTTTAAATGCCGTCCGAGGTGGATCAGAATCTTCAGTTCAGCCATCAGCGCTTTTCGCTGATTGGTATCAGCACGCTCTAAACACACACACACACGAGTATAAGTGAGCTGAAAAGTTGTGTAAACTGTAAGCATTACCTTTAAGCATTTTCACAGCAACCGTAGTGGAAGAGTTTTCATTTTCAAGTCCAATGGCTTCAGCCTTTACCACCCGGCCAAAGGCGCCCTGACCGAGAGTTCGACCGAGGCGAAGGCGCTCTTTGGGAAACTCAAATCGCGAATCATACGGCAAGAGATCAATCTGCTCATCGAGCGGCATCTCTGGATTGAACAGCTCCATTTGGCCGTTCTCAAAGATCTTTGAAGAGAAAAACTCCAGATCCCTTTTGGCCAACTGTTAAAACATAAAAATAATAGTAGCATCAGTGCATAAAGAAAAGTGCATCGGTACCTTTGCTTCTCGACTTCGCTTGCCAATGCACAGTGCCATCAAAAGCATTGTGAAGGCAATGAGAGACAGAAAGATGATGACGATAATTTCGCTTATCTGTATAGTGTCCTCAAAACCATCAGTTCCCTTGACCTTCAGCAGAGTACGCCTGGCAATGCTTCCTGCACGGTTCCCTGCGCGGCATTCATAGGTGCCCGCATCTTTGCCCAGCAAGCGCGAAAAGATTAGCCGCTGACCGCGATCTTCAGTTCGAATGCCCGAGTCTGCTTGGTGATGATCTCCCTGTCATCTCGGTACCATGACAAAGCAGGCGTTGGACGACCGTTTATGTAGCAGCGAAGCTCAAACTGCGAGTTGTACTCCTTTTCAATGATCTCATTGTCCAAATTGGTGTCTACAAACGAAGGCGAAGATACATCTGAAAAATTGAAAAAAATTAGCAATTAAAAAAGCATACCCACCACTATTTCCAGCAGTACTCACTTTTGACAGTCAGGTAGATGTGCTTGCGTTCACTTTCTCCACTCCTTCGAGTAGCAGCACATTCAAATATGGACGAATCGTTTATTTGAACCAGGCGCAGCAGAATTGATGACGAGAGTGAAAAGGTGTTATTGCTAGTTGTGGTTTCTGATTTATGACCTGTGAAAAATGGTAGTAATTGCTTAACAACAAAATGTCTAGATTACAAAATGGTACTTACTGAGCTGATTAGGCACGGTGACCCAGTGCACTTGTTCATACTCAATGATACTGGCCTTGCAAGTGATAACAATGGTATCGTTAATGGTGGGCTCATCGGTGGACGAAGTCACCGAGAAGGTCTCCTCCGAGTCCATCACCAGAAACGGCATCTGATAATGCTGAACTGTTTTGTATTTGTTTTGGGCCGAGCAACGGTACACTCCAGCTTGATGAGCAGTGCCAATTTGCAGAACCGATTCATTAAGGTAGTGCTGCTGATGAAGTTGTGTTTTTGTCAGATGAACTATCACTTTATTAGAGGTTAAAATGGCGTCAAAAGGCAGTGGAATCCATCGGGTGTCATTGTCGCTGTAGTACTGCCCTTCACTTGAGGCGTTCAGGCAAGATGCTGGGTTGAGTGGATCACAGGGCAACCAGGACCACCAGGTCTCCCCAACTGGATACGAATAGCTTTTGCAGGATATTTCATAACTCTGGTTCAGAGTGTAAAACTTGTGTTCATTCTCCAGCACCAGTTCAGGCTCTCCGGAGATGTACATTGTGAAAGATATGTTGGCTGATGCAGTGGAGGAGTTGCCAACCTAGAAAAAAGATCGTTTTAAATAAGTTTTGCGAAGGGACCACCAAAAACCTACCAAGACGTACTCGCCACTATCCGACGAGACAGTGCTTGGAATGAAAAAGGAGATCTGCGTAATCATGTCGGAGAAGGTCTCTATTTGATAGTGCGATGTGTTCAGCTGTAGTTCCTCTCTGTCTTTGTACCATGTCAAGTTGAACAAGCTAATGTCAGGGTAGGCGTTCACTAGGGTGACAAACCGAAAATCTTCGCCAGCATCTCGGACAAATGGCAAGCTGGTGTTCAGTTCGGTTGTGAAGTTTATTGCCGGCGGTAGGTACTTGTCTGCAAATGGCAAATGGGCCGTTAGAAAGCTAGCGAATAAATGAACTGTTTGATGTTATTACCGAGAATGATGATTCGCTTGGTAGTGTAGAAAATGCGATTGTTACCATCGACGGCATTGCATCGGTATTCTCCCTCATCCGCAGTGGTGGCATTGGCAACAGTCAGGTTAACCGACACTGTGTCGTAGCTGTTGCCGTTGACGTTAATTCGCTGCGTATCAATTCTCGATTGCGTGATTCGCTTGCTCTAAATAGACAAACACAAGAACATTGCACAAATACTCGAGTCAGAATTCAGCACTTACGGCGGCATTTTTGTTTGGATAGATCCAGTGAATGACAATGATGACGCCAATGTCGATGTGAACAAAACACCTCAGAGTAAAAGTTTGGTTCTCTAAAATTTGCCTTGCATTGGTGTCGTCGATCATCGGGTGAATATCACTTGGAAGAACTGAGACAATGGAAACAGAAAACATACGTTCAGGTTATTAAAAATCAAGCCAAAACAAAACTTTCTGTAAAAAAATAGAAACGACAGAATTTCGAACTTTTGAGCTGCCGTTAGCTTACGTCATCGCAAAAACGGCAGACTTTTCTTCTTATGGCTGGTGTTTTTACAAATTGCAAGTCATTTCTTGGGAAATCTCCTTCTAAGCCCAGCTATGGATCGCAATACTCAGCCTTCATTTAAGCCAAACACTTTTATTGGATACCAAGACAACTGGAAGAAACAGATGTTTCATCATCGCCCCGCTTATAGTGCTCCACCAGGCCAAAACACGGTTTATCGACCTCGCGCCCGATTTCCGTCTTCCCAACAAGCTTCTGTAAACTCGTGCGGCAATACACTGCAGCACTATGGTAATCCACTGGGACAGTATTCTCCGAGACCATTCTCACCTTTGAGCAAACAGCAACAACAATCAGTCGTTGAGAAGGTGAAAATTCTGGTCAATGAAAACCGAAGCAGCCTCGACAACACCGACTGCCCACCAGGACACCTTCTGCAGGACACGTGGACCTTTTGGTACCTTCGCTTGCAGGACAACTTCTCCTGGGAGAAGTCGCAGTTGCCAATCGGCAGCTGCAGCAGTGTGGAGCAGTTTTGGAGCATCTACGATCAGATAGTGTCTCTCGCTGAGGCTCCCTCTGGCTGCAACTATTCGCTGTTTAAGAAAGGAATACGCCCTGTTTGGGAGGATCCGATGAATCAGCATGGTGGCCGCCTGGTGTTTACCATTAAGAAGGACAAACTGGACTACAAGCTTTTCGTGGAGAAAATGTGGTTCGAGTTCTCCATGGCCGTGGTGGGCAATGTTCTTCCTGATGTTTCCGAACAGATCTGCGGAATCTGCGGGGCCAACCGCAATCAGATGGTCAAAATTGCCATTTGGACTCGCGAGCGTAAAAAGCACGAAGAGATAAGGCAGATCGGTAAGCAATCTTCTATTCAATTTTAGCGTGTGTGTGTCTAGCTAAACTATCGCATTTTCCTCTTCCAGGTCTCTATTTCAAGAAGCTTATCGACTACAAGCAGCCAGTGCCTTACGAGGCAAACATTAATGTGAACACAAAGCTTGGCAGCGTTCATTCCCAGACCAAAATTCTCTTTGAAGTTTAACACACCTTGAGCACACCTGCCACTCACTATACTATTTTGTAAATACCATTTTTCCTCACTACTGTGCTCACTACAGCACAACATGTAAGCGCGTTTACAACAACTTCTACCTATAAATACCTGTAAAAAAGAGAAAAGCAGCACTTACATGACCAGTGAATGTTGACTGCCGTAGTTGAGCTGATGCCGTCCATCTCGTAGTGACATTGCAGTAAATTCGAGTCAGAGTCCCAGCGAGCCAGCTCAAAGTAGAAGCCTTTCTTTGGATTGTACGAGATGCCCAGCGTCGCGTTTGGCTTGATCTCCTGTGGTGCTTCCCCCTCCTTTGTCTGCATTTTCAGCAGTCGGACGGTGGCCTTTGAGAAGGTGGGACGACAGGGAATGGTAGCGGGGTGGTGCTGAAAGAGGGCAATGAAGAAGAACTCGGTCTGCCCCTCAAAGGGCACCATCAGGTTGTAGATGTCATTGACGAAGATGTATATCGTGTCCATCATATGGGGGGCCATGGAGGGGATCACGTGGTCGCTGAAGGGCGCAGAGAGCACGTTCTCACTGATGGGGTGGTAGTTGAAAAACTGCGCTGAGGAGTTGCCCGACTTGGAGTTGCTCATGTTGTACTGGCAGACGTAGGAGCCCGTCATGTCGAACTTTGCGACGTGAATGATCGCCTCTGTCCAGCAGCGAGAGGGCGAAAAATCGATTTGCGATGTTGTGCGGTCACAATTTGATGTGACAGTCAAGTTGTCGTAATGCGAATTGTATTCGACCTGTAAATCAGTCAGTCAGTCAATTGGTGGCAAATTGATCGCTTAAAAAAGTGGCAATTACCCAGTTGGGGTGATTATGGGGAAATATCCACACCATCGGCCTTTGGCCGGTGCATCGCAGGTGAATGGTGCTTTCAGAGGGAATGTCGATGGTGTCACCGATGAGGGTATGTGAAACTAGGGTAATCTTCGGCGGAATCATCGTCAAAGGCATAAAAACACCGACAATCGGCGTTTCGGTGGTTGTTGGTACGTCATCTTCACCTCTTGACACACCAAGAAGCAGAGAAGCAACGAAAAGACGGGCAATGACAGAATTAAAACTATCGATGAAAGCCATTACTCTAAAAGGAAAGAGAAACGAGGATTCATTTGCTGATTCAGTGGTGACCATTCATTGTGTTATATAGTGAAGAATGCACCAACTGTTGGAACACAGTTGACTGCCAGTTCATTTGTGGATCATGTGTCGTGTGAAAGTCCGGTTAAAGGTTAATTCCGGCGAGTTCAGGTGAGTGTTGGCACTGGACGGTGACAATGATGGGGTGCTGAACAGCTTTTTGTGTCGGATGCAATGGGAATATTGCCAACAAAAGGGAGAGAAACAAAAAAATTAAAAAAATGTGAACACGATAAAGAAGCAAGTGACTTTGACCAGTCACAGAACAGGCCTGCGAACACATTGGGTGACTAGCGGTCGAAAAGAGAGAGAGAGAGAGAGGGAGGAGGAAAGTGAGGGGATGTTGTCGTCGTGTAAATGTGTCTGTCTCTGTATGTGTGCTTACTTATCACTCGGCCTCATCATCCGCATGTTAGAGGAATTGCACTGTGTGAGTCAACCACTGTGCGGGGGACACACTGCCTCTGAGAGCACCACATACGCCCCAATCAGTGGACTGTAATCAGAACTGTGACTGGCAGTGCAGCGGGCGGAAATGGCTGTGACAGCAGTGCCCTCTCCTTTTCAACTACTCTCTCCTGCTCTAATCAACATCCGGACTAACGGAGCATGAGCCAGTGCAGATTAGAGAAAGAGGAAGCAGGGTAGAGTCGGGGGAAGAAGAAGAAGAGGAAAAAAGAAAAAGATGAAAAGCCACTGAAAGAGAAAAGAATTGCTTCGACAGATCCTGCCGAATGCATTACATGGAAAAACAAAGTGAGTAGAGACCAACTACACATCTACACTACACATCACTTGGAGGGGATGCTGAATTAGCAAGTGACAACAGGTAGAGGAGGAAAATGATCGATTAAATATTGCAACTGCACTGCAACTGTCCCCTAAATGGGTCAACACTCGGCTAGGGCTGACAGGACTACTGTGCAATTAGAACTGTAATGACACAGGTGGGAAAGTGGCACAGTGTGGTGGCCCTAGGAGAGAGAAAGAGAGGAGAAAAATGATGGCCAGTGTGTCCAGTGAAGCGTGGCTTCGCAGCCGACACTCACTGTCAGAGTTCAAGGGGAATTGCAAGCTGTGTTTTTTCTCTCAGGCGCATCACAAGCTCCTTCGGAAGAATGCTTTCGAACCAAAAGAAAAAATTATTCTGAATAATGCTTTGCATAAAAATGGAGATTTTTTCTATAGTTAAATTATTAAAGTTAACTGCTATTTTTACATACATAAAAACCAAAAAAGAAAAAGAAGCTTTTAGCAGTATCGATTTGCTTGATCAATTTTGATGGCCAATTTGAGCGACTACTGGAAACCCAGCAAAATGACTAATACTAGATTGAAAAGTCAGCAGAATTCTCGATAAAAACGATAGCATATAAACTAAAGGAAATGAAATTAATCTCAAAATGCTGCAGTTGAGAGCTGCTTCATGGCTGATTAGCCACTACAGTATCTGTCAGTAATCAATTATTTAGAAAAAGAATTTTAAAATTTTAGCAAAATCTTCAGGAAAAAAAGTGCCAATGCACCTTAGTAGTTTCTTTTTAAATTTAATGTATTCCAACAGAAGAAAGTACACTCTTTGTACTGTTGGTAACTGGATGAAAAGTATGAGAAAATTGACGGACTTTGGCAGACAGAAGGTCGCCAAAGTTCTATAAAAGTGCTCCATCTGAAACAATTTTAGCAGTCAAACAGATTGGTTCGGCATTTTCAAAATTTACATCAGTTGAAAAACTTCAAATACATCAATGGCCACTTTTAAAAATTCCGCTTTTTTGTTTGGCGCTCAACAGTTCTTTGTTGCATTTGTGTTTTTTCTGCTAATTTTGCAGCTGCACTTTCTCAACGCATCCACCGTCGGTGATGTTACAGAGTTTCAAGAGCAGCCCAAACAAAGTGCTGAGGCGATAAAGAAGCTTTCTCGCTTTGGAAGTTTGTACCGCTCATCAGGTGAACTTTCCGATGATCGCACACTTTTTGAAAGTCTTTTTGGAGGCAAACAAGCAACAGTGCCACTGCATCTCGATGTGAACAGTGAAATGACTGGCAAAGCCAAAAAGCTCATCTCTTGGATTCGCAGGCAGAGTCTTCAGGACAGCAGTTTGGAGGATGCAGACAAGACTGATGCCCCAGAAAATAGAGGAGCTGCAAAGGCAGGACTGCCAAAAATGGCTAAACGGGTTATGAACTGTAAACCTTTGAAAGAACAGTTCAAAGAGTTTCGCGGTAAGTAGTGAATAAATCACTGATTGACCCTCTTGCTACTAAATCTTCTTTCTCTCGTTGCTGCAGGAGAAGTTTTCAAGAAGGGGGACAATTCATTTAAGAACAATCTTCGCGATTTCCTTGCCAACTGCAATAACAATGACGGCATTCGATTTTAAGTACCTGAACATATAAAATTAATGAACACACACTTTTCACAATCATGACCCGCCTGAGATATTCAACATGTTTTGCGTCGTAGACAAACAAAATATCTAACTCCTAATGTTTCTAAACCCCATTCCCTTACTTTTTAACCAATTTATTGCACTTATGTGCATTTTCAGCAACTCCTTCAAAAAAATTTTATTTTTAAACTAAATCGTTTCAATTAATACGGTTTTACTTATAATAATAAAAAAATGATTTCAATTTTACAATTCTGCCGCTTTTTTTCTTATTCCATCTCCACTGCTTTGAGCAATACCTGAAGTATAAAACTTATTTATCTACAGTTTTAAAATAATCATTTAGGATTACTGCTCTTGATGACGTTCAAATGCATTGACGCACTTTATAAGTTAGGGCGGACAAAAATGAATTTTTTATATTTTAAAACAAGGGCTCAGTCGAGCTCGCTTCGCTCACTCCTACCTTAACTATGCACCGCTAACATTTCGTAAAAGTTTGGCCAGCGGCTCACCCTGACGACACTTGGGCACTGTGAACGCCCACCGACTCGGGCCCTGCTCGCTCCGCTCGCGAGACCCGAGTCGGTGGACGTTCACAGTGCCCAAGTGTCGTCAGACCTCGCCGCTTTGCGCTGTGCACTACTACTTTTTTGCACAGTTGTGCTCTCATTGTTTTTTTTCTAAATCTAAGATCTTGGTAAAATTTAATCAGTTAAGCAACGGCTCACCCTGGCGTCACTTGGCTCACCAAGAACGCCCGCCACTGACCTCGCGAGCGGGAGGAGCAAGGCCCTGTCGGCGGACAGCTTTTTGTGTCGGATGCAATGGGAATATTGCCAACAAAAGGGAGAGAAACAAAAAAATTAAAAAAATGTGAACACGATAAAGAAGCAAGTGACTTTGACCAGTCACAGAACAGGCCTGCGAACACATTGGTGACTAGCGGTCGAAAAGGAGGAGAGAGGAGGAGGGAGGAGGAAAGTGAGGGGATGTTGTCGTCGTGTAAATGTGTCTGTCTCTGTATGTGTGCTTACTTATCACTCGGCCTCATCATCCGCATGTTAGAGGAATTGCACTGTGTGAGTCAACCACTGTGTGGGGGACACACTGCCTCTGAGAGCACCACATACGCCCCAATCAGTGGACTGTAATCAGAACTGTGACTGGCAGTGCAGCGGGCGGAAATGGCTGTGACAGCAGTGCCTCTCCTTTTCAACTCTCTCTCCTGCTCTAATCAACATCCGGACTAACGGAGCATGAGCCAGTGCAGATTAGAGAAAGAGGAAGCAGGGTAGAGTCGGGGGAAGAAGAAGAAGAAGGAAAAAAGAAAAAGATGAAAAGCCACTGAAAGAGAAAAGAATTGCTTCGACAGATCCTGCCAAATGCATTACATGGAAAAACAAAGTGAGTAGAGACCAACTACACATCTACACTACACATCACTTGGAGGGGATGCTGAATTAGCAAGTGACAACAGGTAGTGGAGGAAAATGATCGATTAAATATTGCAACTGCACTGCAACTGTCCCCTAAATGGGTCAACACTCGGCTAGGGCTGACAGGACTACTGTGCAATTAGAACTGTAATGACACAGGTGGGAAAGTGGCACAGTGCGGTGGCCCTAGGAGAGAGAAAGAGGGGAGAAGGATGATGGCCAGTGTGTCCAGTGAAGCGTGGCTTCGCAGCCGACACTCACTGTCAGAGTTCAAGGGGAATTGCAAGCTGTGTTTTTTCTCTCAGGCGCATCACAAGCTCCTTCAGAAGAATGCTTTTGAACCAAAAGAAAAAATTATTCTGAATAATGCTTTGCATAAAAATGGAGATTCTTTCTTTAGTTAAATTATTAAAGTTAACTGCTATTTTTACATACATAAAAACCAAAAAAGAAAAAGAAGCTTTTAGCAGTATCGATTTGCTTGATCAATTTTGATGGCCAATTTGAGCGACTACTGGAAACCCAGCAAAATGACTAATACTAGATTGAAAAGTCAGCAGAATTCTCGATAAAAACGATAGCATATAAACTAAAGGAAATGAAATTAATCTCAAAATAAAATGCTGCAGTTTAGAGCTGCTTCATGGCTGATTAGCCACTACAGTATCCATCAGTAATCAATTATTTAGAAAAAAAATTTTAAAATTTTAGCAAAGTCTTCAGGAAAAAAAGTGCCAACGCACCTTAGTAGTTTCTTTTTAAATTTAATGTATTCTAACAGAAGAAAGTACACTCTTTGTACTGTTGGTAACTGGATAAAAAGTATGAGAAAATTGACGGACTTTGGCAGACAGAAGGTCGCCAAAGTTCTATAAAAGTGCTCCATCTGAAACAATTTTAGCAGTCAAACAGATTGGTTCGGCATTTTCAAAATTTACATCAATTGAAAAACTTCAATTACATCAATGGCCACTTTTAAAAATTCCGCTTTTTTGTTTGGCGCTCAACAGTTCTTTGTTGCATTCGTGTTTTTTCTGCTAATTTTGCAGCTGCACTTTCTCAACGCATCCACCGTCGGTGATGTTACAGAGTTTCAAGAGCAGCCCAAACAAAGTGCTGAGGCGATAAAGAAGCTTTCTCGCTATGGAAGTTTGTACCGATCATCAGGTGAACTTTCCGATGATCGCACACTTTTTGAAAGTCTTTTTGGAGGCAAACAAGCAACAGTGCCACTGCATCTCGATGTGAACAGTGAAATGACTGGCAAAGCCAAAAAGCTCATCTCTTGGATTCGCAGGCAGAGTCTTCAGGACAGCAGTTTGGAGGATGCAGACAAGACTGATGCCCCAGAAAATAGAGGAGCTGCAAAGGCAGGACTGTCAAAAATGGCTAAACGGGTTATGAACTGTAAACCTTTGAAAGAACAGTTCAAAGAGTTTCGCGGTAAGTAGTGAATAAATCACTGATTGACCCTCTTGCTACTAAATCTTCTTTCTCTCGTTGCTGCAGGAGAAGTTTTCAAGAAGGGGGACAATTCATTTAAGAACAATCTTCGCGATTTCCTTGCCAACTGCAATAACAATGACGGCATTCGATTTTAAGTACCTGAACATATAAAATTAATGAACAAACACTTTTCACAATCATGACCCGCCTGAGATATTCAATATGTTTTGCGTCGTAGACAAACAAAATATCTAACTCCTAATGTTTCTAAACCCCATTCCCTTACTTTTTAACCAATTTATTGCACTTATGTGCATTTTCAGCAACTCCTTCAAAAAAATTTTATTTTTAAGCTAAATCGTTTCAATTAATACGGTTTTACTTATAATAATAAAAAAATGATTTCAATTTTACAATTCTGCAGCTTTTTTTCTTATTCCATCTCCACTGCTTTGAGCAATACCTGAAGTATAAAACTTATTTATCTACAGTTTTAAAGTAATCATTTAGGATTACTGCTCTTGATGACGTTCAAATGCATTGACGCACTTTATAAGTTAGGGCGGACAAAAATGAATTTTTTATATTTTAAAATTAAACCTACCGCGACACCTACTGGAAAATCAAAGTTATTTGGTTATTCTCAATCCTGAAAGCACACTCACGGTGCAAATAGAAATCAACACACGTGCGCCGGTGTTTACGTTAATTTACCTTGTGTTTATTACCTTTTTTAGCATTTAAAACTTCATATCAACGAGTCCATGAAGGTATGACAGGTTTTACTTTTAAAAATTGCTTATCTATAACATTAGTTTCTTTACAGGCTTCGGGCTTTTCAATTGAAATACACAAGTTGTCTGAAGAAGAATTAGTGTTTGACGTTAGAGGATACCACGTTTCTTTTGCCAATGCCATTAGAAGAATCTTGTTGGCTGAAATTCCGTCGATGGCAATTGAAAATGTAGAACTATACAACAACACAAGTGTGATGCACGATGAGTTTCTTGGACTGCGACTTGGACTCATTCCAATCAAGGTTGATGCTAAACAGTTTGAATTCCAAAAAGGTGCGTGTTGTTTTATCTCTTTCATAAATGTTGTCAATAACGTAAATTTTTAATTTTTTACAGGACAAGTTAATACGGAAAATAATACTATAATCTTCCAGCTGAACGTTCGTAATTTACCAACTGCCAAGGAGAACCTTCATGTGTACAGTCGTGATCTTGAGTGGCAGCCTCTTGGTGATCAGAAAGAAACTTTTCCCGACGGAATTGCACCAGTTGATGGGGACATTCTTATTGCCAAGTTAGCTCCAAGTCAGAAAATTGAAGCCACACTATACTGTCGCAAAGGAATCGGTAAAGATCATGCAAAGTTTTCCCCAGTAGCTGGGTGTTTTTATCGCCACTTGACAACGTTTGACTTGGCAAAAGACAAACCTCTAACTGCTGAAGAAGTTGAAAAGCTAAAGACATGTTTCCCTAAAGGACATTTTAAGTTTCCTGGAGACTCGACGTCAGATTATGACAATGAAAGAGTGAAATCTTTACAAATTGTTAACAATCGATTAGAATCTAGTGAGCTTACCTTTAAGAGTTGTCCCAGTTTGGAGGAGAAGCTTCTCATTACAACGTCTGATGATACTTTGACATGTAAGTTTTTTATCTCTCTAAACTAGTGCCATGATCCTAAACTGTGCATTTTTTTGCAGTTACTGTCGAATCGATTGGAATGGTACCAGCTTACGAATTAGTTCTTGATGCCATTGACACTCTTCGCAGTAAATGCTCTCGATTTCAAAAAATGGTTTCCAAGAAACGTCGTTCGTAGTGCTAAAATAAACGTTTTAAAAACTTTTAATATCGGAAGCTAAGGAGTATATACAAATTGACTGGCCGTTAGAGGTTACAAAATGTACTTGGTGTGCTTTCCAGTGGCCACTAGTTCATTGTTTTTGTCTTGGTTGTAGATGTTTGCCGTCAGGAAGGCCATTTTACGACCAACTCGAAGTGTTTCAGTCTCCATTCGAATTCGCTGACCATCTTTGACTCCAGATATGTAGGTCATGCTTAGATCAATACTAACAGAAGTCGGAACCTCCTTTCCATCGGCGAGAAAATGCGAATTCAAAGCTAGTGTTGACAGATGGTCAAACAAAGTGGCCATGAATCCGCCGTGCAGAGTGCCTACAATATTACATTCGGCGGAAGTAACTTTCATATCGGCCAGCAGTTTTCCCTTGAAAACATCGCCAATTTCAACCTAAATTCAAGGTGAAGGTTAGAGCTAAGCAAGTTGGGAGAACAGTGCTAACCATATGGAGGACACGATTGAAGGTGCCGTGTCAACGGCTAGTCGGTACATAGCAATCACTTGACTTCGAAGGGACATCTTCAGCGCGGTCTTTGGGAGATTTAATGTTGCAGAAGTAAAAGCTGGTCAACACAAACACAAACAAACCGGTGAAAGTTTGCGCATGTGCAGTGAGGCCAGCGAACCAGTAACAAAACCAAATCGAACTTCATTTGATCTCCCGTCGTCAGCTGATCAAGATCGTCATGAATCCCGTACTGGCTCACTGTGGCAAGTGCTACGAAGTTCCTGGTCCTGGAACTGCTTCCAAGTTTTTTCTCACTGGTTGCCGACAAGTATACTGCCAAAAGTGCCTCGCCACTCAAGGAGCCTGCAAAAATGCGGCAAAAACTGTCCCCACCGGTCAGTTGTCAATTCCACAGTGGCTCATGTATTTCAAGATCCGAGCTCTAAAGTCAATCAACTGAAACAATCCATAAGTTTTCAGTCCACTCGCTACAACACCTTTTCCAAGTATTTAAGTGCTCGCCAAACTAATTTGATGAAAGCTCACAAAGAAAGGGATGCTAAAATTCAACGACTAGAAAATCAAATCACTGATCAAGAGAATCAAATTAGCTTGCTAAAACAACAGCAAGCTAATTTCCAAGCAAATTTGCCGAATGTTGACAGTGACATGTCACAGGATTTGCAATCTTCATTTGTGACGAATGCAGTGAATAACGCAATTGGCCATGAGCGAAATAATACAGTTGATAATTTTCTAATAAACATCGGCGACAACATTCCACAGGACTTTTTTCCACTCGACGATTTTGGCAACCGTCCAACTAATAAAGCTAACTACGAAAGTCAACGACACCATCCCAGTTCAAATTTTCACTTCTATGAACGAAAGCCAGAGCCACGTTCTTTTTTGGCGAAACATTCAGCAAGCAACAAGTTTCGTCATTCACGCCACTGATTACTTTTTCATTACCACATACACTAACGATTTATTTTGTTTATAATACCTTTAATTACAATAGTGTCAGATAAATAATCTTTCATACATAACCAATTTATTTATAAAATCCTTAATTACATATTTTGTTTAAATAATGAGTTGACGACGAAAAAAGTAAAGATGGCTCTAACACTTGATTACAAAAAAGTTACCATGTTTAACTCGAAAAGATTCGATTGTCTTTTCTAAGCGGCACTGCTTTGTAGATGACCGACTTTTCAATCTTTCTCTTGTTGACAGAGTACGGCACTGAGTGGTAGTTGGAGCCATTCTGGCTTGGTGTGGGCTTCCGTCGAGCCTTCACGGCAGCACGACCAGCCTTTCCATTTGATACGGCTGTAATATGCAAACAGAGATTTAGTGTGAAGGAAAGTACCACAGAGACAAACACTTACGCAGGTCAACAAACGGAGGATTTTCAAAGCCAAATGACTTTGAAACTGCTTGCAAGTCCAACTTGTTTATGTCAAAGATATTCTTCAGAGAATGTGAATCGTAAGCACGAACGTACGCCTTGTAGGCTTCTTTTGCAGATAGATTTAAAAAGTAATTACGACTAATCAACTTTTCAATCTGTGGCTGAATGTTCAGAATTTTGCTCCATGAAAACTCATACTCGTTCAATGGAACCTTGGCTTCTTTGAGGTATTGCAGAAAGCCGCGTTCGTCCGGCGTCAAAAAGAGCAGAGCGTGCCCCTTTGCATCAACACCTCGAGCCGTTCGTCCGACACGATGAATGTATTCCTGGTTGATTGAAAATATTGCTGAATTAAACTGACACAACTCACAATAATCAAATGCTAAATACCTTTGGATCATCCGGGGGATCATACTGCACAATCCAGTCGACTTGCGGAATATCGAGACCACGAGCAGCAACATCAGTACAGAGAAGAATACCCGATTCAGAGTTGCAAAACTGAAAGAAAGTTGTCGTTCGTTTGCTCTGCTTCTGTTTGCCCTGTAAAACGATACAAAAACAAGGTTGTGAATAAAGCAGTTAATTACATATATAGTGGACTTACATGAATTGACATCACTGGAAGATCGATGTAATTGAGAAGTTCATGGTGAAACTTTACCGACATGCAAGAGCTGAAGAAGACCATCACTTTTTTGTTTTTGTTCTTTCGCAAAAATGTAAACAGCAACGAGAATCGCTTGTCGCTGGACAAGATGCAGAAACCCTGCTGTAGCCCTGCAACGGTAGCGGCGTCGTCGCTATTTTCATTTGGATCTAAGCCCACGTAAACAGGCTCCTTCTTCAGTGCCAGCGAGATAAGATCATCCGTCTTCTTGGACAAGGTAGCACTGAACAGCATCGTTTGCCGTCTCGTTGGAAGAAGCTTCACAATGGCGCGCATCTCGTCTTCAAAACCAATATCCAGAATCCGATCCGCTTCATCAATAATGAGGCATTGAAGGTTTTTGAATAGAAAGTTTTTGGTGTTTTGTAGATGATCGAGCAGACGGCCAGGGGTGGCCACTAAAATGTTTACACCTCGAACAAGTTTGGCCGCTTCCGAAGATCGATTGGTGCCACCCATAACAAGACCATACGTTTGGTTGTGATACTTCATTAGTTCCTGCAGAACACCAAACGTTTGCATTGATAGTTCTCGGGTGGGAGATATAATCAGAACACCAGTGCCGTTGCGAGGCAAAAACTTTAGCTTATACATCAACTCGATGGCGGGAATCAGGAAAGCCAGTGTTTTACCACTACCAGTTTTGGCTGAAGCGACCAGATCTCTGGATAAATAGAATTACAAATGATTAGATAATGAAAAAAACACTTTTTAAACTTCAACATACTTTCCCTCGATGAGATGTGGAATAGACTTTGATTGAATCTCCGTCATGTGAGAGAAGTTCATTTCTCTAACTGCATTTAGAGTTTTATCTGAAACTTTGTCCTTTAAATCGTCAAATGCGCTAGTTGACAGCAATGACTTAACAATGGCCAATTTTGATGTGTCCACCAGCTTAGGACATTCTTCACCAGAAGCTTTCTCTTCTGTATCCTGGCCATTTTCTTTTGGTGGTGATTTCGTTTTGGATGATATTTTCAGTTCTATAAAAAGAAGATCAATATATGCACATTTTTGTAATTTACTGGACTTACTTTTCCTAGGTTCTTCCTCGACATCATCACTGACCACTGGCTCTTCATTATCATCAGCTGACTCTGCTTCATTTGAAAGTGGAGTTGATGAAAAGTTGTTTGTTGCGTTGAGTTTACGTTTCTTCTCCTTCAGCTTTGCTGCTTCTTCAACTGGCGTTTCACCAGTTCATCCAGATGTTTTGCCATAGTTAGATCAGCGGTGGACAGAAGATGGTTGAGATATCCAGGTAAAAATCAATTAGGTGCAATGTTCAAAGTAAAATTGTGACCCAAAGCATGAGTCTCGCGCACGTGGGAAAGCGAGCGAGCCAACTCTGCAGGCACAACAGCTGGCAGCTGCTCTCCACAGAGAGCATAACGCTACGTCTGTCAACTTTAATGCGTGGCATCTTACAGAGTCCCGGACTCAACACATTCCCAGCTGTTTTGCAGGCTTGTGTTCCAGAAACTATATTTTAAAATGTAAGTCAAATACATCTTTTTACTTCCTATATTTTTACAACTATTTTTTCAAAGGGCTTCTGCGTCAGCTTCTAAAGTTACCTTCAAAATAACGCTAACATCAGATCCTAAATTACCCTTCAAAGTGTAAGTCTGAATAAGTGCTGTTTGTTGTCATTATAATCTCATTATATTCGTCTAGGCTTAACGTTCCTGAAAATGCGCCATTTACCGCCGTGTTAAAGTATGCCGCTGAAGAGGTAAGTTGGAAGAGCAACTGAAAGTAAGCGGGTGTTTAATTTTAATATGAAAAATTTAGTTTAAACAGAATCCGGCAACCAGTGCAATTATTACAGATGACGGCATCGGCATCAATCCTTCACAAACAGCTGGCGATGTCTTTCTTAAACATGGCTCTGAGCTTCGTCTAATTCCTCGAGATCGCGT
The DNA here is from genome assembly GCA_024499935.1 of Tyrophagus putrescentiae. Taxonomy (NCBI): domain Eukaryota; kingdom Metazoa; phylum Arthropoda; class Arachnida; order Sarcoptiformes; family Acaridae; genus Tyrophagus; species Tyrophagus putrescentiae. The sequence continues at coordinate 6,204,019 of JAMZRA010000001.1, read as the reverse complement.
TGGAACACACCATTCTTAGGATTAGTAAACCAATTCACAAATAAATTATTAAGCAAATAATTTTCATCTGAATTCAATACAATGTGTTGAGTTGTTCATCGACTTGCAGGCAAGAACTTCGTTCTGAAGTAGTCTCAAAAGCTCTGCTACTTTCTTGCGATCTAGGGCATAATCAAGTGATTGAATTTGTAAAGCGAAACAGTAAGATCGCTCAGATAAAGATTTGATATATTTATCTTTTAGCTTTACTGCTAAAATATTTGCTCCTAATAATTTTTTGGTCAGCTTTGGAAACTCCAACTTGATATCTAATTGACATTTGTCAAAGTCTTCACTTTTCCGGACCCAAAATGATAGATCTCGATTGTGAACTTGAGGATAGAGCGACCCTGTGGAGATAATCTTTTCTGGATGCTGTCCTTCAACAGGGTTCTTCATTATGGCGATGTGATCCGAGTACAGAATACGGCAGTCTTTGAGTTGCCAAAAGATTGATAAGCTCGCTTTCATATTTAAAAGTATTTCCTCCGATTTGAGTGTAGAACATTTTACTTCATTCACAACAAGACACCTGTCGACGATTGAAAAACGGGCACTTTCATTTACACTTGTTAGATACTCTCCAATTGTCTTCAGTACTGAATGCACTTCTTCGGATGCTACATTGCCAATAAGAACAGTAGGCTGAAGCGCCAAGTCAGTGACTGAAGAAACAAATGAGTTGGGCCAATCGTCCTTTAGTAGTTTTCGGATTGAGTCAGTAAACTGTTGAAAAGCTGGCAGTTGATGTATGAGTTTGCTGGAAAGGTTATTAAAACTACGGTTTGAAATACTGATTGAAACTTAGTTACTCTTCACACTTACTCTTTTGCCAGTTGCAAGCGTTGTGTAATGTCTTCCCTCAGCTCAAACTGAAAAACATTACCGCCTTGGAAATTGTTGAAAGCCTGATTTCGAAGTCGATAACCAAAGGGCTGATAAAAACTAATTTTTTTCATTATCTCAGTTGCTTCCTTTTCACAATGCATTCTTTCGCTTAAACACATCATACTGTATTGCTTCAAATTGTGTTCGAATTGACTCTTCAAAAAGTGTAATGAGTTGCCCATGAGGTTGTCAATTAAATCCACTCCAAAGGGTGTTACATTCGTCAAAACAAAATTACCACATGCAGCCATTTTCGGTGAGCTGCCAAGAATCATTCCAGCTCCGGTGCCGTTCTTCGGGTTCCACTTCATTTAGACCACTTTGACCGTAACAGAGTGACATGTAAACAGTGGCTTTCAAGTGAGAGTGTTTTGTAAAAAGTGCTTGCATGCTTTTGAACGTTTTTTCAAGTAAATCCCGATTAAGTGTATTTTCATTTTAACGTTTTTCACATGAGGAAAATTGAAAACGACGATCAACGTCGAATACTTGCCACTGGATAGAGTCCTCTCTAAATTTTGATTAACTTCAAGTTGAGTGCAATCCACATCTAGCCAAACTGGAACTTTTAAAGAGTTTAGTTCTCTTATGTTATCTCGAACTAATTCATCAACGATGAAAATGTCGGTCTGTTGATCATTGTCGTAATCGTTGGCATTTTTCTTATATAAATCTGTAGCAATCAAATCAATGTCTTGACAGTTTCCAGAATCATTCAAACTGGTGGCGAGAACTCGAGCAAAACTAAAATTGCCTTCTCCTGTCAAAAAGACGATTAAAAAGTTAATTTTAAATATTCTCAACTTAAAACTATCTTACCGAGCAATAAGATGAATTTTCGAGCCATTTTTGGGATATTCTTCCAAAGGAGCGCACAAAAACATTTTTTCTCAGCTGTCAGTCTGTCCGTCCTGTCAACGCATGGTCACCGATTTTACCTCTCGTTTTGTTTACATTTTTTCGGGCTTGTTTCTCACTACCTGTGGCTTGATAAGTGTCGTGCCAAGATCAGAATGTTAAATCTAAGCTTCAATAGCTTGATTGTCAAGTCAAATTACTACTTTTCAAGATCTATCTTGAAAACTGTGCCATGTTTTCTAAAAAATCACATCATGCCGGTACGTTTTGTTACAAGTTTGTCTAAAAGCAAAAACCAGCCCTCTTCAGGTAAAAACCAGTGTCTACATGTTTGATGAAAATTAATATGTGCCATTTTTTAATTAGTGGAGATTACTTATAAGAACATTGACAAAACAAAATACAATGTTTTGTTGTCAAATTCGGCTTCATCAGCTTCCTCCGGTCGCGCTGGTTTACAAATCACACAGGACATGATCGACCAAGTACTTCAACAATACGAGTACATCAAGTACATGGTTGGCCACGTTCCATCAGACTTGACGACGGAGAACATGTCAGATCTGATTCATATGCAAAAAGAAAAGGAAAGAGAACGCTTCCTTCGATATCTGTTCTGACGGAAAGTCGAAAGCTCAAAGACCGTCAAAAGAAAGCTGAAAAATCAGCGCAATACCAACAGTTCAATGAGCAAAGGTCGGAGCGAACTTTTGGCATTTTTGATGAGCATGGCGAGCTGAGTTATCGTCTTTGGGGGAACACACTGATGTCACGAATCAATGCTCGTTGCATTTCTCACTTACGAACCGAACCAAAGCTTCGCTACGCCTCGCTTTTTGGCCAGAAGCTAATTATTGATCTTGACTACGATGAACTAATGACCCTAAGTGAATGTCGCATTCAAGTGCGCCACATTGTCATGATGCTGGTGAACAATCTGAGCTACAGTGAGCCGTACGATATTTACTTCACCAATTGCGACCACACTAAACCGACTATGAAAAGCTTAGAGAAGTACTACGAGACGACACCTTTTTCACAACTGGCTTTCGATGATCATTTTCTTAGCAAAAGCTACCTGGATGCTTTTAACAAGGACCAGCTGGTGTACTTGACACCGAACGCAACCGAAAAGATGCAAGAGTATAATCACGATGATATTTACATTGTCGGAGGGTTCCTCGATAAAAGTTGCCTTAACAAGCCAGCCAGTCATATGAAGGCAACTCGTGATGGTAAGTTCTTTTTTTGTCAATTGATTAACCATTGAGCACTTATAATTTTATTAACACTTTAGGAATACGGCAGTACCGCCTTCCGCTAGATGAGCACGTTGTATGGGGCTCAGGGTCATCAAAGCATCTATGCATCATGCACATGGTTGGAATACTGAACAGCCTCAAAGAAGGCAATGACTGGTCAACGACGCTGCAGACTAATATTCCCAAGCGAAAGCTGAAAGACAATGAAGTAGTGCTGCGGGAAGAAGAAAAGAGGCGCGTCGCCTACTTGCGAAGAAAACTGTCAATTGAAAAGGATAACTTTAATTTGAGTAAACTCCAGCAGCAGTTGCTGTGATGATGGTGGTGATGGTGATGATAAGTACAAAAAAGTGTCTCAATTTGTGGGTACTACTTTTGGTAACGTTGAACCAGCGCATGAGTGAATGAGGAGATCAAGATGAGTATGCCGGCAGCGGCAAAGACGCCCGTGTAGGAGTTGGTCAGTTCGTAGAGCAGCCCTGCCAGAGGGGGGCCGATGATGCTGCTGATGCCTCGGAAGAAGATGACCAGCCCAAAAGTGGTGGACAGCAGGTCCAGACCGAGCAGGTCAACCAAGATGATGGAGGTGAGGGACATGTAGGATGCTGGAACAGTGTTTGAGTGGGTAAATAGTTAAACCTTTGTTAAACACTCACAGATAAAGAAGCCAAATAGAATGCAGTCAAGCATGAGTGTCCAGTAGGAGGGACAGAATGGAATGGCAATGGTGGCCAGTGCGGTGATCAGCAGGCAGCAGTTGTTGATCAGCAGTGCGGTGATCTTCACCGAGGAGCCGCAGATTCGCTTGCCGGCAAACTTGTCCGAAATGAGACCGAAAATTAGCCGTCCAACGACATTGGAAATGCCAATTGCCGAGAGCAGCAAGGCCGCCTCATTGGCACTGGCTTTCCTTTCGCCCACTGCCAAAGTCAGTCTTATTGATTAGTGAACGATTGAGGACTTTACATACCGTAAATGCTCTCCTCGGCGTATCCGGCAATGTACACATAGGGAATGTAGTAGCCCGACATGCCGAATACGTTTGCTATCGACAGCAAAGTCATCACTGGCATTTTGAGCACCGATAGGTCAAAGATGGCGCCGATTGAGCTTTTTGATCTGTCAGTTGATTTCTTTTTCGTAGCATTGGTTTTGTTCTCTTCGGTGCAGGTGCCTCTGCTTCACCTTTGCTAGTCAGTGGCTCTGAGTTTATACTGGCATTCTTGCTTTCTTTCAGACACTTCTTCTTTTTGTCTGCTGTAAGTGGTTTCATTAGCATTCCGTAGAGCGTGCATGTTAGTGCGAGACCTGTAATGCATTTGGGAATTGGTTATGTAGTCGATTTGTTTTTACTCAAATTAAATACCAAACTGGTGCAACTATAAGAAAACGTGCTAAGACAATGTGCTAAGAGGCATACAAAGAAAAATCGTGATCCTGCACAGATATATGCTAATAAGTTGCTTTCAGGGATAATATTCTTGTAAGATTTAGAAAGATAAACAAAAGTGCATGGCAACAAAGAAGCCTAAAAAAGGGCAGACCGTTAAAATAGTTCATCTTCAGGTGCACTGTTTTTTGTTTCAGATTTTTCCAGTGCTTTCGGAATGTACGCCATGAGAATGCAAACATTGTTTTACGAAGCATTAGCCTGACTATTTAGAAGTGGCACGCAATGTAATAATCGTACTCTATAGATTCAAGCTGATACAAAAATGACCTCCAAAAGGGACACAAATGTCCTGAGGGGGCTGTTGCTAAATATGAGCCGATTAGAAATGTCAAGGTTTGATTACAAATAACAAGGTAACTAGCAGCGAAATACCGCTGACTAACTTTTGTCCACCAGCTGCCAAATGTCAATAAAATTTAATGAAACGAATTAAAATTGATACGCTGAAAGATTGCACTCTCAAACTTACTGGCTAAAATTCGAAGTGATGTTTTCCAGTGGTACGACTCAAGCAGCCAGGAGACCATTGGCGCAAATGAGAAGGCGCCCATTCCTGAGCCACAGACGGCGATTCCGGTCGCCAGTGCTCGCTTGCTGGTGAAGTAGTAGCCCACGGAGACGATGGACGGCAGATAGATTAGCCCAAAGAAGCCACCAGCTGCAGAGCAGAAACGAAGAAGAAGAGAAATGTGTGTGTTTTCGTTAGTTCTACTGATAATGGCCGTCGGCGAATCGTTCCTTACTAATCGTTCCATATGTCAATATTAGAACGTAGACGTTGGGTACAAAAGTTGATACGCCTAAAGAAATGGCTGCCACTATACTACCCACGATGGCCACTGGCCGACAGCCAAAGCGATTTACGAAACCCGATACGAAGAGCCCTTAGTGTACAGTGGGAAGGAGCAGAGTTATAATTGAAAAGCGCTCGTGAAGATTAGTGCAGGTGTCTCTGCACGCCATACCTGCAGTCATGTAGCAACCGCTGAGCAGAGAGCCAGCAAGGGCAGTGATCGCCTTGCCCGAGTGAAACTCCGCCATAAAGTAGGGCAGGAACAGGCCAAAGGTGTAGCAGATTCCATCGACGGTGAAGTTGCACATGAAACTGGCGAACACCACAATCCAGCCATATCCACCATCAGGTGCTTTGATCACTTCGGGATCAAGTGGATCGGTGGTCGATTCACTGTCGCCCTCTTCTGACGCATCAATTGCAATGGTTGTTGAGAAGCGGCCGAATTCGACCGACTTGGCGTTCAGTGTAATTTCATAAGAACGACGCTTACCACTTTGAAATTCGGCATCGTTCATATTAAACTGGTTTTCGACTGTTTGATTTTGTGACATGTTCTATCGGCACTTGTTAGAAAAGATGGGTTTTTTTGTAAAGAATGAATCAAATTGCGCCTAAACACCAGATTTTATTTTAAGTAATGCTTTTGAAATAACGCACTAACTTGAAAGCATTTAAGTCAACAAATTACATTGAAAAAACGATGAAGACTAGTGCAAAGCGGATGGAATGCGAATATTAACAAACTTATCAACCCGTAGCAAGTGATAAAAAACCGAAAAGACTTCACACTACCACACAACATGATGGCGAAACATGTGCTAAAGACGCATTCGCGCCACACAAGAAGACCATGCGACTCACACGACCGATTACATTACTCGAAAGCCTAGGAGTGAAGCGTGAAGAAGGCGTAAAGAGAGATGGGTTATTTATGATTATGGCTAAGGGTGAGACTGATAAGTGGAGGTTGAAAGAGACCGAACACTGGGGTGGATTGCTCAGTGGCGGCGTGCACTGATACCTTCACAGTCTTTGATATGTAATGTCCCATCGGCTACTCTCAAAATCAGTGAAGACAAAGTGAAATGAGCTGATTAAATGCTCTATTAGCTGGTCATTGTGTACTGAAGCGACGCAGGTGTCACAAAATAACGGAAAAGCCGTGGATCATGAAGGAAGACATCAAAAGTGAGTGACAACAAACAATTACATCAGGCGAAGGCATCAGTGCTGGTGATATTCAATCAGACTAGAGCTGATTACTGACTTGTTATCGTTAACCAAATACATGTTTTCTATTTGTTGATTTGATTTCCTCACTTGTTCCTCACTGCTTCATCTTACGACATTTGATTTTCCTCTATGTGACAGCCAAGTACATCACACTGTTTGGGCATAACTGTCTCCCTTGATCACCACTGAGATCACCACCATCGTACTACTTTGAGCACACTGATTGAGCTTACTGATTTGAGACACAAGTGCCAAGTGTAAAAGTGCCGTTTACAGACAGACATGCAGTTCTGAGAATGTCTACAGATGTCTGCCTGACCCTCTTTTGGTCAGTGTCTAGTGAATTGCACCCAAAGTGGCACTATAGCGCTTTTTGACGTTAAACCGTTAAGTTTTTCAATTTAGTCACTAGTTTGTGAACTTTTTTTGGAGCATTCTATGTGTTTGTAAGGGAAAAAATGTGGCCACTTTTGCTCTGTGATAAGCGTACCCTCAATTGTGTCTGGCGTCTAAGTAGGAATTACGCACACTTTAGCAATGAAAAGAAATGGTGATTCACAAATTGAAGCAATTCAATGGCAAACTAATTTCAATATCAAGCTACATCCGCTTGATAAAAATAGGGTTGATATTGTTATTTGAAGAAGCAATTATCAAAGTGCTATTCCAAGTTTTTTTAAATTGCAAAATGTCTTTCTTGAATTGAATTCGTGGAAAAACTAGACAGAACTACACAGTAAATGCAAAAATGACATCATGAAAAATAGTGAAATCAAGTGAAGTAAACCAGAGCTGCGCCTTTCCTGAGCCACTTCAGCTAATCATTGAGCTCTTTTTTAGTTTAGTGTTAAACTCTAATCTAAACATCGTCGTAACTTATCTACTCTGAGCGACTAGGAATTTATATAAAAATATTAGCTTTTCGATTAAGCTTTTACTGACAGAAGGCAGCAAAAGCAAGAGCTGTACTATCAAAACGGCAAAGCCAAATGAAGCTACACTGATAAGCAGACAGTAGGGAAGTCATTATGCAAAGTACAATGTCCATGAAAGACGGAGGGAACAAGGATGGTGGCATAAAACTCTTTGTGAACTGACTCTTTGTGCCGACTACTCTGATTGCCGCCGACACACTTTTCTTGTTAAATAATCTTTCAAGGCAGCCAAATTTATTTTCCCTTCAATAAGGACATTTTGTTTGTTTAACTATAAGTATTACCACGTTTCTAGGCATGCTTTTGTAAACATTTAAAAAAAGTTTAACAAAAAGTTTACCAATCGGAAAGCTTTATTGAAACTTTTTGATTTTCTGGTGTGTTTTTTCTGGTGTGTTTTTGGGCACTAACTACAGCTAGTTTAATTTTTCAGCAGTTTGTGCATGTTAAAAAGAGTTTTTTCACATAGTACTACTCGGTAATTTGGTAACCTGCAATCAAGTTTACAAAATAATTCACAGAGCTGTAATTACATGATTCTTGCCAAGAAACAATAGGTCAAAGAAATACCATTCATTAGAAAAGGAAATAAAATGCTTAATTAGGTTGCCCGGTCGCCACTGTGTGTAGCTGCCATAAAGAAACAATTTTACCGACTGAATATACTCATTATTTGTCCCCATTCTTTACCAGAGTATCTTTTATTCAACTAGAAGACCAGTTGCCAATTAACTCTTTAATTACAATGTGTTCCGTCTGCTATCAACAGGCACAGTGTACAACAACATGAGAGCTTGTACAATGTCCTGGGTATCAATGACACTTTGGTAATGACGCTGATTGAGATGAAAAGAGAGCGGTTCAATGTGTCAGTGCATTTCAGCCTATCGAATCATATGTTGACTTGAGCCAATCGACAGTAAAGTGAGTGCTCTCGCAGTGACTAACTGCTAAAGATGATGTGTCTCCTTGCTGCCGTCTCTCTCTCAGGTATCACATTTCGCGGTTGAATTGTCTGAAAGCAGACAGTCGAATCGATAAGAGCAAAAGAGCTCTGCACAGTGTCTGTCGGCAGCTTTGCTTGCCTCATTGGCTTTTCCCTCCCTCTCTCCCTCCTCCTTTTCTCAGGTTGTACGATTTGAACTTTCTGACAGCTGATCATTAGCGTTGCATTGCGTGGCAGAGAGAGAGAGAGAGAGGGAGAGTGGCTTGCTCACTAAACTTGTTTATCTTCTTCTTTTGTTGATTAGGCTTGCCTGGCCATGAGATAAAGCACGTGCTTGTCATTGTTTGAGATTGCCGGAGAAAGCCAGCCTCTACAGCAAATTAGCACCCTCGGCCACAGGCAATGAACACACGCGAACACACAACTTTGGCCTGTGGTTCTCTTATGAGACTTGCCAAGCATACATTCCAATTACTTGTTGTCGTTTGTTCATTTGAACCCCTTAAAAGATCATGTCTGCACTCTATCGAACATTGATTGCCGTCGCTGACAAGCGTGTTCCACCGAAGCTGCGCCCACTGTGGGAGCACCCTGCCGGCCCAAAGACCGTCTTCTTCTATTCACCACTGATGAAATGGGCCCTGGTGGTGGCAGGGTTGTCTGATTTGAATCGCCCCGTGGAGAAGATCTCACCCAGTCAGTCTGCCTCCCTGGCCGCCACCGGCTTCATTTGGGCTCGCTACTGTCTGGTGATCACACCGAAAAACTACGCTCTCATGCTGGTCAATCTCTTTGTAGGACTAACTAATCTAGCCCAACTTGGCCGAGTGGGTGCAGCTCGCCTGACCGCCGCACCAACTGATAGCCACTGACTGGCCTTGCACCTTTTCTTTCGTCGACGAATTGTCAAGTTATCCTCCAAACCTACTGGTACCGTTCTTTCAAATGTCGTTAATATTTTGTTTTCAAATATTTAACTTAAACTCTCAAGTAAATAGTGATGTTTAATATGCTTTAGTATGTTCTATAAAAGCTAATCGGTCAATCAGAATTCGGTCAGTCGACCACTTGGTCACTAGTTGGTTTTGATTATCATTGTCCTCTTTATTGGGCAAACATTGCTTCTGCCAGGTATAAAAATTGTTCTCAGTGCAATGTCCTTATCTGCCAACACATTAAGTCGTCCTTGCCGCCTGCGAAAAGAATAGTGCGAACAGGTCAGTTACCTTGCATTTGATACCAGCTCGTAAAGCAGTTCAACAATCTACCCAAGGACACTTCAATGAACTGCTAAGAATGTCCAGTGGTCTGAGGCCGTGAGAGACTTATCGGCTGCTGCAATGACGCAGGTGAGGTCATCATCTCCTGCAGTGATAATCACATGTATACAGCGTCTGTTGCGTGTCCTAGGTAGGCGCAGTTCAAGGCTGTTCAAGTAACCTTGCAGAATTTTTTATTTTCAAAAACCTAAGTTCAATTTGTGACGCAAAGTAGTTTGACAGATTACCGTAAAAACTGCAAAGCGGTTGTGCTTCATCGAACCGACTTTCGGGTGATCAGAGTTTTCTCTTCTTGGGTACATTGTTTTGACATTTTTAGAGTACTTACTTAACATTTGATTGTTTGTTTTTAATAAAATATGCGTGTTTGTTTGTTTTGGCATATTTCCAAAAACTCAAAAGTATTTTTCAAGTAAAATGTTTTATCTTGTGGTTACTCGTCCATTTTGTTTTCTAGCCGTGTATATTCAACTTCATATGGTTCATTTCCTCATTGTTTCACTCGTGTTGCAAGCATATGAATCAGTAAACAGTGGCAGTAAGCCATTTTAATTATCAGTAGAATTTTGTTTACTAATAACAGTTAGACTTCTCCCAAGGCGGTGTTTTCTGAAGCCGTTGCACCCTAACTTTTATGACAAAAGAAAATATACAATGTCAATATACATTGCTGTTTTACAGATATAACTAATATTGTTCATTTTTTGTGGCCACGATTATTATATTAATAAAAGAGATTCACAGCTTACCATTTAAATGTAGTTGCAACCACCGCTTTCCTAATGAACTTTTTGCTCTGACGAGCACTCATAAATGTAATTGTATATTTCTTTGCATTTTATCGTTAGATAAACTACATTTATTTACAAAAAGATCTAAATTTTCTTATCATTTCAAAATAAGTTATTTCCTCCAATGAATCATCGTATACACGCACACTATCAAATAGTCAGCCATTTAATACTTCATTTCCGTTTGATAAAGTTTCCATTTGTTGCCGTAATCAATTACTAACTTGTTGAAGTTGCATTAAAGCAAAAGTTTTTAATCAGACAAAATCTTGATAACTTCAAAGTACTTTGTTTATCAAAAAACATTTTTAATTTATTTGAAATTTGTTAATAGTAGAAACGTTTTAAAAAATTTAACTTTTAACTGTTTAAAAATATTAAAAGAAAAAGTAGACAATGTTTAAAATCATTAAACACTTTATTAAATATATTTTTAATTGATATCAATAAAGCAATAGAAAATGGCATGATTTTTGGTGAATTGGTTTTTGGGACAATGTGAATTTTAATCGTTTTATAGATGCGCCAGTGGGAAAGGGAATGCTGTGTACTCAACAAGTGCACCACACCAGTGTACCGAAGCCAGAAATTATGTGAAACATTTGCCGAGAATTACTCTTGTAACAGTGTTTATTGTGCAACAGTTTGTGTTTGTGCGAAAAGTAAGTTAACTTTATATATATTTTGTCAAAAGAACAACCAATATTTTCAAACATTTTTCTACTTGTGTGTGCGTTTGTGTGTTTGGTTAAGTGAAACTGTAATTGTCAACCCCAATGAATTTTGCTCTGTTAGTTGTTGCTGCAAGTTGTCTTTGAAATGAATAAACATGTGTCATTATTTAGTAGCGAATGCCTTCATCATCGAACGGTGATTTCTTGTACCGAATGCCCTCATCGTCAAAGGGAGACTTTTTGAAGCGGATTCCCTCAGCATCAAAAGGAGACTTTTTGAAACGGATTCCTTCAGCCTCAAAGGGAGATTTCTTGAAACGGATTCCTTCAGCATCAAAGGGAGACTTCTTGTAGCGGATTCCCTCATCATCGAAAGGCGATTTCTTAAATCGAATTCCTTCCTCAGCAAAAGGGGACGACTTTTTGTATCGAATGCCCTCTTCATCAAACGGTGACTTCTTGTAGCGAATTCCCTCCTCGGCAAACGGCGAAGATTTCTTATATCGAATGCCCTCATCATCAAAGGGAGACTTCTTAAAGCGAATGCCTGCAAAGAAGAAAGGTCAATTTAGTCATGTGTTTCCAAACAATTTTTCTTTACTTGTGAGCACTTAATCAGTGCTATAATACACTGTGCAATCAATTGGTATTTTCAAAATATTGTTTTTAGTTTTCTGCCTAGCCAATCGATCATAAACATACACTCATTTTATTGACCTTTTCTCACTTTAGTTTTACCAGACATTTCCTGCCATCAATCATATCATTTGGACTGCTACTTACTGCTACCTGGCACCTTTCAAACAGGAGAGTCTGCTTCTCGTAATTGCACAGTCATGAGGAAGTGCACCTAGCGCTAGTTTGTGTTGCAAGAATGCTTTAACTTTTTTCTTATACTGATTACTTTTCCTCTATAAATTATAATCAAGTAATCATATAAAGGATTCTTTGTTTTGATGGTCATTTTTTCTCATTGTAAAGCTAGTTTTTTAGCAGTGTATACCTTAACCTTGCGCATTTTGACCAACCCAAAAAATATGTGTTCAATAAAAATTGATTTTAAAAAACTAGAAAATAGTTGTTTTGAAACTTAACAAAGCATATTTTTCTTAACTATCGACTGGCAACACTTTCAAAAACCTGACTGAAAATCACTGCAGTGTGGCATTTTATAATTGAAAGGACAATTTAGTATTTAGAGTAGTAAATTAATGGTGCAATGGACAAGAGACGAGTAGTGGCAGTGCAGTGGAAGGGCAAGCGGACAAAAGACGAGGTAACGAGGGTAACGAGGGTAACGATAGGAGAGAGAGACGAGCAGGAGGTACTGTGAGGTTGTCAGTGCACAAGTCAGAAGTGTGGAGTTGTGCTCACCTTCATTTGCAAATGGGTATCCGTTGTTGGAGAGTTCAAAGGAGCTCAGATCAGCATCAGTGGCAGATCCTCGCTTGAAACGAATTCCCTCTTTGTCAAAAGGATTTTTCTTTACTAGATTCTTCACAAAACGAGTTGGCTGCTCAGCACTGTTGCCAAGGTCGGCGTCCACCAGCGCTGGCACGGCTGAAACTGGGCTGGCCTTTTCAAGGTGGTTATTGCCACTGTGCATCATCCACGAACTGGAAGGATAGTTTCTGTTGCTCAGCTCACCGAATCGACGCAACATCAAAAGCTGACCAATGAGGGTAGGCCGTCGTGGTTGAAAGTGCTGCATCGAATGATTACCAAGCGTTGTTGGCGTCATTGAGGAGTGCGACGAGGCCAGTGCGTCGCTGTGAAGTGGAGGGGCTGAGGTCGGCGTAAACGTGGTAGTGCCTGAGGGAGTAGTACCAGTGGACATCACCACCGTTGAGGGATTAAACGCCACTGTAGTGCCCAAACGAGAAAGGCGCTGGAGAAGGTGTCCTGGTTTAGTGGTGCTTGGTTGCACGTAAAGGCGTACCAGGTAAGAGTTGCCACCACCAGTGCTATTGTTCCGCTTAAATCGAATTCCCTCGTTGGCAAAAAGAAAGTCCAGTTTCTTTGAGAATGTGTCAGAGTTCTCTCCGGAGTAATCGTAGTCTGCTGATCGTTTGGAGTGCTTGTGCTGAAGCTGAACCACTGAACTTCTGTCTCGCAATGCACCATTCACCTCTTCCACTCTCTGGCCTTTTTCTCCACTGGTGACAGAGAGCAAGGAACGACACCAATTGGGCGTCATCTGGCTTTGTTTTTCAAGTAATACAGACGACTTTTGAGCACTGCCGCCTCTCACTGGTCCACTGTCCTGTCCGTTAAGAAGTTGCACCAGTCCAACGGGTCCGTGCTCTGCTCAACAGTGTTATTATTGTTTAATACTAGTGGTATTATTTGTGTAAATTAAATTATACAACTGCTAACATAATATCAAATCAGAATATTTTTACTGCACTGTGTTAGATTTTGAATAGTTTATATAACTGTTGGTGATTGTATTTTTTACCCTGTTTTTTGCAAAAACAAAAATTATATTTGCTTACCTAAAGAGAGTGGTCGCGTATAGGAAAAGAGTTGCTGACAGAGCTGCCGCGCCTTCTCCAGCTCCAGAGGGCTTGCATGCATCGGTGCCGCGCTTTGGGCTGACAACGACATCTTCTGCAGGAATGCATCGCTGGGCACATTGCGCTTGTTCACTGCCAAAGCATCCTGAGCATCGACCGTTTCTTTGGTCAAACTGTTAACCACTGCAGAGTTGGTGAGAACTTTGTTCTCTCGTTCGCCATTGGACTCGATGCTAGCCAAACTCAAAGCGCAGCAGTGGACGAGAACCAGGAGAAGAAACTGGGCGCATTTCATTCCCGTTGACTTAGTGGTGAAGTTCATTGTGAAAGTAAGTGCTGATGTTAGAGGTGGACTCTAGTGAAAGAATGCCCGCTTTACTCTAACTTTTCAATGGGTTGATTTTTTCTTTAAGCTTGTTAACGATTTCTCTTTTGTCGGCTATTTTCTTCTAAGCACCAGTAATAGGATTTTGCAAGATTTTCTGAATTACTGATTTTGTTTGTATGTAAGTTACATGGACGTGCTGTTATTGCTTTAAAATGATGATAAGGTTTGCGCCTTCACTGAGGACGCCTCACTGCGAGTAAAAGACAATTATGTTGCTTTTTTAGTCAAATGAAAGCATATGCAGCTGCTGGATTAGTGCTGATAAAAAGATTGATGTACAGAATGGTGCAGGCAGCAGTCGGTAGGGAGGGAAGATGCACAGGGAATGCTTCCAGGATGAGTGCACCAGATCAAGTGAGAAGACAACTGCCGTTTTGCTGGCTTTATAAAGGCCGTTTCACCGGCCACACTGGATAGTGGGCGAAACGGTGGTGGTGGTGGTCGTCTTCTTCTTTGTCCTCGTGTTGCCGCTGCTTCTGCTGGCGGTTTTTCAGCGACAGGACGGTGGTGTCTGTTGCTGCTTCCTCTCACCGCGAACACTACCCAGTGTGTCAGTGTATTTCAAAATGCCACTAAATTTTGGCGCTTGTCCGAGTGCTTTGAAATGCCATTTCACACAAGAAAACGGGCGGTACGGCGGCCAGCCATTGGCTCCTTTGTTTTTTCCCACACGACTGAATGAGGAAGAGTAAATGGAACTCTACTAAGCAAGGTGCAAAAGAAGGACGGCTTTCGGGCAGTTTTCGTTCTACACCGTTAGTTCAAATTTTTTGGGGGGTACGGCAGGTTGTTGCAGTGCTCACCAAGTTTCAGAATGCTCAAAATTTACCAATTTTAAAACATTTTTCTGTTACATCCACTCTACATTGCACGCTTATGAGTGGTCACACTTTTTACTGACAGAAAGGTATTCATTAATGCATTAATAACTAGTTGATTTTGTAAATGTTAACATGTTTGAACTCAAGTCAAAAATTGGTTTTTTGCAATGACACCTTGTTTGCATCCTAAACAGGCTTTCGCTAAATGTTAACATAAAAACAAAAATCGGATTTCAAATTAAAATGCGTCAAATGCAAAAAGCATTTATAACAATGATTTACTAACCTCTTACTGCATTAAAAAACACCTTAACTAGGTTTACACTTGTAAAAGAGAAAAGTTTACTGTTGCACAGAGAGATGATGTTCTTGTCGACAACCCATTAGTGCGTCTTCACATGTAGTTTCTATCACCTTCGAGGCAAAATGACATGACTTTTATGTTTGCAAGCACTGTTTAACAAGCAATTAGCTTTGTTATTTAGGCATTGCCATGACAGTGCAAGAAACGCCTTGCTCATCAAGCATAATTGAAAATTTGTGCACCTTTTAGACCGTTTTTATATTATAATTTAATTTACGGAAGTCTACTGTTTGTTGTTTTTATCTCGATTTGCTGGCTCGTATAAAATGATAATCTAATTTATTTTTACTCGATAGTCAAGTCTCGACCTTTTCTGTTCATTATGACCGTTGCCGTCACAAAAAAACACATTTATTACTGTCTACTGGATGCATTGAAAGTGTTGCAAACAGTTTCACTTTTTTTTAAATCTCAATTTCTTTTTATCTGCATGTTTAGATTTTATTAAACCATAAACTTAAAAATAACTAATCATTTTTTATTAAATTGTTATTGAATACACTTTTTTTAAATATCAATATTTAGATGGTAAATTATGAGTATAATTAAAAACTTATTTGAGTTTTTACGTTAGTAAAAAATCAAAAATACTTCACTGCAATACTTTTATCCAAACATTATTTTAACATTTTTTTAAAGAGCAATGCTCAAAATGTGTCTAAATTGAGCAGTTGAATTCTTTAACATATTATATACCGTTGGAAAGCAAATTTTTTGCTAATCATAATTTTTAAATAGATATCTTGAGGTGAAAAGTCGTCTGGAAGATTCTAACACGAGTAAGTCTCAAATACTATTGTTTTTTACTGATACACTGTCATAAAAAAGCAAAGTTGCAAAGTTCGAAATTATTAAAAATAGCAAAACTGTAAAAGTCAAGCTGTTTTTATAAGGAACTCTATTGAATGTCGTGCAAGAAGTACTTTTCACCTCAAAATATCTATTTAAGAAATGACATCAACAAAAAATTAGCTTTCCAACTGTATATAACATGTTAAAGAATTCAACTGCTCAATTTAGACCCAAAAATGACTTATTTTATACATTGTACATTATACATTACATGGCATTGCTCTTTTCTTTGAGTTCTGTTAGAACTTTTGTTAAAAATTCATGATGAACAAATAACTAGCATTTTAAAAATTGTTTTGTTTTGAAACTACTTGACCATTTTTTACAGGCATCGTTAAATATGATTTAATAATTTTGATCTTAGTCTGTTTCAAGCAATTTAATGCTTAACAATAAATGTTTGTACTATAAAAAATAGTTTTATGATTTATTAATTAGCAATTTTCAAAATTACTTTTTATAAACTCTATTTAAAAAACTTGTTTTTGAGTTGATATTTAAATTGTTGTTATTTATTATTTATATTTTTTGCAATAAACGAGTTTAACATTTATCTCACCTTCATATGTTTTTACTTTTAATTTTTTGTTTTTAATTTTTAATTTAATTTAAGTTTAGTTTTGAAAATGCACAATAAAAACTGAGACAAATTAAAGCTAAATTTTTTGTTTTTGTTGATTTTGTTTACAATAACCAAGTTGATTAAGTTATTTCGCTTTTTCTTTAGGCAGTTTGTTAGTGTTTATAAATTTAAAATTTAAAAAATTGTTTTTGGTTATAAAACTTAACTAAGCTTTTTGCAATTTTACTTTGCTCAATAATAAATTATTTCTAAACAACTCATTATGTTAAAACTTGTTTTAATTAACAACAAAAACAGTTTATTTATTGAAAATTAAGTAATTAATTTGTTGTTAAATTTTAGTTAAAAAATTACAAGTTTTATAATTTGTATTTTTTGTTTTATTTATTTTAAGTTAAGATAATGTTAAATTAAAAAATGTTGATTTTTAACATTAAAATTTTATTTTATATTTTACAATTGAATTTTAAATAGTCAAAAATTGTTTTAAAACAATCTCATTTATTTTGAAATTAAATTTAGCATTATAAATAAAAGTCAAAATTAGCTGCGTTAAAATAATGATAATAGAGAAAACTATTGATAATTTACATATAAATTTTACCGTGTTTTTTATATTATTGATAAAGTTTGAAGCTTTTAATTTGTTTTTTAGTAATTTAATTCTAAAGCACTTTCTAGTTTACATATGTTTGTCTGCTACCTGTTTTTGGTCATTTCCGTCAAACATCTAAGTAATAGATTATTTTTAACTGTACACTTGTATCTATAGTAAACCTGTATTTCATATTTCAAATCTTTAAAAGATCGCATTTCAAACAAAAGCATTATTTTATAATGTCAAAATGAATCCGATAAAATTTTTTTTAAATTGTCATCTCAATCTTGATTTTTGTTTGCTATGAATTAAAGTTGTTTCAAATAAAATTTTGTTAAAAATATTTAACTTTGTTTTTCAAAAAATTTTGTTAAAATTTTATAATTTTTTACTTTGTTTTAGACAAACTTTAAAAAAGAATGTTGGCAAAAATGTCTGAAAAGTTAAAAAATAAATAAATTTAAAATTGCTTTTTGTTCAATATTTTTTAAGCAATTAGATTTTTAATAGTTTTTAAAAAATCATATTCACAATGCTGTTTTGTTTTATTAAATAACATTTATTTCATTTTTAATGTTTGTTTGAAATTTTATTAAAATGTTTACTAATTTCATTTATGAATTTTTATTTAAAATTGCTGTTTTTGTAGTTTTTAAATTAATATGTGATTAAAATCATTGATATAAATGTGATTCGAAATCCAGAAAATATAGTTTGTTAAAAGTAAAAACTGTTTTGGCTTCAATGAGAAAGTTACATTCGACTGAGAATTGCTCTTAGTTTAGCCAAAACTTGTCGTTCATCTTCGATGCGACCTGAAACTGGATTGCTTATTGTTTCAGGACGAACTGTGACCGTTGTTTGTGGTTGTTGCAAATCAATGGCTTGAATTGTTGCTTGATCAAGCCAAAATCCAGGTAGTCCGCCAGAACGTCGGTATCGAATGCCTTCTTCAGCACGCAAACAGTCCTCGTACAAGCGGACTATGGTGTTGGCATCAACTCCCTTTGTTTGCACCTTTCGAAGAGATCCTAAAACAAGATAAAAAAGTTAGTTAAGCAAATATCTCAATAAAACCGGACACTAACCAATTGCATTGCCTTGTTTTCCTAAAACATTCCACAAGTCATTACAATCTTCCTTGGTAGGCATCATTCGTGCTTCTAAACCAATGCCAAACAACACAACAAAGTAAATAAACACAAAAACTTGATTTTTTTCAAACATTTTGAATAAAAAAGTGGAACTTCTGGTGTTGTATGAGATTTTTATTTTTGAAATAACTTTAAGTTTACTGACAAAAATTTAGTTATGATGCTCCTCCTTATATACTTGTCGCAGAATAATTAAAATAAAACAAATTTGATTTTTCTGTCAAAAAGAATTGATTTACATTTTGATTGAGTTTAAACTTAATGTTACTTTGAGTTTACTAAACCTAAAAAATATTTTTACTTTAAGTAATCTAAAAATTTATTTGATAAATTTTGTGGTAAACATTCAATGAGGCATTCTTGTTCATTGCTTTCTAATCAATTTGGAATGAGATTAAAATATTTTTCATTTTCAAACAAATTTTATTTTTTTCAATACATATGTTGATTACTAAATCTGTTGTTGCACAAAAACACCTTGCGATGCCATTTGATCGATCGTTGTCTAAACATCACCTTTCGTTTTTGTATAAAAATAATGTTTTTTGAATACTTTTACTTTAAAAAAGATTAATCGGAAGTGATCGAGGATTATTTTTTACATTTCAAAACGTCATGACGCAAATCATTGCTACTCAGCATAAAACTTGGTTGGACTACTGTATATGTCACGTAAAAACAAACGATAAAATTGAGTTAATTTTTCAATTACTATACTTTTTTCTTGCACTTTGTTCATAGTTTTTTTTGTTTTTTTCAGATGACGGATTAGTTGGATCAAGTGTCTAATGTGCAATTTTTTGCTCATATAGTTTTTAGTGAGTTTGTATAGTTTGTATAATTTTAAATTTAAAACAAATTTAACAAATTTGTTTTTAAAAAACGCTTTTAATATCAATTGACCCTTGATACAGTTGCAATTTAATAAATTTTTGTTATTTGATGTAAATGCCAACTTTTGTGTTGACCTAGTTGACCTAATTAATCTAAAAAAAGCTCACATTCTACAAGTTGTTAACTATGTGTAAAAAATTTTTTAGATTTACAATCCATGTTTTTGTGTGTAAAGATTAAATCTGCCATTTTGTATGTTTGCGCCAGCTACTTTATTATGGCACTCTACAAAGTTTATTGTTAAGCCGGTGTTGTTTTTGCTAATTTGACCTTAAACAAAATAAACAATCTTGATTCATTTTTAAGCTACGCAAAAGCATCTTTGAAAAAAACTTTAATAAACAAATTTGCTAAATGTCTGTTAATTTTACAAATTTTAATTAAAAGTGTTATTTAAAATAATACTTTTTAGAGATAGTGTTTATTTTTATACCAATGGTTAATTAATATTTAATTTAACAAATAAAGTGACATCAGGTAAAAGTTATATTTTTTTTAAATAACAAATGGTGTATCAATTACACCGGGCGTCAGCCCGGTGCAAAGTTACTGTTACCCGCGAGATTTTTGGCACAGATACTTAGGAAAAATAATGTGATTTTTTGGACCAAGTATCAGATTTTTGTGGTGGGACCACTTAAATAAAAGTAATTTTAAAAAAAATAGTTTTACATTAAATTTTTGTGTTGATTAAGACATTTTTACGAAAAGACAGTTTACCGAAAAATAAAATAAACTTAGTCATCTGAAAATGAGTTTTGGTGATAAGTCCATTTCGACAAAATGACTTTTTTAAATTATCAGATGCCAGTCCCACTACAAAAATCTGAAACTTATTCCAAAAAATCACATTATTTCTTCTGAGTATCTGTGCTAAAAATCTCGCGGGTAACAGTAACTTTGCACCGGGCTGACGCCCGGTGTTAGTTATTGTGTCAACTTTTAATGGAGTGTTTTAGTTTTACATACAACTTTTTGATTAAAGTGTCATTGTTAAACTTCATTATTTATTATAAATTAAAATCACAATTTAATTTGAGGTTTAGCAATACAAGTTTAAAAACATTCATATATTTCAGTGACAATTACTTTTGTTTTGGTTCTAGTTTTGAACAACGATTAAATTTAATTGTGATTGATCAATTTTTACTATTGAACTACAAAATACGTGCGACATAAATTAAAGTTCTGTATGCTTCTAAACTGATATAAAAATTAAACTTGATAAAAATTTTTGTTCATTTATTAAGTTTTAAGTAATATATACATATAAAATATTAAAAACCCTTTATTTAAATAATACTTTGGACTATCATTTATTATTACTGTTAACTCATTAACCCACTTAAACCAAAACTAATAAGGACAACTTTGAAATGATTTTTATTTCAATTAATTTTAATTGACTTTTATAAAGTTTTAAACAAAAATAGTACATTCAAGCATATTTGTTCAATTATGCTGTTTGCTTTTACCTTTTAAAACAAAAAATCTCAGTATGACATCAGTGTTTTAATTTTAATTTATATCCAAATGTTCACCTACTTTGAAGAGGAAGTTCATGTCATATTAAGGCAATTTTTTTATTTTTACGTAATACACTTCAAATAATTGGTTTCATCACTTACTAGTGGATTAACTTGATATAATAGCATTAGTTTTGTTTCCATTAGTGGTTCTTTTTGCTTTAAATTAATTTGCATTCAATGGAATCATGCTGTTCACAGCTGTTTGTCTGTCTACACTTTTCTTGCGCGCGTGATTTTTAATTATTTCCTACTACATCCGCTTGTTTACTGATTGAGTGCAATGTTATCCAGTTTAACAGTTAATTGTACTTGCGTTTTAAAGTATGTTGCGTTAGCTTCTCAACATTTTTTAACAATCACAACAAAAAACGCCAATTTGGCTTGAAGTATGCTGGCAATTGAAGTCATTCTCCAACTTTTCTTTTTGAGAAAAGTCTGTTGTTGAAATCAACAGAGCGTTAAAACTGGCAAATTATTCTCAATTAGCAATTGGTGCTTATAACTTCTTATGTTCTGTTTTTTTTGCACTCTTTTAGCACAAATTAGACGACTAACTTTTTAACTAACTTAATTCCACCTTTTTTTGCTATTTGATGTAGTTTAGTGTTTCGTTGTCGTAAACATTGCTGTGTTCGTTGAGCACATTCTCTTGGTTGGCTTTCAATAAAGCCACAGTTCTTAGTGCGTATTTCAGTTTCATTAAAATATGGCCATTCAAAAAGCGTGTGCTAGACTGCCTTTGCCATTAGTCGATCACAAGTGGCATGCACCGGTAAACTGAGTTTGGGTAAAAACACTTGGCAAACTTACTTTACTTGCTCTTTATTTAATTTTCAAACTTAACTTTTATTTTTTTAATAATGGCAACATCCTTTGGTTAAAAACCGTCAACCTTGCTTGCAAAGTGTAAGAAATTGTGCAGTCGGTTGATATATTGAAAAAGGAAGTAGGAAACTGATTTTAAATTTATAACCTAAAGTTAAAAAAATTGTCAGCCCGTTAAAATCTACTTTTTATTGTTTGTAAATGTAGTTAATATACTACATTTTTAATTAATTACTGAGGCAGAAAAGTTATTTACTAAATTCCAAAGCAAAACAAATCGTTTGCACAAAAAAATTACAAAAAATTCTGGTAACTTAAAATTAGAAAAGCATTTGTAAAAAAATATTTTTTATTCAGTTTCAACTCCGGAAATAAAATATTCATCTATGAACCTTGAGCTTTTAAAATGATATTATTTTCATTTAGTCACATTTAGATAGTATAAAACAAATATTACATGTTAAAATGTGTCTAGATTTATATTTGTTTACAGAAATGATCGAATTCAAGTTATCGTGTGTTGATTATGTTGATAAAGTTTTACAATAAAAGATATGTTTTTCATTTCATTTATTTTAAACTATACGTTTTTTAAAAATTGATTTGCATAAACAAAAATTTCTATTGTTAATTAATTTAGAAAGCGATTTTTGCCAAAGTTACCAGAATGTATTAGTTGATAGATGAGTTTATTGTGTTAAAAGCTTTTTGTTGGAATGCGTGTAAATGCCAAAATGTTTACCGTCACTGTTGACTTTAAAAATTTACGGTATCAATGTTTTCGAATGATTTTCTGACAAGCAAAAGCATTGAAGATAAAACAAATTGAAATAAAAACACAAAAGATTTGTTTAAGTACATCACTACTGTGAGCTCAAACTGAACGGTTACTAGAGACTATTGCTAATGGATGGCGGTCGACTGGCCACTTTCAATATTATCAAAGTATTATAATTTTATAATAATGCTTTCTTCCGTGTACAAAGCATTTCAATTTTATTTACAGTTGACATTTCTATTCTAATGCAAGCTTAGCATTAATATCCATATTTTGGCAAGTGAACACATTAAACCGCTCATGAATTAAGAATTATGGTGTTTCTCCAGATAGCTTTTAAAGATATTTTTATGATATGAATAATGTTTCGATTTTGCAGATTAGCTTTTGAGTTTATACATATTTCCTGCATCAAAATCTGTTGTTTTGCGGCAAGGTTTACTAAAAGCATTTTGTTTGTTTGATTCAATTATTCTAAATAAAAACCGCAAAAACAAAAATTAAATATTAAGTCAATTTTCTTACATTTGAATGTCTATTTATAGGCATAGTGACAAAAAACTTTAGGTTTTAGTGCAAAAACACGAATGTATTTGCTCTAAACAGTATTTTTAGAGGCTCTATACTGACTAAAAACACAGACTTGAAGCTGATGAGTTTAACATCTACAGGGCGTTAAAAAATAATCATGCACACATCTACAAGCATTTTTAAGTTTTATGTGAAACAAATTAGTCATTATATTTGTGAGTACATTTTAAATTAATGAAGTTTATAGTACTATAATAATTTTATGCTGCTAAATAGTGCAGAAAATTTAATAACTACAAAGTCAGCTACAAATTAGTTGGATTAGTACTAAATTGGCATTATTTGTCAATGCCCTGTATTTGGTTGCTTGTAGAAACGATGATTGTTGTCAGTTCCGAAAAACAGTCTCCGTATTTGACGGTAATTGGTGCTAACGAATTGAGAGCTGTACATGGTGGGGCAAAAAGGGGTCGGTGGAAAAAGCCTGCTGCATGTGCCGCCTTGTCTAAACGACGGCGTGATTTTAAATTTAGATATTACTTTTTGCTTACTACTTCAATTTTCCACTAAATTATGAGGAATGAAATTTGTCGAAAGAAACTAACAGACAATTTGTCATTAGAGATACAAGTAGACAAGACGGCTCAGTTTCCCCTTTCATGAAGAATTACTTTCACTTTTCAACCGGATATAAACAATCTAAAACTTTAC
Source organism: Tyrophagus putrescentiae (assembly GCA_024499935.1). NCBI lineage: Eukaryota > Metazoa > Arthropoda > Arachnida > Sarcoptiformes > Acaridae > Tyrophagus > Tyrophagus putrescentiae. Next base: position 6,180,320 of record JAMZRA010000001.1, on the reverse strand, counting down.
AACACTAGAAAACTTTTTCTGTTGAGTGATGTGAGACTGTGTTGCAAATATTTGCAACACAATTGGCTGATTGGAAAAGAAACTTTTGGCAAATTGACAAAAGTTTTTGTTTAAGTTATATATCTGCAAACTTGTGCTTGTACCATCACAACTTTTATAAATCATATTTTGTTTTAAAAACGCTCAAGTTTTAAGTAATAAATTGTTTTTAACAATAACTTGATTTTGCCTGAACGTCAATTGCACTAACAGAAAAAAGGGATTCATTGGTTAGATTTGGCACTGAGCTTTTCTGCACTCTGGGTAATCAACAAGTGAAGTAGTGCTTGCCGAACTTGGGCGACTTAGCTGACACTCTCGTGTTGAGCGCGTGTTCTGGCAGGAGCAACGTGACTCAAGACGAGTCTTTTTCTGCGTCTATGAAATGCTTAGCTGCTGCATCACTACTTGACTACTGCCTTTGAGAAATAGAAAAAAAGTACCAGAAAAAATCACTTTTATTGTTGTTGTTGTTTGCCAGTGTTGTTCACTGTACTTCTGACTTGGTCTCGCACGCTTTTCTTTCCATCTGTTGCTCTAAATGATTGCAACCAGTGCTCGCGTTCAGCTCAACAAACACTTACACACTTAGCACTCCCCTGCTTAGGGAAAGCTCTTTAGTGTAGTTCCTTACTTTCCAGAGAGATTGTGAAGCTCGTTCAGCCAACCGAGCCGAGCACAGTCGACGCTGGAATCGAAGCCAACCAAAGAGTACATACTCCAGTGGTAGAATTCAAGTTCTTGTGGAATTCACGCAGGAAAAGCACCAGTCGTTTGCATTTGTGGGCGCCTCTTCCAAACCCAGTCAGACAGTCGGCGACACATTATTTTCACCAACTTTTATCCACCACAGTAATCATCGTCATCATCATCAAGCCCAAGACAGTCAGTGTAATCGTATATTGTTGCTCTTCTACTACCACTCCTTCCTTCACTGACTTGAATCGCGCCATTTTTGTCACTGGCATCCCTCTTCCTCTCACTCGCGCCCCGCAACAACTCAGAAATAATCGACACATTTCTGACCCCCGCATTTTCTGCCATTGCTTGCACAGTAATCCGTCCCTCCTTTAATTCTCTACGCAAAGAATTCAACGGTGCTAGCGAGAGATTCGCTTGCATGAAGTAAAAGTGCGAATTGGCAAAGGAAAAACCAACGCATCTCTTAAATTGTAAGTATTGTACAGCACTGTTCTATTGTAGACATTGCCAACGCAATCTAGTTCAAAGGTTTGCCCTTCGATCAATTCTCAATTTACATAATCGCCTCACATATCTTCAATCACGTTTAATCCTCAGTTTTGTTTCTATCATAGTTTGCTACTTCTTTCTTGTTCTTACTCGGATTTTACATTGTTGTTGTTTGATCGTTTTTGATAAAATATCTTTTGGTGTAAATTATTTTATTTAATCTTGTGCGTCATCAAATTTATTTTTGGTTGATTTTTAGATCAAAAGATTGTTTGCTAACTAATTTTTATGATGTTTGAGTATTTTTTAAACAAATATTTTACAAAGGCTATTTGAATGAATTTTTTTATAAGTTGTTTATCAGCATTGAAAATTGAATTGTTTTCAGTATCTTGTGAAAGTTTAAGATTAGTTAGCATTTTATAATACATTAATACATCTATCAGTTAATCTGAAAACGCTGCTATTGCTTAGCAAGAAACTGTTATTTGTAATAACAAAAAAGTTATTAAAACTTTATCCGAACCAATAAATTAAAATATTTTTAAGCAGCCTTCATATTAAATCAATGATCAAAATCTTTTTTTAGCTCACCCATCATTTTCAACAAAGTCAGTGCAAATGCACTGATTGGCAACTAAAAACTGATGATAATTTTATGCTAGTAGGTTAATCAAACACTTTTAATATTTAAAACAAAAAAATTTAAAAAATTGGCAAATATTTTTGTTATCTAATGTAAACTTATACAATTTTTTAAGTTTTTTTAAATTAAAAATGTTTCAATTTTTTAAAAATGCAATTTGTACTACTGATTAATTAGCACTAATTGTTCTGCAGCCAAACTAGTTAATTTTATTTTGAGATCTTTAACTGTAAGCGGTCTAAATGAGCAGTACAAAGGAAAACACTTATGTAGATAACTTAATTTGAGCGCTCAAGCACCGAATGAATGGAATTTAGAAAAAAACAAAACTCTTTTGATTGGCCTTCAGTGTCTGCGTTTATGTGAACATACCGCTTAATTTGATTAAAAACTTAAAACTAAAGTTTATAATTTTTTGTTTTCTTTTAAATTCCACCCCCTTTGACCTTTGCTCGTTTTCTTCTGATTACTACATTTTTGTGCCATCTCATCGATTACATGCTGAAAACAGGAAACGTGTCTAATGGTGTCGATGTCTGGCTTATAGCATACAAAACTCGAAACATCTTTTTTTCAGAAGCAGAGTTTTTTCTTCTCCAGACATACCATTTTTTGCCCTTCTGCGCTTCTACGTGTCTGTATTTCTTCTCAGTTATTTTGAAATCCCAAAACTACCAGAATCTTTTTCATCTAAAAAAGTTAATCATAAATTGAAGCATCAGCAAAATGGCGGTTAAGTTTGACATTAAGTAAGTGAATTACGGTATTTGTTTTTAAACGTTTTACAAATATTTTTACAAATAATTTATTACGCAATACTACCAAAAACTTTAAAAGTTTAAAAAATATTTGTTTGAAAAACCAGCCAGATTGATAACTTGTGCAGTAAAATAATTTATTTTTTGTACAAAAATGTGCAAATAAATAATTATTTCACGTATCTTGTTTGAATAGTTGAGTGGCACTGAATAATAATGCTTTTAAATGAAGCATAATATCATCGAAAAGTGGTAGTAATTGATGATGACTAGTTTTCTCAAGTGTTTTAATGTTTTGTACATATTTGAGCCAAGTTTTAAAATGCAAAACGATTGTTTTGCATTTTTGTCACGATTTAAAAATTTGGCTGACGGAGAATCATTACAAAGACATATAAAAATAATGTCGTGCATTTATTTTGCAGAGAAATGCACATCTTTGGTCTTGGAAATCCTCTGCTAGACATCACAGCCAAAGTAGAAGATTCGTTTTTGGAGAAGTGAGTTATGAGTAATTATTTGAAAGGTAATAGCTAAACAAGATTGTTTGCTTGATCTTCAGATACGGCCTTCCCAAGAACTCGGCTATTCTCGCCGAGGCCAAGCACGAGACAATGTACGATGAGGTGATCAATAAGTTTGAGATTGAGTATTCTGCTGGCGGTGCCACGCAGAATACTATGCGTTTTTGCCAGTGGGTTGTGGGAAAGAACAACCAGGTGACCACCTTTGTAGGCTCCGTTGGTAATGATTACTTTGGAAAGATCATGGAGAAGAAGCCAAAACAGACGGAGTTCACGTCAAGTACCAAGTGGTGGAAGAAGCACAGACAGGCACCTGTGCTGTTTGGTCAACAACAATGGCAAATGGCGATCGCTTTGCGCTTATCTTGGTAACTAAAATGTGTTTGAACTGCTCAGGTGCAGGCGCTTTACCAAAACAAAATTTTATGATCGATTCAGGTGCAAGTGAAAAGTTTGACCACCACTACTTGCTTTCAATGTCTGTATTTATTGAGAAGGCGAAAATTGTCTATACCAGTGGACACATGCTTCCTGGTAAGTGAAAAAAATAATTTACAAAAAACTTGAAGTTTAGCAATCTGAAATTTTAAATAACAATCTTTACATTTTGTCAACAGTTTCGCACGAAAGTGTGATGTACCTGGCAAAGCACACAATGGAATGGGGCAAAGTTTGTATTTGTGCATATTTTTAAAACAAATCTTAACTAATCCACTTATTTATTTGAATAGGACTTTTTTTCAATCTAGGTTTGATTCTCTCTTTTTGCTTTAGTTCCTTCCCTCTTTCTCTTAATTTCCGTTTTGCATTCCACAATTATATAATTCCTACCAGTGCCAACACACAAGGTGCTTCTTCTCATTGGACTCCAAATTCCCCACTTAAATCTACGCTTAAACCACTGTTTTGCTTTTTAATCCCAACTATTCCTTATTTGTTGCTGCTGAATTTTACAAAAACGCCTTTTTTATTGTTGTATTCTACCTGTAACTGTCAACAGCTGCTCCGTATGTCAGCAAAAAGTGTCCAAAACAACTGCAAGAGCTACTTCCGTATGTCGACTTTTTCTTCTCAAATCTTGAGGAGGCTTTGTCGTTTGCCGAAATGAAAGGCTATAATGTAAATATTGTAAAAAATTATTTGATGTACAATACAACTGTCATTTTTCTTTAGACCAAGGACCCTAAAGAAATTGCCAAATTGATTGCTAATGAACCCAAGCAAAAGTACAACAACCCTCGTATTCCATCGGTATACAAGGCAGGACGCGTGGTGGTCATCACTCAATCGGAAAATCCAGTGGTCCTGGCACAAACTGGCGTGAGCGAAGTGAGGGAATTTAAGGTTCCACAGCTATCGGAGAAAGGTTAGTAGCTAAGAAATGCAAACTTTAAACTGCAAACTGATCCGAAATCTGACAGAGCTGACGGACACTAACGGAGCTGGTGATGCCTTCACCGGTGGCTTCCTTGCCATGTATATTCACAACAAGACACTTGAGCAGTGCATTGACTGTGCCATTTACTGCGCCACTGAATGCGTCAAGTTGCAAGGTCAGTTTACATCACTTCTCAATTGCAAAACAAAATAATAAACTTACTTTTTCTTAGGTTGCACGCTGCCAAAGAAAATGACTTTCAAGTACTAGATGTACTTGGTTTACCACAACTTTAGATTGTTATCAAACACTCCTTTAGAAATTGATTCACACATGTGCCCTTAAAAGTACTAAAATGAAACCCCGCCATTGAGTAAACGACCCATATAGTAGCCTAAAAGGTTTCTAATTGTACTTGTTTTTCTTCCGTAACTCCCATACTTTTATTCTCCCCCTTCAATTGAACAATAGCAGCCCCTATACTCCCCTCCCCCCTTTGAACCAAGCACCAGAAATGTCCCCTTTTCTCGACTGAATCGAGAGTTTGTTCTCATTTACCTATTTAAAAGCCCCCTTCCCTATTATTTATTTTACCTTATTACCTTTGACCTTTACTATAAAATAACAAAGTTTTAAAACTAAACCCATTTTACATAGTTTCAACTGATTTCCTTTTTGACATTTAACAATTTGAGGGTTTGCATTGAAATCAAGTTTACAATGAATGTCCTTGTAAATATGCTCACAGTTGAATTAAAATAAAAAACAAAATAAAAAAATTTAAATCTGCGGGTACTGTACCTTGGATGTTTTTTTATCCATGTTTTCTTAAACTATCTTTGCTATCCCGAACTAAATGAGGCGATTTTTGATGAGTATACTTGCAGTTTATTTATGTAATAATGTTGAAATCATAGACAAAAATTGGTTTATTTGAGAATTATTTTAAAATAGTTCTCTTTTAGAAAAACGAAACTAATAGTTAACACGAGAAAAAGCAGTTTTTTATACAACTACGGTGACAAATATTAAGCTGACTTTTCTAATCTTTGTTTTTACTTTAGATTGCATAACTTTTACCAGTTTTTAAAGCAACTTATCTCTGAAAAATGGCCTCAAAAGGCAAACTGGCCAAGGGCGGTAGCAGCGGAGCCCTTCCTCGTGTGGACTCTAGTGCTCCAACTTGCATGATAGCTCCGGAAGGTTTGTTGCCGGATTTACCAAAACAGTTTTTAAAAATATTTTTTTTGTGATTGTAGACTACGAGCATTTGTATGCTGCCGGAAAGGGAAAGGAAAAAGCGGTTAAGGTGGTGAAAGAAGTGAAAGGGCAGTCAGATTCACTGGCTGCAGCGGGCGCCAGCGATGCGCCCACTGCTCTCATTGGTAAAGTTTTGATCTTTCACAACTTAAATGTACGTTGTGATTGTGTCTTAACTTATTGTATTGTTTTTCAGCTCCGCAAGATTATGCTCACATTTTTTGCGCTGAACCGACTATCAAGAAGAAACTTCCGCCTAAAAAAGCCGAGAGCCGAATGCCCTCTGTTCTTATCGATGCCAAGCAAAACGCTAAATCTAACGTTGGAAAAGCTGAAGCCAAGGCCAAGGGCAAACCCAATGCAAGCAGTGGTGGTCGTGGCCATGGCAGCAGTCACTCGTCCACTAAGCCGACGGCCAGCAAGGCAGCTAGCAGCAGCAGCCATAAGGAGACTAGCTCCAAGCATGAGAAGGATGAGGGCGATGAGGAGGGCTCAGGGTGTGCTTGCCTCATTTTGTAAGCCCACAAGCTCAGAGGATGGTTCTCTCAGATGCAACTAACTTTGACATTCTGCATTTGACACGCCGTCACTTTGATGGAAAGAGGGCAAATTAATTGTTTATTTTTACAAGTGCTCAAATTCAGAAAATTGCACTGTTTTTTCAAATATTAAAACTTTTTAACTTTTTGAAACAATGTTCTTTCTTGATATAAACATCGATTTTAGAATTTTCACTACGTCTTTAAAAACTCTTACTGTGTCGCAATACAATGACTCACTTATTTTTTTTACAAAATGGGACCAGTCAATAAAGACAAGGCTTGCGAACTTGATCAAAAGACAAAGAATGTGCTTCTTCACAAAGGCTACAGTGTGGGCAACCTACTGGGAGCAGGAGCGTTTGGAGAAGTTTACAAAGGAAAACGCCTTGAAACAGATCAAGACTGTGCTGTCAAAGTGATGAATCTTGATAAGATGTCAGAGCGCTTTAGAAAGCGGTTTTTGCCTCGAGAATTAACAAGTCTTATGGAGATTCGTCATGAAAATATTGTTCGCGTATGGGATATATTCAAGTCTAATCGAAAAATTTACGTGCAAGTTTTTTCGCAATACTTTGTGAGCATAATAATGATTGTATTTTTTAAAAAGGTTTATGGAGTTTGCTCCGAACGGAGACCTGGCTTCGGTTTTGAAGAAAAGAGGCGCATTAAGTGAAACGCAAACTCACCACTGGTTCACTCAATTGGCAAAAGCACTTTATTACCTTCACGAGGAAATGTTCACTGCTCACAGAGACATCAAAATAGTAATTTTGGGACGTTTTTGAATTATTGTTAACTTTTCTTTTGCAGGACAACATTCTTTTGGATGAAAATTGGAATGCAAAGGTTACGGATTTTGGGTAAACTATATTTTTAAACCTTGTCAATTTGTTTTTCAAAGTTTAATTCACTCAGATTTGCCGTAGAGTCAGTCAACGAAGAAGGTTACACTATTCTTCGAAAAACGTTCTGTGGAACAACGCCATACTACGACCCACAGCTTGCACTAAAAAAAGGTTTTCAACCCCTTTTAAGGGAAAAATTTTTCTTTTGGGAATATTAAAAATTTCTTTTTCCTTGGAAAAACTTAAAAGGGCCCCCGAACCTTTCCCAGTTTCTTTTCCATGAAAAAAACCCAAAAATTTCCCCTTTTCTTGTAAACCTAAAAAAGGAAAAACAAAAAATTTAGTTTTTAAATTTTTTCCAAAAGGGTTGTTTTTTTTAACCATTTTAAAAAATTTTTTTTCAAATCACCCCTTTTTAAAAGGGGGAAAAAGATTTGCCCTATTCGAGGAAAAGTAATTTGGCCCTTTTGAAAACCCCAAAACACCCCAACCCTTTTTCCCCTTAAAAAAAAAAAATTTTTTTCCCAATGGGGGGGTTTGCCCCTTTTTTCTCCTTCCCTTTCATTTTTTAAAAAAAAAACAAAGGCGGGCAGAATTTTTTTGGTAAAAAAACCCCTTTCTTTAAGGGATGATTTAACCTTAACAATTTTAAAAAAGATGTTTTTTAACAGATCGAAAAAGGGCGATAAAAATTTATTTTTCAACCCCCTTTCGCCCCGGAAAAACAAACCGGTTTTTTTTTGAACAAAAAAAAAGAAAAAAAGCAAAAAAAGGAAAATTTCCCCCCAAACAAAAAACAAATTTAAAGTTTTATCAAACTTTCCCCTTTTCCTCCTTCTCTTTTTTTTTCCTCCCCCCCCCTCGGCCTCTTTGGCCCCACAGGGGTGGTTTGACCGGGCCCCCTTTTCTTTCCCGCCCCTTTTTTCCTTTCCCCCTTTTCCCCATTTTATAAAAAATTAAAAAATTTTTTAACCAAATCTTTTTGTTTGTTAATTTTTTTTGAAACGGGTTTTTTCCTTTGGGGATTTTTGAAGGGGTTTTTTGTTTTGTTTTTGGTTATCACAGATTTTCGGATGGGGGAACCTCCCAACCTTTTTTTCCCCCCCCTAGCGGGCCTCAAGTGGGCCAAACAAGCTTTTTATTTGAAAAATGAAAAAACGTCAAAAAAGTTTGTTGGGAAAAAGGCAATTGCTGAACGAATTTTCCCTTATCCCCCCCAAAAATTTTTCCCCGTCGGAGGAAATTTTTTTTTTTTAAAAAGAAAAAATAAAAAAAAAGAGGGTTTTAATTTTTTTTAAAAAAAAAGGGGGAACCCCCCAAAAAAAAAGTTTTTTTTAATAAAACTAAAAAAAAAAATTTTTTTTCCCCAAATTTTTTTGCAAAAAAGGGGTTGGTTTGGTGTTTTCCGGGAAAAAATTTTCCATTGGGGGGGGTCAACCCTTTTCTTTTGGCAAATATTTAAAATTTTGGTTAATTAAAAAAAAAAGAAAAAAATTTTTGTACCCAAAACCTTCCCCCACCCCAAATTAAAAACAAAAAAAAAAAGTTTTAAAAATTATTTTAACCAAAAGGAAAAAAAAAAAAAGAGGAAGAACTTTCCGCAAAAATTTTTTCCGTTTTTAATTTTTAAATAACAAAAAAAATTTTTTTGGTTTAAAAATTTTTTCCCCGGACGTTTTTAGCCCCACAAAAAAGGGGTTCTTTGGGATTTTTGTTTTAAGTTTACATTATGGAATTTGAATGTTAGTTGGGGTTTTTTTTTCCCCCATTTTTTTTTTTTTTAAAGTTTTTTAAATTTTTAAAATTTTTTGAAAAATAAGAAAATAGGTTTATTGGGAAAAAAACATGTTAAAAAAAAAATTTTAGGTTTTCATTCCCTTGTTTTTTTTTTTGGGGTTTTTGTTTAAAGGGAATTTTAAAAAAAATTTTGGTTTTTTGGGGCCGGGCCGGCCTTTTTTGTTTTTCCAAAAACAATTGTTTTGGCCCCCTTTTTTAAAAAAAAGGGTTTTGAACTTTTTAATTGGTTTTGCACATTAAACATATTAAATTCTTAGCCTTGTTTCCTAAGTAGTGACGTAAGTTTTGATTGAACTTTGGAACAAAGTCTATAAAACATTCAAAGTGCCGTGCTCTGGTTATGACACTCAACGTGTGACACTCTTTGTTTTGACTAGCTACTATTTTGTTTAAATTTGCAAAAACGACAAGCAACACTGCTGAAAAAATTACTTCATCAACAAATATCATTGTCCGTTTACCTGAAAATATGATGATGCCTGACAGTGAACTTTTTGACGTGCTGGCATCAAATCGAAAAAACATGTCAACTGGCAACTCAAGTGAAAATGAAAGGATCAGCGATGGTTCATTTGGTCGTTTTCTAGTCTGGCTCGGATTGTTTACCGTTTACAAAGTTATGCACTTTTTACTTCCGCCATTGATTTGGCGATTTAAAAGTATATCAAAAAAGATCATCCTTTGAGTTCTGAATGGTTCTAAAGTTGTACTCAACAATTAATGTTTATAATATAATAGTAAAAAGCACGGTTTGAGCTGCAGTTAACTGCGAAGCAAAGTATCCACACGAATCAGTCGAATAATACTACGAGTCACTAGGGCAACTGAAGAGAATGGACTGCTTTTCTGTGATGAGCCAGAGCACAGTGAAATAGCATTGTAGTGAAAGAAGAATTTCTTTCCGGCACTGCCATGCTTCCCGTCTGTTTCCACTTTTGTCGGGTGACTACGAATCATGCAGCAAAGGCGGTTGATCTGACAAAACTTCCGAAAAATGTCCTCGCCATTGTAGCCTTTGTCGGCCTTTGACGCGTCATCAAACACGTCGCTTGACCTAAAACAAATGAAAAAATGAGTTAATGTTTGGAGTAGTTTAAAAGAAACTTACAGAATGTCACGTGCGCATGCATCCTTCAGTGGACTGCTGAGGTTTCGCTCCATTGTTGAATTGATACTTTGCAGCGATTGCTTAGTGCGAGGAAACCCCGATGAAGAGCAGAATATCTTCTCCTCAATGGTGGCACCGAGAGGCATAAAGTTGAATACCTCACTAGCCAAGTTCCAGACATCCTCATTGGCGAATCGATCAACACATTGCTTGTAGAAAGCATTGTCAGTTGTCTGTCCAGGTGGGCACTCTTGAATGCCACGTAGAAGAATAAACCGATGAGGAGTGAGTATTTTCATGCAGAGAATGTAAATGAGACACTCTAGACTGTGGGGCTGTGTGCCAATGAGGTTGCCCAGGAAGATGTAGGTGAACTTGTTGATTCGTGGAGACGTATTCCACAGCAAGTGGGCGTATATGAGCAGATCTTTTAGATTGCCGTAAAGACCACTGATGACAAGACAGGGAGAGCTGGCGGCAACAATTTTGCTCTCTTGTTGCATGCGCGATCGGCCAGCACTGAGAATCTTCATGATTGCGTCTTGAAACTGAACACCGCTGGAGAAGTACCACAGCTTGGTTACCTCTTCAAGCGTCTCCTGTTGGTTGTGACTAAAGAAGTGCTTTCCCAAACTGGTCACCTTGTTCACCATAATGAGCGCTAAATCGTACAAATCGTCACGTTTGATTTCCATTGCGAATGGTATCTTGTCTCGGGGTGTTTCAACTGATCGTGACAGTACACTGCTCGACTCGGATTGATGCTCTACCTGAAGGTTGATCAGTCGAGACACCTCGCCGTTCAGAGAAATTTGTATAGCTTCGCCTAAAACGGTAAATCGGGTACCACGGCAGATTTGACAAGCTTTGTTGTACCGCGCTTGCAGCGCCATTGAAGCCAGCACTGACTTGTTGGCGTACACTGACGTCGAGCCATAGTCAAATTTGATGGAAATAACCAAAAGAATGTTGCTTGATGAACGAAAGATAATGCTGGTCAGCTGGCAGATAGTTTTGTTTGCAGTCACCTGTGCGATAAACTGCTCCATATCTAGGTACGTCTCTGGTGATCGACTGATGGCGTTTGAAAAGAAGCTGCTCACCATTTTGGCCACTTCACCTGACTTAAAGTGCTCATTGTCTTTGTTCTTGGCGACGATATCGTTGTTCAACTGAGACAAATCAGCCAGTTTCAGCTTTCCAGTGCCATTGGTGTCGTAGTAGCGAAAGATGAAACCAAGTCGAAATTTCAATGCAGTTCCGCTGTGTGGTGTGGTCGTGTCCAGAGCTGCCAGACCGAGAAGCAGCTCTTCAAAACATAGGTAGCTGTGCTTGCTGCTGAAAGCTCTAAACAGTCGAGTCAATTCATCTCCCTGCAGATTCAGCTTGGCCATAAAAGACTTGAAAGAGTGAAAGTTCATGTACTGCGAGGGGAAACAGTGACCAACGAACTCATTGTACAGGCGAACGATGGCCAACTTGTTGTACTTGGCACTGTGCAACAGCTCACCTGAACCGCTTTGCTGACCGGGAACGGCGCTCTGAGAGAGAAGTCGGCGAAAGCAGTCTCTCACCGAGCAGTCGACGTAGTTCTTTGTCAGCTGAAACTTGCCAATGTCAGCCTCCTGTAGCTGACTGAAAAAGAGAGATACCTCGGGACCGAGAAACTTGTTGCCACTTGCAGACAGATCTTCAGCGCCCATCCAGATTATGGAGGATACGCACACTCTGCAGTAGCAGCTGGTGCCCCCATTCCCCTTTTGCTTCTCTCCTTCCGCCACTTCAGGCTCAATCATAACAAGGACGGTGATTCGAGTGTAGAACTGTCGTGTCTTTGGCCACTGCACTCTGAAGATGTCCATCATTTCCGCCTCTGAGCATCGACCACGGCCGCAGTTGTTCTCGTTTCCCAGGCGCTCTAGAAGACGTTTTATGAGGGTTTGTGCCACCTTTCGCCATGATTCACTTGATCGATAGGTGATGTAGGGTAGGTACAGTCCCTTGGGCATCCGCTTGATGGCCAGACGGGCGTGCGCTTTGCAGTACAGCAAAAGACAGCAAACGTTATCGAGAGAGTCATCGCGCTCAATGAGGACCAAGTTGTTGTTCACTCGCTCCAAAAGAGTACTCTCTGTGCCAAAGCCAATGCTAACCTGACTATCCACGTGTCCACTAGTCATCTTTGTTTGAAAAGGCAGAAAAATGAAAGCATAACACACGGCCCACAAGGTTTGAAAGGGCTTACATTTATCTAAAAACTGTTTAATTGTTACGCAATTGGGTGTAAAACTTAGAACTTTTGCCGATGTTGCTGCCAAAACTAAAGCTGACAACTTTTACTAACAAAAAGCGCTTTTAATGTTTTACAATAGTGAAAATGGCCAAAACTTTAATGTTTTTTCCTAGTACTTGAGCTTGTCTTATCTGACTTGCTTGTTGATTTATCTTTCTTCTTTTTTCTTTTCTTTAGTTTGCTATCTTGTGAGAGCATTTGCGAATCAGTAGACAGCGAATTGCTTTTTCCAATTGCCTTTTGTGCTTCAACGTACTTTTTGCGCAGAAACACTACTAGAAGTACTGCCAAAACAATCAACGGAATGACGATAAAAATGGCCAATGAGAGACTTTTGAGCACACGAAAGCCCACCGAGGGACACTCAAAGTCAGTAAATGCACTGTGGTCGCAACTGTCCCCATTACTGGCAACCTTCTTCATAAACTTGACCGTTTCAGTGGCGGCACTGATGTCGCAGTCTTTACAAATGTGGTTAAGCAAGCATAGTACGGCTTTGGGATGAAGTGTACAGCCTTCGACCGGCGCTCCATGTTTTTTGTTGCATGCATCCTCATGGTTTTTTCGCACATCTTTTCCACAGGCATCAACTGCATTTGAAATAGAGCTTTCATCATCATTGTTGACGCTTGGCTCTGATACGGGAGGCTCTTTTTCTGCAAAACCAATCGCAAGTAGCGTCAGTAGCACACTGGTAATGCAAAGTTGAAGGTAAACGTTTGATTTTAGCATGGCAATCTTCAAACAAAAATTTATTGTACTGAAAAAGGCAACTAAAACTGTCGCCTTTTGAATGCAATCGAATTTACGACAATAATCAACTTTATTAAAAAAAATTTTAAATTAAAATAAAATTGGCAGTTGATGTATGGCGATATGGTTTGATAAAAACACAAAAAGCTACATATTTTAAAATAAATGTCATTTAAAAATATCACTTTATTATCGTCTTTCAAACTGAAGAGTAATCTTGTTTTTAGGTCCCATTGTGGTTCCGATTGCCAATTCAATCTTGTTCATAGGTAGCACTGAGGTAATTCGATATTTGCGCAATATTGAAGCAATCAACGCCTTTGTAGTTTGAAGAGCAAATCGCTGTCCAATACCTAAGAAATAAGAAATAACAGCAGTTTTAAAAAACAAAAAACTTTAACCATCATTTAACTAACAGTTGCGTGGACCAGCTGAGAATGGGACAAAGGCAAAAGCGTGCCTTTCATTCATGTTTTCAGGAGAAAACCTATCTGGATTGAAGACTTCGGGATTCGGAAAGTACTTCGGGTCACGATGAAGAACGTAATGAAGCACTAAACAAGTTGTGCCGGGAGGAATAGTTCGTCCTTTAATTTTAAACTCTTCGGTAATTTGCCGAGCAATAAAAAGTACTGGTGGGAAAAGCCTCAGCGTCTCTTTGATGCACTTTTCAAGGTATTTCATCTCTCGTAAATCTTCAAATTTAATCTCACGGTCAGGACTGTCACCGTAAATTGTGTCAAGTTCTTCGTGAATTTTGGTTTGCACCTCAGGGTGATTTCCAATTAGTTGCAGAGCAAACTGAATAGTCGCAGAAGAAGTGTCCTGTCCGGCGCTCATGAACGTGTCCACTTCAGAGCGAATGTCCTCATCAGACAGTGAGTTGGGGTCTTTGATGTTTTGAGTGAGAAGATTGTCCAGAAAGGCAAGCACTCGTTTAGTGCCAATGTCGTTCATTGTCGCCTCAAGGTCAGCTCCGCCGGTGCGCATTTTGTCAAGAATCTCCTTCTTCTTCTGCTTGATAACTGTCACTGTGAAGTTGTGTAGAAACTTTATAGTTTTGCGTTGCTCTATTCCAGTTGGTGTCATCTGGAAAATCAAGTCGTTCCACAGCCATGGCGAGAGAAAACGAAGTGTGAACAGATCAAGCACCTTGCGCACAGCTTTGGAGTACTTTGACTCGGGGTCAGTCTGTGCGTTGATGTTGACCCCCATTGCGGTTTCTGCAAACAACACAAAAACGGTGACTCGCTGTTTACTTTTAAAACTACAATGCCTTACCACAAATGATGTCCAATGCACAGTTGGTAATGATTGGCCGAATGTCGTCAATAACTCGGTTACTGTTCATCTTACTCTCAATCAAGTCCAACATGATTTTTTGCTGTTTTCCAATAATTGGCACAAAACTTTCTAAAATGCGAAAATGGAAGGCAGGCGTAAGCATTTTTCGATGAACCCTCCACTTGTCTCCAGTACTGGTGAAAAGACCAAGACCGAGCCAAGGAATGGCAAAATCAAACTCTTTTGACTTGTCAATATTGACATTGCTAGTGAGGACGCCCTATAGTTTGAAGAGATTAAAATTGAGTGATTTTATATTTAAATTTAGTTAGCAAAAAATACCTCAGCGCACTCTGCGTCAAAAATAACTACAACTGGTTGAGTTGGTCCGATCCAGAAACGCATAAAGCCAGCGTTTTGAGCTTGATAAATTTTAGTAATGCCAATGAAAGTGTCAAAAATTTCTAAACGTACAAAAGTAACTTAACTAATACATTCAAACACATCATTGAAGTTACTTACGCTGAAACCAGTCATTGCCAGAGTTTTGCCAGAGCAGCCCAAGATGACCTAAAAGAAATGAGGTCACAGGAGGGCCGGAAATTTGCTCAATCTCCTGTGACACCTTCACCATTCGCTTGTAGGCACTCCATAAGCGTACGATGGCCCATATTGTGGCTGTGCCCAAAAGGGTTAGTGTTACCGGAGAGAGGCTCCACAGAGAAAATAGCATGACTGCTAAGACTGCTGTGGAATGAAAGCGATTCCTTTATGTTTGGTAAACGGTCTGAATCGTTGATCTAAAAACTTGGTAACAAAACTAGAAAATACTTTTTCATTTCTAAACTAAAAAGCGGTTAAGTTCACTGTGCATTATATCTTCAACTATTTAATGGTTAAGATGTTTGCGGTTGTCTAACCATACTGGCGCAAAAAAGTGCCTCTGATCCGTCGGTTTAGATTACACGCCAATGTTCTCTTTGACGCATCAAAGGATGAAAAAGAACTGGTCTTTATCGACTAGCAAGCTTCCTTAAATTTATGTAATAACTCAAGGTGCAATGCAAATGAATAGGCTAGTTTCAATTTTAAAATCAAGTAGTCAGAGTTGTTGAAGACAATAATTTATTTTGAAATAAATGAATTGCATTGAACGCCATCTAATGGAATATGTGCATTGTTCACTCATCCAGGCATTTGCTTTGTCGACGCCAGGTAGCGGAGCCACAACTTGATTTTGATGAAATGGAAGAAATAGCGCCAGCCAAAGGAAGATTACTGATCGACAAGTTAGGCAACGATGAAGAAGAGTTACGTGAAATGTCCGAAAATGCACTCTTATCAGTGGTGCTCTCTTCACAGACAGTGGCTTCTCGACTACGGGAGGAGGGTGCAGAAAGGAGAATGGCACCTGCTCGTTCACAATCGCCGCTGCAGCCTGAAGGTCTTGCTGACGTAATTCAAAGCGCATCACACTCTGATCGACGGCACTGAAACGCGTCTTCTCAATGGGAAAGTACAGCTGGGAGATAAACTCTGTCTGAGATAGTTGGTTCTTCAGTTGAATGACCACTGCTTTCATGGCAGTGAACAACTGGCTGCTCTCCGCTTTGCTTTTGATAAAGGCCACTAGAGCTGGATCAAAGAAGAAGCACAGATCCTGGTAAGTGGGCCACTCATGACCTCGTTCAACATGGAAATACAGATGCATCTCTCCTAAGTGCAGCACTTTTGAATCGCCACTCTTCACTGGAAGTCTACTGCCCAGGTAAGACACTCCGTTGTCGTCCATCTTCTCTTTGCAGTTGCCTTCCAAGTCAATCAGCACTTGTTCTTCAATGCCAGCCACAAAAACGTTCCAGCGCATTCGCCAACTCCAAATGGATCGGTAGAGAGGTTTTGGGTAGTTTCCGGTAAATAAACTTAGCAAAAAAGTAGTCGATTGAGACTGCGGTGACTTGTCCATGAGGCTGGTTTCAGTCTTGTTGTCAAGCTGCAAGTAATTGCTCAGTTCCGAACGCCAAAAACACCACTTCTGGCGACCATGCTCGTCGAAAATGTTTGTAAAGTTGCCCCAAGTTTTGCGAAAGAACGTTTCCACACTGCTACGTGAAGTGCTCAGTGCATGAATTTCAAGATGGTCGTCGTCACTCATATTTAGACCATGAGTTTCCGAATAACTGAGAATGCGATCGTGCATCGTTGGCTCCAGTAAATCATGTTCATCAAATAGGTACCAGCTACAATCACTACGGTTGTCCAATTTTTGAGTGTCATCACTTTCTTGCTGTGCATCAAAACGGCTTTCATCGGCGTCAAAAATATCACCGGAAAGTAATACTGAGAAGTGGTTACGAACTGGTTGCTGCTTCTTAACTTGACTGAGAGGATAAATGTTTGGCTGGCCAGCTCGGCGAGTCTTCGGAGAGAGGTTTACCAGAAAGTTCTGCCAAATGTTGTCCGCATTCTCTTCAATAGATGAATTTGAAACTGACAATTCATGAGCTGGTAAAGAGGCCATAATACTATGGAAAGTGACGTGAAATGAATCATTTTAGAATGACAACTTTTCCAAAAATAGTTTTCGTAAGCGTTGATTTTTTATTCTTGTTTTGTAAAAAATTCTAATTTATAAAATTTGAACTTTATTTTAAACATAGGATTTCGTTTTTTTTATCAAGTGGTAAAACATCTTTGACGTATTGAAATGGCCGAAACTTCAAGTCAATCAGTAAGATTACAAAAAAAACTTTTAATGATTGAGAAACTGAATGAATTTGTATTACCAGATTGCCCCTCTTGGCGAGGAAGCCACTAAACTGCTTTCTTCGGAACATCCAAATAACCAACACAACGACGTCAGCAGCAGTACTTCGTCCTGTTCAGTCAAGTCTACTTGTTCGGTTACAAGCGACACGTTGGATGATCCACCGTCAGTAGAGGAAGACGCTGATGGCTACAACGTTGCTGCTCATCTGGAGCACCTAATAGCCGATCTGACATCGGAAAGTAGTGACGGTGCTGGCGATTGGACTGACGAGCATCAAGAGCCACAGATCGACTTGAGCGACGACCGCCCCACCGAAGAGTGCGGCAATCGTTCTGAATGGCGGGCTCGTAAGCTGTTCAATGCTCGTCTGCTGGGCAACGACGAAAAGGTCTACAGTGGAACGCGCTTCAAGTCGATGCTTCGCCGAATCATCCCTGATCAAGTGCCCATATCCAACTCACAGCCAATGCCACTCGTGGAGAAGCACGTTGAGAAGTACAACTGCGGCACTTGTCACATTCTGAAGCTGTACATTGTGTTCACCTTGGCCTGCAGCATTTTTCTATGTACCCTCCTTGATCCATGCTTCAAGATGAGCCTGTTTACCTTTGGCCAGACCAGTGTCCCTCTTCAAGCTCATCTCAACAGAGAAAACGTGTCAGTAGTTTCTAATAATGACACAAAGTACAGCGAAGGCTTTTATAATAGTGTCACTGAACCGAGACGAGATTTGCAACCTTTGGAGAGTAGTGTTGGCGATTCAAATACTGAAAGGTTCCAGAACTGCCTTTTCAAGAAAGCCTACATTTTCTCAATGTTCCTCTGTCTGCCAATTTATCTAGTCATCTTCATATCTACAGTTGCCACTTTGTCATCCGGTATCACGACTTTGCCTGGTTTCTCTTTGAGGCGATCCTTCTTCTCATCTCTTCACTAATTTTGTCAATCTTGGCAAGTTTTGCTTTTGACCTGGCACGTGACCACATGTTTATCAACTTAATCGGTGAGTGTGCTCTCTATTACCTTTCATTTATTTTAAAAACCACATTATTTTTAGTGTTATCAGACGGTATAATCGGCTTGATAATTGCCTTTTTCACCTTTTGGAAATACAAACTAGGTACCGACCCATTCACTTTGATTAGTACTTCTGATCGGGAAATGTACGAGATTACGCAAATTCTGGCGCGCAGACAAATAATCAAGCTTTTTACTTTTGGACACGAACCAAAACAACATGTGATACTGCAAGAATCAAATGACTCATTGGCACAACCGTCAAAAACAAGTTTAAAGTCAAATGAATAATATTTTTTCTCTTTAGTAATTAAAAGTATTTGTAAATTGAAAATGGTGCTTTTTCATAAATGCGTTTTTGTAACCTATTTTTTACTACATCTTTAGCTTGTCACAAGTTTTAAGTCTAATAAACTTGTAAGTAGAATTTAATAATTTTTACTAACAACCTTGGCATAACCATAATATAGTCTTGTCAACTTGAAATATCTAGATCACCAAAAAACTATGGACACGAGTTGGACATCATAACGGGAAAACTCATTTACAGTGAATGTAGTACTCCTTGACAAGACCAAAACTACACGCACTTGTAATCCAAGACCGAAAAGCAAACAAGGGCAAATCCGAATCTAACTGGCACCAAACCCAGTTTTTTCCCTTTTATTGCACCCTTAAACTCCAATAAAACTGTCCACTGATCGCCAGCATAAAATTGAAAACACGTATTTACCTCATAAATTAGTAAGTCATCAAAAGTTTATACAAATAATCTCATGCAAGTGATAAATCTACATAAAGTTATTAATTCTCTACAAAATACATTGACAACTGACCGATTTGCCTTATTCGTTGACGTATAACCTTTTGAGTACTTTTCAGCAAACTCATTTTAAATGTTTTTATTTATGCTTTTAAATTGAAAAAAATGTTTTTTAATTAGCCAATAAATATTTTACTGTCTTTACGACAATCGCCTTTTCAGAATAATTTCTATCTGTGTGTTTTTTATTGTTTTTTTAAAGTTATCTGTTGGATTGTCAAACACTTGAGAAAACGGGCAAAAGTTGAAAGAAAATTGTATTATTACTCTAGAGGAAAGTACTTCTATCCTTTCAACAAAAACTGTTTCACACTGTCAATTGCAGAAGCAGGAGGTTCTTTCTCTCAACTTGTGACACCTTCCTCATCACAGGTTATTGTCGCTTGTTGCTTGATGAGGTCCCCTCTCTCTCTACTAACGGTGATAATAGTGGGTATTTAGTAAAAGGTAACCCTAATTAGCATGAAGGGCGATAGTGAGCAATGCACTAGCTGCCCTACCGATGCTAATCGTTTTATTGCCTGAAATTGGTCAGTGAGCTCTCTGGCGACGACGTGTGTCAAGTTGTGTAAATTCGTTGCTGTCATGCCACCAGGCACACGCTTTGTCTTAGTCAGGAGTTGCCTATGTGTCCCCATGTGCTGTCACTTTAGCTCGGCGTTTCCTTGTCTCAACGCCTTCTCCCTGCCGTGTTAGCAGCATCAGAGACACATAAGACAGCACATCTTTTAAGAGTGTAGCTCGGCCCCGCGTCCACTGTGATCGACTGTAAAGACCCACTCACACTGGTCGCGCCTTGGCTGACTCTTTGCCAGGTGGTCGTTGTGGATTGCCTAACACTTAAATGATCTGAGTATATAATGTAGCTGAGAAACATCAACATACTGTGTTAATACAATGGGTAAATTCACAGTCAGCTGAAACTTTTTTGTTTGGTATTTGTCTGCCTTAGCCACCAGTTGCTGCATTTTTCCAGATTAAACCAGCTGTGTACCGTAATTCACACCAGCGTCAACATGACAGCTACTAACAAAGTGAAGAAAACTAAGAACTCAGCATCATTTAAAAGTCATCATTCGGATGATGAGTTGAAAAATTCTTCAAAAAGCAGTTACGACAAAGCTAACATTTTTAGTCGTCTTTATTGCTGGTAAAGATATACAGTAGAGTAAAAAACCAAATAAAATTGTATATTTTGATAGGTACATTTTTTCGTTTCTTTATCGAAACTACAACAAAGATATTTATCTCGATGCAATCGACGTTGTCGCAAAAGAAGATGCTTGCGAACGCCTTGGCAATAAATTGCGCAGGTATTGCCAATTGATTGACTTGTGTAAGATTTATGTTTTATCTTGAATCCTTTTTTCAGGCACTGGAACAAAGAATTGGAACGAAAGAAAGCTGGCAAAAATGCCAGCCTTACGCGAGCCATCTTATGGAGCTTTGGTCCTCTTTTTCTTCTAACAAACGTTTATAACTTTATAGTGTACGGTGTACTTCGGTAAGTCTTTTTAAATTGATAAAAACAAACATTTTAAACTGTTAACAATATAAATTTCCAATAGCATGATTATGCCTATGATTTTAGGCAAGATCATCTTATACTCAAATAAATACTTCAAGGAAACAGTCAACAATACGTTAATTGGCAAAAGTGAAAACAATAGTATTCATTTTATTCAATTGCACAACTTTAATCAATCAATAACGACAGACGAAAACGGACAATTTGATCTCTTCGTTTGGCTGAATATAATCTTAAGCACTCGGCAAAGTGTTATCGCCTACTCTGGTCTATTAGCTCTGGTCATTCTGGTGAACGTCTGCATATCACACCCCTACTTTTTTCGACAGTTTCGCTATGGTAAGTTTATTAAGCTTTAATTTTTTTATTAAATCTTTCTTTTTGATTAAGGAATGCATATAAGAGTTGCTGTATCTCGATTGATTTTTGAAAAAGCAATGCGAGTGTCAACAAATTCAGTGCAACGGAACACCATTGGAAAAATTGTTAATTTAGTGAGCAATGACGCAAATCGATTTGACATAGCCTACATTTACGTCGGTTTTGTTTACTGTGCTCTGCTAGAGACAACTGTCGGTATGTCAGTGTCTTTTTCATCACTAAACCGCTTTAACTTTTCATATTTGAAGGCATATACTTCATGTACCAGTACATTGGATTGTCTTCATTTGGAACATTAGCTATCGTACTTGTGTATATACCCTGTAAGTTGTTGATTTTTATTATTAATGTTTTTAACTAAAATATCTTGTAGTTCAAACAATTATGGCAAATATTCTCAGCAAGTTTCGCTCTAAATCAATCATTTTAACCGACAATCGGTTACGACTTATGGCTGAAATACTTCCGGCAATGAGAGTAATCAAGGTAATACCTTAATGTTATAATTTAGCAACGATGTATTTTTAAAGTTTGTTTTTCCACACAGATGTACTGCTGGGAAAAAAGTTTTGCAAAGCTAGTGCATGTTGCTCGGAAATTGGAGATTACTAAAATCCGGCACTCAATGATTTTAAGGTCAATTAATTTAGCACTATATTTTGTTGCACCTAAAGTGATGGCGTTTTCGTGCATTCTACTCTACCTCCTCTTTGACAAAAACGCTAAATTATCAGCTGAAAATGTTTTTGTCACAATGGCCCTGGTTGCGCAGATACGGTAAGTTTGTCTCATCAATCAATATTTATAATTATATAAATTAATTATCTTTTTAATAGCGATGTTATAACGTACATGTTTCCTCTTGGTATAAGCTATTCAGTTGAGAGCTATATCTCTATTCAACGAATTCAGGTTTGAAAGTTAATTTTAAATATTCAAATTTAAATTTTTGTTGTAGAAATTTCTTTTAGAAACCGAAGTCACTGAAAAATGTAAATCACTGTCATCATCAGAAGTAGACCGAAACTGCAAAAATCCATGTATAAGCCTTAAAAATGTAACAGTAACTTCAGATGAAGGAATTCCCATTTTGCAAAACATTTCTTTTGAGTCTGTTTCTGGCAAGTTAACTGTCATTATCGGAGCAGTGGGTTCTGGAAAATCATCTATTTTGCTAAGTATTCTTAATGAGCTCCCTCTAAACTTTGGCTCAATTGATGTGACGGGGAATGCTGTCTACGCAAGTCAGGAATCGTGGATCTTCAATGGGACTGTAAAAGGTATAAATTTTAACAATTTGTACATGATTAAATACTTATTTAAATTTACTTCAAGAAAATATTCTTTTTGGAAAAGAATATGATTCAACCCGGTACCGTGAAGTGGTAAAAATGGCTGCTCTGACAAAAGATTTTCAGCAATTTGAAAATAGCGACCAAACGATGGTCGATGACCGAGGCACCAGCCTATCCGGAGGTCAACGAGCCAGAATCAGTCTTGCAAGGTAAACAGATTAAACACAGTTTAAACTCTCAAAACCATAAAATGTTATTACTTTTTTAGAGCCCTCTACACAGACGCCGATTGTTACCTTTTGGATGATCCCCTTTCTGCAGTTGATTCGTCCGTCTCTAAGCACATCTTTGAGAAGTGCATCAAAGAATATTTGCACAACAAATGCGTCATTCTGGTCACCCATCAGTTGCAGTTTATCAAACAGGCTGATCAGATTGTTGTGCTCAAAGATGGTGGCTGTTTTGCCTGTGGCTCTTACACAGATCTTCTCAATCAGGGCATTGACGTTTTTAAGTACTCAATTGCTGAGCAAGAGAAACCTGAAACATTGTCTCAGTACCCTGATGCACCTTCAAGTCCACCGATACTAAAAAATCCTGCACTTCTTCGATTCCGTGTTGATTCGTTCAACTCTGATATCTTTAGAACGAGTCGCACAAACTCTTTTATTGAAAGTGAACATGACGGTGTGTCAGTTCACGATCAAGTCAGTATTCTGGAGTACCTGACCACTCCCGACGGTGCTAATCTTGATGAAGCAAAAAAACTGCCTCAGAATATGGAGTCAAATGAAAGTGGCAGTAAAAACAAACTAAAAATATACAAAATCTACATAAGTGCTGGTGCAGGAATTCTTTTATTTTTGGTGTTTATGTTATCAAATGTTATTACTCAAGGACTTTTCACTCTATCTGACTATTGGCTTTCGCTGTGGACTGATCACGAAGAAAAATTGCAA
This sequence comes from Tyrophagus putrescentiae, assembly GCA_024499935.1. NCBI lineage: Eukaryota > Metazoa > Arthropoda > Arachnida > Sarcoptiformes > Acaridae > Tyrophagus > Tyrophagus putrescentiae. The sequence continues at coordinate 6,157,129 of JAMZRA010000001.1, read as the reverse complement.
ATTGAACGAGAAACAAACGTTGCCTTTGAACGAAGCCCAATTATAGCAGAAGAACGACACTACAACATTATTATTTATAGGTAATGTGATTTTAATAATTTTATTGTTTTCTAATGTATTTTTCATCTTCTTTAGCTGTATTGTTGGACTTCTTTTTGTTATGTCAATCGTACGCACGGTACGCTATTTAAAATACCATTTTATTTGATAATATAACTAAATATAAATACTTCCTGTAGACTAGCTTCTTTGTGATTGCAATGCGTGCTTCGGTAAAAAACTACATCTTTATTTTAATTTTTAATTTTAACTTTAAAAATGTTTTTGAAGGTTAATCTTCATAACAAAATTTTCTCATCTTTAATTCAAGCACCCATAGTGTTTTTTGACAAAACACCAGGTATTTTACTAAAACTAACTGTCAAAACACTAAACAATCATTTTATTAACAGTTGGCGTTATCATGAACAGGTGTTGTGTTGATTCGTAATTTGCATTAAAATAATGAGCTGTTTTTGCAGAATTTCAAGAGATCTAGGCATAATTGATGACCTTATTCCACCGATAGCATTTGAGGCGTTGGAAATTTTAGGCAACAGTCTAGCAATATTCATCCTCTGCAGCATACTGAACTGGTTTGTCGTAATGCCATTTGTAGTGCTAATGATTCTCATTTACTTGGCCTCACGATTCTACGTGAATACTGCCCGTAAACTGAAACGTTTAGAGGCCGTTGCTCGAAGTCCTCTTTTCAATCAACTTGCTTGTTCACTTACTGGTTTGCCAACTATTCGCTCTTATCGAATGCAAAAACTATTTATTGAACGGTTCAATGACACTCAGGATGTTCATACAGCGACTTATTTCGCATTTATTTCTGCAAGCAGACTGTACGGCATTTTCCTAGAGATTCTTTGCGTTCTCTACATAACTTCCCTGATCATAGTAATCAACATCAACTTAGACTCTTACACGGGCTCTGTAATTGGGCTCTCTATATCTCAAGTGTTGGCCATTTGTAACACATTCAACTGGGTAAAGATTAGTTGTAAAAATGTTCAAAAGGAATTCTGATTAACGGTTATGCTTTCGTTCATTTAGGGCGTACGTCAGGGAGCTGAGCTTGATAGTTTGATAGTAAGCGTAAATCGTATTGTCGAGTTTGGCGAGCTAGACAAAGAAGAACTCGATAAATGCAAACAAGAACCGGACACAAAATGGCCGTGGCGAGGAGAAATTGTGTACAAAAATGTATCGTTGGTGTTCAACACAGCTGCTAATTTAGACGATATTGATGAGCCGCCTAAAAAAGTTCTCAATAACTTGAGTTTTCATATTAGAGGCGGCGAGAAGATCGGAATCGTTGGCAGGACAGGAGCCGGTAAATGCATTGAATTGGTAATAATTAAAAAACATGTATATTAAATCTTCAAAAAAACAGGAAAATCGTCATTGATCACTACTTTGTTTCGACTGACTCAACCAACTGGTCAAATACTCATTGATAACATTGACACAGCTGACACTAGTCTTTCAAGACTGAGGAAAGGACTGGCAATTATTCCACAAGAACCAATTCTTTTTTCAGGGACTATTCGACGTAATTTAGACCCTTTTAATGAAAAAAGTGACGAAGAACTGTGGGATGCAATTGACAAAGTACAACTGAAAAATAAAATTCTGTCTTTCCCTTCTAAACTGGATAGTTCAGTTTCAGATTGTGGTTCTGATTTTTCAGTTGGGTATGTATGCTTTTATATTTTTACAGTAGAAAAACTCATAATGTTTATAATAGACAAAAGCAACTTATATGTTTGGCTCGAGCCATTTTGCGGCGTTCTCCAATTCTTATCCTAGGTTTGAAAAAACATACTGATTGACCGAAGAAAATAATTTTGCTTGATTTTTAAAGATGAATGTACAGCAAATTGTGATCCTCGAACGGACAGTTTGATTCAGCAAGCAATTCGAAATGAATTTGCCAGCAACACTGTGCTAACCATAGCCCACAGGTTTGTGTCAACAGTGTACAAATGAGATGTGTGTACAGTTTGTCTTTTTCAGGTTGATAACCATCATTGATTATGATCGTATTATGGTTCTCGACCAGGGCCGTCTGGTGCAATTTGACTCTCCTTATGAACTTATCAAACAAAGATCGGGTATCTTCTATGAACTCTACAGCAGTCTCAACCCTGATACTAAAGTGGAATTAAAACGAATGGCGTTGAAAGCTTATGCTGAGAAACAACAGACTCAATTGTAGCCATTTTACTATTTTACGCATTGTACACTTTTAAAAATTAAAATTAAAACAATTTAAATTTTTATTCGTTAAAAAATGTTAAATGGTATAATTTATTTAAAATATTTAAATTTAATTTATCATTGATTTAAAGAGTTAAATATAAGAAGAAGCTAATAAAAAAATGTAAAATTAAGCAAGTTTAAAATTGTAGTTTTATTGTGCCTACCTTTGATGAACTTTGCAACTTATCATTATCATAAAATGGCAGTAACTCTAGCAAAAAATCTTTTATTACACTAAAAATTTTTCCATTGCCCTTTTTATAAAAGTACTTGTTTTATATTTAATTAACTTTTTACTGGTTTGTTCTAGCCAATTACTTGTGGCACAAAACAGAAACCAACGCTCTTTTAGTTAATTGTGGGTAATTGCAAAAACCCATGACTACCAGTGTCAATTACTTTAAATAGTCTCATTTAGTGTATGTTAGTGCTTCATTACTATTAATTACTCTATTATTTTTAAAATGCTTATATTATGTTATCACTGAACTATGATGCAAGAAAAAGGTCATTCTGAGATATTGGAAGGTGAAAAATCAGTACACAAAGAAAAAAATCAACCACAATTTCCTTCTAGCAAATATGATAGTGCCGGTTACATCAGTCGTCTTTTTTGTTTGTAAATATCATAAACTTAATAATTCGGTATTATTAAAAATTATTTTTTAGGTACGTTTTTCCCTTTCTCTATCGGTACTACAAACAAGATTTTGATCTGAATGCAATTGAAGAAAATTCTAAAAGTCACAATTGTCAATTGCTAGGTGGACAGTTGAAAAAGTATTTTTTTAAATGTGCAGCCATCAAACGACTGATTGAATAATTATTTGCAGAAATTGGAAAAATGAAGTTGCACGTCAGAGATTGGGAAAATCAGCGAGTATTCTTCGAGCTCTATTTAAAACATTCGGATGGACTTACTTACATATGAACTTCTGGAACTTCATGGTTTATGGTTAAGATTTTTTTTGTAATTTTTAGCACAATTTAACTTTTGTTCATTTTTTAGGCGTTTTTCGGTGATTTTTTATTTTACACTTATTTTACTCAGTGAATAACTGTTTTTTATTAGGATGGTTATGCCACTTTTAATAGGGAGAATAATTCATTATTCAAATTTATATTATGAAGAAACTGCTGACAAAATCAGCAACAGTACAGTGACAACCGTTCAGCCACCAATTGCTCTAAAACAAAATTTTATTGAAAGCTTACTTGAACTAAATAACCGTCAATTTGTAGTTTTCTTTTCGGTACTGCTCGGAGCACTAGTTTTGATCAACATTCTTGTTTCGCATCCATACTTTATGCTCAAATGGCGGTTGGGAATGCGAATTCGTATAGCACTTTCTCGTTTGATTTATGAAAAATCTTTGAAAATTACAACAAATACCGTTGAGAAAACTACTGTGGGTCGAATCACCAATTTGGTAGCAAATGATGCCGCTCGTTTTGACAGTGTTTTTATATACTCAGAATTTTTGTATATGTCTCTTTTGGAAACTCCAGTTGCAATGGTTTTTCTTTATTATTACATTGACAGGTATGTAAAAGTATTTTTGAAATGACTCTGTGACATTCGTTTACATTTTATAGAGCCTCATTTGGAGCACTTGCAATCGTTCTGCTTTATATTCCCTTTCAAACGGGAATGGCAAACGTTCTCAGTCGATTCCGTTCAATGTCCATTGGCTTAACTGATGATCGTTTGCGACTGATGACAGAAATTCTGCCAGCAATGAGAGTTATTAAAGTAAACATTTTTTTATATAATTGTTGTCTAAATGCCGAAATTTTTCATTTAGATGTACTGCTGGGAAAAAAGTTTTGCAAAATTGGTTCACGTTGCTAGAAAACTAGAAATAACCAAAATACGTCACTCGATGATGCTTCGATGTTTAAATTTGGCACTTTTTTTTGTGTCATCAAAAGTGATAGCTTTTGTGTGCATTCTTCTCTACATTTTAGATGATGGCAAACTGACTGCCGAAGTAGTTTTTGTGAGTTTGGCTCTGATAAACCAAATCAGGGACGTAATGACATATCAGTTACCTCAAGCAGTAGTCTATTCATCTGACACTTACATTTCACTGAAACGAATTGAGGTAGCTTTAGACAAAGAAGTGATCACTTGTTTATAATCATCTTTTATTCTATAGAAATTTTTACTTGAACTAGAACTAGCTGAAGAGCACAAACAAGTGTCAAATAATATAGAGGAACAATCATCTCAATCAGAAACAACCAACAAAATCACTCTTCACAACGTTTCAGTAAACATTAATGAAGTATCAATTCTAAAAAACATCTCTTTTGAAACTGTCCCTGGAAAACTGACAGTTATCATTGGTCCAGTGGGAGCTGGTAAATCATCCGTTCTACTGAGTATACTCAATGAGCTCCCAGTTAGCGGTGGATATGTGAATACTAACGGAAAACTGATATATGCTTCGCAAACAGCATGGATTTTTAAGGGCACTGTTAGAGACAACATTCTTTTTGGAAGGGAATTTGATTCAGCTCGCTACCGTGAAGTGATCAGAGTAGCTGCACTAACTAAAGACTTACAGCTGTTTGAAGATAACGACCAAACGATGGTCGATGACCGAGGCACCTCTCTCTCCGGTGGACAAAGGGCAAGAATAAGTCTTGCAAGGTAAAACAGATTAAAAACAGTTAAATCTCTTAAAAACAAATAATTTTATTACTATTGTTAGAGCCCTTTACACTGACGCCGATTGCTACCTTTTAGATGATCCCCTTTCTGCAGTAGATTCCTCCGTTTCTAAGCACATTTTCGAAAAGTGCATTAAGGAGTATCTGCGCAACAAGTGCGTCATTCTGGTCACCCATCAGTTGCAATTCATCAAACAGGCTGATCAGATTGTGGTGCTCAAGGACGGTGCCTGTTTTGCTTGTGGCTCGTACATTGAATTACTTAACAAAGGTGGGCGTTCACTCTTGTTTAGCAAATTAAAAACTAACTTTATTTTGCATCAGGCATTGACTTATTTCGATATACAGCAACAGTTGTACCAGATCAACAAACAGAAAAATCTCCAGAAGGCAGTCCATCAAGTAGACGACAGTCGATTCGTCGACGAATTGAGTCTTTCAATGAACGGCACAGTCGGTCAAACTCCTACATTGAGAGTGACCACGAATCAATGTATGATGAAGTGAGCATTCTCGACTACGTTCAAGCAGCTGAAAGTCGAGAGCGTTCCAATCAGCCAACCTCTCTCGAACTACCCAACAGTGAACGATCAACAAGCTCAAAACCTAAAAAAAGTGCTTTTTGGATTTATTATGTTTACTTTTCTCATGGAGCAGGAATTCTTCTATTTTCGGTGTTTTTGTCATCAAATATTATTACTCAAGGACTGTTTACAGGAATAGATTATTGGTTGGCTGAGTGGACTGATTACCAAGAAAACTTGCATATTCAGGAACAGGAAAGAAATAACAACACTATAAAACGCAACCCCTTGATTGCAAAAGAAATGCACTCAAATATTATTATTTACAGGTAAAAATAATTTTATTTTTTTCTTATTTTAATTTTTTTATTTAGTGTTATTGTGGCTGTACTCTTTATTATGTCAATTGTACGTACTGTATCATTTTTTTCAATTTGTATGCGAGCATCTCGCAGGTAATTTTTGGTCTTGCGTGATTTCAAGTCCTTATATACTGACCTTAACTCCTTCTTATAGACTGCATAACAAAATTTTCTCCTCTCTGATGGAAGCTCCCATTATCTTCTTTGATAAAACTCCAGGCAAGTCAGCATCAGTTTACTGAAAATTGATTGTGTTTTATATTTCTGACAAGTTTTTTAATAACTATATTTTTTTGTTTTAGTTGGTGTAATCATGAACAGGTACTGTTTTTGTTTCTTATTACACAAATGCAATAATTTTCTTTTGTAGAGTATCAAGAGATCTTGGAATAATTGATGATCTACTGCCATCAACTGGATTTGAAGCACTGGAAATTTTGGGCAATAGTTTTGGAATATTTATTCTTTGCGCTGCACTGAACTACTTCATTGTCCTACCACTGATCATTGTGATGGTAATCGTTTACTTTGCTCAAAAATTCTATGTAGATACAGCAAGAAAACTAAAGCGTCTAGAAAGCATGGCTAGGAGTCCTCTCTTTAACCAGCTCGCATCATCACTAAACGGACTGACAACTATTCGCTCATACCGATCTCAAGAGACGTTTATTGACCGCTTTAGCACAACACAAGATCGTCACACTGCCATATTTTTCGTTTTTATCTCTGCAAGTAGAATTTACGGTATTTTTAAAAATTTTATTTTTTGTTTTTTTAATTCAACCGAATTTTTCTTTTTAAGGCATATTTCTCGAGCTCGTTTGTATCTTCTTTATCTACATTTTGATTATTGCAATCAATATTCAATTAGATAGCTTTACTGGATCTTTAATTGGGCTCATTATCTCACAGTCAAACTTGTTGCTAAACTCGTTTAATTGGGGTATGCTAAACCTAACTTAAAACAAAAAATCCAAATTTTAAGCCAATACTCTTTTGTGCAGGAGTGAGACAATTATCGGAGGTTGACGCTAACTACCTAGTTAGCGTCGAACGTGTCGTCGAATTTGGTGAACTAGAAAAAGAACCACTTGAAGAATGCATCCAAGAGCCGCATGAAAGTTGGCCACAACGAGGCAATATTGTTTATGAAAATGTGTCACTGGCATATGATGGAGCTGGAGATGATCCACCGCAATTGGTTTTAAGAGACCTAAACTTCAACATTAAAGGTGGTGAAAAAGTAGGAATTGTTGGCCGAACCGGAGCTGGTAAGTGCTGTGACATAAAAGTAATTGATGAACATATTTTCAGCTTTGTTCAACTAAACAGGTAAATCGTCACTGATCACTACTTTGTTTCGATTGACTCAACCGACTGGTCAAATATTCATTGATAACATTGACACTGCTGATATAAGTCTATCGAGGTTACGGCGAGGGCTTGCGATCATTCCACAAGAACCAATTCTCTTTTCAGGAACCATTCGTCGTAATTTAGACCCTTTTAATGAGAAGAGTGACGAAGAACTGTGGGATGCAATCGACAAAGTACAACTTAAAACAAAAATTCAGTCTTTTCCTTCAAAACTGGATAGTTCTGTTTCAGAATGTGGCTCTGACTTTTCTGTCGGGTACGGATACTTTTATATTTTTACAACGTAAAAACTTATTAACATTTATCAGGCAAAAACAATTGATTTGCTTGGCTCGGGCCATCTTGCGGCGTTCTCCAATTCTCATCTTAGGTTTGTAATAACATTATTATTGACAAAAGAAATTAACTTTTCACAATTTATAAAGACGAATGTACAGCTGCTGTGGACCCTCGAACAGACAGTTTGATTCAACAAACCATTCGAAATGAATTCGCCAACAACACAGTGCTCACCATTGCCCATCGCTTAAACACAATAATTGATAATGAGCGTGTCATGGTCCTGGATCAGGGCCGCTTGGTGCAGTTTGACTCACCTTATGAGCTTATCAAACAAAAATCAGGCATCTTTTCTGAGCTTTTTGATAATCACACCCAAGAAGTGAAAAATGAACTACTAAAAGCAGCTGAAAAAGTTTATAATAGCAAAAAATAGATCCGATTTGTTAAAAGTTTTTGTGTTTTACTAAACATTTCAACTCTGAATTATTGCAAAAGTTGTTTGTAATTTTAAAAACTGCTTATTTTTGTAACAATGTTTTTAATTAAAACGTACCTTTGATCCATGAAAATAAACATTATTTAAAATAGCACCTGTAAAACACAAACTTTTGTTAGTTTCACAATAACTTTTATTACCTTTTTGAAGTCCTCTGCCATTCCAGTCAAAGAAAATGGTTTCAATTCAGTTTGTATACGTTTTGTTTTTTCAATAAAAAAGGTTTTTGAATTCATGTCACGTCGTTTACGAATTCAAGTCACATGTTATTGTTTACACTTGAGATTTAAACGCTTGCGTCATTTCAATTTTGAAGCTTTCAAGCATCTTCAAGCATCATATCTATGGGATATTGATCCGAAATGGATGTCAGCCCCAGTAAGAAGCGTTTTCGATCTGAAGATGTCATTTTAGATGACGATGAGTTGTGTGCACTAGTGGATGCAGCAGTTGCCAAAAAAGCAAGCATTGATGAAACTTCGGCACTTGAAACTGCAGCTTCATCTGAGGCAAACATTGAAAACAAAAAAGCTGTTTCGTTATCGCATGAAGACATTGCTAAACTTAACAATGGAGAATGGGTTCCATTTGACTTGCAGCTTGCACAAAATGTAAAACTACAAGTTGGCGAAGATATAAACTTTTATTGGTTTGATGCGGGGACAAATCAAGATACTGTGTATTTGTTTGGAAAAATTTTTAATTCAAAAACCAAGCAGTTTGCTTGTGCTTCGTTAAAAGGTAAGGTTATTTATTTTAATATCTAAAAAAATTAACAATGTTATTTCTAGTTCAAAACATCAACCGGCGAATATTTCTTTTGCCAAGGGAAACTTGTCTTGAGACAAATAGGAAAGTTAATATTGAAGATGTTTTCAATGAATTTGCGCACACTGTTACGGAAAAGTTGAACATTTGCAAATTTCTTGCGCGTAAAATAAGCAAAAGATATGCTTTTGAGCTTTCAAATATTCCTCCTTCTGCAGAGTATCTAGAAGTGCTATACTCGGGAACTTTGCCTCAATTAGAGCAGCAATTTTGTTCAGGAAACACCTATCAGCACGTGTTTGGCGCTAATGCTTCAATCCTGGAAAATTTTATTCTTGATCGCAACCTCAAAGGACCTCAATGGCTTACTGTTAAAAATGTGCTTTCGTCACCCGAGTCACTCAACGACACATGGTGTCAACATCAGTTTTCAGTCAATGAGCCATCACAAATTAGTACCGTTTTTCCTGATAATCTACCGTCTCCTAAATTCACAGTTTTGACTCTAAATATGAAGCAATATGGTGCTTCTGAAGCAATCGATAACGAAATTATTGCCATCTCAGGAATTGTTAATAAAGACTACCTTTTTGAATCCAATTTACCTCTGTCTGAGAATTCTCATCATTTCTGCTTTCTCACTTGTCCGTCTACAAATGAGTTTTCATTTCCAAATGATTTTAAAGCTGAATCGCCTGTTGGATCAAAAACGGAAATTATTCAAACGACTAATGAAAAAATGTTACTTGAAGCTTTTCTGGACAAATTCCATCAAGTGGACGCTGATATCATTGCTGGTCATGATTTGATTTTCGACTACAAATATTTGTTTACCAGAATTTCCCATCACGGTATTTCTCGCGCTTCATGGTCTCGAATGGGAAGGCTCAACATGCAAGAGCAGCAGTCCGAAAATCTTACACCGCATTATCACTTCATTGGCCGCCTTCTCTGTGACGTCAAAACTAACTCAAAAGAGTTAATTCGAGCTGAATCATATGATCTGAAAGAGCTATCTTCAAAAATATTGGGTAAAAAACGCGTGGACGTAAGCTCCAGTAAATTACCTCAATACTATTCCACATCTTCAAAACTGTTTCGCTTAATTGACATCATGACTACTGATAATGAACACACTTCTAGTATAATGTTCAAACTCAATTGCTTGCCATTGGCCAAGCAAATAACCAGTATTGTTGGAAACCTTCTCTCAAAAACGCTTCTTGGAGGACAATCGTCTCGGAATGAGTTTCTCCTACTTCATGCTTTTAACTCAAATGGTAATTTTGTAGTATTTTTAAAAATATGTTTTTAAAACTGACTGACTACAGGAGTTAATAACCGTGATATCACTTTTCAGGTTATATTGTTCCTGATAAAGCCCTTCGAGCAGCCAACTTGCAAGATCTAGCAAACAACAATGAACAGGACGAAGATGAAAACAAATCTCAGTTTTATCAAAACAACTTTTCTTATTCTGGTGGTTTAGTACTTGAGCCAACGACCGGGTTGTATAATAATTTCATTCTGGTTATGGATTTCAATTCCCTCTACCCATCAATTATTCAGGAATATGACATTTGTTTCACTACGATTGACCCGAAAAAATGCCTAATCAGCACCGATTTGAAACCTTCAAAATCTAAAGGAATTTTGCCCTGTGAAATAAAAAAACTCGTGGATTTGCGTAAAGAAGCTAAAATTCAACTGGCAAATAACAGTTTGTCACAAGACGAGAAAGTGCAGTTGGAAATTAAGCAGAAAGCACTGAAAGTAATTGCAAACAGCATTTACGGTTGTCTGGGTTTTGCTTTCTCGCGGTTTTACGCTCAACATCTGGCTGCTTTGGTCACTGGTAAAGGCAGAGACATTCTACTTGACAGCAAAAGCTTAGTTGAAAACCTTGGCTATGAAGTCATTTACGGGGATACAGATTCGCTCATGGTTAAAACACAATGCCGCACTTTAGATGAGGTCTATGAAGTCGGTGATAAAATTCAAACTGAAATTAATCGCAAATATGATCTTCTTGAAATTGGAATCGATTCGGTGTTTAGACGAATGTTACTTTTGAAGAAGAAAAAGTATGCCGGTCTTTCAGTGAGCAAAGATTCTGATGGAAAGTTGCAGTACAGCAGAGAAGTCAAAGGACTGGAAATTATTCGCCATGACTGGAGTTTAATGGTGCGGAACACTGCCAGTGCGGTTTTAGACCAAATTCTTCCTGTGCCGGAAGATGATGGCGAAGACCCTTTGTCAATTGAAGGGATGGTGAAAGAAATTAAAGACGGCCTGAAAATGTTGGTGAAAGCTTTGCGAGCAAATGAGTTTTCTTTGAGTGATTTTGTCACCAAGAAAGCCTTAAGCAAAGACCCCGATGAATACTTGAGAGCCTTGCCTCACTCTGTCGCTGCAGCTCGATACAACAAAAGTACCTTTGGTAAGCAAACACCTTCTTTGTGTGTAGTGCTCTGATGAGTTTATCATTTAACAGGCAAACGACTTGGTAGTGGCGATACTATACCGTACATTATTTGCAACGATGGCACACGTAGCTCTGTTACTCAGCGGGCTTATCACATTGAGAATGCACGTCAGAAGATAAACAGTGGAGAGATCAAAGTGGACATTGACTACTATATTACGAATCAGCTTCTGCCCGTTCTGACTCGCTTGTGTGAGCCAATTACTGAAGATATTGCCCTTTTTCTAGGAATTGAACCGTCCCGTAAACGCCAACGAAAGTAATTATCATCGTTATTGTTTTATTGTGTTTGTTTATTTTTCTACGCATGTTTTAAGTTATTGCCAACGAGTTTTTAATTTATCTGGAAACAGTTAACGCATTTATAACAGCGGAATGTTGAGATGACTCTACAAATTATGATATGTTTAAAATGGTGGCACATGAGGAAAGTGTTTAGGCAATGCTTGGAAGACGCGGAATGGATTGCTAGCTAAAAAGTATTTTGGTACAGCCAACACGAGGCCATCTTTGGCAGATAACTGGTGGCGTTCAGCAGGTAGATGGAGTCGGTTTTTGCGCGGAAGTTGTCGCAGTTGCTGAAATACTCTATCTTGTATTGGTACTGAAAGTAGGTGCTGATGTCGCTGACCAGGCCCAGGTACCAGTAGCTGTCCCAGAGAACTGAAATGACAATAGAGCGCACCATGCAGCTGCCCACAAAGGGTATCAGGTGCTGGGACAGGTAACGGAGGACACGACTGTGCGACGTGAAGATGGTGTGCAGACTCTTCTGCAGAAGCGGGTAGTGACTGCCCGCCAGTGTGTGTCCGTACCGAGTTGGCGTCAGCACCAGATTGGGCGCCAGGTAGATGCAGGCTGATCTGCCGGGCGTGCAGAAGCAGTCCGCCAGCAGCTCAGTGCCCACAATGATGTCAGCAGTGCCGAATGTCTGCGCCTCGGGTGTGTCATCGGTGAGGCGGACGCCGTACTGGACCGACATCACCTCTCGCAGCTCGCGAGGCGGCGTGGGCAGGTAGTCGGCGAAGAGCAGCCGCTTGGAGGGCACCAGCTCGACAGTGCTGCACACGGCGCTGTCATGCAGTGCCTCCATTTGCACCTGCACTCGTCCAGGCGCCTTGCCCGGTGCCATCTTGCCCAGATGCTGCACTGCTGACCGGGCAATGTACGACTGGGCGCGAGTGGGCGAAGAGCACTCGACAGGAGGCACCATGTCGACTGCGCTCGAACAGGAGCGTGGCTTTTACAGACAGTTTGCTCGAAACTTTGCTCACTCACGTCCAGCAGCCTTAAGGCGAATGGATACATTTCAGTGCCGATGCTGCAGCTTTCGGAGCTGTTTCGGGCGGAGAAGATTGTCGTCAAGATGCACAATGGCAGAGGAACTAGTGTGAGCAGATCAGAAGTAGCGCAAATCAGTAGGAAAACAATCCAAACAGGGAATTTGGATAAAATGCTTTGCAATTCACAAGCCAGTCCCAAATACCGAAAGCAGCGTCAATTCGAAGACACCCGATTTTTTCATCTTCTTTAGTTCGCCATGGTAGTGTGATTGTTGTAGTGTTTATGGTTTATGAGAAATCTCTCTGACTCATTGCATCCTCGACGCATTTCGTAGTTGTCTTCTCATCAATCTTTCACTTCCATGTCACAACACAAAGTAGTAACATTCTGCCCCCAGTTAGGAGAAATGGTTTGCCGGTAAGTGACTGTCAATTGAAAATTGTGCATTAAAGAATACTTGGAACAGAGGCAATTTTCGCAAGAGCATCATGTCATTGTGAACGATGCTGCTCCGAGTTTTATTCTTCATGCTCTTTACAGTTCTGCCATGCAACTCGAATGTGTTGACTGGCTGTTCACGCCAGCACAGGGCAAGAATTAGTACTAGTTGGACTTTTTGCGCATTCCTCGGTACTGAGCAAATAACTTGAGTTTTGTCTCTCATAATCCTTTTCTATCATTCCAGTGATTAGAAGCAACTCAAAAACTTTGATAATTGCCTCTTGTTATGCTTTTGTTCTTGGTTTAATGTTGTAGTGGCCATTGAAAATGTCAATTGTCTTGTAGATAGATTACCCGTTAGGAAAGAGCGCGGTGTTCAAAATCTTTTGATGAAGTCTCATTTTTGTTGTATATGTGTTGATGCTTGAGTTATGTTTGCTTTGTTGCTACATTTTACGATCATTTGTTGCAAACTCTTGCACGCTTTCTTTCATATTCTCATCGTGACCTAACGATCAACAATGAATAGTGTGAAAAAAGACACATCTGTCAAAACGGTGTCATTTTTTGTACTCATAATCTTGCTTTCTGGCGCAATCAGTGCGCAAGTAAAACATTAAGATATTATTGCCAGTAAATGACTGAAATAAACCAACTGTAATTGTATATTAGAAACGTACTTACCAGTGATCCTTCCATAAAAGGCCCTCTAGATTTTGCTCTAACAATGTAGCTTGCCCGTGAAAGAGCAAATCGGTGCAAATGTTTTGCTACGAAGATTGCAGTTAGGAAAGAGCGCGGTGTTTTCAATATCTTTTGATTGAAGTTTCATCTTTTGTTGTATTATGTGTTTGATGCATTTAAGTAGCTTAAGTGTTAGCTGCTTTGTTTTGTTACATTTTATCGATTCATTTTGTTTTGAAAACTGCTTGCACGCTTTCTTTTCAATAATTTCTTCAATTCGTTGACCTAATCGATCAGAATCAATGAAAAGTGTGAAGAAAAAGACAAACATCTGCTCAAAAAACGGTGTCATTTTTTTGAAGTACTCATAAATCATTGCCTTTCTGGCGCAATCAGTGCGGCAAAGCTTAAAAAGCAATATAATCATTTTGATTGCCAAGTAAATGACTGAAATGAAACCAACATTGTAAAATTGTAAATATGAAAACGTTAACTTACCAGTGATCTTTCCAATAAACCAGAGAGCGCCAACCAGATTTGACTCTAACAAAATGAGAGCTGCCTGTGAAAGAGCCAACAATCCGGTGAAATCGTTGCTAGCTACCGAAGACACTAGGGTGCCAACCAGCCAGCCCGATGTCAGGATAGCTCCTAGTAGCAGTGGCTTTTCTGTGGTGATCTTGACCATTGTCAGTATCTGTTGAAACAGATCCATTCTGATACATTCTTCAAAAGTGAATAAGGGTGCAGAAATAAGTGCGACGCGTGCATTGGAGTTTGTTTATCTGGGCACAAGTGAGTGCAAGGTCAGTGGAGGATCAATTCGGGCGCCAGCGCAATAATAACTTGAAGAGCTCCTATATAGCTCTCAATAATCTAACTTTTCAGTTTAACTCACTTCTAATGCAAAGGACTCTGTTCCAATCTGTTTCTATATTGCATTTCTGTGTATTCACATAAATGAATTGTTATAAATGACAGTCGTAAAGTAATGCAAATATTTTCACAAAAGCAGCAGAATCATGTTTAGTGATGCATATGAAAGTATTTATTTTAAAGAAAAAGGAAAGAATAAAGTAAGAGTAGTGTTATTACAGAGATAAAACATTTTAAAAATGTGATCAGTCAAATATAATGCAGCAAAAATTTTAGATGACAGTGCTGAAGAGCATCAGTTAAAACTTAAAATAAAGTAGCCGTTTTGAAACACATTACAATTTTTTAGTGATAAAAGAGTACGATTAAGAACTGACACTTTGAACTGAAGTGAGTTGTAATAAAGGTTTAAAACGAAAATGAAAATTTTGTATCAAAAGCAGTTGAGGCGTTTGAAAATAAAGAAAGTGCAACAAAAGTGATTGAAAAATTAATAATGACACTCATTGTAACTGTACACCTACATGAGAACAGTATGCAGCTACCAGAGTAAACTTAAAAGCAAAATAAGCAAAAGATGAATTACCAAAATTATAATCAAATGAGAATGGTAGCAATGTTGAGTTGGCGGTAATATTTGGCAAAATGTGACAAGCACTTTAGTCGGAGTCGGTCTCTTCCTCAGTCTCTTCTTCACTTTCTTCCTCTTCGCTAGACTCTTCCTCCTCTTCCTCTACCTCTAGCTTTGGCTGAGACTTCGGCGGGGCTAGCTTGATGACTGCGGCCGACGTGTGCTTTACTGGCGCCGCTGGCTGACCATTGCTGCTGCTACTGGCGGCTTGAGTGCTTGAGGTGGTAGCAGGACTGGCAAAGACCGTATGTTGCATTTCCTCTTCCTCGTCCGAAGACTCCTCTGAGCTGCTCTCCTCTTCGGATGATTCAGATGACTCCTCAGAACTTTCTCCGTCCTCAATACCGTTATCATCGCCATCTGTTACTCGGTTTGTCTCGACAATATTTTTTACCTAAAATAAAATGTGTTAATTAATGAATTAACCTAAAAACACAAACTGCACAAACTTACCTCATCCTCGTTGACTCCAATCAAGTCCCAGTCAATAGCATCTAAGCCTTCTTTTTCCAACTCATTTAGAAGATAATCAATTTCAATGTCTTCATCAACCGTCTCCATACTTCTGCCAAAATCAGCACGCGATTTAGTTTTGATGAGTTTGAGGATTTCTGCAGTTGAGGAGCGATTCAAACCAGATCGGTTTCGCCGTGCCTCGACCGATCGGTTAGTGGATTTTTGTTTTGTTTCGCCTAGTGGAACTTTCTTAAACCCTGTTCGAAGGCCATCAGTAGGCTCGTCTGACGCAGTTGATGAGACTGAAGGTTCAGGGATGACCGGCTGGTTACTAGGCTTTGCACTAGTTGGCTGGCTACTAGCTTTTGCACTATCTGGCTGATTACTGGGTTTTGCACTAGCTAGCTGGCTACTAGGCTTAGCACTTGCTGGCTGGCTGGCTGGCTGAGCGACTTTTTCCACTTCTTTAGAGCTTGCAGGTTGGCACGACTCGTAGACGGCTAGTTTTGATTTACGAGGTTCTCTGGTTTTTGTAGCGGAAGAAGTATTTGAAGATGCAGTCACAGAACTAGAAAGTGGAGTAGGTGCCGCTGATTTTGCAGACGAAACGGAAGGTGCAGAAGGAACCACAGGAAACTGTACAGAAAAATAACAAAAGTAATATAGAGAGAGACATTTGATTTCAAGTGGTGCACAACGCCACAGAAAGTGGCCACATGAGGGGGGTTAGTGGAAAAGAAAATGATTCATATGATGAAACATGGGTAAAACAATGCTACTTGCTAATGTTACTGATTAATTGTGTTACACGGGATATGATAAGTGTTAGTAGATTTTGTTAGAGTAATACATAAGAAAAAAAGTATAAAGTTCTAGTGTGATTAGCAAAAGTCGCAAAATAAATTGGCACTAAGGCCGGACAGTGTAGTAAAATGGTTTGGCCCCTTGCTGAGGTACATGTTGCTGAGTGTTAGACGACTGCCCTAAAGATGCATTTGAATTGGTCGTCTGCTGTTGGTGCACTGAACTGTTGCTTCCTAGAGGACTTCGGCTGACGATGATCAGATTAGGCTTTGATGAGTACAGCGTAGAACTTGCAGAGTGGTACTGCTCCATTGTATCTGTACTTCCGTTAGGAGAACGGTTGAAGTAACCACCGCCACCAATAGAAACACTTCCATTCAGCGCTGACTGAGGACGGCCAAAGATAGAGGTCGAATTTACTAGTGGAGGCGGCGGAGAGCTACGGTGGTAATCATAAGTGTAACACGGCGGAGGAGTGATCGCCTGACGTCCAAAAGCTGGCTCAAAAGGCTGTTGAAGGTAGTTGACTGCTGAACGACTGCTCTGTGACTGAGGTCGACTGAAAGCAGAGTTCGAACGGTTATAGCCGATTGTGTTCACAGGGGACGTTCCAGCGGATGATTTAGACTGACCTCTATTCAGGCTGTTTGTCCACATGTAGGTGGGCTGCTTTTCAAAACTCGACAGAAGCGACTGAAGGTCCTCAGCACTTTGATTATAAGAATACTGTTTCGATTGCAGCTGTGATGGTGAAGGTGACAAGGCCCCATCGGCACCGAGAGAAGTGTTTTGTTGCTTGAACACATGATTCGTCTGCTGAGTGGCCAAACACGGCTGCGATGTTTGTCGGTGCATCTGCTGCTGTTGACTGTACAGCTTCGGGTGGACAGGTGACTGCTGCAGTTGGGGAGAGTGCTGCTGTGGTTGAGGCCAGAACTTAGATGGTCGAAGTAAATGTGGCGAGCTGGCAGCTGCAACAGCAGCGCTGCTGCTACTCAGCTCCTGATTACTGCTGTTGAGTCGATAGTTGCCTGTAGAGGCACAACCAGGGTACTCCTTGACGATCACTTCAGGTTTGCGCAGCGGAAAGGGCTGACGTCGAGGGGTGGTTTGTGATGCGGCGGGTGAATATGGTTGCGATTGCTGAGACTGAGGTCGAGGCTGAGGTTGAGGAGATGCTGATCGTCGCTGCTGCTGTTGTGGCTGCTGTGGTGAGTTTGCCAATTTTGAGGCATAAACTGATGGGCGGTGGGTGGTGAAGTAGGACAGGAGCGTACAAAGTGATCTGTTCCCTGTATGTCACTACAGTTCTGAAAGTCATTACGAATAGAGGTGATCGTCCTGCTAAAGTCCTGAAGCACTGATCGAGGTGGTTGATGCTGCGACGGGTATTTTAGATGACCTCCGAGTGCACCACCAAGAAGCTGGCCAGCAGGATCATATATGTATAGATAGATAGGTTTCAGAATTACGAGCATTCAAAATATGTTGTTTGCTGGGTTAGAATGGAGAATTGAGCTACTAGTAAGAAGCGATTGAAGGAAAAGTAAAGGGGAATAAAGTGAAGAAAGATGGGCAGAGTATACATGGTGACTGCGCTCTAAGCGTCGGTTAATAGTTTTTAGAGCAGAGCGTTAAAGCACAGCGGAGAGAGGAAGCACAATGACTAGCCATTCCAGCAGGTGATACATTTTGGTGCAGTGCAGGTGGGCAGTGTGACTGATTCATAGAAGAGAAAAAGAGAGAAAGAATGCTGTGCGAGTGACATAAAATTTGTTGTGCGGCAAAACATTGAGACAAAGAGAAAGATAGAGTGAGAGAGAATTTTTGTGTTGTGGTGGAATATTACAATGAGAAATGAGAAACATAGAAAACGCATAACGAGCTAATTGACGAGAACCAACGAGTGGCAGTAAAGGGAAGAAAGTGTCACTTACCTCATTCGAATGATTGCTGGAAGTGCTGTTACTGTTGGCGGCGTTTCCACTCAGCGAGACCTTTCGCGGAGGTACACGGCCGAAAACCTTGGGGCGAGAAGTGGAGGCGCAGCTGGCGTCAGAGTCGGCGCTGTTGCGACTCGGAGAGGGACTGTGCGATTGACGTGGGGTGGAGCTGATGGAGTTGGTCAGCGGCGACCGACAGCGAGGGGTCGTCTGAGGACTGCCCGAGCTGTCCGCCAGACTGTCCACCGTCTCTCGCAGGCCCCAGGTGGGCTTCGCTTTTGGCACTGGCTGCTGCTGAGGCTTGCTGTCGCCAATCTGAGACGTCTGTGCCCGACGTCCGTACTGCAGCTGACGGCGAGGCTGGGCGGGCGACGAGTAAGGTGAGGGTGACTGACTGTTCGAGGCAGACACCGCCTCGAGAGCCTCCACCAGGTCACGGGTCGATCGTCGAGGCTCTTCGGCGGGCGTCACTGAGTCCTTTCGTTGCTTCAATATGATTTTCTTTGACTTTTTCTCCGGTTCAGGAGATGGTGCGGCGTTGGCAGTTGGGGCCTGTGACTGTTGCCAAGAGAACTTGCTCTTGTTGACGTTGTTGGGCGTCGCTGGGGTGGTCTGCACTTTTGGCACCGAAACGTGATTCCCGTTGTTCAGTGGATTTGCCTGCATGGCATTTTCCCACAACTTTCGCTGTGCTGCCACTGTGATGGCCGTCTCATCGACATTAGGATTCTCTGACTTTTGGTACTCCTCAGGAACAGATTCGACGGGTTTCGGAGTAGCCACGGCAGTTTTGTTGGTGATTACCTTTCGCGGCTTCTCTGGCTCCTTTGCAAGTGGAGTCACGGCTTTATTTGAGACGGCTTTCTTTGCACTGGAGGCGGTGGCGGTGGTGGTGCTTTCACATTCGATGGTGGTGGGGGTGGAGGTGGCGGGGCTGGTGCATTGAAGTTCGGAGGAGGAGGAGGTGGAGGTGGGCCTGCAGTCTTTGATTTGATACTGCTGTTCGTTTGGGAGGTGGGGCACTTTGCTGTTGAGCAGTGGTAGTTGCTGTGGCAGCAGGTTTCCGTTTAAGTGGCAACTTAACTGGCTGTGCATCCTGCAGGCGATTTGCGTACACTGATTCTAACTGAGCTCCAAATTTATTTAGCCGGTTTTTAACGGAAACAGTTCCTACAATGTCAGATAATTTTTGCGTTAAACGTAAAATCAAGTAGCAAATGTTAGTTCTTAAATCAAGTGTTAGTAGCTACGAAAATCACTTACAGAGCCAATTGTTAACATGTAGCAAAGCATTATGTTAAGTAGCGCAAATATCACTCAAGCCGGGCACGTTTGCCCAAGCATGATGCCTCATCACTCTTATCAGATTGATTGTACAAACCCAAAATGGCCGCTTTCTCTGCTTCTCGTTCTGCCCGCTTCTTGGCAATAAATGCATCTTCATTTGAGTCTGGCGCTTCAAACTGGCCAAAGATTTTATCATCATAGTCTTCCAGTTGTTTGGCGAAACCATCATTCGGTCGAGCAAAAGCTCGTGCTTCTCGAACCTTTACAAACAAAAATGTAAAACATTAGAACACTACATGCAAAACTGCGTAAGGCTACCGGACCAGATGTCCAGTTGCTCTTGTTGTAATTCATCTTCGATGCTCTACTTCCATTAGTAGGGCGTACGGAGCAATGGCGGTTTGAGCGGACACCGGCATGCAGTTAAACAATTGCGTTATGAACTTTTCTCAAAAAATCAAAGCTAGCATCAAAGTATTTGCATACATGTCTGTCTCGGAACAGCAAGCAATGTCCATGTTTCTTTGTTGAAATCATCTGCAAAGCAATGCTCCCAAAAACACTTATGCCAGTATTGAAATATAGTCACTGTACATTGTTTGGCAGTGATACCGTAGCTTGAGCGGACGAATCAAATCGCGATGCTGTCAGTAAAACAATAAGTTTGAATTGATCAAGTTTTCCAAAGAAATCTAAGCAAGTTACAATCAATCGATAGCTTTTTGCAATACAGTGTTTCAAAACTCAGATTGTGATGGAACAAAGAATATATTCATGAGATAGCATCTTGCTTGTTCTTCTACTGGCAAACACAAAATGCACTTTACAACAGAAGATTGCAAGTTTTTGAGAGCAGTTTGCACGTTTGCAACACTCGCTCTACTGGCCACATGTGTAGGCAGTGAAAAATGTATAGATTACCGTCGGTCGCAAGAAAACACTTCAGGTACCCGAATGCTAAGAATTGCGTAAAACCCAGTAGTTGAATCGTGCTGGCTAGGTGTTTACAACAATAATGGTTGAATGCTGCATTATCTAGTCACGAACTGCTTTGGCAACCTTGTTATAATTGAAGTTTAAACCAGTGTTGCTGACAGATTTAGTATGGCAAATCAAAAATACAAGATAGATCTGGTTTGATGGCACACTCGTAACAAGGCATTCATTCATCCACTGAAGGTTCAGGTTTGGGGGTGAGTAATGGAGTCTTTGCAGCTCATTTTGCACACGCTTCGGGCTTGCTCTTCCTTGCCGACCAGCCGTGGAGTTCAGCTTCGATGTGAAAAAGAATACTCTCGAGCTTTACGACGAAATCACCCAGGATACACACACCATTATTTAAAGATGTTCGACTAGAGCCAACGTATGCTTGAGAGTCCTGAATGGCGGCCCTGTTCCAATGAACTGACATGTTTAATTGCTTATTAATCATCCGTTCACTGGTGCAAGTGCCAAAACGACTGTTGTATGATCGCAATGGAATAAAAACCAGTGTTTAGCACATATGACAAATTTGAACTAAAAGCAAAGAGAGAACGGTGGAGCACACTTACCGATAAAAAGGCCGGGAATGATCATTCCCACTTGAAGGTCAGGTTTGGTGTCGACGACGTATCCCGGTCCTTTGACGCCTTCATTTTTAATGGCATCACGCCTTTCGGGCTTCGCTTTTCAGTGACATGTTCGCCTGAGCCAGTGGTCACCTTTGTTTGTACTTGCTTCAGCTTTCGCTGTGAAAAGTTTTTAATCTCATCAAAGAGCCTTGACCGATTCTCATCATCGCCCATGTTGTGATGATTCACGTTGACCACCATATAGAAGGTAGGATGTGTTGAAGCAGCCAACTAGAGCACACAACCTAATGCTCGCAGCAGTCGCATTGAATGGCAGAAGTGCCCCTTTCCAAGGGAAAACAATGACATTCATTTAATTGCTTTAACTTAAAATCAATCCGTTACATACCTGGGTGCAAAGTGCAAAACAAAAAATGATCACAGAAAACTGAATTTGTAGTGATAGTAATGAAAACCAACTTAAAAAACTTGAGTGATTAAAAATGTAAACTATTTGAAGTGAAAAATGGAAGGCAGAGATGATTAGACGGTTAGAAGGTGCCGTTGAGGAAGAAGCCGGAAAGGGTGGCACGGAAACGGACACACACAGAGAAAAGTCAAAATCACAATAAAGTTCACGATAGATCAGATCGCAGTTTAAGGCATGGAGAGAATGGTGATGGGAAGTGAAGTTTTTTGCTCAGTAACCCATTATCATCATTGCTCTTGAAGTAGGTGATGGCAGCAAATGCTTTACCGACTGACTGACTGAGCCCACCAAATGGCAATTCCTTCGTATGTGCTCTCTTGGTGGAAATGCAACAGCAGCGACTGAGCACATCCAACACAGAAAACTGTGCTTCGCCTCTTTGACGCTACACACTCGTACACTACACTCGCACACCTCGACCAGGCAACATTGAACGTCTGTTGGTGTACGGGTGTGCCTGATTCTGCTTTCAGTTCAGTCTTGCCCACAAAAGCTACTGTTTTGCAATGATGAGGCCGATGATGATGGTCCTAATTGAACTTGTTGTCGTCGTCGTCGTCTTCTGGCCAGACAGACAAACTAATCGTCTGTTAAAAAAAATTAACAAAAAGTAAAAGGTTAGCTAAAAGAAAAGCGGAGGCAATGCTGGAGCAATGCAAGCAGATCACTGATCACTAATTAGTGTGAATTGAATACACAAGTTTCAAGTGTTAGTGAAAGAGAGAGTCAGCTCGGATGAGGGCACAGCCGCACTACAACGGCGTAGAGCTCTGAGATGCGGAGAAGCATCGGAAACCAGGACAGACAGATTGAGCAGTACGTGTGCAGCACTATCTGCTGTGCAGAATCAACGAGCAGAGTGTACAGAGACAGAATTGAGGCAGTGTAAAAATAAATAGACAGTTCTGACACTGCCAAGGCACACATACACACACCACCGTCAGAAAAAGAGAGAGAGAGAGCCTTTGCTCGTCATCAGCCGTTCTCGCTCGAGTAGACCCGTTTACCCGAGCAACAGTTGTACAGTTGCACACGGACGACCGTACAGCACCAAGAGCAGCAGTGGCAGGCGACGCCAGCGCTCAGCCCGACCTCGACCGGTTTTCGAGTTCAGCAGAAGCAGTTCTACATTCACTTTGGCGGATATTTCATCACATTGTGCCGACGCATGTCTTCAAGTGCAGCACCGCAGAGACGGGCACTGAATGCAATTCACTGATTCAAGGGGACAGTAAACTCTGCACTGACAGTGAGCTCGGAGAATGTAGAATTTGGGTCAAATTGAGTCAAGGCCACAAGTGTGAGGCTTGTTTCTGAATACCGAATCAACCAGTTGCTTTGCGAGTACAACATATCAAATTAATTTTCAAAACACTCAAATGACATTAGTAATGAATAAAGTTGAAAAATGGTAAAAGTTATAAGCGAATATTTTTGCAAATAAATTTTCAGTCAAATTCAAACTTTCAGTCAAATAGTCAGAAATATTCCAAGTTTAGCCCAAGGAGTAGAGGCGGCCGTACAAAACAGTGCATGATTGCATAAATTGACGCGCGAAATGAGATGAGAAACGAAGAATTGAAAAGTGATTTCGCGTTGTCGTGTTAAGATGCACGCCTCCGTGTCTGAACGCTAAAGAAAGGTTGAAGAAATTCAGTAAATTCGACTGCTTGAGGAGAAATGGCGCCTGCCTCACGGTGCACAGTGCCTGTCAAAGGGAAACGAAGGCGAATGGATGAGTGAATTGGTGAACTAGAACTAGAACTGAAAAGCTGAAGCTTCAAACAAAGTAAACATTGCCGACTTACGGCAACATTCAATTACTGCTTCTTCTGCTGATGCCTGCGAAGTGAAGCTCGCACGTAAGAGATGAAGCACAACGGGTTTGCTACTCTTTCCCTCCTACTAAATGGCGCGTGCAAACGTCAAGCGGCCCCTTTGCTAGATTTAAAAAACGCATCGAGGACGGTTGAGAAAAAAACTTGAAAATATTTTCTAGTTTTCTGAATTAGGCGGCAATAAGCAACAAATAGTTGAGGTATCATAACGAGGTGTCTCACAAATTTCAATGACAGAAAAGATATGAAGAGAGGGCAAGTCAAGTCTGAAAGAGAATGAAAGTACCATTGCACTTCAGGTTGCCATTTGCAGAGCTGACGTATTCCTCAAGTCGGTAGATTACGACGGTGTCACCTGTTTGTGGCAATGCTACCGCATCAACAGTGGTGGTGAACACAAGTACCGAAGCAAGGGTTGCCAAATAGCAAACTCGCACTGACGCAACTGAAACTATCAGTTGGCTGCGGTGATATATGCTCACCAGAGGCTCCAGAGGACTGCTTTCTTGGCAAACCTTCCAATTAGCAGAAAACTGTTGTTTACCAAACAGTTCAGCGTCGTTTGGGGCTTTATTTTGGTGGCGGTAGTCAACCAAGCGAGCGATATACTTGGCAATACATTCGCATTCATATTCACACCATTCGACATTTCAGTTCTTTTCCATTTTTACAGTTAGTTTCTATATTCTTCTTCTTTTTCTGTTCCTCTTTTTCTTTTCTCTCGTTTGGCAGCAAAAACGCAGGGCGCACTGGCAAATGGCTGGGTGGTGCCAAGTTGGTTGGTTGCTGTTCAGCCGCCGGTGCGCCGCCAAGTGGTTGAATCACAGCCAACGGACAGTCGTACAAATGATGCTCCCTTTGCGTTTGCCAGTCAAGGACAAGTTCGCTGATGTGACTAGAGCACTCATCATGTCATAAGAATGGCACAGAAAGGCGCCATTCTGGCCCTCATTCAATTCGGTGTCAGGTTAATTGTGCGCCTCGCGCTGTCAGCTCCTCAGCGCAAAGTGATAAGCAAAACGTTCGTTTTTAGAAAATTCACACGCTTAAAAAAACAGACGAAACCCAAACTAAACACAAGAGAAAACTTAACAAAATGTAAAGTTTAACTTCCGGAAGAGTTATAAATACGGCAGGGAGTTAAAAAAGTAAAAATACAAACAATTTTGCGTAATTATGAAAATCGTACCACGGTGACAACTGTGAAGTAGTGACACTTTTCATAAATACTTACAAAAAAAGAATTTTATTCTTGGCAAGTGAAAAGTGGAAATGCATAAAAAAATAAAAAACTGTTTTCGAAATTCAACTTGGTACACTGTTAGTCCTGAATCACAAAAACTAAAAAGGATTTTCGGTTGAGACTAAAATTGAAAAAGAATCCACGTGAAGAACTGTAAACAACAATCTGAAAAACTAATTTTTCCGCAAGTAGATGGCGGAATCAGAGCTGACAGCAAAAAAATGCTCAAAGGAATATTTTAGTTTGGAACACATTTATTACATCAAATATTTACAATTAGTAGCCAACCGAGTCATTTTTACTCTAAATGAATTGACTGTTAGGAGGTGAGTTTTGACTTCACAAGCAACTCAAACATAAAGACCGTCTTTGGTTTTATCTTCTTCAGTTGTCACTTGTTTTGTCGCTTCTTCATTGGGTTTAACAATCTCGTCGACACTGCCACCGTCACTAGGCGCTGGAGACTCTGTCGTTCCGCCCATTTTGGACTGCAATTGATCCATTTCTTCACGGTTCAAGTACAGCTTCTCTGAAGAGTGTTTCTCGTTTGCTCGTCGATTATAAAAGACAACGGCAAAGTAGATAATGAGTGCCAAGACTAGGAGGATGGGTAAGAGGACGGATATGTATATGACGCCCACTTGAAGCTTGTAGTTCAGTTCAGGCATACACTCAGCGTCAACGCCCCAAGACCACAGGCCATCTTCTCGACATCGTCGCACCTCGTATCCAACCAGGCGATATCCTGAGTTGCAACTGAAGCGGACCATCGTTCCTGGCCAATATCGGTTTTCCGATTTGCGTCCGTTGACTGGCCTCGGCAGAGCGGGACATCGGACAACGGTTTCGTTCAGTTCAGTCCAAAATAGGGAAGATAGTGCTTCGTACTTTTTCGTCGACTCGGCGTAAGAAAGATCTTGAGTGGCAAAATAGTCATAGAGGCATGGCTGCAAAAAAAATAGTAAACCGTTATTGTGGTTCAAGTAGACTTCGAGGTAGACTTTTTTCACTTACCAGCGAGTCACTGCACACCCTTAAGGCGTCTTTGTGTTCGTTCATATTCTCCTGGTCAACAGTGTACCTGGGCTCAAAGGAACGGTCATCGTAGTAGGAGTAACTGACTGGATCGTGCCAAAAGAGTGATTGCATCAGCAGTTTGGTTTTAGTCTCCGCCAGTCGATAGTAGCTGGCGAACTGGTCGTGAATGTCCTTCATCAAGAGGTGATCACCTGCCGTGAGCGCCAGACGGCCGTCCGGCAGCGTTAGATCGTCCTCAGGGTGGCCCGTCCAGGTGCCCATCAGACCGCTGGTGGAGTTGAAGAACGTCCTCGGGAGGTACACGTTGAGCATGAGTGAGCCGGCGGGGCTGACCATCACCTCGACGCCTGCTCCACTGTCGAACATTGCAATAATGTGGGACATGTTGCGAATGCCGGCCGGCTGGTAGAGCATCACTCCGCGCATGTTGATGGAGCGCATATCAGGCTGCCAGAAGTAGTACATCTCCTTGTCGCCAAACAGGTACAGCTGGTACTGCCAACGGGCGGCTTCAGGGCGGAGGCGGAACTCGATGATCGACGACTGGTTGTCCCGAATGGCGATGGCCGTCAGGTGGGTGCCCTCTCCGTGGGGTATCTGTTCGAATCGGCCGTGAATGTCCAGCTTGTGCATCTCAGAGTCGACGTGGACCAGAGAGAACTCGCCCTTTCCATTGAAGGTGTAGTTGAAACGGTCAAAGGAGACAATGTGTGGGTCACCGTAGATAGAGGCTACCAAGGGGAAAGCGGTTAGAAATGCTTTGTCCAGTTTAGCAGCTATATTACTTACCGACTCCGGGCGCCTGGTAGGAGGAGCAGTCCTGTGAGGTTCGGTAGTAGTTGTACATCTGACAGGTCTCGCTGTTGTCCTCTCGCTTGGACCACTTGCAGCAGTAGAAGAAGGGCATGACATCGTAGTACCAGTAGGACAGTGTGGGCACCATTGTCTGCATCTTGAAGGGATGCTTCCCATAGATAAAAGCCCGTGACGGACGGCCGCCGTACATTGTGTCTGCCGACTGCACCAGTTCTCCGTAGTCATCGTAGCAGCACGTCTGTCCGGAGCCGCCAATCGATGGGCGAGCCGTGCGGACGCAGTGCTGTGAGCCATGATGCAGTATGTGGCACTTCTTGTCGATCACATTGCACTGCAAGTCGGGCGCAAACCTGCCTCTATCCAGGTCGGCAATGTTGATCTTACAGGGACACCGAAAGACCGTGGTGGCAAAGTAGTCCAGCTCAGACTCGCGGTCGAACCACTTGCGACAGAATTTTTGGTCCCACTTGGAGCCAAATTCAATCTCAAAGTATGTTCTCATGTACCAGCCTGTGCAAATAAGTTCAGTGATAAATATTTTTTAAAGACTGCTAAAACAGCCTTACCTAGTGGCATCGGACTACTCCAGATGGTCTGTGTCCACACCTCGCCAGTCATGTTAATGCCAATAAAGCCAAAGGTGTACTCGTAGTTGTTGAGATAGGGGCTGATGGGCGGTAGTTGATCTAGATCCAACTCGTATGAGCCTGTGTTAGGCACCCCTTCGGCCAATGTCACCAGGTAGGTCAACTTTGGGTAAACGCTGTCAATTTCCTGATAACCATACAGCGAAATGGACACTCGGGCATCTTTTTTCCAAGTTAGTGCATCCGGTGCCCATTCAATTGTCAGGTGATTTGGCTCTCCAGGCGGCTTCTTTATTGGCAGTTGCTCTATTATTTCGTTTTCTTTAACACGAACGTGAAACTCTTTACGACTTTCAGGTGATTCTATTTATGATTAAAAACAGTGTAAGTCAAGTTCAGCGAATCCGCGTTTAACTGTTAAAACTTACGAATGTACATTCGAGAGTACCAAAAGGTTTTATCATCTACTGACACTGTGAAATCGACGTATCCTTCAAACATGACCGGAGGCGTAATACAAGCTCCAATGTTGTGAGTCATCATTCGACCAGGCACTCGGAAAATGTCGAAATTGCAAAATATAGCACTTTCCTCAGTGAGACAAGGCCCTGTCCAGTTGAGCTCTTCGCCACCGAGCATGAGAATGTAGTCAGTGGATGTATGTAGAGCCTGCGGACGGTTCTTTTTGTAATTTTTTTACAAACACAACTACTATTCATACCATTCGATCAGGCAAATTTGGATCCAATTCTTTGTCAGCGCATGCACCAGGCTCCAACTCTTCTTCAATGGTAAAGAGATACCTCCCGGGAATTCCATTTCCCCAGCCAAACGCCGTCAAAGTTGAGATTCGAGGATTCTGAGAGTAAGGCACGTACTCGTAGGCCTGAGTTGAGTTGCCGCCATTGAAGCCAATCTGTTACAATCAATATAATGTAACTAAAATCTTTGAGAACAGTTTAGATTCAAATGATAGACCTACAAATGCTGGTGGTCCCTTTAGACCGTCATAGTTGTCCAGGTGTGTAATCCACTCAATTTGCTCATAGTTGAACATGGCAATGGTCATCATTTCATCAGTGGCAAGCACCATTTGATAAGTGTTTGTCTTTAGACTGTCGTGATAGCGTCTGTTGGGAAATGTCATGTTCACCCAAGAAATGATCATTGCGAATTTGGGCTCAAACCCAACAGTGCACGCCATTGAAGAGTCAAAATCAGACAATAATCGCTCTCTAAGCGTTTCATCTTGCTCAGTTTGAATGTTAACCAGCCGAAAGTACACGCCAGACTCTGGAACTGAAGAAGGAATATCCTGGTGAGCAAAGAAAATGGCAATCATCGAAGGATCTTGCTCTAGATCAGGATTGTCAGGTACGGTTGGAAACTCAACAGGAAATTCGTAGCTCTTTAAGCCTTTATTGAAGGAAACATATCCGTCTTTGTGGATCTGATTACACAAAATTAAGTATATTAATTAAATTTTAGAAACAACTGCTTTTAACATACCCAAATGTAGTGAAACTGAAAACCACTGAATGGCAGTCGAAAGGGAAGTGGTTGGTCGTGAAACTGTTTCATTGAATTGATTGTCGTCAAATGATCTTTCTCTTCAAAAGGATACATCAGATGGACTTTTGCTTCATCAGTGAGTTGGTTTCTCAAGCTCGTCGGCGAATGCGGCAAGTGCTTGTGACTGCCCTGTGCATGCATTACCGGATTCGTTTGCGCAGAGTCTACATTTTGAGCTTGTCCACCTAAAAAGGAGGTAGATCAATTTTAAATATTGCTATAATGGAACAACTATAAAGTTAACTGGCTAATTAATTATAGGCAATGAGTACTAGATCCAGGAATAATGGGCTGAGTGATTGATAAACTTTGCAGGTACCACAGTTGTACAGACTTTATAGGCACAGAGCCGTATTAAGTGCGTCGCAGTGCACCGAATTGAGGTGAAGTAGGGGAAGATACGGCGTAGAGTATATAAAAGCAGATTGCTAGTGAACTTACTGGAAATGAGTATGATGATGCCAAGAAACAGAGATATATGCCATCGAAGAAGTGAGTGCTCTTCCATATTTGAGGTGTTAGTGTGTTTGAAACAAAAAACTTAAAAGTTACTTCAGCAGTGATGAATACTTTATTCACACTGATTTAAAAAAGTAGGCGGACAGTGTGTTGTCGTTCCATTGAACAATGCCAATGTAGGTGATGTCTGGGACGACTGTTTGAAACAAAACTTTGTGATTTTTGTGTGGTGCTGTACGAGTGAAAGCATAAATCGTATTGAGACGATTTACTAGTCGGTGACGAGGTCGTGATGCAGCCAGAGAAATGCCACTCCCCAACTCGTCTCTCTTAGTAGTCAGTGCAACAGGTGCACAGGTGCACTGGTAGACTCATCATCCTCATGAAAGGCCTGGTCGACACTGATTTTATCGTCATTGTCATCCGTCCGATGGAGATAGTGCTCTGCAGATACATTGGAGTGAATATGCAGAGAGTCGGTGGTGTGCTCGTCACTGGGTAGCTCAGTAGTGGCTTTCTCTACCGGTGCAGACTGCCTTCACTTGCGACTCTTACTTACCGGGGATTTAGATTGTGTTCCTCCTCTTTGACTATGGCGCCCAGTGGTTGGCAAGAGCTGCAACAGCAACAACATCAGCATTAGGTGTCTTGCCGGCATGGACTTGCCAGAGGATAAAGTGATAAGATGAGAAAGATGAACACTGTTTTGAAATTACAGGGTGTCATGGAAATTGTGATCACCAGAGAGAGAGAGAGAGAGAGAGAGAGAGAGAGAGAGAGAGAGAGAGAGAGAGAGAGAGAGATAAGAATCTCTCTTGGTTCAACTCTTTGAGTGACTACATAACTGAACAGTTGCATGAAGCGCAATAAGGAAGTGATATCAATCAAAATTATAAAGAATCTGACGCTACTCTAATTAAGAGCTTTTGCTACTACACTTAAATCTAAATTGCAAACATTTCTAAAACAGCGCAATCCAACCAAACGAATGGAAACGATTGCCGATTATTAAGATAATATTGATATAATTAATGCTACCACAACAGTTGGCATTAATTTTTCTAATAGTGATAGAGTGTAAAAATAGTAGGATTCCATTGTGCTGCATAACAACCAAAAAAGTCAGGTCAAGAAATATCCGTTGCATTGAGGCCAAGCAATGTGTGAAAACTTTCAATATAAAAGAAAATACAAAAAGTGTTCATTTCAAGAAAGTACCTGTTATTAGTCAGGTTATGCTAATAAATTAAAGTAGAAATGAAGTAATAAATGCATACTCAGATTACATGATAAAATCATAAATAAATAAATACACACCTCAAACAAAGTAGCGGGATCATTGTCGTAAATTGACTGCTAGTGCAGCAGCTGTGGGTACTTTTTAAATGTCATTAAAAGTTATGACTGTCGCGACTTTTGGGCGACAATAGCTCGTAAATAATAAACTACTTGCTTTAAAACATGCAAGAATATATTTGCTATTGAAGATAAACGTGCTCGAGAGTTCCATCCCTTTAGCAAATTGTAAGTAAAAATCACTTGAGTTTTTTACTAGAGATCAACAAGGACTTGTTGTTGTGATGTGCAACCAGTAGACTGCAAGATTATCAGATAGAGTATCATCAGTTTTGGTCAAAAGGCAATTTTCACCTAAAACCCTACAACCATAATAATAAACTCGTTGTGCGTCTATTATGGAGATAAGCTAGGTGGATAATTGACAGATAATCTAGGTATATTAGCAGTTTAATCAGACAATGCAATTACGTGTGTGTTTATTTGTGTTTCTCACCTTATTTGACAATGTTCTCCCCTACAAACCGTTTGCTGCACCAGTTTTGCAGTTGATAACCCACACACACACACATCCTAACATTTCACCGTTCTCGTCGTTTTTGTTAGATTATCTTTATGACATAAAGATGAGCACCGGTTAGTTCCAGCATTGCTGCTGTGTAGACATCAAAGTAATTCGTGTTTTAATTATTTAAAAGTAATTTGAGAGTGTAAAGTCAACTAAGGACATTGTTTTATAGTGTCATTTATACTGACGTAATAAATCTCAGCAACTATCTAAAATACACAGCTTTCACATTGATCTTTTAGAAAACACTGGCTACTGAATAAAAAATTATTAAAAGTGTTTTGTTTGCCTAGACATATTTACTGGAGGATTAGCACAAATGAAACCGCCAAGCCGACGACAAGTGGAGTAACTATTAAGTGGTCTATACAGCAACACATTTGTCCAGCAAATAAAAGTCAATTTGCCTAGCAATTGGTTAATTGGCAATATTGCATATCATCAAAATCGATTACAGATTTATTCTATTGCTTCTATGTGTCTGCGTCATCACCCTTCCAACCGCGTAATTTTTTGACATTGCAGACCAACTAACTAATTTGTTATGCACAAATTGGGGCTAATGAAAAAGTATCTAAAAATGCACTGAACTAAAACCTTAAAAACAAGTCTACTTTGATTTAGCCTATAAGTGAGCTTTATTTGATGCGCATTGAATGTAAATAGTGTTTCAAATCATGACACTAGAAAAGTAAGTATTGCATAATGTTTTGTTAACAAGTTTTTATTATTTTATTTGGCACATTAATTGGAACAAACTGAAGATAAATATCATCTTTTGGTTTAATCAACTCAGCAATGCATTCCACCTGAAGTAAACGGTTTGATCATAACGATAACGATGCGCATAAACCGATCTTGGGTCACTGACAAGCTCAATGCGATAGCGTAAGACTAGCGCAGCAATGATTTGTCTTATCTCGGTGGTGGCTAAGAAATCGCCGACGCATCTTCTCTGACCGATTCCAAAAGCTGCAAAAGCGTAGTTTTTCACTGAACTACCTGGAATGGGTAAATTATCTCGTTCAGGGTTGAAGCGAAATGGTTCGGGCCAAATGCTTGCATCAAGATGCATTTGCCTAATTGGAAACATTAAACCAACTTCTTTGGGCACCTTCAAGCCGCACTTTAAAGTGACAACGTCCAAATCACCGCTTATTTCGCGAATAATATAATCAACTACTGGTGGGTAGAGACGCAGAGATTCGTAGATAACTCGATCCAAATATTCGCATTTAAGCTCAGATAACTGTTCTAGCCAATCTTCAAAGTTATCACCACTAAGTAAAACTTGAAGTTCAGATCTTAGTTTTTGCTGAACATCACGGTGTTTGGCAATGTTAAACAGGGCAAAGGCAAGACAGCAACTGCTAGTTTCGTAGCCAGCAAACAAAACCACCAAAAGATTACCTGTAAAGATAAAAAGTTAAATTTCAGTAGAATTCATTTTAATTATCATTTACCAATAGTTTCGTTTGTTGAAAGGTTTGCGACTTTCCCTTGAAAGAGCATGTAATCGAGCATATTACGTTTTTGAATGTAGGCTTCACTACTCGTGTCGTTTTCTTTTGGAACATCGAGAAACTCTTTAATGTGATACTGTTCAATTAGTTTCTTCAAGTGCTTCGACAACATATCTACCATTCGCCCAGAAGTAAGGTAATTGTTGATAAACTCAATCACTCGTGACAGGAAAGGAAACATCAACACTAGTCGGATAATTGGTCCATCGCAGTTAGCCATAAACTCCTCAGCCATGCCTAGCAGATGACTGTTTGGCTCAAAAACATCACTTTCTTCAAGAGCAAATGCAATCCTTGAGATGACATCAAGCGTAAACGCTTTAGATAAAATATTCACATTGACAACCATTCCCTCTCCGACGCCAATGTCTGCCAGAGACTCTACCGTAATATGATCGTTAGAGGCAGTTTTCAGAGTTTTAAGGGCACTTTTGATCGACTCCAGAATAGATTTACTCTGGGAAAGCTGAGATACTTTGTGAGAAGTAAAAGCCGGTGTTATGACTCGTCTGCAATGACGCCAACGTTTATCTGTTGTGGTGATAAAATAGCAACTTTCTTAATATCATTTCAAGTTTAATCAATTGGCTTTACCTCGCAGAGCTAAAACTGATGAAGAGAAAGGCTCCACATTCATTCGGAATTTTAGCCGATTGGGAAACTCTTTAAATCGAGCAATAAACACTTCATGAATGATCTCCATATTTTTCACAACAATCACAGGCCGATCGCCGCGATAGTAGCCAAAATAGTCGCCATATCTCTTGAACCACGTGTCCAGATGATCAAAAACATAATCGCGATTGCTGAAGTGAAGATTGCCCAACCAGAAACGAGGCTCAGGTCCGGGAATTCCAAGTTTGGTAAAGGTACGAAATATCTGGCAGCGAGTTCGGTACCATTTCAGTAAAACAACGCCGAGCAAAGTGACCACTGAGCTGAAGAGCAACTCGGTGAGGGAAAACATGATCGATGCTGATTAATGAAGTCAGCGGTTGATTTGTGGTGGTCATCAAACAGCGGTAGTGCCGCTAATCTTTAACGAACGTTTTGCCGGTGATTGTCTTTGGAAGACGCCTGTTGAAAAGCTGGCCAATTTGGACGTGAGCGTGTGTTTGTCTGGACAACAATGTAAGCAACAGCAAAAGAAACACAAGCGCCTCTTCACAGCTGCGTCCCGTCTCTGGAGACATGCGGTAGACTGTGAAGGCAAGGAGAGGGAAAGGAGAAAGCTAGTTAATTTCCACCACTTTTAGTGTCCAGTGGAACACTGCGGTGCACGACTGGCCGAGCCTGAGTGAGAGACAGCCAACCAAAATCAGCACCTCAAGGACACCCTTCTCTCGTCGCCAAACTTGAACTGAAATGCGTGCAGAGTGGTAAGCACAGGTGTGACCTTGATCATCACTAACTTGTTGCAAGCGAATGCACCCTAATGATTGACTTATATCGTGCTCAATTCTTTGCACTACAGGCACTCTCGCTGATGGTTGGTTTGCAAGTGCAAGTCAAGTGACATGCAGTGATTTAATGAGGGTTCTCGTTAAAAATAATAATTTGGTCACAAAGTAGAGGTGAAGAAGTGATAGGGAAAATTGTTTGGTGACTAAACAAGTGAACAAATGATGGGAATGATGAAATTGTAAATATGGGTGAAAATGTGATACATTACTGAATACATTAGGTTACTGCTCAATGAATGAAGGTATGAAGGTATTGGCTATAAAAAGGTGAGGTGGGGCGAAATGCAGATTTAATTCTGATGACATTGTGTGTATTTGTGTGTGATCTCGTAGTTTTTTTAAATTGATTGATTTACAAAACTTATTCACTGCACTTTTCAATATAAAGAAACAGTTCTGGGGTTTACCGGAACGGACCATTTTTTGCTGGCCTAAAAATTTGCGGTTATGATAAAGTTAATATTTTTCTGTAGTCAATTGAGTCACCTTTGTACGAAATTTGCATTTAGTGGTTCACGCGAAATGATGCAGCCTCGTAGCGACGGTTAAAGTTAAAGTTGCGAACCAGATAGGGAATAAGAACGGCAAGGGCAATCACACAGGCGCCAACGCTGTTGATGACGAGTGCACTGTTCTTGAATGGATTGTTGTCGACGATATTGAAGACATCTCGGTAGCTGGCTTTAGACATGTCAGCGGCAACCGGGCCGGACAAACGACTACGTGCCTGCTGGAGAAGGCCACTAAGGCAGGCGGCACAGGCGAGCACGAAAATAACCAAACCAAAGGTAACATGAACCGGGAGAAAACGAGCTCGGTAGCCAGCGGTGGCTCGTTCACAGCAGAGCAGCACGAGGAAGGTGACAAAGCCAAAGAAAAACTGGTAAAAGGGTGTAAGCAATTTTATTAGATATACGGAAATAGCACAACTCCCCCCAAAAGTTTTACCTGCAGAGCAAAGAGTCCGCAGCAAACCAGTCCAATCCACGAGTGAAGAGAGTAAAAGTGCACTGGAGCCTGATCGAGTGGTGAAGAGATTTGCTGGGCTTGAATGCCAACCAGCATGCCAAAGCTGACCAGTGAAATGGACAACACAAAGAAGATGGCGTGAGTGATCTTGTTGTAGATTTTTTTGCAACACATGTAGGTTTTGTAGATTAGCATGGCTGGATTAGAAACACAAAAATATGGTTAAACTCCAGCACACTGCTACCTGGTCAAATCAAACTTACACTGTCCATTGACAAAGATAAAGCCAGACAACATGAGGAAAGAATGCAAGTTGAGCATCTTTCTGGCGTCATTCTGGAAGGCGAATCCCTTTTCAAATTTGAGAATCCAGAAAGCGAGAAGAATGACTGCTCCCCAGAGGCCAATTTGTGCGAGAAGCCAGAAGAAGCCAAAGAGACATCGTGAACAGGCAGAAGGCTGACTGTACAGGTACTCCTCCTCGTCATCGGTCTCGTGAGTCTTCCCACTGGTGTAGCCGTCACTGCCGATGGGCAGGGTGGAGGAGGTCGTGCTGGAGCGTTTGGTCTTTGCCATGGCGGCGTTGCGGTGGTGTGCTGATGAGTTGGAGTTGAGCGAGGTACGTGAGGTGGTCAGCTGGCCAGTGCCCGAGGAGGTCGATTTGATGGGCGAGGACGTCTGCTGGTGTCCTCCTGAAGACTGCTGCGCTTGGCTGCTGTACGGAGTGCTGCTGTTCACTGCTGCACTGGAGCTCAACTGGGCAGACTGTGAGGGGTTGGCGACGCTGGCGGAGTGGTAAAAGTGATTGCGATCGGTGAGATAGCTTCGATAAGGCTGGTGACTAATGCCGAGGATGGTGGGGTTCGAGCTGGTCGAGTTGGCAGAGGTTGAGGTCATGTTATTCGAGGGTAGTTCAGTTGAAGATCCACACACGAACAAGGGAGAGTGGGAAAGAGGCAAGGACTAGTCATTAATGTGGGGGCGTCATTGGACTGGCTAAATGCAGCTGCTGCTCAGGTGGGCCGTCTGCCCGACCGTAATATGATTGGAAAAGTTTGTGCGTTAGTTGCGAACGAAGATGTTAGTGTAGCAATAAACGGCAGTAGTTCAGAAAGGGGGAAGCTGGAAAAACAAGCAAAAGAAGGAAAGAATTTATTAGACAGGTCGATTCCAGACTGCAGTGTGAGTGAAGTTAAATGAAGCACAGAAAGCACATGGGAATCAGCAACTCAGTGCTGCTCTGATGAAATGTTGCTACAGATTTCTATGCTAAGGTTAGAACAGTTGGATATGGTTCGGTTGCTTTTCAACACACTTCATACACAATCAAAATTGATAGTGAAATTAAAACACTGACATAGTGGATAAAACACTGAATTGGACGTGTTTTGCAAAAAACTTTAATTTAAAATATTGGCTCAAATTGCTCGGTGACCTTCTCTTGATGAGGTGTCGAAGGAGGATTATGTCATTTGAGATCAAGTGCTAAATTGGCGGTGGAAGTTTACGTATGTGTGTGCTGTAGTCAACTGTCAGTCACGTGAATGGCACACTTTGAAAAGTGGACACTGCGCATTAGAGTGATTAGACAGCTGTTGCATTGGCCAACATGCGCATCAAAGCACTGAACGACTTCCCCACATCGATTGAAGGCGCCTGACTGAAACACCTGATAGAATGTATTCACGGCAACAAAGAGGAAAAGGGGAGTGTACGTGTGGGGATGCTTGCTGAACACAAACAGAGGAAGCACTGCATCTTCACAGCTAGTGGTGCAGATAATCTCCCCACTTGTAGTAGTGGCACGCAAACTGAAAGAGTAAGAGGGAGATGGTGGTCCAAGTGAGACAAAGAGTCAAAAGACAGTGCACTCTCCATTGAGCGATGTTTGCCCGTTGTAGCCAATAATAGGCGACGAGCATTTGCAAGTGAATACACACAGGAAAGAAGGCTGCAAAGTGCACAGTGCCTCCGTTTGCAGTGTCGAGGGGAGACTCGCCACTCACCGTCGGGCGCAGTGGAGATGCACAGGCGCCCATCCAGTGCCCAATGGCCAAGTCAGGTAAAGGCAGCGCCAGAGAGAGAGAGAGAGACCATTACCGAAGAGAAGACAATGCAAATGGTCGGCGCTGGATGCACTGATGTGCGTTCATTTCTACTTCACAGATAAAAGATAATAATTTTTTATGATGCTACCTGTGCTGTTTTTCATTTTTTATTTTGATGTTAAGAATTTGTGCAGTCAATTATAAATCAACAGTTTGATCAAACACGACCTACTATTTTTGCATTTGATTTAACTTTTTAAAAAATTTTTAAAGAAGAATTCTTAAGTCACTCCTAGCGACTTCAGCCAGTAGTGTAATTACTTGACGTGCAGAGCACAAGGTGGACGTACTAGTGGGCATTAAATCGACATAATCGTTGTGGTCATTATTGTCATAATTACATTTTTTCAGTGTGTGTTTGTGTATTGTACTACATGCGACTGAAAAGTAAAGATAGCCCATGAAACAAACTGCAACAGACACAGTGACTGAGTGACTTAGTGGCCTGGAGACTTGGTTTGTGTTCAAATGCTGCTACTGCTGCAGCTAAAGCAGAGTGTTTGGCGCCTGGCAGCACCAAGGCGAATGTTTGGCAAAATCTTTCAAGGTGAACCTGTTCCACTCAGTGCCACTGACAGATTATTCAAGTCGAATACCAAAGATACAAAACAAGTGCTGTTGCCGTTGCTGCTGATGACGATGCTGAACAGTCACAATCGCAGGGGGGTAATGATTGCATGGTTGTGTGAGAGAGAATGATCATTGCTATATCAGATCAACAGCGCTGATAAAAACACACCTTGACAGTTTTTCAGCGTTTATTCAAACTAAATAACACTGAATGCTGAAAAAAGTGTGCTAGTTTAACACTGAAGAAAAAACAAATCGTGTAAAACGACATTGACAATGATAAGCAAATGCCTGTAAAAATGATAAATGGTCATTTTTGAAACTGACACTCTTGTTATGCCGAAGCATTGATTTGCTGCACAGTTTGAAATCAACACTCAATGTTTTAAAATTACACCAGAGTTTTTTCAAACAGTTTTTGCATTAATTTTATGCCAACTATTCACCCTTAAAGTTAAAATAATGTGATAAAATTAAAAAACATTCATTTTTATGAAGCATTCTGTTTGATATAATTCAAGTAAAGTTTTTCATTTACTTGAAAATTGCTTTAAAATTGATGTTTTTCAATTTGAAATAGTGTGTTCTATGTGTCTGCCAATGGAACAAATTGAACAGCATTTTTTAATTTGTTGCGCCGTTGTCGAGACAATCACACCGAGTATGTGCGTTCCTGCAACTTGCACCATAAGGTCAACTTGGCACAATGTCAAGACAGAAAAAAGTGTTGTTCACGACTGTGTTGTACTACACTCAAAACACTTACGAAACTAGGTAGTGCATCAAGAGTAAACTTTATAAAAAGGTGCGCAATATTCAAATGTATTTAGATAATTAGCACGTCAAATAGTGAATGTCATAAGGGAGGCAAAAACTAGACTGTTAAGTTAAAGCAAAAAGTGGTGCACGTAGGGCAATGTGCTATTAATAACAATAATTGGAATAAACTTAACATTTGATCACAAGGATACACACTTTTAGTTTCAACCACAACACAGTGCAGTTCAGAAAAAAACAATGAGTTTTATTTAGTACACAATCTGAATATTGGTATTGATAAAAAAATTCAATTACGATTTAAGTGCTAAAAATTAAAAAAAACAAGCATTTTAATTTACATGTTGTAAAAACACTTTGTTTAAAGTTTGCTATAAAAATTGTTTCAATGTTAAATTACTCACTTAAGCAATCTGAACTCAAGTTCATCGTTATCGACCTGCATGCTGCTTTGTAGCGCATAAGTCGATAAATGTATGATAGATTCAATTAGACGCCATTAGAGGTAGATGCTTTTGATTAGTTCTCTATTTCTTGAATAAAACGATTTGTCAAGTCATTTTTTCAAACATTGTGTTGTTGCATCTATTTTAGCATTGATGCAATGTGCCAGTCATAATTCTACTAGTTGTTCATGATATGTCAGTGATCATTTTTAAAATATTTAGTGAATATGATGTTATCAATTTGTAGTTTGAAATTGTCCGTTGTTTACAAAAACCACATGTAGCCGTATTTGTGATAAAGATGGTACAAATTGGCCTAAGATGGGCCATCTGTCAGTGTGCCAATTGTCATGTTTTCAGTGAATTTGTTTTCCATTGCAGACACTACTCGCCTGTGTTTCACTATACATAAACCAGTAGATTTGTAGACGAACAAACACCCACAAACTTCACTCTTGCAGAGATAATTAAGCCAAGTAGGTAATCACGTGGCTTGTGCAAAAACAGACAATGAAAGTAAGGCAGCAGATATTAATAAGATATTAATAAGATCAGTCCTAATTTGGAAAAAAAGAGGCACCAGGAAGATTGACAGTGATCGCCAATTGATTTAGTAGGCTGCACAATCCAGTGGTTTAACGTTACGCCTTTGTGTTTGAAATCTAATGCTTAAAACCAGCCAAAGTAAAACCGAGCAGACATAGTGGCGAAGGGGCACTTTTTATTCAATTCAAAGTCAAGCTGCAATAGAAATGGCACCACTCTTTAGCACTGCGCAATGAAGCATGCCTGAGTTGCACTTTGCTGTCAGATAACAGTTTGCTCAATTGACCACTTTGTCTATAAAAAGGGAAATTGTTATTGAAAGTAATGCAAAGTAAACCACAAACTTTGCAACAATGTGTTGTTTGAAAAGTTTTCAGTTAAAAATAAAGTAAAACTTAAAAAAATAAAATAAAAAGCTGTTTTTAATTAATAAATAAAAGGCTTTGAGTTTAATTTAATAAAGTTTTAACAATTTGTAAATGGCGTGTGATCTACAAGTGTAAAAAAGGTTCTGGGAAACTGAACTTTTGAAGTTTGAGTCTATTAATAGATACAAATCTGACAACTACTTCTTGTCAATCTTCCAAACAGCAGAAAAAGCACTGACATAATCACAGGCCACTTTCCGTGGTCAATCATTGCACCAACTGCAACACACTACTTTTCAAAAAGCACCGCTCAAAAAGTTTTGCAAAAGTATGACAAGTACGCACTAGTGTGACATTGCAAACTGTTTGGCGGTTGTTCCACAGAACACATGTACTGCAACAAAGCAAAAAATGGTACAGAATTTGTATTCAAATGCGCCCTAAGTAGTGATTGATGGCTTGCGGAAATCAGCTTATTTGGCAGTGGTTCAACAGTCAACAAGTTGATATAAACATTGGAGAGCATGTATTGAAAATCAAATCCAGACTGCAGAAACCATTTTATGAGCACAACTTTTCTAAAATGTGTATCTATTTGCAGTGATTTTTAAAAGAGAGAATATTGCCAGCAATTGACTTTTTAAATGGACTCTATTTGAGCTGCAGTAATAAGTGAAACGCCAGTGACGTTTGCCAGATGAACGGTCGATGGCAGGTGTCAGCCTGCGTACTGCAGGCAGAAAACCGTCAAAGAGGACACCGACACTGAAAGGAAAGACAAGAGAAAAAATGCGCTGTAAGTTGACAGTTAACGGTGTGAGTGTGTATGAAGCGTAAAATTAGCGCTAAAAGGGCCATCACCTAAAGGTGATCTGAAGTGGCCATCGTCCTCTGTGCGCCAAACTCCAGGGCACTAATAACTTTTTTTAGCAGGCTAGTCAAAATGAAAATAAGTTGCCAGTTATTACCTGACATAAACAAATACTACTTTTTAGTAACAAATAACTCAATTTCATGATTCAAATAGAGCATCGTGAAATACATGTTGGCAGAAATGATGTTGTAGTGATTTAACGAGTGGTAATCGATTTTAAAATGTCACAAACTTGTTTCAATTATTAGTAAATAATGCTGCCCAATAAGTCAAAAACCCATCAAAAAAGAATTTGTTTTGTTGACGTTTGTCATCTGTGCCTGAAATGGTTTGGATATTGAACGATCAGTGAACTTTTACTGAACTCAAAAAACACGAAACACTACCATCACCGGAGTCAGTTTGGGACATCTCATGTTGCCTAAATTAGCGTCTGACATTAAGCAAACCCACCACAAAGAGAAAGTGCAATTAGACTGATGAGTGTAGTCACGGCAATTGCAGTCGGGAAAAGATCAAATTAATTGGAGGTGCACAAACGCAAACTCTGGTCTAGGCAGACTCAATTAGGACTTAATTTAAGCAGACAATTAAAAGCTGTCCAAACGCAAGTTGTGCACAGTGAAAATCAGTCAGGAGATGAAGAGGGGATAAATCAACTTGTCGTGGTGGCCACCAGTAGTTTGATTGGTGCTAATCACGCAGATCCGGTGGTCTGAGAAATTGAAAGCATCAAGAAGTGTTTTTCAAAAGAAAATTGAGGATAGAACAGACAATTAATGAATGAGCCTAAAGACAATACTATAGTGCAACCTCAATTAATTAATTAATAGTGCGCTAATCAGTTGAACACTAATTACTTTAGCTACTAAAGTTCAGAGAGCCTGGTGACTGCTAAGGATTAGAAGATAATCTTGCTTACTAGACAACTGTATCATTTAAAGTGAAACACGGTATGAATAATTCACAAAAAGCTCATCTATAGCCTCTCTTACACTTTTTTAACTCTATCTTACCCGTCGTGTCAATAAACATGCCGAGCATTGAGCATTATTGAAATTTGTAAGGTTCCACAAACATGAAGATAGCAAAATTATTATCAATCGATCATGTTTCCATTAGTAATTAGTGGTTTGAGCGTGTGTCGTGGTTAATTAAAGTAAAGACACTGCAAAACGCTGAGAGCAATCATCGATTTGACTACTAGTGCATTTTTAATAAACGGTCATTGCACCGATAAACCACACAGCAGACAATGGCCTCCTTGTAAAATACAGCCGAAACGTTCATTTACATATCGACAAGAAAAATCTTTTTGGAGCAGTTCATAGGGCAAATAAAAATGTGCCAGTTCTCACAGTAGTTGTCCTTGCATTATATTTCAAGTTGCTATTAATAAAATGGTGCCCAAAAACTGAAAGGCTTTAATTACAAGTTGTTTACCGAAAAGCATTTACCGTAGCAGCGACAAATCGGCCAAATTTTGCCAGTACTTTTTACTTCTCTAAAAGTGTGCACGCACATCAGCTCTTAAATGACTCGCCACACTGTCGTCTTAAGTGTTGGCGATGAGTGCACTCGTTCAATGGTCTAAATGACGTTGTAATGCTCCTTCCTTCAGGTGGTCTTTTCTCCTCTTTCGTTTGAGCAAGTATGCTAATTTGCAATCTAATTACCAGCAGATAATGAAGGGTGCGAACGATAACGTCCTATTGTAAAGTGTCATCTGCCATACTGTGCTGTGCTGTGGTTGATTCACTGCAGTCGCCGTTGTAGATGCTGCAACTGTGCATGAGCAACCAAATGGAACCGGTTGCTTTAAAAGACACCTTTCAGTCACAGGAGCAGATGCACGCAAAGTTGACCGAAAGGTCAATGAAAGGTATGACCTCACACTCAACTACCAAAGAGGCAACGGAGAACTCAAGCAGAGGTCAACTTCCTCTTGATTGTTGTTGATACTCAGCTGTACAATCAAATGTCATTAGTGTTAGAGAAAAACTACCACCAGTTGAATAGAACAATCTTAGAAACCATTGGCACCAGCCACACACGAGCCAGCAATTTAAAAGTACTTTTTACTGAGAAAAGATGTATTGTTGTTTCTTCTTATGCAATAAAAAATTGACCAATACAAAAATAAACATTGATGAAATCTAATTCACTATCGATTCAATAAAAACAAGTAAACTGAATACCATTGAAAAAGGATAAAAATAAAATAAACTGACAATCTGTTGTGCCATACCGGTAACAAAGTACTACTGAACTAGTTGCCATCGATAGCTTAAAAAAGTCAACTGTGCTTTTTAAAATTCATTTTAAATGTTATGAACTTTATAAAAGTAAACACATTTTAGGTAATAACTATTCATCATAATTAATTCAAGCATAAATTAAGTGCTCAACTGTATTTTCCAATTGTGCACGTTTAAATTTTTATTTGCAAAATAGTACGGGAAAAAACGTTCATTGCTTATAAAAATTTACGTTTGTTTGGGCAAACAAGTAAATATTGTGTATAAATGATGAGTTTTAGCGGATTTTTAAAGATTTTCATTAAAATGCGACAAAGTAAGTTGGCTTGTAAGGTGCTGTGAATCATAGTCACTGTAAGGACAAGTTCGTGCACAGCCAATTTGCCTGTGCAGTAATTCAATTGACTATGAGAGATGAGTTTAATTATCACAAAAACTACTTCTACTATGTAAGCTGCCATTAGAGGATATTTAGGTTACACAAAAAGAAGGTGATGAGCTCATGAAAGGTAAACAGTTAGTAGGTGGCAGTGAGTTGCTTACTACTGATCACCTCATACATTTTATTATTAAAGTTTTACAATTTGAATATAAAAAATTAGCGGAAGTCAGCGTTTTGAAGAAAACAAGTTAATATTATTTAAACTTTGAATGTATTAAGGCATCAGAACTTCAACAAGTGATTATCTCATTGCTAAAAACACTATTTTTAGCAAACAAAAGATATGTTGCTGAGAAAATCTGCCAATTAATATGGTAAAAAATGACCTTCACTGTGATATTTCAAATCAAGCTATAAAATACCGTAATAAAGCCAAGCAACATGGTTTTAAGAAAAAAGCCAGTCTGAGTCTAACCAAAATGACCTTATTTAACCAACTTCTTCATTGCTTTTTACAACATCCTTGTGCTCCTAATCTTCAGTTCGAGTTCTCTGGAGAGTAAAAAAGGTCGATTGAAGGCGACCTGTATATGCTAAAGTGTACAATGTGACACGATAGGGTCGCTTGGTGGGAGAAAAACAGTAAATTAGTCTGAAAAGATTATGATTTGCAAGGAAATGACAATGACACAGCAGACAATTGACCATTGACCTGACTAGTGCTGCTGCAGATGACTTGATGCAAGCCATTCTGAACACAAGTAAATGATGCAAGCAATCGGCAGTTTACTGTTGTGTGTCAAACTGATTTCGCTAATCTGCATAGAATTTTATCGACATTAAATTTTTGTTCTGAAAATAGTCTACAAAGATTATTGATAATAAAGTCAATGTCAAATTACGTTTAATGCTATTACAAAAACATAAATAGTGCGTGGCCAATAAGATCAAGCTTAACTAAACAGGTTACAATTGATTTTTAAACAAATTTAATGCAAATGTGTATAAATTTTTTTAGTAAATGCATAATATTCAAAATTTTAATTGATTGCCATAAATCAAAAAAAGTCATTTAGAAAAATAACTGATTTTTACTTGAGCTAATACAAAAATTTCTAAAATAAAATGTTTGCATACAATTTTGATTATATAAAACGCAAAAATACTGGTTAAATTGAGTAAATTGAAATAAGAGTTCTGCTTTGAAAAATCTAAAAACAGAAATTCAC
Source organism: Tyrophagus putrescentiae (assembly GCA_024499935.1). Taxonomy (NCBI): domain Eukaryota; kingdom Metazoa; phylum Arthropoda; class Arachnida; order Sarcoptiformes; family Acaridae; genus Tyrophagus; species Tyrophagus putrescentiae. Next base: position 6,112,470 of record JAMZRA010000001.1, on the reverse strand, counting down.
CGAGTGATTTCATCCATATCTATTGAGTAGACATTGCACTTTTTATGTAAACTTTAAGCAACTTTGGGTAATGAAGCATGCGTCATTTTAATTAGTCATTGAAAGAATAAGCAGAATGCAGAAAAACACAAGTTAACAATTAAATTTCAAAATAATTAAGTTAAAGCATACCTGAAACGATGAAAACTGAATAGTTTTAAGTAAAAGTTTTATATTGATTTTTAAAAGTTAAAATAGTTTATATAAAAAATGCAAATTAATTGGGCGGTTTGGAACAATATAAATGCAGCAACTATTGAGAATATTTTATAAAGTAGTGATTAATTCTGGGGTACTTCTAGACGAAAGAATTCTGAAGATAATAAAAGTTGTGCTTGTGCAAACAGTGTGCCAGATGGATGCAAATGTAAAGCAAACAGTGACTAGACAAACATTGTCAAAAAGAGTTTTTATGGATCACTTGAAATATTAACACACACGAACTCGAGAAAAATGAGTTTTCAACTAGGTATAGTATAGTATACTATTTCAATGCATCAAAACAAGCTCAACTCTGACAAATCGATTTGACGGCAAAGTTGTCATTTCATTCGTCATGTTGAGAAAGGAAAGTACTGTCTCCGCGCTGAGAATGTGACACAAATCTTCATTGCATGAAGAAGGTACAAAAGCGGAACCGAGTTAAATTGAACTTGATAAAGTGCAATTGAATTCAATTGGTTTCAAGTGAGCCACGAAGGTTGCTCAGATGGCTGCAAGGCAAACAAACAATAATCAAGTACGCACATTTGGTGATGTCTTTGGCTCTCAAAAGGTTCTAAACAGCATGAAAAGGAAGGACGAAGGAAGGAAGAACGAAGGTGACAACAGTTGATTCTGTAGGGTGAACACGCGTCAGCTGCGCAGACTGTGTGTGTCAAGTGGAGACTAGACCGTTCGATCGACTGAGGGCAAGAGATGACAGTAGTGAAAGTGAAGGATGCGTCTTTTGAAGGAATCACACAACTACACACAAATGAACACACAACTAGTGTTGATGGCCAACGCCGAGTGACACATTCAGTGCTGAATGAAGTGGAAGAAGAGGGGGAAGAAGAAGGAAAAGAAGGATGTTGAAGAGCGTCAATTGGTGATGCGAATGACGCCTCTCCTGTGGTTGCAGTGAAGCCAGCAATTGGTGGTCAAGTCGGCGACAGAGCGGCAGAATGTGTGCAGACAGTGTGTGCAGTTGGGCCGCTTACTGACAACTGAAGAGCATGGTAGGACTCGACAGTGTGCAGCAGTCGTGTCAGCAGACACACAGACACAGACACAGTCAGTGAGCTAACGGACCTGTTTGCCGTCTCCGCTCGAAGCTATCCACTGCTGGGCAATGGTGAACGACGGCAGATCGGGAGCGAGATGGTGAACCACCAGCACTGACAGCAGCCTAACTGCTCGACGGTGGCTGTACTCTGGACTGCGGCAAAGTGTGGTTGTGCTCCAGACGTGAGGACTCCTCGCTCTCGTTCGCTCTCCTGTGTCCTCGATGCTTTCAACGACAACAGTCAACGGCTAACTGCGAACTGGATTCGATTAACGAGCGATGATCATTACGAGCTGGCTGCAGTGGCCAAGCTCAGTGATGGTGACGAAGAGGAGAGGTAGGGAGGCACAGGCAGATCAGGTCATCATTTTATTCGGGTGCTCACATCACAATTGTGTCGCCATGCCATTTCGTTCATTGCCGTTTCTTGCTGCTCTCTAATGCCTCACATGACTCACGGTACTCAGCTAAGGGTGATGGAGGTATTGTCTGTTGGGCTTGGGCATGCCTGACGCTCTCTCATTAAGCAACTGCAGGGTTGCCCTACATGCATGGCAAACACAGGCATCACTATGACCACCACTGCTCTCGCTGGAGGTGTATCTGACAAACCCGCGCTTGCAGTTGATGGCACACTTAACTGAAGGATGAAAATCAACAGGCGATCTCTTCCTGCCACTGAGCTAATGAGCTAGTGTCGTGAAGTCATTTTCCAGCTATGAGTTGGAGTGATTCCAGCTTTTTCAACCTGATGATTATCCACTCACTCACCAGTGTTTAAGTGACCCTAAAGCTCGTTTAGTGCTGCTACTCAGTAGTGCGCCTACAAAGTGGCCAGAAGCAACATCAACTACTGGTTAAATGCAGTGTCCAGTGTTCTGTCTCTTTTTTGTCGCTCCCTTTGTTCCTGTAGCCTTTAGGGGTTTTGCTTTGTTTTGACGCCTGAATCGTCAACACCAGGAGGAATTGCAAGTAGTAGTGGCGTTTTGAGCTTCATGCTCAGTGGCTCGAATCGAACACGAGCACACAGCTGCAGTTTCGGTCATGATGGTGCTGATGGTGCTTCTGACTCTTCATTCAACGGACTGCCATCGAAAGTTAATGACACCATGAGGGCATATTGAGAGCGAGCCAGAGCAGAAACCAAAGAAGCGTGCAACAGCTCCCGTGCCTCTCTGTCTGCGCCTGTCTGTCCGTCAAATTCGCTCTCTGGAACGGCATCGCCAAAGGGCGAAGTGCAGTGAGTAGAGGTGGGCTCACCAGAGAGCGATAGGTAGGACATTGGCGAGTCCACTACTGCCTAAGTGTGCACTATCTGATCTACTGTTTGGCAGTCATCACAATGCAGCAGTGAGAGCAGACAACAATTGCAGATGACTGCAACTGAGCAGGACCAGAGCAGGAAAATCAGTGAGTGCATCTTATCTAAAACATGATTTCATTGTGTTACTTGGCACTTTCACTGCACTGTAATTGCACCACCTAAGCGTAGCGTAGTTGCTCTTTTTTTGTCACGTGTCTAGTGGTTTGTTGTGGTCTTCGTGTTACCGTGCTCAAAATGGCAGTTGGGCGAAAAGAAGACTAGTTCCCGAAATACTGTCTTCAGTGCGGCAATTCTCTACCTGCCGACTTACTTATCAGCCTTTTCAGTGCTTTCTCGGGACTGTATCCAATTGGCGCAAGACAAGCGCTGCAAAAGAATGAGAGTAGAAAAAGGGAAAAAACTGTTGCATGACAAACTTTGCAAGCTACGACACTTGCTAATTGACCGAAAAAGTGTGGTAGTGCAAAAAAGAAATTCACCTGCTGCGACTGTTGTGTTCTTGTCTATGTGTTAAAGCTTGCTTTTACTCACTTTCCCATCTGGTTGAGGTTGATCAACAGGTGACACTACCTCAGGCTTGGCTGTGAACAGAAAAAGGACATTAGATTTTCAGACTGCCTCGCTTCGGTAGCCAAAGTACAGTCTCGTCGCGTGACTCTTCACTTGACGATCACCGTCAGTAGATTTGCATTGTAGGCAATGCTCCACTGGCTTCACTTACTTACTTGCACTTCTTCTAATCGATAAGTGCCTAAATAAAAACAATTCTTCAAAAAAGTCAAATAGTATTTCCTTGTTTAATTTTATAAATTCAAATCAAGTGTAAAAAATAAACAAAAATACAAGAATGTAAAGTTTTTGAAAATTGTTTAAAAATTAAAAATTTTTAAGCGTCATTGGAAAACTGGTTTGTCGTTTTTTATGTCATTTAATTAACTTTGTAAATTAGATAAAATTTGTTTTTATGTTAGCTTTACGTTTTAACCGTTTTTATGTTTTGTTAAAACAGTGTATTTTAAGTAAAGTTTTAAAACTAGCAGCTGCTGCTGATCTTCAGTCTGCCAAACAAAGTTCTAATTTGTGTTGACTTTGATGGCTGAAACGATAATCGACCATAGCAAGATAAGATTGTATAGATAAAACACTGAACAAGTAAATTAAATAAACTTAAGCGAAATTTGAACAAACAAATAATCTGAGTAGTGATAGATCACCATGCACTAATGATCACAATAAACGGTTTTGGCTATATAAAGAAAATCTAATGAAACTTGCGTCAAAACGGAATTATCAGTAAAAAATGGCTAAAATTGTAACAAAGTGAAACACTAAATAACTAAAAACGGTTTTAAATGACGTCGCAATCTTTTGAAAGGAAAAGGGAACAGCATTGGTAGTTATTATATTTTGGTAAAAACATGTTGATGATTATCGATTGGTTGCGCCAATCCCATCTGATGATCGATTCCTGTGCTGACTGAAGACTACTTAGATATGATTGAAAAGTTAAAGGTTTGGCAGAATAAAAACTGCTGATTACTGCAGCCATACTTGGAAACAATTTTATTTCTTGAACAGGGCAATGTTTTTGTGGCCATTGCTAAAGATTTTCTAGAGAATAGTTTTCCCACACATTAAGTAATCTACATTTAAGAGAAGGGTCGTTTCTTCATTTTTATCTCTAAGCATTTATTATGTAAACAGATGTCTTGCGCATTAATTGGCGCAAGAAATGTTGCACTTGCTATTACCTGAAGACTGATAGCACTGCCACTGGCACTTGCATACTACATGAGCAGAGTGTTCGACGCTCGGGTCGTCCGTTATCTGAGGTCAAAGTTAGTAGTCCCTGATCGTTGTAGCTGCAGTGTTAACTGAATTAACGAGTACCTTGACAACTGAGCGTCAATTGGCCACTCGCAAAAACGCAGCAGCAGCAGTGGTGGCGGTGAAGCACTCGCCAAATCGCGGTCAATCAGATACAAACTTGCTGAAACGGCCGCTAATAATGATGGTGCACAACGGCTACTATGATCGATGAAGATGGCGCCCAATGAAAATACCTACAAAAAAGTGAGGATGAACACTACACGCACAAACACATAAGCACACACACACTTGACCTGATGATGCTCGAGTAACCCATTGGGTAGAAGGGAGATGCGTGTAAGAAAGTACTTTAAATTAATGAAAAGCGGCAAAAGATTCAGTTGCGCGATACTGTCAAGTGTCAGTCATATACTCAGTCAAATAAAAACAACAAGTGATCCAAGAATAGCATGCAGGGCTGATGGCTCGGATGACTTTGGACTCTCCACCATTTCCCATGTACCGGCAAGTGCTCACCCGTTGAATGACTTTCAAAGTTTGCGAATTATAAAACGCGAACAAGCGTGTGCTTTCATTTAAATGGCAACGGCAAACAAACACACTTTCTCTGCTTTGTCTTGAAAACTCGTCTAAATGAAGAAACACTAGAAAGAGAAAAGCAAACAAACAAGAAAACTTCAAGCGAATAGGTGAAAAACAAGATAATTTTACGATTTCAATGCATCGGTAAAGAAAACTGTAAAAACTCATATAGTAAATACTTTTTTGAAAATTTTATTATTATTTTGTACATACTTAAATGTTGAAAAATAGGTTATTTTTTGCAATTAAAATGCAAACATTGAAAAGTATAAAAACAACTAAAATAAAATGTTTACAAATGAAGGCATCATAGCTAAAACAGCAAAGCAGCCATTTCATTTGGTTTTCAAAGAAAGTGAGAAAGCCATTGACACTGGTGACAGACAACCGGAATTGTGTTCTACATTTGGACAAGGGTTTATTGAAATGTTATGCTTACTTGCACTTTATAAGCAAACGCGACAATATAACTATATCGTTTTATAAATTAATTTTAATTTTAAAATATAATTAAAAACAAAAAGTGTTTTTTAAATTTCTTTAATTTAAAATCGGTAGTTTACTTATTCAACTACAGTGTGCAGTTTTAAAATCAGTGGCAAAAAGTCAATAACCTCAACATTGCCACTTTTTGTTGTTATCCCCTCATCGAAAGGATGCTCTTTAATAAAAGTGTTGACGCACAGTCTGGTCAATCGGCAGATACGCCAAAACACGTACATTGTTTGCCTACACACACACAAACACAATTGACGGCATCAAGTAGGCCACAAGCTCAGTAGCACTTCATCGATCAAGAACAGTGCAGTTCGGATTAATTTGCTAGACGACGATCACCAGAAGCGATAATCGAATCAACTGAGGACAAGTGTTTATAAAGCATGTGCTGGGTTGCACAGGCAAACAGGACAGACGCCTGTTCCAGAACAACAATAATGATATTTGGCGTTTGTTGTAAGAAAGTACAAAGGCCAAAATGAATCAGATTTAACGAAGAAGGGCTACATCTCTCAACAGGAGCAATACAAACAGAGAGGCTCACACAAATTAATGAGCACTGACTAATGGGCTCTTTTCAATTAAATTACACTTAGTTTGCCACGACACGCACAGTCAATCTGATTGGACGGCAATGCCTAGACAGTGGCAAGCTGTTGGCACGTGTTTCCATTTCCGCATTAGCCGCAGAAAAAAGCGACAGCCAACTAAAGGCAGCAGAGGTGCTGGCACACTCATCCAGAAACCGGATATGACAAATATTAATATCAGTCTCTGGCACCCTATGCATGGTTTTTGGAAAGCTGAAAAGTGGCTACAATTTTGAACATTGCAGCCGTCTTTGTACAACCACAGGAACTGTCACTAAGACTGTCAAGCATCCTAAATGATACTGCTAGCGAGGTGTGCAGTTCAGTTACACTCAGTTTAGCAGTAGTTGGCAACAACTGAGCCAAAATAGGCAGAAGGAGTGAATTGAAAAAGAAAAGACAGTCAACAGTTGTGCAAGAGGAGATGTCAACTGTTGATCAGGCTAAAAGGGCAACATTAATGGCCATAGAGCACAGGCACACTGTGAACAGAACCTGACTAGACACAAAGAGACACTTCCATTGAGTGTAACTGTTTTGTTTCAGTGGCAGTTGCGTTCACAGCTTTGCGCAGTGTGCTTAATTTAGCAGCATTGACGCCTGAAACAAACAAAACAACAGTGAATGATCGTGATTTGAATGCAAGTCTACAAACGAGCAGTGAGCAATAAGAATTATGAATGTGATAAAGCAAACAATGCCATTGGCCTGCTTGTGACTGCATTATGACGTCTATCTTCTCCAGTGCTTCCATTAACTTGAACTAATTTCCAATGTCGAGCAAAAAACTGTATTTTTCAATCCCTTGACACTAGATCGACGGTAACCTTAGTTAATTAGTCATTTTGGCAACATATTATAATCAGAGTGTGAAAAAAGTTTAGTTAGTAACGAAAAAACATTAAATAAACATCAAAATTTCCTTGAACAGTAAAAATTTGTCATTTTAGGCAAAATGGTTGCTTAAACAAAACGAGTTTGACATTCTTCATCGTTTTCGTCGATTTTTAAAAAATAAAAATGGATGCTATTCTTAACAGGTGTTTAATATGCGTCTCATACTACTCCACCTCTAAATGCAGTGGCTCGTATCGTCATTTACTGACAAGACCTGGTTTTGCGTGATCGTTCGCAGAAGACGGTCTTTTTCAAAGGAGGTAGCAAAAAACAAGAAAGGAGGTAACAAAAAATAAGAAATTTTTCAAACTTAAAATTAGAACTTGAAACTTGGCATGTAGATTCAGCTCGTCGAGCTGAGTTTTCTGAGCAAAAAGTTAAAAAACAAAGATTCGAGTCCAGTGGTGGCGCAAAATGAGAGCATTGCAAATGCTGAGAACGAGAGGCGCAGCAGTGTGTGGCGAGATGTGGAAAGAAGCAGCAATGGAAGGAGAAAATACAAAACTGAGCAGAAGTTTCATCATTCAATGATGATCATTGTCACTTTGCGACTGTCAAGAATGGGAATCAAAACAAACATGCAAAAAACGTGCGTGAGAATTTTTCTGCGAGCGTTTCTGTACATTGAGAGAAAGGGCCATGCAAATTTGAAGCCGATTTTCAAACAAAAAATTAGACCTTTTTTACTAACACTACAAACTTGATACTTGGCATGTAGATTCAGCTAGTCAAGCTGAATCCGAGAATATAAAACTTGAAGTGAAATTACCATCTTAAAGGTTCCAAAATGGCGTCGTAAGTTGGCTAAAAATGCACTGAAATGTGTTAGACAAGCATGCACAATGCAAAAAACAACAGTGCAAGATGCCGGTAGGGGCGCTGTATTCGCCTGCGTAACACATTTTAGTGCATTTTTAGCCAACTTCTGACGCCATTTTGGAACTTTTAAGATGGTAATTTCACCTCAAGTTTTATATTTTCGGATTCAGCTTGACTAGCTGAATCTACATGCCAAGTATCAAGTTTGTAGTGTTAGTAAAAAAGGTCTAATTTTTTGTTTGAAAATCGGCTTCAAATTTGCATGGCCCTTTCAGCTAAAACTAGTCTTTACTAAACACGCCGCACTTAGAGGTGGAGTAGTATGAGACGTATATGTTTAATATTCACCATTTTAACTAAACCACACAACAAATATTCTCATTTTAAACTGTCTTTAGTTAGTGAAGCAGTCACAGAATACATTTTGAAAAAAACCTTGCAATCGGCATTGAGCTTATGACAAAAACATCAATGTATACTTGTTCCAATGAATCAGTCATAGCTAGAAAACTTTTGTTAATTTTTTGTTTAGTAAATAACAAGGGCTCAGTCGAGCTCGCTTCGCTCACTCCTACCTTAACTGTGCACCGCTAACATTTCTTAAAAGTTTGGCCAGCGGCTCACCCTGACGACACTTGGGCACTGTGAACGCCCACCGACTCGGGCCCTGCTCGCTCCGCTCGCGAGACCCGAGTCGGTGGACGTTCACAGTGCCCAAGTGTCGTCAGACCTCGCCGCTTTGGGCTGTGGCCTTCTACTTTTTGCACAGTTGTGCTCTCACTTATTTTTTTTTTAAAATCAAAATCTTGGTTAAAAATTGAATCAGTTAAGCAACGGCTCACCCTGGCTCACTTGGCTCACCAAAACGCCCGCGCCTCGGACCTCGCTCGCTCCGCTCGCGAGGCCCTCGTCGGCGGGCGTTTTTGGTGAGCCAAGTGACGCAGACCTCGCCGTTTTTATCTGTGCACGCTAACATACATTCATGTCTGGGCGGCGCTCACCTGACGTGACTTGGCCGCTGTCAACGCCCTCCTCCCGGGCCTCGCTCGCTGCGCTCGCGAGACCCTCGTCGTCGGTCGTTGACAACGGCCAAGTCACGTCAGACCTCGCCGCCCTGGGCTGTGCAACAACTGTGCTCCCTGAGTCGGGGACCCCCGGCAGCCAGGACGAGAGCGGCAGCGGTAGCAGCGAGAACGGCAGCGAGAGCGCACAGGCTGAGCGCCAGCAGTGCAGCTGCTGCGATAGCAACACGCGCCTGCGCACAACTGCCAAAGCAGCGCAAAATCAGCCAAACAAAAAACAACGTTTCAAACTTTTTGGGTTTTCTGGTTAACTATATGGTTTAGAGACAGACCAAATTAGGCATAGACTAATTTAAAGACGAGGAATTTAATGGTGTAGTCAAAAATCAGATTAAAGTTTGCTTAGTTATTAAAATCGTTTATCAAAATCGTGTCTCTGCAACGAACGGCTGGCAAAGGCTTCCCCCCGCCCTGGGCTATGCTCCCCCTCTACAGCCTGTGCTTTCTGACTGCACTGCAGCCCAGGCCGAAAACGGTGGCAGCGAGCGGGCAAAGTCTGAGTCAGCACAGCTGCCGCGATAGCGATACGCGCGCGCGTGGCAGCCAAAGCCAGCGGCGCATAGCAACAGACAACGTTCCAAACTTTTTGGGTTTTCTGGTGAACCATAAGGTTTTGAGAAACACCAAATTAGACACAGACCAATTAAGGGGCGAGGAATCCAATGGTGTAATCAAAAATCTTATCAGAATTCATTTAGGATTTAATATGGCTGTTTTTAAAAGTGACTATGATCAGATAAGGCACTTCCGGTCATCTGATCAACTCGAGTTTGGTATCATTAGAAAGATGCCATTTATCTCGTTTCACTGGTGAAAACCGTTTTTTGATATCTTTAACGGTGTATTTTCTAGAGCGAAAAGAGTCAGTGAAGACAGAGAAATGGAGAAAATTCATTTTTTTAGGGATAGGCTGATAATAGTTTATTGAATTAAACATTTAATTATTGATCAATATTTTTGTACCAATATACACATTCATTTAAAAAGAAATGAAAATTTGTTCAATAAAAAAATAGTTTTTATAAATTAAATTTTTATTTATTTGTAATATCGCAGCAAGCTTTAGAGTAAATAGTAAAAAGCAGTATGTCAGTAGTAATCAATATAAAAAAATACAAGTGAAAAATCGATTGAGGCGTTTTTTCCGTTCCGGCTGAGTACTCAAAATCTACAGAATAAAATACACAAAAGATTTAATTTTCCCGCGACATTAAGCACTAAGTCAAAAATAAAATGTTCTTCTGAAAACATACAATTATCAAATGATTTTTAAAATCAGTAAAAAAGAAAAAGGCTTTCAAATTAAGATGTGGTCATTCAAGTTTTATTTTTACAAGCTGAGTTTATTTAAAAATAAACTGATTCAACATTGGCTTGACTTTTATTTTCAAAACTTACCCAATTTGAGTCAGAGGTACAAATTAAGTGCCGACGAATGGCTAACGACACTGGTTATGTTTGCAATAAATTTTTCAACATTTGAGTTTGCAACTGCAGGTATCGGGTGGATCCTCCTCTACGGCTACTACTCACTAAACCTCACCTCGATGATATACTTTACTAATGCTTATATTTACGTTCTTTCCCTAATCGTTCGCATCAAACTGGATCGTTTTTCTGAGCTAACCAGTCGAATAAATTGGATGAAAGTGAAATGTAGTACTAGGGTTCTGAGTGACAGCAACACAGATAAATCACTAGAACCTCCCAGTTCAACAGTTCTGGTCAATGCTTTTTCAAAGACTCGGCTCAATTTTCGCAATAAATGGTTTTATTTGATGAACGAAATAGTAAAAACATCTCTTCTTACAATTTATTTTGGCGGCCCATAATCACCATAACAATACTTTGGTAAGTGTTTAGTAGCAACTAGTTTTATAAAAGCCATAGTGACCTTTAATTACACCATAAGAGATGGGCGTGCGCGCATGGACAAATTTAGTTGTCCTTTACTAATTCAAGTACGCTGAACAAGAATCTGAAATCAGAAAAAAATTTCATCGTAGGAATTTTGAGATAATCGGGTTTTTAATCTTTGAAAATAGTAAAAAAAGGCAATTTTTAAATATTTTTTAACAGGTTTAAAATTTGATAATTTTAAAATTCTTTTTGTCTATCAGCAACTTTACTTTTGAATAACCTAAATCCAAACTTTAAGAATTTTAAGTCAATCAATTCTATTTTAGATTGCTATCCAAAAGAATCTTGAAATTGAGATTAGAAGCTGTAGCTTCCACTGTGCATTTCAGTGCTGCCCTCTAGAGCCAAATACAAAGCACAGTAGAAGTAGAGTTCTGCAATCTTAACTGCAAGCAAGATTCTTTTGCAGTGTAATGCAATAAACAATTTTGGTTAATCAATGGTTAATCTGTTGATTGATCAAAGAAATTTTAAAAATATCAAATTTTTAACTTGTTAAAAAATTATTTAAAAAATGCCTTTTTTGACTATTTTCAAAGATTAAAAACCCGATTATCTCAAAATTCCTACGATGAAATTTTTTTCTGATTTCAGATTCTTGTTCAGCGTACTTGAATTAATAAAAAACAATTAAATTTGTCGATGCGCGCAAGCAAACTTATTCAAAAGTCCCATTGTGTTAGGAGAGCTGCAATTATCAACTTTCTCGCTTACCTTCTCATCATCTCTAAAATCACACAATTCATCAGAATTCAATATTCCATTATTATTGTAAACGAGTTAATTGGTTTTCTACTGCTTCTGTTTCAAGCTGCACAAGTGCCTTTAAAAATGGAAAAACTGCAAAAACTAATTTGCCAATACTTGGTTTACGGGCAAAAAACGATGTCACTGACAAATAGAATTAAAGTATCCTAATTAATTTATTAACTATAACTAATATTTAGTTTTAATTCACATCAGACAATAACTCATTTAGAATCGCTGTCTGATTTTAACGGAATAGGCTTTGACCTTTGGAACGGAACAGTAATTCAACTTCGACATTTGCTTTACGTGAGTTTAAACATTTTGACTAGTCAACCAAAATTATTATTTTTAAAGCAAACAATCGATCTATAAATAGACTCTATTTAGTTTCCTGTTGTGGAAAGCTTCAGTATGCAGATTATCTTATAATATCCTAATTGTAGTATAATTGTCACATTAAAAGGATAACTAGTAAATAATATTTGCCAAACAGTTCCCTTTATCAATACCGCTAATTATATTTTTACTCAATTAGTACCTATTTAAAAAATCATACTTGACTAACCGTTTACGTTTTATTCAAAAGATATTTCGAGACTGCAGTCAGTACTTTATATTGCTTGTACTTTTGTCAAGAGAACACCACTTGGAAGCAAACTGAATTTTTAAATAAATAAAGCTGTTTGTAAATTCAATTTTTGTTAGATAAGTTTTTTTACAAGCATCTGACACAACAAACAAAACAAAATAAAAGAGTTTAAAAACTTTCATGAGCAATCATACAGAACTGGGCACTAGATGTGATACACAGGAAGTAGCCATATTTAAATTAGGCAAAATTGAATGAAGCACTACTTTAAAGTGAAATTCAGTGGCACATGTGCTAACTTAATCTTTTCAAGTGAACTTTCTTCTCAAGCCAATTCAGAGAACGGCATTGAGAGTTTTCTTCAACTTTCATTAATCAATGATGATTAATGTACTTTCAATTGAATACAAATTTCCTCAACTGGTCAATTACTTTGACATTGTTGCGTGTTTTCAAACAGCCACTCATATGTAGTTTTCATTTTTAAAACTTAAATATCTAGTGATGTAAAAAGCTTATCGAATAGTCAAAAAATGAAATAATTTAGTCAATTTAATATTTTATATAAAAACATTTTATTGCTTATTTTACATAAATTTTGTACAGCATCTTTGATTTTAAAAAACTTTGTAGTGCCAGTTTGACTGTCATTGAGCGTATGGCGAAAGAAAATTGAAAAAGATTCAAAGTAGATAGAGCATTCATTCAATGGCAAAGTGCATCTGAGCACTGATACATAATACTGCTGTCAAGGCAAGCACGTGCTTATTCAATACCAAATGTTGACGACTCTTCAACAGCAAGCAACAGTTTCTCGTAAAGATTTTCAAACGATGTATACGGTGGTAAGTCAAGTCGGTTAAAACATGTGTGTGCTCTATAAATACAAAAAATGCATTTAAATGGTTATGAACAAATTCAATCAAAATGAAAGAACATACCGTGGAAGACTCGTTGGCTTTCCCCACTTTTCAATGCAAAATTTGCGAGGCCCGTTCGAACCTCGAAGTGCAGCAAAGCCTTCGTATGGTATTGAGCTTGTGCCTTGAAAACGAGTAAAAGACAAGTTAAGCGACAATATTTGAGCAATAAACTAGTAGTACCTGTGACAAATTGAAGCAACCGTAAACGTTGTTCATTATCAAAGCGGTGTTCGATAGCCGCCCAGTACCACTGAATCACAGGGTGCCCATCGTGATAGCCAGATCGGTATTCGGTGTTTTTTCGCCAATCCTGTACGTCAATCTCCGCAGTGCCGGCAATAACCAATTCGAGTTCTCGGGCGTCAAAAGCTGCCAAAAATCGTGGTTCCACCACTTCATTGAAGCCTTTCAGTAAAGCCTGACTCTGCTCAGCGACGCCTCTTTCAACACGCCAGCGGATCATCCGCTCAATGTATTCCTTTTTGTTGCGCTCAGTTAGTGAAATGTTTCTACCACCGGGTTTGAGTTCCTATAATCAACAGAAAATCGTTAGCAACGTCCATAGAAACATGACAAAACTGACCTTTTCAATAACTCCGTCCTTTAGTGTTTCCTCGGTGACAGAAAATGTGAGGTCTAGGGCGTCTGCAGTTTCTGAAATATCATTTTCCTTGATCCACATTAGAGATTGATGAAAGCCAGCATCAAGCGATTCGAGGTCGGAAAGATCACAGTCAGATTTAAGGAGAGCTTTGTAGAAGGGACGGGTAAAGAAGACATCCAACAGGTACTGATGAATGAGAGCCAGCCCCAGAACACGTCCTGAGAAGCGGAACCACTCCAGGTGGTCGTCGATACAGGCAGACATTGGTGAAATTTGCACCGTGTACTGGTCGTTTGCCGAGTACTCAAATAAGGCATAGTAAGGATTAAAGAGTTCTCTGCAATTTAAAATAAAAACAGTAAGAATAAATAATTTTAAACATCCGTTTTGTGAAGATGTTTTTTAAAAATAAACAAACGCTTACCTGCTCAAAAGAAAGAAAAATTCACGTGACGGACCACCGTAATCGAGGCCTTCTTCGCCGAGAAAACTTATGTACAAACGCGATTTTTGCAGTTCTTTTTTCGTACTAATAGACATAATCTTGTTAAATGCATCTGCTAGAAGATTGTCACGACGAACAATCAGTTTCAGCTTTCCGGGTCCTTGACCATAGCCATTCTTTTCAATCTTTCGGTAGAAGTTACGTAACTTGGCGTCAAAATCGCGTCGAAGATGAGACCCAGCAGTTCGCGTAGTGGGCACAGACATTGAAAGAACAGAAAATGAAAAGGACGAAGAAGTGCTCTGAGATCGCTGAGATGAAATGTTTGCCACATTAAAGGGGGTGGCAACAGACGGTGGAACGTAGGACATGATTTCGTTTTCAAACAGTGACAGAAGCATTATCAGTTCCATGTCATTGCTGAATCTGTGCAGTGCTTCAACTCCATCCGAACGAATGGAAAAGATGCGATCACGAAGCGAAGTATTGTTCTTGATTGACGACTTTCGCTCAGAGAGAATGTCAATAATGTTTGGTTGCTGTAAAAAGGCCACCACTTTGTCATTGTAGGCAGTGGGCACGGCTGACTCAAAGAACACTGCTGCCTCACTGGTGGACGGCATTGCTGAGGATGTACTGGCTACTGAGGGGGACGACGTTGATGGACCGGCACCGGGAACGGGACTGGCAGCAAGTGGGCGAGGCGGGGGAACGGGCAACGGGTTAGAGATGACAGCACCGGCTGACTCAACTTGACCTGCGGCGTGTCCCTGATTCACTGTAGCACCAGTAGAGGGGTTTATCACATTTGTTGGCACTAGAACAGGAGCACCCTTGGCGTTTGTGTTACTGCTAGAACCGCGACCTCTTCGTCTTATTGGCACAATTGAGATTTGGTGGGGATTCACTGCAGGTATGTCCAGAGGTAGTCGAGGATCAATGTAAGTAGTTGTACGAGTGGTGTGATCAATGAAAAACAGCTTATTTTGCCCGTCTCGTTTAGACTCCCAACCTTTACGACAAAAATAAAACAAAAATTTTAAACTTAAAATACACACTTGATAAATTGGTATCAAGAAAAAAATACCTTGAGGAAGAGGCAGGTTAGTTTCTGCAAACTTATTTATCAACGCCACCAAATATCGGTTATGTTGATGTCGATCAAAAGACCCAGTAAGTGGCGGATTCTGTTGACCTTCCCGTCGAATTCGTGTTACCATTGACTTCAAGGTAGAAGAGCCATTGTACTGAGCCAGCGCATCATCATTTAAATGAAGAAGGTTGAAAAAGTCTGGCCGAAGAAGAAATCGTACGGCTGGAAAATCCAGTATTCGATTTCTCACCTGAGCAGGCGGCCCTGCAACAGGTGCTGACTGGGGCGGTGGCGGCGGGGGCGAAGTTACAATGACTGGTTGCTGAACAGGAGAAGTAGAGGCTGAAGGAAGGTGCTCGGATGAGCCAGAAATGGGGCCGACCGAGGGAAGGGGCGGAGGTTGCAAAGTAGGCTGCTGAGATGTTGACGCAGCAAAGTAGCTATGTCGTTGCTGCTGCGAGCTGCTCGGGCGTGGCACATCAGAAGAATCAACGACATCTAGAATGCAAGCACATATTTAAGCTATTTGTGAAAAATAAACACTGAATAGCACAGTACTTACCGACTGTCACACCGGAACGACCGGAAGAGACAACGGAACCGTACAGTGAACCGGTATTATTGGCGAAATCTCGTGTACCTCTGCCAGTGATTGACCGACGAATAGACTGATATCGACGGTCTAGCTGTTGCCGGTGAATGTTCTCGGCGTTAGAGAGGTACATTGCGGTAGCCATGGCCATGCTGGAGGCACTACCGTTATCTGCTGCTGTTCCAAGAGTTGACTGTGCCGCAGAGTGATGAGCTAATATGTTGCTATAAGCATTTGAAGTTCCCTGGCCGGAAGAGTTTTCTTTTGGCTGAACTGATGCTGAAGTAGTAGCTGATGGGTGTGCATTGCTTGCAATGGATGGTCTACTGCCGCTACTACTGCCAGCTTGTGGCTTAAAGCTAGGTCGAGCCCATGTGGTGGTTCGATTTGAGTGATCAATGTAGAACAAGCGTCCATGTGCATCAAGCCGAGCTTCCCAGTTGGGCGGCAAAGGTTCATCTGTTTCAACTCGGTTGTAGCGCTGTTGAAAGCCTGTCCGGTCTGGAATTGATGGCAGGCGAGTGATAGTTGCTGACCTTACATTGGGCAAGTTGTTGTTGTTTTGACTGAGGCGGTTTGACTTGGTGCGCAGGTTGGTAGAAGAGTTGGAGATAGATGAACCTAAAAGTGGTTAAAAATAAAAGTTTTGTTACAAAACACTTGTAAATGTGCTTTCACTGCCTCTTGAGTATTTCAAAGCGAACCGCTAAAACGAGTGTGATATATCGGTTTGTTGACAGATACAAATATATCTGTTCTCGAAAAATTGCTTGCATTCAGTGTGAGCACATGTACAAAAGAAATACTAAAAGTCACACACAACTGGTGTTTCTCCCTTCTCTCTAAAAATAAAGGGGATTTGCAGTAACTAGAGACTACAAAGCTATACTATTTTAATGTAGTTCTATCGTAAGGCAAATAAACAAGAAATGTCGTAGTGTACTGGTTCACAAACACATTGAAGCTGTAAAAAGGTTGTCTTTAAAAATTGCAAGTCAATAACCCTACTGTTGGAGTTCACAAGAAGACAGAAAAGTGACTTGCCTATGAAGCAGGCTAAATTATACTACAATCTGTAAAAATATAATTTGATAACTTACTAAACGACTGCCAACAAACTAGAGAGTAAAGGAACTGAATACAAAGAACGTAAAAACAATTTTATAATTAAATAATCATGCACCCTGTATCTTTGTGTCTTGAAAAACTGGCACATTTTGTACTGCAATATAATTCCAAAAAAATTTCAAATGTTGCTTTTTAAAAAAGGATTATAAACTCATTTTGCTTCCTTTTTTACAGTGTGCAACAACTTTGGCAATGTAACCAGGAATTTCCTTTGTGAAAAGATTAAAAATCAAAGGCAGTGAACCGGGAAATTATCAAGTGTAGAAAATGTAGAGAACTAGTTTGTCAGGTTCCTTTAGAACAGAAGCAACTTTGCGTTAATTACTAAAATACACTCCCAGAAGCAAAAAAACCAACTTCAAGATTAAGTACTTACCTAGAACGACCGTGTTAGACCGTCGTTGATGAGATGGATGACGTCGATTCCTCAGTACAACTGGTCCATATTTAAGTAAATCTTTCGGCAAGTTTCCTCCAGCGGTCGGTGATTGCACACCAACCCTTTCAAGTGGTCGATGCACTGGCGAAGTGGTCATTGCATTGCTGGAAGTTGAACAGCTGGCTGCCGATTCAGGCAAATGGTCAGCTGTTGATGTAGAAGAACTGGCCTGTTGTTCAGTGGAGTTATCTCCGCGATGTGTGCCGTCCACATTGACATTGTCTTCGGTGACATCTTGCGAAACGTCATTCTCTTCGTTAGTTGATTCATACTGCTCCTCGTCTGCCTCGTCGTCATCAGCATCGTCGTCGTCTTCACTAAAATGTGAAAGGTTTGAACTGCTACTTTGCAATGCGCTCCTGTCCCGTGACTGGCTGGAAAGGTACTGCCTATGATATTCAAACGATGAGAGGTGATCATCATCATAGTGATTGTCTAGATCTTCCCGAGAGCGACCGCTGAGCGGGGTGGCCTGTGGTGGCACCTCGGCGTTGTCGTCACTGCCACTATCAGACACTTCCACAATATCTTCCAAATTATGCTGGTAATTGGCGGCGGCGTTGTTCTGCAGTGCCGGATCCAGTTCGATGTCTTCATTAGGACAGACCTCGTTCACATAGGAAGACGAAGTGGACGTAGTGGGCGTTGAGCCTCCTGAAGCAGGCGTAGTGGCGGTGCAGTTGGAGGCAGCTGCAGTGCCCGCTGCTTCTCCGCTGTCAACTATAGCCGCCAGTTCATCGTCACTGGAATGACTGGAGTTGCGTCGGCGATTGCTACGCCGTCGGCCCGAGCGTGCCTGCTCAGTTAGGTGGTGTTGGTCCGAATTGAGGTTCAACGAGAGAGGACTGCACTCGTCGGTACCGTTGCCAATGAGAAGAGAGCTCTCGAACCTTGATATTAAATTTTGGCAATCATTAAGTAGGCTTTCCTGTCCGTTTTCAGTTGGACTAGTTGCAGTGGCATTGTTGCTGGTGCTCGACGCAACCTGAACTTCTTCACTGGAGATTTCACGCGCAAAACGACGACGGCCATCGCGATTAGCACGCTTTGACTGTCTCTTCGGCTGACCATTCACCACCACCTCATGAGTGAAAGGCGTCAACATGTTGTTTCCGCTATAGTCAACTGGATCACAAACAGCTGCTTCAGCAACAGAATCTTCCTCGTCATAGTCAGGGTCTGGCTCGTGCGAGTGATGACGGCGCGAAAGGCGTCGACTACTGCCGCTACTGCTAGCCACAGCAGGCGCCGTCGAGCCACTGTTCACAATTGATAGCTGCTCAAATGAAGAGCTAGAAGAGGATGATGACAAAATTGAGGAGGATTCATTCGGTGGCGAGTGGTCAGAGAGTGGCTGCAAATTAGATGGCGAGCAGGAAGAAATGACTACGAATTCTTCCGACACGATAGCTGCAATATCATCTGGATCAGCCTGACCAGATGTGCTTTCTGTCTCTGCAGATATAATGTTTTCGTAGTCGTTGTCGTCTGCCGCTTGATTATAGTGTACACCAGAGCGCCTGTTCGATAGAGACTCATTAACACTACCTTCAGTGGCTGCGGTTTGTTGTTCGGTGACAGCAATCTTTGTGGAGCCTTGGCAATTTACAAGATTGCTGCTGGCAGCGGAGAGTGAAGACAAGGGTTTCGGACAGTTCACAAAAGAGTTAGTGTTGTGCATCGAGCCGAGTCGAGCAGGGTTGTTGGCAGCTGATGAAAGGTCGGGCAATTGCGGTTTTGTAGCCGATTGGACATTCGCAGCAGTGGTTGGTAGTCTTTGCTGATTACCAACATCATCGATATTGTCTCTATGCAGTAGTGCATCGCTACTGGTGGCAGAGAAACTCGACGTAGAGGCACAAATCGAATCGGCGCCACTTGCAAAAGCCGTTGTAGTGGTAGAAGGAGGCAGTAGGTTCGGCGCTGATTTACCACTCTCTTGTGTGTGATCTTGTTTTCCGGTATCATCAAGAGTTGATCGCGCTGGCTGGTGTGAGGCACCCGGCTGAGGCGCCGTAGTTCGCTTGCGTACTGGCGGTGTCGGCGGTAAAGAGGATGAGGATGAGGATGAAGGTGACGAGGATGATGAGGATGCAGAGGCCGATGAAGACACTGACGAATTGGAAGACGAAGTGGAGGGCGTCAAAGATGCTGTCACCGAGCAATTCTCCTCGTTCACAATTTCCGTCCCTTCTGCTGCTAGAGGCCGATATGGTAGGTCGCTTGAAGGTTCAGCCGAAACCGTGGCAAGACAAACATTGTTTCCACTGACCAACTTGAGACTAGGCGAGTTATTATGATATGAATTGGAGCTGGAGTCTGTCCCAATAGAGTTGGCTACTGTTCGCTCCAGCGGTCTGTGGTTGCTTCCTGTAGAAGACTGTGAACTGGATTTGGCTAGCTGAAAGCTAGCTGAGGATGATTTTGGATGATTTTGTACTTTGGCACTGGAAGAAGACTCCGCGTCTTCATTTGATGTCTTCCGTTGGGGCTTTGGAGAAGAATAAGGAACTGGAGGTGGCGTCTGGGGAAACTGGCCACGATTTGACTGACCATTTTGGCCAACCAAACTTTCGAATATGTTTGGCGTCCGTTCAATCAACAAGCCGGATGGCGCTTTGTACTGTTGTGAGGCAGTAGAAGAAGTCGGTGGTGATGGTCGAGGTTGGGGAGCTTTTCGGTTTAGTAGCGACAAATGGGGGAGAGGTTGTTTGGCTGTTGTAAAACCGGTGATAGCTTTCTGATGTTTCGGTGGGAGAGGAGGGGCCGGTGGAAAGTTTTCAGCCAAATTATGTGGCTCATTTGACAAGATAAAGTGAGAATATGTTGAGGGTGATTGTACTGTTTGTGTAGTTTGAGGTTGAACTGTGGAAGAATTTTTTGTACTGACATTAAGCATAGGGTGATTGTAGCCTGGAAGGTGGTCCAACGAATGAGAAGCTAAACTACCAGAGGAATGATTTTGCGTGGTCGTGATTGTCGCTGTCGTTGCTGAATTGGAAGCAGCAGTTGTCGTGGCTGGAATTATTAAATCGCGATTCTGAAGGTAAGGTTGAAAGTAAAACTGATTGCCAGAGCCCAGCGTAACTGGCGCTGTCTGAGGGCTCTGCTTGGCATCGCGCTTGGAGTGAGCTAAAAAGTGGTAGAAACAACGAACAAGTGTTTAGCACTGAGAAAGCAAACAAATACTTAGAGTTGAGAGGAAACAAAATGACACTCACTGGCAGGTGGCTTCTGTGATGTCGACGGCGTCGCCGGCAGTAATGAGGAGAACAATGAGGCAGAGGAATTTCGTGTGCCATTTATATCCGAAGGTGCACTGTTACCACTCAGATGCTGCTGCTGAATATTCAGTACGGGAGAGTTGTTTATTGCCGCAGCGGATCCATTGATCAGGTGACTATTCAGCGATTGGTAGTTAAAGTTTGTCGGCTTTGTTCCCGAGGATGCTCCCCTGTGACCTGATCCGCTGGATCCTGTGTGATGGAAGTTGTGCCCTGAGCCTCCGGCAGAAGAATGATTGCCAACATTGTTGTTGCTGTGGTTTTTAGAGTTATCTCTTTTTTTCTTTCTGAAAATGTTGTGCATTTTGGCGGCTCATCGAGTTGAGAACTCTGTAGTGAGGAAAGTGTTGATGTCATTATTGTTGGGTTTAAAGAGAGCACCATCATTATTGTCAGGCTGAACCCTTTAACGTACCTTAGGAGACAGTAGACCTCAACCAGATGGAAGTCAGACTTGCTGATTGCAGCAGTCAACAATGGCGGCGCAACAGGATCTAATGGACTGATGGCAGACAGATGCTGGCATTTCTTGTCGCTTTCACAGCACATTCTAATTGCCACCGATATCCATAATTAGCTCTACGAGAGATGGCTCACTAGATGGATGAGCGCGTGTCTAGGCTATAGTGCTGACTTGCCCCCTTTTTCCGTTATAATCGTATACAGTACATGTTGGTAAACTCATAACATTTGGAGAAACGGCAAAAAGCTGCAAACATAGCCTGATCAAACATATCAAATCAATTTCAGTGTGTACAGAAAGAAAGGAAGAGGATGTGAAAGAAAAACAAAGAAAAAAATTTATCTTGAAACGATTGAAACAAATGTGAAAGAAAATATAACAAGATAAAATTACTATTTAGAGAATTTAAAATTTTTGCTAAAAATGGGTTTGCTTCCTGTAATGTAAACAAAGTTGCAAGTTGATGATGAGCAGATAATCGGGAAAAAACGAAATTCACCCTAATATGGAAGTCAATGAAAGCTTGTTATGCACAGTAACGCAGCTAAAAAGAACGAGTAAAAGAAGGAAAATTCTTTGTTGTTTTGGCAAATTAAACCGAAGTGAAATCACTGTGCGTCTGTATGGCAAACATCTGAAGAGTACTTTGGCATTTGCAGGTGTGTTGCTGCCGACAGCAGCTGCTGATGCGTTGGTAAACAAGAGCAATGACAAATTGGTATCTTCTCCGACACAGGAATAGGGGAAAGAATGCACAATCAATGATCTGATGAGTGGAAGGGAGAACGGCAAAGATGACCAGGAAGATGCGGTCAAAAGTGAAGAGACAGGTCACAGCACACTTTGGACTCACTCGGGTTCGGCCGCAGAGACCACACTGGAGGGCGAGGGATTCTCTGCTCTCTTTCTCACACAATACAGGCACAATAAAAAGTGCTCAGAAGCACTTTCTCTGTGAATTAGACTGCTCCAGGGCGGCAGTGCCCAGTTCACTTCTGTTTATCTCTTCTGGTAGTTTATCTAATTTAGCCAATTTACATCAGATATTATGAATACTCAGTTCACATTCCTGACGCCTAAAGTGCCAAGCAAAGCATTCCTCTTTGGCCTCAGAGATCATTGACCCTTTAGAAGATAATAGACTTAGAAGATTTGTGTACTGTGATTGTGTATGGCAGCGTAAACACCTCGTTTTTCACCTCAAATTATTGGGTACACTAGCCAGCATAACGGATATTTATAATTAATGAAGAAAGGAACACTTAGTAAACAAACACCCGTATCTTCTAAGCACGACCAAATGTAAGTAGTTTGTTGTTTTTCAAAACTTTCAATTAATTCCAATCATATTAAACTTATAGGTAAGCTATCAAAGAAGTTTTGTATCTGAAAATACAGTGTCACAAAAAAGACTTGCAGTTTTAACAATAAACAATTCTCATCATTCTGCAAAGAAACAAGCTTTCAAAATTTTAATTAATTCCTGCTTTCATCAATAACACCGTCACAAGCATATATACTCTCAACTTTCAGTGTATGCGTGTTCTTTTGTGCAACAAAGCTAACTGATCGCAATTAGTGCTCGCCTTAAACTCGCTGAAGGCTGCCTTGAAAGCACCTTGTGCGGCAATCAAAGCACAGACACGCACTAAAAGTATTTCAGTTTTCTGCTCTCTGCCCTCTATACGCTCTTTTGAGTCTTATCAACATCAAGTGCTACACGTTTACGCTAAGAGTGATATACTGCTTTACTGTTTCTGGTGATCACAAGTCTTTTAAATTGTAAATCAAAACCTTTGCCATGGGACTGTTATTTTCAAAAGTTTGGAGCTATTTTACTCATGAAGGTAAAGAGATTTTATGAAACTATAAAGTTTATTACAATTTTTTATATTTAGAGCATAAACTCATCATTTTGGGTTTAGACAATGCCGGAAAAACCACGATATTATATCAATTGTAATTATTCAGCACATTGGTGTGATATCAAAAGTGTAATTTTTGTTTTGTTTTGCAGTTTAATGGAAGAAGTTGTCCACACTTCACCAACCCTTGGCTCAAATGTCGAAGAGGTAGTCTGGAAGAATATTCACTTTATTATGTGGGACATTGGAGGGCAAGAATCACTTCGGCAAAGCTGGGCAACATACTACGCCAACACAGAAGTAAGTTTTGCAACAAATCTAATGAAAATAACCAGAATGTAATCATGTTTTTAACGCCCTTAATAGTTCATTATAATGGTCATTGATTCTAACGACCACCAGCGAATAAGCTATAGTCGTGAAGAATTATGGCGCATGTTGGAGCATGAAGATCTTAGAAAAGTATGTTGCTATTTTTTCTTATTTGCTCTACTTGACGAACCTTCTTTTCTAGGCATCTGTATTGATATACGCAAACAAACAAGACATCAAGGGATGCATGACTGTGGCGCAAATTTCTAAAGAGCTCAACTTGACAGCAATCAAGAAGCACAAGTGGCAAATACAACCATGCTGTGCTATTTCAGGCGAAGGGTAAGTAATAAAAGTTACCCCAAATATGATTGACTCATTTTGTATTTTATCACCTGTAGACTTTATCAAGGCTTAGAGTGGGTGGCTGAAAATTTAAAAAACAAACGGTAGTAGAAGTTTTCAAATTATTGACGGTATCATTTGTCCAAACATTGCTCACAATCATAATTCTCATCTTTAAATTATCACACTATTCTATATTAATGTTCATGTGCCAAACTGTGATAACTTTTACATTGGAACCATTTATTCAATTGGATATTAAAAGTTGTTGGTACTTTTTGCCATTGCGTTGCTCAAATTATCATTGCACCTCAACTTCAAGTACCTCAACATGACAATCAAAAAGCACTTCCAAAGATCACCTAAATCAATTTGCCTTGTAAAATAATTACCACTTGTCAGCTCTTGCCGTGAGAGGTACAGATGGCTGCTCCTCAGATTGTTCCGCCTTCAAGTTCAGCTAAATAATAACTTTAGACTGCTGAAGTGGATGACAAAAAGCAAAAAAAGTTTAATTGACTCTTACGAAAGCTTCAGTGGAGTGTAGGCAATAACAATGTGAACGTACTGTACTTGTAACCTTGATCGACCACATGTTGAAGTTGAAAATTTATAGTCGCTCACCGATGGTTTGTCTCTCCGAACATCGTCTCCAGTGAAGCGTGTCTTCTCAGGTTAAGACTTGAGTGCACGCCATTTACAAAATACTTATTTTTGTTTTTATTGTATTTATATTTTAGTGGTTTAAGGATAGATGAATATCATTACAATTTGTAGCACTTCAAAATAACTTCGGCTCTCAATAAACCTTTAAAATATTTCATCCATTTTGAGGCCTATTTCTAGCTTAAGCGATAAAGTTATTTTAGTTCCCAGACATTTGTTTATCAATTGAACAAACCCTTTTTCGAAAATTGAATGTTTTTAAGAACTGTCTTGGGAAAGATCTTACAAAGGCAGGTTCTTTAGCGCTAGACTGGTTGTGCTCACCAAAGAACGCAGCCAGTGTCCTGGCAACACTTTCCCTGTTTGTGTGCACTTAATTGCAGACATGCTACTTGATTAGATTAATTGCCATTAAATGGTGATTAAGAGGAGAACTGCTGAAGAGTATTGAACAGTACTGCTGACAATGGACCACACGGTGACACTGAGCTGAGACTGCACGGTGCACGGCCACATTTCACTGCTGCAAGCCATATCGCCGTTTCAAATTGGCGAGTGATGTTGCCGCCAGAAGAAAGATGAAGATGACGATGCGACCTATTCAGGTGCTGCAGTTCATCTTGGCAATCGCATTCTTTGCCTGGTCAGTGCGGCTTATCCTCTCAATGATCGGTACGATAAAGTGTCCTTTAATCATTAATTTTATTAAACTCATCTTTTTCATTTTAAACAGACTCGTCAGGACCATTAGATCCAATTGAGTTCAATGTAAGCCCAACGGGTAACATCAGCCGAGTTAGGTCGTTGGGACAGCGAGTTGAACTGCCAGTGCCAGTGGAACCAGAACCGACAACGACGACGACAACAACTTCGACTACTGCTAGCCCCGGTGAAGTCGAACTAAACGCAAACACTGATTTAACGCTTGTAGAAAGCTCTTCTCTCCTTTATTCCAGTACTGAAATGTCTGGAGTACCTGAGGTTGAAGGCTCTTTAGATGGCACCTCAACCGATTCAGTGCCCAGTGAAACGCCGCCAATAACCGATGTTGCCCCCTCATCGAGCTCGGAAAGTCCGACTACCACTGCATTGGCAATGCCACCGGAGGGTGAAACGC
Organism: Tyrophagus putrescentiae; assembly: GCA_024499935.1. Lineage (NCBI taxonomy): Eukaryota > Metazoa > Arthropoda > Arachnida > Sarcoptiformes > Acaridae > Tyrophagus > Tyrophagus putrescentiae. Next base: position 6,087,007 of record JAMZRA010000001.1, on the reverse strand, counting down.
CTTTATCAACAACTTTATTGCCACCTGTTGATGCTTCTGAAAATGTTCCCAGTAATCGGCCTTCAAGTGAAGCCACATTGACATTTTCTGAGTCTAGTAACATTAACCCTGCAAATGACAACTCTGGGAAAGGTGCTTCGACTGTTCCATCTTCAAATGAACCTGTCACTGAGCCTTCTCCTAGTGACACCGCAGGCTCTACGACTGTTGAGCAGCCTTCTCCAACGGATACAACTCCACTTACCACAACACAACAGGTAGATGAGGCAAGTTTATTCCCGCCGACTACGATTCCACCATCAACTGATCAAACAAGTGTGCAAACTGTTGAATCGATCTCTGCAAGTGAAGTCACGTCAATCAGGTCTTTGGATACGACACTTGTTTCTATTGAATCAACTAGTCAACCGGAATCGCCAACCACGCAAATGTCGGGATCTGAATCTCCCAGTGTGACAGAGCCTACAATAAATGTGCCAACTGAAGCGACGCAACAGCCAACTGACACAATTACTACTACTTCTTTCGAGTCATTTTCGCCAACTCGAACTTCAGTTGAAACTACAACGGTAGAACCAGTAAATAATAATGATATTCCTAACTTGACGACACCATCTTCTTCAATTGATTCAAGTACTACAGTTTTACCGAGTTCAAGTACAGCACCTTCAGTTGAGGAACCAATTTCTGAAGCGCCAGCCGAGACTACATCAACAGTTGATCCTTTCGAAGTGAGTACTCCTGAAAGCGAGTCATTTGCTCCAACTTCTTCTGAGCAAGAAACAAGTAGTGTTTCTTTAGTTACTGAAATTCCAGCTACAGAAAGCGGGACTTTAGTTTATCAAACTTCAAGTTTTCAGCCAACTGAGTACTCGCAAAATGGCCCTTCAGACAGCCCCACAGTGTCACCTGTAACAATGCCATCAACATTTAGCATTTCACCGGTAACTGATATGCCTAGCACTGAAGAGATTGAAATGATGGTTGGGTCATCATCATCATCAACCACTGTGACTGACATTGATGATGAGACGGATGAAGGCAGCTCTCCGGAAGTGACACCTTCCCCGTCGACTTCAACAGAGACCACTGCGACTGAAGGTGCTGCTACGATGAGCACGGCAATCCCCGCTACTGCACAATCTACCCAATCCCCTTGGTCACAGGTATCCACAAGCACTACTACTACGACCACCACTGATGTTTCCACCAGGCCAACTAATCGCACAGCCAGGCCATTATGGACTGTTCGATACCCAACAGCAACAGTGCCACCACCATCCTGGTCATTTGGCGTCAAAAGTCCCAACAATTGGGGTTATCAGTTTGGAAGAAAGGGAGTTCCCGGTAGTGTGTACTATCCAAATCAGCAGCCAGACAACTACAACCCTCTATTTCCCTCTGGCTATGAACCTCAACAGAAGCAGCAACCATGTCCACCCTTCACTGACGCCTCCTCACTGTCCACCGTTTCCAATCCACAGTACTTTCACCTAGTTCAGCTGTGGAATCAAATAAGCAGGTTGCAGCGAGAGTTTGGACACCATAAATCGAAGCGCAAGTCACTGCAGCAAACTCTCATTCGAACATTGTATCATTTTAGCCACGCAACAGCTGACGAGATTCTAACGCTCTCACGTTGGATGGATGCGGTGAAGCAGTACTCGGACTACACTGAAATCGCCAGACTTAATCATATGCTACAGCTAACAAATGACTACCTACAAAAGCTTCTCCGCTACCAGGAGTATGACTTGTTGAAAGCTTTATGAATGTTTTTAAATACACGTATTAAGTTTGAATAAAAAACAAAAATTTTTTAATAACTAACAACAAAACGGCGAGAAACAAAACAGTTAAAATGTACAGTAAAACTCATGACAATAATAAAAATTGCTGTAAAAATACTGTAAAAATTCTGTAAAAGTACTGTAAAATATACTAATTTAAAAACGCCAAAGTGTCCATCATCAGCGTCCATCAAAAGGTATTAACCAAACTGGACGTCAAAAGAGGATTGCCAAGTGTGCGAGAAAAAATCCGGGTGACCGATAAGCAAGCGGAGAATCTGTGTAGAGTGCACTATTCCGGCAGCCTTGAGTTCGTTAACGACAGTTTTTCCGTCAGCTTGGTCCCCACCTTCAGCTGCCATTTGTCGCCAAATGATGTCGTCAGCGTAGCGAGCCAGACTGATCTCTGATGCGCCGGAAAGAATACGCAGCTTCTTGATCAACGAATTCTTAAAAGTTTCATTCTATCATCAAAAACAAGTAGTCAGTCAGTTAGTCAGTGAGCTTCAGGAAAACAAACTTACGAGTAAATCAATCCCCATGGGCGGCAAAATGTAGGACACATTCTCATTTTTGAGGAAGTTGTTTTTTATGCTTTCATTCAAATGAGTGTTGAAAACTTCATTGAAAGCTTCCTCGTACTCTGTGTTACTGCAGAAGCCGTCCTCACCTCCGCCTTGAGAGCTGCCCTTGAGATAGAGCGATAAATCCACTTCCCAGGAGTTCTCAAAAGAGGCCGAAAACTCTGCATAAAACTGTCGATCAAGTTTCACGCTGAGTTTGTTGAAGAACGTCATTCCGTAAACGGCATATTTGAGGAGAAACAACTCTTCCAGCTTGGTGCGCTCCTGCAGGTTGATCGTCGTGTTGATCCCGTTGCAAATTGAAAACAGATAGTTCCAGAAACCGTTCAAAACGGTGGTGATGGTTGGCAGAAGCTCAAAGCCGTCGTGCGAAGTCATTCGACCACAAGCAGACACAATTTCTTCCACCTTTTTCTGTAGTTCAAGAGAATGACCACACCGGAGTTAGAAAACAGACAACGCATTTCGACAACAACAACACCTACCTTAACAATCTGCCGCAGTAGCTGACTGTCCTCCTGCTCTTGGCGCCCATTACTACCGTAAATGGTAATCACTGCACGATTGCTGTCTTGGTACACTCTTCGCTTTAGCATCAGCATGAACTTGTCTAGAATGCGCTGCACCACTGTCTGCTGAAGACTCTCCAGAAAGGTGTACGCCAGAGGAAGGTGTTCTGGGTAACGCTCACGAATGGCGGTGATCGCCTTCACCGGGCACCAGTAGTAGTGGTCCACTTCAGTGGTCTTCAGCTTCTGAAATCCAAAGCGAACTTCTTGCGAGTCGGTAAATGACAGTCGGTCGATGGCTTCGGTTAAACCTCTGCAGTAGTCCTTGTTCTCTTTGCTGTACTGTGCCAAGTTGCAGATTTCCTCCGGCACCAGCCAGGGCAGTCCCAGCAGCGGTTGTCCATTGTACAGCTGCTTACTGGAGCTTTTCTGCTGTTCATAGCCAATGGTGTACCAGGCACTGGCGAGAAGAAATCGCTCCTTCGGCTCTGAAAGCTTCAGCTTCTCCGCCTGCTCATTGAAGAGCGCCTGAAAGTGCTCAAACATGCCACGAACGAGCACCCTCGAGGCGTCAGACTTGTCCTCGTAGACGTCGCTAAAGAGAACGGCCTCTCCGGCAATGTTCAGCTGCTCCATCACCTCCACCGCTTTCAGCTGGTACTTGAGCAAGGCCTGCTCAGCCTGGACGACGTACTTCTCCCAGCCAGGCAGAACTAGTTGCACATTCTTGCCGTAGGAAGGCGACAGAGCAACCGACTCAAACTTGCCCAGGCTGACGACTCGCTCAATCAACGAGCAGTGGCGATAAAACTGGCCGAGAATTCGCTTTGACAGGTACACTTTGTCATGGCCACCACTACCAGCACGCTCCATAAAGTCAGGGCGAAGGTTGAAGCGGAAGAACTTTTGCGGAAACTCACGAATGACGCCGGTCTTTTGGAAGTCTAGAGAGATAGAGTAGAGCAGGGCGAGTTCGTGGCAATCCTTTGACTGCAGGCCCTTGGGATGAGCATCGGAGATGGCCAGATGAGTGCAGGCCACCTGGCCGATGTTGTTGAGAAGGAGGAAGTTGGTGTAGAACTCCACAATATCGGTCATGCTAATGTCCGTTTGGTGTTCCTTCGCCAGTCCGTAGGGAAAGTCCATGGGCTCGGCGTTCGGTCCGACAAAGAGCAGCTCCGAAGATGTGGTGAAGATGGCAAACTCATCGCCGTCCAGGTCACTGCCGCCCATCTCGTCAGGGTGCGGTCGGGCGCCCTTTGAGGGAAAGACGATGCAGTCCTTAATGCCGCGAAGGGCTTTCACATTGACGGCACGCAACTTGCGAACGTCTCCCGGCTGCAGACAGGGAAACTTGGTCACCATGACCTCGCCCTCGAGAATGACCGTCTCGTTGGACAGCTGTCCGGAGCTGCCGTCCGCCTCCATCTTCGTGTACTGAAAGAAGACCTGGCCGTACTCGAGGGTGCGCGTCTCGTCGACGACGCCAAAGGCGGTTCGACCGCAGGAGAGTGGAATGCGAATTCGAGCCTTGCTCTTCAGCTCATTCAGGCGGTAGCTGATGAGGTAGTCGACGATGGAGCGGAGAAAGGGCTCCGCCAGAAGGGAAATGCCCGCGGTGAGAAGGCGGTCATAGGGCAGGTAGGCGGTGGAGTAGATGCGCACCAGCTCCAGTGCGGCCTGGTCGTAGAGGGCGGCCTTCGCCACCGAGGCAGTGGCCTCCTCCAGCAGACGGTAGAGCACCGGTCGCTGGACGCCCATCTGGTCGAGGATGTTCACCAGCGGACGGTTGAGGGTGACCGGTCGGGGCAGGGAGTGCTTCAGTATGCCCAGCGAGCTGTCCGCCGAGTCGTACTTCTTCATCGAGTTGCGAAAGACAATGGCCGGCACTGAGGCCTGGTAGGCGACCAGCATGCCCTTGCAGCCGCCGTAGCGAATCTGAAAGGCCGACGGAAAGTAGTCGCTGCAGCTGCCGCCGGCCAGTCGCAGGTAAGGCAGGACAGACTGCTCCACCACTCGGCGGTCAATGACGCCCACGCCGTCGGAGAGAATGTGCTGCTCCCTCTTGCGGTTGACCACGTTCTCAAAATCAGGCTTCACAGCGCCCAGAATGTCGTCCATTATGCACACCTTCACCTGCGTCTCGGGCAGCTCGGGAATGATGGCCATTGCCTGCAGAGGAAGAGGAGAAGGAGGAGAAGGAGGAGAAGGAGATTGTGTGTTGGGGTGCTGGCAGCTAAAGCCACGTCAGTGTTTTTGTTTACCTGGGAAAACATTAGGCCGAAGCGTGCCACGTACTTGGCCACGTTGCGCTTGAACGCACTGAGGTCACCGGCGAGGTCGCGAATCTGCTGCGCCATGCGGCCTTGTCCGTCCTTGGCGTAGAGTATGACGCCGTGCTCTCGCATCTGACTGGACGAGGAGCCAAGAAACTCATAGAGTCGGTCGCCCACCTTGACGCCCTCCAGCAGGTGCGATCTGATGACGCCCTGCACAAAGTCCGTTTCCATCTTGTGCTTTCCTGCACCGCCGTTATTCAGCTTGCGATTATTGTCCTCGAGAATGGTCAGACGGATGGCGTAGTCAGTGTTGGCCATTGTGCTGAAGCGCGACTTGAGCAGCGGAATGGGCGGCTGCAGAACCAGTGTGGCCGGAGTGAGAACCGCCCGGCGAATGAGCACGTAATCGGTGGAGCTCTTTGAGAAGCAGTTGCCGCTGTCCTCCAGCAGATTTCGATTTCCGAGAAGTTTTGTGAACTCATCGTACACGTTCACAGCGGCGATGGCCATGTCTTTGCACAGAGTCTTCAGGTGGTACAGGCACTTCTCGAGAGATTCCAGATTCTGGCCGCAATCTTCTCTCGCCTCCTCTTGAACCGTATCGAGAAAGTTATCCAGCTGTTCACTGCTGCTGTTCAGAGCATCGAGCAGCGAATAGGAGTCGCCAAAGAGCACTCGACAGGCGTAGTAGATGGAGAAGGGGAGGCCGAGGCTATCAAGAAGGCCACACAAGGCGCGAAAGTCAAGGCTCGCCGGCTGATGCTGAACACTGCCGCTGATGGGAAAGTACTTGACTTCTTGAAAGTTGTTGGAAATGCTTTGGAGATTGTTGAGCAGAGCAATCGGGGTGTTCTCCATTTCGACGCACAGCGAACGGGCCATGCCGAGCAGGTGCTCATCCAGCGACGGTCGGCCGCTGCCGCTGCTACAGAAGATGGTAGTGGTTCGGAACCAGGGCAAACGCGAAATATCCAAAGCAATGTTAGGGGAATGCTTCAGCTTCAGCTCTGCAGCCTTGTCTAGCTCAGAGTGGTGCATCAACGGAGCGGAGTTTAAGATAAAGTATATCTTGACGTGGCCTTCGCGCAGCGCAGCCTTCTCCACCAGAATCTGACTCAGAATACTAAAGGAGACGTTGAGTTTGTAGCTGAAAGGAAGTGACAAAGAAGGAGTGAAGAGGCAGTGTCTGTACTGTGTTAGCTACTTACATTCGTTGCGCCTTTGAGTCAGGTGGAGAAAAGTAAAGTATGATTCGCTTCATGGCCATTTCAATCTGCATCACCTGCTTCTTCAGTGTATGCTCTTCGTTAGATCGCACAGTAAGGTGGGAAAAGTACTTGGAGCGATCAAGGAGGGATCCCATCGAGAAGGAAGTCATCTTTCCACAGGAACTAGAACGAACAAAGCGTTTATTGTACATTGTCGCTCAAGGTCAGTTTGTCAAATGAACGAGGATGACTGAGCTGCTCCAAATTTAAAGGCAGCTAGAGATTGCGTGTCAAACTAAAAGATATCTACGTGTTTTACCCAAAAAGTTCGAACAACTTATCACACGTCACAACTTTACTTTACCTTGAATTTTTCAGATTAAGTGGCCCTAGCTGTAATGAGATAGTCAAAGATGATGCACTCGTTTGTAAGGGGTTGGATGTTTAGCACAGTACAGATCATTGTTTCAAGATTTTATCGTTGAGTTTAAAGTCCTCCAACTCCTAATTTCGTTTGCTACCAGACTGTACCTGTTTCGACACAAGTGATGCGCTACTGTGTAGCAAGTTTCTGCTAGTCATCTGTTTTGGTCCGCAAAAGAAAACCAGAGAATTTGAAATTAACATTGTTGCATTGTTCTAATACACAGTAGCTGCGTATATAGATTTCTTTGTCAGTAGGCATTTTTATTTCATTCCGAGAAAATCAGTAAGTGTTTTGACTGAAAATGCTAGCCCTGCTTTTGGCAGCAAACAGTACAGGCGACATTCAGACGCACCTGTGCATTGAAGCTGCCTGCGCCGTGAGATCATCTGAAGGCTGGTACATTCTGGCACTATACATGACGGTAGGGGCCTTTGTCTTTTGCAGTGCCCTGTGCTGTGGTGCATGGGCCGACTGCGATGAGGCCAACTCAAGTGATCTCATTGTAATCAGTGGCCTTGGCAAGGATGTACTGCGCCGAGTCCCGCTGCACGCCATTCGATTGGAAGACTTTGTGTACCTCTTGCCGTCGCTCAGAAAGTCATCGACGGTGAGGAGCAGTCAATGTCGCACTTTAAAGAGTAAACCTGCTTTGAAGAGTAGTCTTTCCGTTGATACACCGACAAGTACCAGAGGATTACTGATGAAGAAAAGTCAAATAGGTGTGCCCTCTCTCAAAGTAAATGCCAAAATGGAACCTTTTTCGGTTAATCTTCAAGAGTCACAAAAATCTGTTAAATCTGAACTGTCAATCTCAACCGGCGTTGGTTCGAAGCAAAATGCAGTCAAACTAAAGTCTAAAGGAAATCTCAAACCCAAAATGGCCAAGATTAAGAAAAAGACAACTGAAGAAAGGCACCCCAATTCTTCTAATTGACTTGATTTGAAACTGATCCTCTGCGAATGTCCCAATTGATTAAAACAAATTACCCAACAAGTTGTTTTAGATTGGAACTACTCCAACAATGCAACCTTCTTTTAGCAAAGAGAAGCATTGTTCGTAATCACTTGCTATTTACCCTGTTAGCTCTGATGATCAGTCCGTTTTGCTTGTCTTTTGTGTTTTTTGCATTGACAGTGCACCAAGTTGTCAAGTGTCAAAATGCTTCCAGCAACCTAACCACGGTGACAAGCTACGCCTCTCACAATGTTTCCCAAAATAGTACTACTAATGTAACTACAACTCATCAATCTACTGAATATGGCAAGTGTTGAAGTTTGCACGTAGAGTCGTCAGTTTACTAAAACATGATCATTTGCAGCCCTGTTTTTCTTTTTCGGTTTCCCTGTACCGCTGCTCTACTTGGCCATTGCTGCCGCTGTCATTGTGCTGCTGCTTCTTTTGGCAATTGGATCCTGTTGCATCTGCTGTTTCTGCTGTCAAAGGGAAAAGGCTATCAATGACTCTAGCAGTCAGAGCTTACCTGAGTCGATCAAGCCTGCTCGGCATAAACGAGCTAAGAAGAAAAAGGCCAAAGCCCACCGTGAGAAGATTAAATCAGTGCATTCAGTGCACAAATCAAAGTGTTCAACGACTAAACAAACTGTAAAGACTGCCATGACCAGCACACACCGGTCAATGCGACTGCAGGCTCCGGAGACTGGTGCCCCTGGAAAGCGACCCTCCTTCCAAGAGTGGCTCAAGCTGCGCGAAGAGATTAATGGCAAATCAAGCTTGAACCCTTCTCTGAGCAATCTGAAAGCGCAGTCTGCTAAATGAGTGCTTTGAGTATTTTCAGTCAATAAAACGCCATCATGGTGGTTTGGTGAAAGTTTATTTTTGTGAAAGTGCAACTTCCTTAAATAATAGGAGGAAACTCTCCTGGCAGTTGGCGAATTTTTCAGATAGCTTTCGATCAGCGGGTGACCGCCTGGCCTTTGTTGTGCGAGTGAGCTCCGCCATGGTGGCCGTCCTTCTTCTTGTGCGCCTTCATATCGGAGCGGGCAGTGATCATGTTGGCATTGCCATGGGCGTCGGAGTGTGAGCCAGCCTTCATAGCGGAGCGAGCAGTGACCATGCCGGCGGCCATGTTCCCTCCCTCAGTCAGCTGCTTCCCACCTCCATGGACGTTCGAGGAGCGGGCAGTGTGGGGGGCTCCGTGGGCTGACAGACTGCCGCCGCCCTTCACATTTCCGGCGGAACGCTTGGAGGCGGCACTGCCTGCAGTCAGGGCAGAGTGGCTGGCCACGCCACGAGAGCGAGCAGTGGCAGGGGAGCCACCCTGGGCCACACTGAGCGGCTTCCCCGGCGTCAGGCCACCGGTAGAGCGGCGCGAGCCCACAGACAGTGCTCCCGGTCCTGCCATGGAAGTGGACCGACGGGAGAGATCGTCCGCCCCTTTGCCGCCGTGTTTGCCGTCGCGTTTTCTCTTTTTGCGTCGCTTGGCCATGGCAGTGCGAACGAAAAAGAGCAGACAGCAGAGGACGCAGATGGACAGTATGAGTGCACAGACGACTAGGAGGCCAATGGTAAGGGGCGACTCTAAAGGAGGAGGTCCATTGGGGGACATTGACATTAGTGGTTATAAAGTTCGTAATGGCCACTACTTACTCTTCTTTTCCTTGTCTCGAGAAGCAGGGCTGACACTGCATTCGATGATGCTATTGTACGGCACATAGTCGTATGTAACAGTTTGCCCCAAGTTATACGCCGCTTCGGGAAAAGTGATGACGGCATTCTCACCAAAGAGATAAACTCTTGAATCAACTCCAACAAAGCCGTTGAAAACTCTCCAGTCGACTGTTTCACACTTGCCTGTTTTACTCTTCGGGTGCTCTATGTACAAATCTTTTTTGCCTTTTTTGCAAACCTTCCGCAAGTGTGGCTTTACGTAGAATGCGCAAGATGCATTGTCAAAGACTTCGCCCATTGAATTGCCACCCTTTGCATGACTTACAGTTGTTCGAACTTTGTTGTTTTCACACATGCCGTACTTGACAACTGACAAAACGTTTTCAAAGTCAGAGATGGCGTAAAAACTGTCTAGTGAATTGCTGCCGATCCAGCGGATCCTGTCTTCTTTCTTGTGACGATATTGCATTCCATACCAGCCTTTCTTTCTGGCAATGTCCCAAATCATACCATATGTCAAGTTTCCCGATTTAGCTGGGTCACAGTCTAGAATCAAGTACTTGCCACTCTAAAATGCTTATGAAAAGTTAGTGATCATTGCTTAAAAAAGCATTACCTCATCTCTGGCCGGATTGCAAGACGGAATTTTGTCTTTAAGAGGTTTGTAGAGCGGGTCATTCACTATTTCAGGATACTTTTTTTCCAGTGGGATTGACTTTACTTTGTCAAAGTACAGATTGTTTATTGCTTCTTGTATAGATTTATTATCCTTTGCCAGGCCTGGAAACTCGTAAATATTCATCTTTTCAGTGACGACAATTAGATCGTCATTGACTGGACCGATGCACATGATGCCCTCCTTAGAAATGGCAGAGTGTGTAACGTTTAGGTGACAAGGATTGTACTTTTAACAAAAAAGTTAGAAATAATGATTTGTACAAAAGGTAAAGCAAACTTACTTCGCATTGTGCAAAAGTAATGAAAACCACAAGGAAACAAAAGAAACGCAACGTCATCATTCAAAAAACAGGTTGCAAAAGTATAACCAAGAAAGATCAATGTTTGTGTTTGTGATTTAGCTTTAGTAGCTTAAAAGTGTTGGATTTATTTTAGAAATATTTGATATTGACACGTCAAGCTTAACAATTTTTGCAATTAGAACTTAGTTTTCCTGCAACGGCACCGGTATTACTTGGTTAAACTCCGTTTTCCATGTTTTTGATAAGTAGGATAGTTTTCCAGAGCCAGGAAGTTCCAAAAGAATAGCACATTTTATATTACTTAAATTTAGATGACCGGTGTATAAAGCAGAAAAAACAGGATACGAGGATTCATTTCCCCGAAACAGATTTTCACCAAGGATCACGTTTAGAGTGCTCCAGTGTACTACAGGATTGCCCTGGTTAAACTTCACCTTGTACTGAGCTTTAGAAATGCTGTTCACGTAGAAGACTACCTGAAAGCCGACATTCTCTGGTTTTAGCTCATACACAGAGCACTTCATAACAGTGCCTCGTTTCCATTCATCTTGGTATACAGTCAAACCAAGTTGCACTTCCGGAACAATGGAACTCAGAAAAGTGACGTCCTCAGTGTCAAACTCCGGCGAGAAGTAGGCGGCTTTATCGTTGTTGTTTAGGTTCACACGAACTGTACAAAAGTAGTGACCGCGAACTTGCTCGTGGTTAGACGGCTGAAATAGTACTGAGTAAGTCAGATTCGCATATTGTTCCATCTGAAAAATGTTCAAGCCTGCAATTTGATTTATCGGTTTCCATGAAACTGCTCCTTCGTTCACTGTAAAGCATGATTAAAACAGTTTGTTACCCTTTATTTGGCTCAATAATGTAAACTTACAAATTTCAGAAGTGTTGGACTGAAAGTTCTTGTAATTGATAACCTTGTACTCGCCCAGCAAAACATCGTCTTTGTAGAATCCAACCCAGTAGTGAACTGGCTCGAACGAAAAGTTTGGCTGACACTTGCCAATAAAGTTTTGCCCTGATACAAGCGGTTTCGGAGCCACCGTGAAAAAGACCTTTGCCGTTATCGGAGCATTAGGTATTTGGTGAGCTTCAATGGGTATTGGAATTTCAGTTGAAAAGCAAGAGTTCAAGAAGAAAAAAAGACAGAAAAATAATGAAATAAAAAACGGCTTCATTTTGCCGTTTACTGACAAAACACAACTAAAATCTTTGCTCATGCAACATCAAATGGGAGCATTTATTTTTGGCAGTATTCACTAATCAGATGATAAGATTATGATGTACAACAGATATACTAATTAGTAGTAAGATGGCCATAACATTGCAAGACAACAAACTCACTGCACTGTTTTGTAAAAACCAAATGCTAGACTTGTGTTCGATAATAGTACTACTGCTTTCATCGCTGTAAGACACTGAACACTGATAGTACCCAGCTGCTTGATTATTAATTGGAAAAAGAGCAGCAGTGTAAAATGGATACGTCCAAGTTGAACCTCGAATAAATGTGAAAGAAGAGACAACTGATGGAGCGAACCAGGTGATTGAGGAATTGTTCTGTTTCAAATAGTTGCCCACTTTTTGAGAGTTGTAGAAAAAGCTAACATTGTAGTGAGTAGCCAGGGCAGTTGTCGGCATCACAACATAGCATGTAAGCGTGTTCTGACGACCAAACCTCAGTTCAGATGGAGAAATCGTCAAGTTGGCGCTGTATTTTGGAGGAGTAGGTGTAGGCGCTAAGTAGAGAGGACATTAGACTTTTAAAGTAAAAGTTATTTTTTACCTAAAGTTGTTGATGTTCCCACTTTTAAGAAGTTCACATTGACGCCTGCAGTGGAGTAGGTGTAGGTGAACCTCGATGATGAGTAGTACAGTGAACAGGTGTAAACGCCATTTGCTGAAGTGTCTGAGGCCAATTGCCTTGTGGTGAATGTTGGATACTGCGATGATCCAGAGGTGACCAGCAGATCAGGCGCCTTTGTTGGCGTTGACCAGATCATTACGCTTCCATCCACAGTCCAGTTCCCGGTAAAGTTGTTGTCTCTTTGAAATAGTATTGAGTATACTTTTGGAATAGGAGTAATCTCAAGATTGCAGTGAGGCTCAAATGTGTAACCAAGGTAGGGATTTGTAGGCTGATGACTGTAGACTAGGCTCTTCAAATAAGGTATAGTTAGAAGATTGGACAGTGTTTTGTTTGCCATACACAGAGCATCTACTACACCCAAAGTAATATTGGAGTATTCAATTCGATTTGGTGCAAGCACATTGACACTAGGGGCTAAACAAAGTGTGTTTTAGTTTTTAAACTCTTTTGTAAATTGTTCATTTTTTACCTTGATAACCCGTTGTTGAATCGTAAATGATCGTGCCGGAAACCATAAAGATCATCGCAGTATATTGATTGAGATTCGGAACATCACAGTATAACTGTAAAAAAGCGTTAGGTGGATATAAGAGCATTGCTGACGCTTGCAGAGAGACATTGGATGATTTCAGAGATGTTATTGTGCTAGCATTAGAAAAGGCTATGAAAAGAAAGAAAAAGATTGTTTTGATCATTTTTTGGGTGTTTGTAAAATTGCATGTGCAAACAAAGAAAACAGTTTTTTGTGTTGGCCCTTTTTATTGTACACAATAACTGATTACAGGGGCAAATTATGTTCACACCTGATAGTTGCATAGTATTTGTGCAATTGTTTTATGCGGATTTAAAAATTCATCTCGTTTACATTTTTACAATAAAAAAGTAAAATGTTGCATTGTTTCAGATTATTCTTTATTCACTATAAAACTTTACAAAATGTCAACATAATTTTTTCTAGTACGATAATCATTCCTTTGATACAGTTTTGCTTAAAAACTTTGAACATTTAGACTGCAAAGTCTTTGCTTCAGATGAAATGGCCAAGTCAAGCAAAAAGGACACAGACTCGGATGTAATTTTAGAAACTAGCCATTCTTGACAGTCTTTTTTGAGAGAATGCAAACGATACTTATAGGGGGAAACAGAGTTAAAACAAATTGACTACGCTACATAAATGACCTACCTTGTTAGCAATATCCAACAAATCAGTAGCATATAGCTGCATCGAAGAATCGGTAATTTGACCGGTGTTGATGTATTCAAGAAGCTGCTCAACAACCTCCTTGACATCGTCCACTTCGATGCGTGATGTTTCCTCATCTTTTAGCAGTTTGGAAAAGACACTTGAAGCCTTCTTCAAAACAGATCGATTAGCGTTGAGGAGTTCACCTTCAACAACAATAGTGACATTGTTTTTCGGTTTCCCTTGAGTAGCCATTTTGGTGGAATTCTTTTTGCGAAGAAAAGCTGTTTCAGCGTTTTACGAAACACAAGAGCAGAGAGCGCTGTCATCAGCTGAGCTGAGAAAAAAAGTTTTTGTTGTGCTCCCAGTGAATCACTCGGAAGCGCTGCTGGCTGATTTGCAGTTTTGCCAATTTAATGTCATTTAATGGTACAATTTAAAAGTATTGCAAAATGAATACATGTGTCACTATTTAGTGCAAAGTCGTATAAATTAAATACAAAATGAAAATTTTCATGTTAAGCCTGCTGAGGGCGTTGCGATTGCCTCAAGGTTGCCTTAGCGTATAGTTCAGGTCTCCTACTTCTGAACAAACCAAGGGTGACTGCTGAGACTTTCCACAGAGATTCGCTTGGTCGCATCCGTTGTCAGCATGAAGCCGAGACAACTTTTAGCGTTATCCGAGACCTTCAGAGAGCGAATGTTTCGCTGAATTTCGTTCTCAATCTTTGGACTGTTCTTGGAGCAGTTGTATGGGAATTTGTTTGTCAGAACGTGGAATAGAGTGGCTCCGGCCGACCAGACGTCAGCAGCGACAACATCGTAAAACTCCTTCTTGTGGTCGCCATACGATTCAGGAGCGTGGTAGTCATTGCCAGTGGTCTTCTTCTTCTCCAGCGGTCGGCAGGGCTGGTAGTTGATGTCATTCTTTTGACGAAAAGATTTTTTGTTAAAATATGTGGGAAGTTCTGCTTTACCACAAAACTGTGACTTCCTGAGAAAGGAATTTTTACCTTTTTTTCGTTGTAGTAGATGACCGCCTTGCGGAATCCAGTCAGTTTGATGCGCATATCCTTGTGCATCACCAGAATGTGCCAGGGAATGAGTGAACGGTGCGCTAGGCCCATGTCACCCAGAAAGTCCATTCCCATGCGCAACTGACAGGCGATCTGCTGAACCTCTTTTTCGGGAAGAGCAGCGCCGCCCTTGGACTTCATATAGTCGACCAAGTTTCCGAAAGGAGCTAGCTCCTGAAAGACGTACACCGAGTCATCCTTGTGAATGACGTCCCAGGTCTGCGGGGAAAGAGTGAGAATAAAATAACATTTAGAACCCTATCTCAAACCATCCTACCTGAACAATGTTCGGGTGCTTCTTGCTCAGGTGACGAAGCATCTTCAGGTAGTGCGAGTGATGAGGGTCGTAGCCGGCTCATTGGCGTCATAAACTTTAACTACCAGAGGCAAATCAGGAAATGACTTGTGGTGGCACTGGTATAGTGCCTTGGCAGAGTGGGGCTTCCGATCCAGGGGCTTCTTCTTGTCTTTAAAGTCGTACAAGTTAAACTGCTTTTTGCCCTCTTCTGTGGGCTCGGTGGCCTCCGTCTCCTTGAGCTTCTTCACATTTGCCTTGAGCAGCATCTGAACAAGAGCGAGGTTCAAGTTATTCAATACAGTCAAAAAAGCTCATGACATTTTACCGTACCTGAATGAACTGCACTTTCTTTTGGTCAAAGGTCATCTCATGTTCCTCCTTCATGCCAGGCACGACCACCGGCTTCAAAGCCATCTGAGTGTCAGGAATGGTTTTCACCTTGCGTTTAGTTTTGCTTTTAGAAGACTTGAGTGACTGTTTGGATCGTGACTTTTTTAGTTTGGTAGAGGACTTGGAAGGTGCTTTGGAGATGGCATCCTTTGCGCCAGTGGACTCCACCGATTTGATCTTGCTCTTGCTCTTTTTTGAGGTAATTTTTGATGATGAGGCTTTGAGAGACGAGGCTTTGCTGTCAGGCGACTTGGAGGCCATCTTACTGCCTTCAGGCGTTTCATTCACGACGCTGGGCTGCTCGCGAATCTTTTTGTTTGCATCACCTGGTTCGCCATCGGCATTGGAGCTTTCTGAATCGCCTTTCTCAGCGGAGGCGTCCATTTTGTGCTCCTTCATGTACTTGATCATCTTGCGAGTTGCGTACGGCATTGCGAAGCGTTTAACAACCGGTCTACAAAAAAAGTGACGAGTGAAAAGTACAGTGAAACTTTTGTAGAGAAATTGCATTAAAATGGAACTTTTACGAAAGAACGTTAAAAATAAGAATTTTATTGTAAAAAAAAGTAAAAAGTATGAATCAGCCGTTTTGGCGCAAGTTAATAAAAGGATTCTAATGCCAAGGTAAAAGTAGAATCCTCATGGCAAAGCAGTGACTACTTTGGGTTGGCACCAGCGTTTTTCTTCTGGAGAACCTTGCTAGAACGCGAAGGGCGAAGTTTGTTCGTGTTCATCAGCGAAATGGAGCGCAGCTCTTTGCTCTTGTTCCACTGATCCACCTCAAATTGAGTCGCCTCCGAGTCGAGGGCGAGCACGGCAAAGTTGTCGTCGACGTAGAGTCGGGCGACGCCAGCCTTTATCACCACCTCCGACCCTCCGGGCAGCAGCTGGTTGCTGGCCCCACTCTGCAGGGCCAGATAGCCGCCCACCTTCAGCATGTTGCCCTCTCCCGAGAAGGAGAAGCAGGCCTTGTGGAGCGAGCAGACGTGCACGGTGGCGCTGCCTGAAGCGGCGATGATGCTCAGCTGACTGTGCAGCATAATCTTCTGGCGGTCTTTGCAGTTGGCGTCATTCATCACCAGACTGACGTCGACAGTGGAGGGAGCGTGCGCCTCTTCCGGCGAGCCGCCCTTCTTCTTCTTCACCGAGGGCTCGTAAATGTTGACGCCCAGTGGCTTGTAGGCGTCGCCGGGTGAGGTGGTGAGGAGGCCGTGAAAACGGCCACCGGACGCTTTCTGCCGTTCATGGTAAAGTAGAGAACGTACTCGGGGTGGACGTTGTTGGGATCACCGGCCTTGCCGGAGCCATGGCCGAAACCGTCCTCTCCCGGCTGTCCACTGGGCAGGTGGCCGTAAAACTCGTAGGCAAGCTCTCGACGGTTGCCGGTGTGCTCAAAGGCGTCCACTTTGCCGTACACGTCTACCACTTGCTCGTTCACGTAGATCATCGTGTTGCCCGACACGGTGAGCAGATTCAGGCCAAAGCACAGCTCCACGGTGGGACTGTGCACTCGCAGTGAGCCGCTCAGCAGCAGCTTACAGGGCAGGCCAATGAGGAAGAAGCGATCGATGCCGCAGTTGAAGTGCAGCTCCAGCGTCTGCGTGGTCACCGCCGACTTTGACTCCTGACTGCCGGTGACGGTGATGACGATGAGGTTCCTCTCGAGGAGGAGGGCCTGCGAGTCAATGCCATGCTGGGTGGCGCCACTGTGCCAGGCGCCCTCGCCGCCGCCGGTCAGCTGGCTGATTTCTATGTGCTTGCGCTGGCGAAGTATTTCATTGTTCATCTGCTGCTGGTCAGAGCTGCTGTTCTTCACCGGATCAGGCAGGCTGCTGTTGCTGCTGCTCTCCAGGATGACGCAACTCTCAGGAGCAATGATCGGCTCACGGACAATCTGCTCGCAGTCGATCAGACCGAGTGGGGTGCCACGAGGCTTCAGCACCTGAGAACTGCTGCTCTTTGAGCTGACAGTGCCATCAGCATTGCGCGGAAACGAGTGAATGATGAATTGCGGCATGATGAGTCGCTGTCGTCACTAGTCTGGGTCTACTTGTTTCACTACTAAAACTTGCGCCGCATACAGTGCAACAGGCTAAATAAAGATAAGTAAGTTCGAAAAGTGAGTTTCACGTAACAAGTTGAGATTTATTTGAGAACATTGGATTGTATATAATACAAAGAAGTAGAATAGTTCATAGGACGAAAAAGTTGAAGAAGAGAGAGAAGGAGAGAGTTGTGAGGATGTGCTTGTGGGGCTGCTCTCGCAGAATGTGATGAAACGTTTTCAAATGAAGTGAATCAAGTGGAGTTGTGAGCGAGTTAGGCAAACATAAATAAAGAGGATGGAATGAGAGAAGTGCACAGAGCAAAGTTGGGGTGTTTATCGCAATACTCTGTTGACTTTGGGCTTTTTCTAATATCCGCCAGAAAGGCCTCCGCCACCACCTTTGCCACCACCTCCGTAGCCTCCGCCGCCGCCGCCACGGCCACCGCCGCCACCGCCTACAGAATTGAAAAGAGTACATGAATTAGTATGGGAATAAAAGTGATTGACAACTGATAGAATTACCATAGCCGCCGCCGCCACCACCTCGTCCTCCACCGCCACCTCCATAGCCTCCGCCTCCACCTCGGGCCTCCACCGCCGCCTCCGTAGCCTCCGCCTCCGCCGCCGCCCATTGAATATCCGCCACCACCTCCTCCTGAACTTCCACCACCACCATAGCCTCCTCCTTTTTAAAAGAATCATTGTTACAAAAGATAATTTAAAAGCTAAACTTTGTGTCATACCTCCAGATCCGCCTCCACCATAACCTCCTCCTCCTCCGTTGCCTCCTCCGCCGCCTGAGTAGCCGCCGCCTCCGCCTGAGCTTCCGCCACCACCATAACCACCACCGCCTGAGCTTCCACCACCACCATAACCACCACCGCCTGAGCTTCCGCCACCACCATAACCACCACCGCCGCTACCGCCGCCGCCGCCTCCTATACAAACATTAAAAGAAATTAATGGGTTTGTAAGCACATTGTGCAAGAAAGGTAAATGAAAACATTATTACTTACCATAACCACCTTTGTATTGTAGAAATTAAAAAAAATATTTGTTAAACTTGTAAAAGTTTAAAAAGTTTAACTAATTACCACCGCCGCCGCCAAGACCACCTGTTTATTAAAAACAAAAATATTTTTTAGATAAATGTTCAAAATAAAAAAAAATAAACTTACCACCGCCTCCTCCATAGCCACCACCTCCACTTCCTGTTTAAAAAATGGGCTATAAATTTTTCCTTGTTGGTAATAAATTGGTTTCATTCGTACCACCACCGCCATAACCACCACCACCGCTGCTTCCACCACCTGTTTACAAATAATTTATTAACTTTAAGAGTCGATGATCATTTCATTTTATTCGTACCACCGCCATAGCCTAAAAATAAAAAATAGTTAAGTAAAAAAATAATGTAAAAAAATCAACTGAAGATCACAAACCTCCTCCGCCGCCGCCGTGGCCTCCTCCACCACCGCCCATTGAATATCCGCCACCTCCTCCTGAACTTCCACCACCACCATAGCCTAATTAAGATTTTATCATTATATTTATTAGTATGATTTAAAATTCCAACAGCACAATATTTACCTCCTCCACCTCCACTGCTGCCGCCACCACCTGAAAATAAAAACAAGTTAATCAAAAACCAATACAAATTATTATCTTTACTAACCGTAGCCACCTTTAAGTTACAAAAAATCATAAAAAAATATTGTAAGTTTTGAAAATTTAATAAATCGCAATTTATTACCACCACCGCCGCCTAGACCACCACCTGTTAAAAAAATTATTTTTGTAAGTATTCGAAACTTTAAAGTATTTTTTTCTTGCTCTATTTAGAGTGATGAACTATCGTCGTTTTGAAGTATATGATGATTAAATTTCCTTGTCAGCTCATACGTTTATAACTTTCTAACAAATTTTTGTAATAATAAATCAAGTAAACTCACCGCCACCTCCATAGCCTCCTCCTCCACCATTTCCTGTTTGAAAAATATCCGTTAGTTTTCTAAGTCGTTGGTCATTTTAATTTATTCATACCGCCACCGCCGCCGTAGCCTCCACCGCCACTTCCTCCACCCCCGCCGCCTTTAAAGATACATTAAAGTTAGTGTCCACTAAAAGGTATTTTGATAAGAAAACCCACTAACCATATCCACCACCTGGAACAAATAAAATTTAGTTTTTATACATTAAGAAATAACAATGCAATCTTACCACCACTACCGCCGCCACCAGAGCCTCCGTAGCCTCCTAAAAGTAGAATCGACCATGAGTTTTAGATAAATAAATGGTTGTTATAAGTTGATTGACAATGACGCTAAATGTTCATTGATAAGTAAGAAAACTGGTAAAAGAATAAAACACACCTCCACCCATGCCACCGCCACCACCTCCGTAACCTCCACCACCTCCGCCTGAGGCTAGTACGAATGGCACTGTGGCCACCAAACACAAAACAAAGAACTTCATAGTGTTGGTGTGTCAACTGATAAAGGTTGATATTTTAAATAATACAAAAAGAAGATAAATGCAAATGGTGGAGACACCGAACACGGGATAATAAAAATCCGTGACCGTGTCTGCGCAGCGTCACGAGAAAGAGTGTGCGGTTTATCGTGCTCTAGCTTCGCTTAAATAGTCCATTCGACCAGTCGTCTGTCATATATTGTGTTACAGAAGCGAAAAAGCGAAACAATTGACAAAGACACGCCACCTTTACCGAGCTCACCTGAACTCCAACAAGTGGCTCTGAGAGACGCCAGCGTTGAGACTGCCAGCATTGATGCTAGTGAGAGTGAAAGTGGTGAGAGTGGCAAATGGGCCTAAAGGAACAACAGGAGAAACTCGGAAAAGAGAAAGTGAAAGAAAATTTAGAGTGAGAAAAAGGAAGAGAGAAAGACGCGACCGAGAAAGACCAAATGATGTTCAGAGAAAGACGATAGATGCAATCAGCAGTGTCAGCTTCTCATAGACTGATAAGGGAGAAAATTAATGGCCACGCAGTATATGCTCAGAAAGGAATGACTAAAAATACCTACAACCATAGTGCCTCAAAAGGCACGTGTGCTCAGTATGCCTAATGAACAATTTGACAGATAAACCTGCTGTTTTTTCACCAGAGGTCACAAAAGGAGACGAGTTAAGCCCACTTTTTGCACAAAAACCATTAAAAAAGTTGGTGATCAAGTGGTAATTTTATGTTGTTTGATATTTGCTCTGTGGACTTAGCAAAAACACAATTGTGCTCTTTAAACTCACACACACACTCTTCACAAGTATGCATGCATTGTTGTCTTTTCCCACTTTCAATCCTTTCTCGTTCAGACGACAGCAGTTTTAAAATATTTACTTTTTAGGAAAATCTTCAGGACAATGGAGCAAAAACAAAGAAAAGCTGATGTTAAAAAGCGATTGAGTTGAAATTATTATATTTTTTTAACAATGCACACTAGTCGGTGCGGCAGTTAATCAGTGAATGATTATCAATCTATTTCATGACATGTTTGTCTAGTTGATCTGATAGATACAAATATTTTCTTATTGCCGGTTGTAAAACCAGTAATTGTCATTTTTTTCTTATTAATGTTTTTATTTAAATTAAAGTAAATCAAAGCAATTACTTTGCGACACCTAGTTTCCAATTCTCTGAATATTGCATTAAATTCGCCGTTTGCACTAATTGTTTTAATTACAGATAACAACTTAACTAAACCAGTCTAATAAAACTAAAATCATGATTAAGCTTAACGAACTACCTTTTACTTGTTTTCGTTAAAATCAGATGTGCATTTAGGTTATAATAATTCAATTTAGTCAAAGTTTAGAAGCCAAGTAATAAAAATTTTATAAAATCTGTTACATTTCTTAATGGTTTGTTGCTATGCGGCACAACAGTGGCTTTCAGCAACCTCGTTCATCATTGATCAATTGCAATTCATTGTGTTAGTTTTAAAGGAAGGAAAAGTAGTTTTATTTTCTCACTACTGCACTTTTGTCAGTCTACCACAATAAATCATCGTCACTTTCAGGCAGAATTAATTTTTTTCGTCAATGTACAAGCCGAGCTTTGCTCACATCTCGATCCATCATCATACTGAAGCAATATTCGGGTTTGCTTTTAATTGCCCCACTCAACAATTGTTCTTTCTACTCACTTACTCTACTCTATGAGCACTCACTGAATGGCCAGATTTGGCGTTTTCTTCTTGCCTATACCTGTTTGGACTTAAACGGAAAAGTCCTCTTTTTTCTCTATTAGTGAGCATGTGCCAACACCCGGCTTTAGTGCATTACCGAAAAAAGACGAGTAAAGATTACAGATTCTGACCGGCCAGCGAGTTTGTGACGGCAGCACCCACGAGTGATGAAGGAAGTGCTTTCATTACCTTAAAGATGTGCACATG
This sequence comes from Tyrophagus putrescentiae, assembly GCA_024499935.1. Classification (NCBI taxonomy): domain Eukaryota; kingdom Metazoa; phylum Arthropoda; class Arachnida; order Sarcoptiformes; family Acaridae; genus Tyrophagus; species Tyrophagus putrescentiae. Next base: position 6,065,325 of record JAMZRA010000001.1, on the reverse strand, counting down.
ACGCCCAATGATGCGCTTTCCCACTTTACGTGTAAGTGTCACTAGCTCATCAATTTTAGTGACAGTGCTGAAGACTGCTCCCTCACTGCAGTGGCATTGTCGTCTATTCAGACGGTGTAGCATTTTCATTGAAAAAGGCAGTACTGACTTGGAAAATAGAGCAACGAAGGAATAACTTGATGAAGACACTATAGCAAATGGAAAAGTCATGAAGGAGATAGAAGACAACAGAACTGTACTTTTTCCACTGCAATCACATACTTCCTTTAGATAACCGACAAGGAACTTTCTCTTTTGCAGTCGATTACTATAGCCATTAGCATTGAAGCGGCAGTCCAGTTTCCTTCTGTCTCTCTTCTAATGTCGTTTCCATTTTTTCTTCGTTTGCCCAAAACATGTATCACTCTATCAGCAGCATCAAAGTAGCATCACAGGTGGCAGTTCAGGGCAGTAAATGCAAATTCACTCTTTCTTGTCGTTTCTGAAAAACTGATGACTTTTAGAATGGTTTTAAATTAGTTTATTTTATTTAGTGCATATTTTGTGTGATGATAATAAATCGTAAACAGTGGTCTATTGCATCGTGACCTTTTCCTGTGCAATCAAATCTTTTGAAGCAGACATTAAAGCCAGTGGGGACTAGAAGAAAGAGAAGGCTCCAGTGCGGGCCGCCATTTTCTCTTCCCAACTTGAATGGCTTTTTCTCGTATATACATAATTTACATTTCACAGTGACACCATCTTTGTGGATTACTGGTCACATAAGCGATGGAACACGTTTTGTCATAAAAGTGTTGAACTTTGTTGTTGTTGTTGTTTTGTTGCCCTGTCAGTGGCGTCATATTTGCTCATTACCGTTTCGGTGTATTTATTTTCCTCTTCAGTGCTCTTCAGCACACAGTGCGATTTTTTGCATTTCTTGTCGGTAGATGTGATAGCTTTGCACCAAAGGCAATGTTTATCAGATTTTCCGTTTTGCGCGTTCTGAGCACTTGGGAGTTTAAACAAAGAACACTTATGTGTCAATGGCGCTCACTGTTGACTTTCAAAGTTCATCAGCCAAATGGATTTGGCCAACAGGTCTCTCTGTTTGTTTTGGCAGACTGTCTGCTTGCATGGAACTGGATTCACGCAAGTTGGTGGGCAGATTAAAAGGCAATTAGCGCCAATGCACTGTTTGTAGAATTGAAAAAAACTGTACAGTTTGATTGCCTGCACCATAATATGTGGCTAAAATGTACACTGGTAGTCAATGCAGTGACAGTTTAACACTAACTGATAACTGAGCGATGTACTTTTTAGTTTAAAAAATGTACTTGAAGCAAACTGCAGGGATCGTCCTCTATTAGAAGTCATGCACGTATGCGTCAATCACACTGAGAAAACAGAGCACTTGATCAGACAGAGAGATAAACTAACTAATTTGAAGACCACAAAGATCAGGCGTTAGATCCTTCAGCCTGATTCTGCAAACGGCAAATTTTTCAGCTGTTTTATTGTCTGTTTTTGTTTATAAAACGATTGCTGATTACATCGTTTTGCTTGCCATAAAACTAAAGCAATTAGATGCGCTGCCGGTAACTGAAAGTAAATTGACCAAATGACTAAAAGTTAAATGTTAAAAGGAAATGACACAAATTGATTGTTTTGTGTCAATTTATTGTTTTCCATGTTTGCCAAAACTTGGTAATTTTAAAAATGATCTGTAAAAATCAGCATTTTTATGAGCAGTATGGAAATTGTACAGTTGTGTGGTCAATGATGGAGCTCTGCCGGCATCTTTGTGTCCGTTTGTCATTATGCACACCGTTGTGAATGTCCGACTGACAATGTCATTTGAATGCTGTCGCTGCACGACGGCACAAACGTCGGACAACCGCTAACGTTATGAACAGTTTTGAAAGCGGGTTTAAACTTCCAAGGTTCATTGTTGGTGACTGCAGCAAAAAGAAGAAAGATGAGCACAGTGAGCATTCATTATTGTCAATGTTGCATAAGACACTTCTTTTTTTAAAATTGCAGCACTCTGTTGGCATCGGCAGACAGAGAATGTTCCCCGAGTTTGTGCCAGGTGACCATGCAGTGGTGTGCCACTAAAGTGCGTGAGCATTTAAATTGCGAAAGTGCCTCGTGTCCAATTTGTGTCCAGATAGAATGTATCTCAATGCTGGGCAGATCTCGCAACACTCTTCCTCTCTCTCTCTCTCTTTTTACTTCGTTTCTTTTCCTCAGCACTGCCGTGTCCAATCAAGACATCCTACCCATTGACCGATTGATTGACAATTTGCCATTCGCTTACACGTGCTCTGAGAAAACTGCCGACACATCACAGTGTCTCAAGTGTCTTTCTTCACGCGAACACTTTGCTTACTGATGCCACTGCACTTTTGATTCAGTTTTGCAAATCTTCTGACTAGTCGCTGCTGTTGTTGTGTGGTGTCTACTGGGCAATCACTGACATTGTCTTAAATCCTCCAAGTACATCTTAATGTTTGTCTTTTTTTGCGCGAAAAAAATTTGGACTTTAAAAGCAAAAGATAAACACTAGCAGCACAAGCAGCACCTTTTGCAGCGATTGCCGAAGACAGCAAATAAGTTGTATGACAGGCAACTGAGCATCAGTGAAGTCCAGCAAAATTGCAACTCTTTGACACACTAAAATAGCAAGCCTACTTGAAGAGTGCAGGTGAGTGTGATGAAGCTGCCATTGGTGATCCATGGGCTGTCAGAGTGGACACTGTCAGGCATTAATTGCACAAGGCGCATTGGACGCATTTCACTCATTTCATTCACAGCAGAGGCCGGCTAAGCTTCCCAAGGCGTGCATCACTCTACCATTTTCTTCGTGTTTCTTCACAGTTGAGCCAATTTGGATCAATTTGTCGCATCCAGTGACAGTAGTCCTATTAATAGAGCAGGTAAAAGGCTGACTGCAAAAAGGCTGGTTTTGGCTGCTACTAGTGTTACTTTGGTTGCCGTTAACTCTAGCTTGCAAAGTAATTTGATGGCCATCAAACTGTGATGCAATTTGAGAGGCTATTACTGCGATAATGTAGTATTCACAACAAAAACGGTTATTACCTCATCGGTGGCGGCACAATACCGCTTCTGGCACTATTTACACTCGAGTCTAATAAATCACCACAATAATCGATCACCCTTGAGATGAGCGATAATGCCTTTTTTAAAGAAACAACAAAGATCACCAACTGCGCAGTATGTTTCCTCAGGAAACAGCTACTTTTAAAGTTGTTCAACTATTCAAGCAGTCTCCGTTGTTGAATTGAATTGTTGGATAATCTTAATGAGAGTGACACTGCCAGCTAATGCACTCATCATCTGTCAGTGAAAAAAAAATTTATTGTTGTCTATTGTATATAACTATGTTTTTATTCCCGGAATTAGCAGCACCTTCTCATGACTCGTGAGCAACTAAAAACAAGAGAATTTTAATTACAAAACAATGAGTTTATTTTCCTGTTCAAGTTTTTTTAGTTTTGTTTGCAGATTAACGTTGGCAGTAGAAGAGAACGTGTGCAACTTGTTTATTTCTAGTGCCAGTCAGCTTGCATCAACTAATCTCACACAATGAAAAAGCACTCACTTAGCACTGATCTGAATTACGAGCTCACTAGCAGCAAAAGGAATAGGAGATATAGTGTGCACCTTTTTGATCCAACCACAACCGCTTATCAGCTGATTATCTCCATGTTCCCGTTTGTGCGATCAGGACAACTAGTGCCGTTGTCAGTGATGGTCGTCGACCGGAGAAAGCGGACCGCTAGCCTGTTGTGAAGATAAGGATGAAGACAAACCGGATTTGATGCAGAAAACAGCCGTCAATATACACCTCCTCTCTTTTCTCTTTCTATTTTTCTCCTTTGGCATCAGCAACAGCAAACGCAGCTCTTTTCCATTTCGGTAAATGCTACCAGTTGGGCAGGCGATTAATCTCAATCACCGGTGTCTGTCTGCTGGAGACTGTTTCAGTGAGTGTCTCACTTTTCACGACGCTTTCCATTAATAAGCTCAATAGCATGGCATAACATAAATAGGTGTATTATTAGATCAAGGATGCCACCAGCACAGTCGGCAGTGGATGCCCGGGCGTGTTCGGGCAGTGAGTGGCACAGGTGGAGATGCTGAAAAGGTGCTGCCTGTCTGCCTGGTCCAACCAATCCACTTCGTTGGCGTTGGCGGATAAACTCTCTGGCCAATTGGCTATGTCAATAAGCGAAGGGAAACAACTGAAGCTGGGGAGTTGTCCACACTTAGTGTCGGCGTCTCCTTGTCCTGTCGCTCCCTTCCAGCATAGGACAACACATGCACAGCCGCCTCGTTGTAATCTGTGTGCTTTAGTGCTCCGATATAATAGTGCTCTTCCATCGCATCACCGTAGATGCTAATGATCAGCAACGGGGAAAAAGTACAAAACGCTGAGAAACGATTATAGCGGGAATGCATTTTTGATGGGGCAAACAAAACGAGGGAACATCGTCAACGAAGAAAGAGTAAGGAAAGACAAGAAACAGTAAACTGCAGTGGCACACCCTTTCACTACTGAAAAGTAACTCACTCATTGACCACAGTGAGCCATGCAGTTACTCAAATGAACTGACAGTACAGTTGTACTGCTAACAACATTCAAAACTGATTTTTGATCTATCTGCTCTTCCAGACACTGTGCTCATGCTGCAGTGGCTGCCTCCAACGAATTGGCCACCGGTGGCACGCAGGTCCCTTCGCCCAGGTCCAGCATCGTCTTCATCAGACTGTCAATTGAGTTTTTGAGAAAGAGCAAGTTTTGCTTGGTCAACAGTTTGGTGTTGTCGGCACTGGAGTGGTACCGAGTGGCGACCCTTCGTCGCCACGGGCCGAGATCAGTGAGGAGAATGGCTGCAATGGACTGGTCCTTGAGAGCATGTGGGTACCAGAAGGAGCTGTGATCTGAGCGCAGAAAGGTCTTGTAGGCATTCAGTTTGTAGTTGCGCAACTCCCTGGTCAGCTGTCGCCCAGTGGGAGGCAGTGGAACGTCCATCTGCAGCAGTTTGTAGTTGGGCTGATTCAGCCAGTTACGCTTTAGTGCTTTGTACAGTGCAGTGTCAATGCTCGATCGACGAGCCCAGACGGCAGCAAAGTCGGCTCGGTTGCCATTTTGACGGACGGCCTCGCGCCAGCTGGGAACGAGTGGCTAAAGTGCAAGAAAAAAAAGAAATGGCATCAGCAGGTGAAAATACGTGATATTGTTTCTCACCCCCAGGTCATTAATGCTTTGCGAGTCAATGCTAGTGTCGTACTCGAGCAGCATGTCCATCACTATAGCGCCTTTCACTGACGCACGACGCTGATCAATCTCTACTGGGTACAGGTAGTCACGAACAAAGTGCTTGCTCCCGTGAAGACCCTGCAATTGGAAAATAAAACGGATCAGAAAAGTTGGCAGACAAAAAGGGAGGGCATTTACTTACATCCTCTTCCATGTCAAAAAGCACAAAGATGATTGTCGTATTGAGCGAGCACTTGTACTTTTGAAGAAGGCGGGCCAACTCGAGAACGGCAGTACTGCCACTGGCATTATCTTCGATGCCGATTGAATTAGGCACCGTATCGTAGTGTGCTCCGATTACAAGAATGCTCTCTTTGTCGCTGCTGTTTCGGTTATTGCCCGGCCAAATGCCAATCAAATTGTGACCCTTTGTTGGCTGTCGCTGCCTAATCTTTGTCACATTAAATGACTGAATTCCCGTTGAGAGGCCAAGTTCGAGAAACTTTCGTCGGAGATTTCGTTTTAGTGTGAGAAAGGACAAACGACTTGACTCTTGAGCTGAACTTCGAACCGTAGTAAAAAACTCATTGAAAAAATTGCGAATTGATGCTAAGGAGCTTTTAGGAACATAAGAGTGAACAGTTGGCTTGCTTTTTGATGCGTGCTTCTGACTGGAGTCATCAACTTTAGTTTCATTTCTTTGATTTTTCCACTTGGGAAGTAAGCGATTTTTAAAACCTTTAAAACAAAATCAATCACTTTAGTTGATGTTTTTTAATTTTAAGGAAACTCACCTTCAGTGGAAGATTTTCTCTCAGTACTTTCCGCGCTATCAAGATCGCCACTATCTACTCGAGAAAAAGGAGGAAAGTGTACTGCATTAGTACTAGGCCAGTGTCGTTTTGAGGGAATCAACTCTGCAGTGTCGATGCCATCTTCTTCATCTAAAAAATCTTCTACTCGAATTTGTGTAAATGGTCTGCTAGATCGTCCAAAAGAGTGGGGCCGTGTCATTTTTGCATTCTTTTGCTGACGGTCTTCAAGCACTCTGTCCTGCCACCAGCCATCTACACTCCATGCTTCTCCAGTTGTTTCCCCTTCCGGGAAGTGTTGATGATGATGGTGGTGGGGGGCAATGTGACTGAAAGATGGCCTTAGATTAGCATCCACTGAGAGTGCAGATGTGGTGCACAGGTGCAAAGCACTAAAACTTATGCAAAGCAAAAAGACGGAAGAGGAGGAAAACAAATGGAAAGTTTGTGGTGAGTCAGTGAAGAAGTTTGCAATGGAAAACCAGTGATGGACATCTCGTGTCGAGTAGTGGAGGGCATTTTGAGTGAGCATTATTTGATTTGCGACAGTTTATGAAACACTAGTACTGAAAGTAAAGAACACAAATCTATTGGCTTGCAGGTGTGTAATGTTGGTTTTAGGAAAACTGGCAATGGGTTTCTATGATAAATTTTTAGATATTTAATCAGTTGAAAAACAATTCATAAAATGACTATTTTTTCGTTGTTCAATCAACAAGTCTTAGTAGTTGTTTGTTGGTTTATGAGCAAGTAAAGGGCCATTTTAGTGTCCGTGTTTTCAAGTTTCTGTATTTCAAGCTTTGTTCTGCTGGGCAATCGGCACTTTTCTTATGATAGTGGCCAGTAGTGAACACAGAAATGTTCCCCTTTTTTAAATCACTACAATCGTTTTCTTGGTAGTCGTTGCTGCCTGGCAATGCTGAAAAGGGATGATGATGATGATAATGATGATGATGATGATTACCACTTGCTACATTTGAACCGGTCTGCAGGCAGAATTGCAAGTAAAGTAAGAGCGACATTGGCGTTCAATACACTTAGGAAACTGAGCTCACCGACGGTTGAGGAATGCAGAACATGCACAGCGCCGTCGAACAGTTGAACAGTCGAACAGTCAACATTACCTACCCACTATCACTGACTATCACTGACGCCGACGCGTTGCTGCTGTTGCTGGTAGACCGAACGGTAGGACGTCGGTCGGACAAGAGCAGTAGCAGCATCCACCGAAGGGGAAGAAGAAGCCAAAGACCGCAGTCAGTGTGCAGATTGCTTGGCAATCCTTGTCCGATGGAAGGCTGCAATCCCCCGCTGAATGTGCAAAGCAGTAGCAGCAGCAGTTACAACGTGTTCCTTTCTGTCTGCACTGGCAATAGTTTTCAAATCATGTAGACTGTGCCGCCTGTGTTCAACGGTTTCTAACCGGTATACGGGTAGAGGGAGTATCAGTACCGTGATGGCATTATCAGCAAACGAGTGCGAACATTTTCGGCCTAGGTAAACACACATATCAAAGTGAGAGAAAGGAGAAGGAGGAGGAAATGTAAACAAAGCAAGTCAAGCTACCTGGAGAAGCAGCTAAGAACAAAGGCGGCAGGAATATTAATTAGCAGCATTTGACGAGAGCCAAAGACAGATCAACGAGGGAGAGCAGTAAACTGCTGTTGTTGCTGTGCAGCTTAGTTTCTGTTTGAGCACAGTCTGCGTGGTGTGGCGGCCATAAAGTGCGCCGTCAAGTGTGTTCTCGAGTGGACGAAACATAAGCAGACACTTGTTCCACACCGAGCTTCACGGTGTGCCTTTCGCAAAGAAACTAGTGCTCCACAGTGTGCCAGTCTGTCTGGCGTCATGGCTTTGCCCCATTGACGCCAGCCGCCACCATCGAAAGCAGCTTTCCCCCATGGTGCGACAGACACACCACCACCACCACCTCCACCACCACCGAGATCATTTTGTCGTACAGAGGTGCTTACCTCTGTGTTCTCAGTCTCCCGACGACCGTTGATTGCTAAAGCATTTTCCTCTGATGGCTGTATTTGGTCTTCTTCAGCCATGAAAAGTTTCTTCGTGCGTTGATTGTGTCCTTTGTCTTCTACTTTAGGCAATCTTGACTCACTCACAGTGAACTGTCGTTTGTTTGCCTGTTGTTCATTTTTGCTCAAGTTTGTTCAGTTAAGTTTGATCGGCTTACTAGAACAATGGCGGTAGAGGATTTTTGTTATAAAGCAACTTGTTCAAAATTTTCAATTAAATTGGTGCCATTTTCTTAGCGCTTTTCCAATGTAAAACCGCGTTCCACCTGTGCGAGTCTCACAGTGCGAAAGGTTGCTTCACTGCTAATTAGAAGAACGCGGAGTATTCTCACACAATGAAATGACTACAAACAAATTAGCGACAAAATAACAGTAGAAAGGTACATTTGCCACCTGAGGCAAAAACTGTTTTCTTTGGAAAGTTGAAGACAACAGCCGGTTATCGCTTTTGCATTTATAGCATTTATTACTGAAGCAAGAATGCGACCTTTTCTTTACTTGCAGCACTGTTCTTGCACGGGTCACCGAGCAGTAAATGCAAATTGTGCCCACCTAAGCAGTTTCACTCTTCGGTCATGTGCCGGCAGCCTCCTACAGGCTGGTCACTGTAGTCTCTCTCACTGCTCTACATTGCTCTTCTTCGGTTTAGTCTGCTCATCCGAACGATGGCCACTACGAGACTTTGGCACTTTGCCGAACGCCAATCGAGCACTGAGGCGTGCTAATGTGCAAGTGCTTTGTGGAAAAAGAATTGCTGGTTTGCAGCATTATGGACTCGACACCTTCTCTCAGCTGTGAATGAGTTCCACCGTCCAATGGTTAGGTTTGCTCGATTAAGTGAAACGCTGACTTTTTCATTATGACTTTCACTGTTTACTTTCACTCTGTTAAATGTCAGTTGCTGGTGCTCACTTCCGATTCTGATCAGCTCATGTTGATTCATTCCAATGGCCTTCACTCTGCAGTTAACGCACTATGTAGGCTAACTTGAGTAAACAGAGAGCTTTTGTTTTTCCCAAACGCAATGCGGTAGCATCAGTTGCCTCAACTACTCAGTTTTATTAATCTCTAATGTGATCAATCAATGAGGGGTTTCTAAAAAGTAAAGTGCTATTGTTTCTATAAATAGACTTGATAGCTTTTAAAAAATGACTTAAAATTTTGCGGCAATAGGCTCAATTCCTCATGTTTGTTGATGTTTGTATTTAGTTGCCAATTATTTTTGCAACAAAATAAACAAATTGAAAAATTATGCAAAATACAGCCTAGTTGCATGTTTTTTCAGAAAAACAAAAATTGGCAATAGGACTCGAGTCATACTAAAGAATATGGAGGCAATTGACAAGGTGCAGCATCTTGTTGGCTCTGATTGACAGTAATCAAAGTTTCTCAATAAAGAGTTAAAGTAGAGTAAATGGCACAACGGTTATCAGCAATGATTCAATTAGGAAATGCAAAAAGCGACGACTAATGTTTGTCTTGTAAATAACTGGGCGGACAGCTCACACCCAAGTCAATCACGGTCATACCGTTTCTTTGTATTGTTCTTTAGACTACAAAAAACCAACAAAGTGTGCCATTTTCTAAAGTTATTATCATCAGGTTTACTCTAGAAGTAGCGTTTTATTTGACAAGTGACCTTAGCTTAAAAGATGTTTATTTTAAACGATTGTTTAACTTGGTAATGATTTACTTAGCCAAAATATCTTAAGATGCTTAAACATGCCATTTATTTTGTTAAAATATTAATTTTTAAAAATTTTTTAGTTTCCATCTAAACATATTTGTTTTTCAATATTTTTTGAATAAAGCTAATTGTATTACACTCTGGCACACTTTTTTTGCATTAATTCCATTTAAATTCATTAAAGATTTTAGTTGATTGTTAAATTGGAAATCTTTTGTTTGACACATATGAAATAAGAAAAACAAAAAATTACAATGCAAAGTCATCAACAGACAATCGAATCAACTTAACTGAGCGGAGGGAAACTATCGTCGCCATGTCTGTGTAATTTCTTTTTAAACTAAATCGATTCAAAATTACACAGTTGCAGCTATTGTTTTGCGCTTCTTTTTGATGCAAGTGAACCATAAAAAACCTCAATCAGCGAGCTCACAGTAGCTGACCTTTAAACACTAAGTTTTTAGCAGTGACCGTTCACTATCGATTCACAGGACATTTGCAGAAACTTTGTTCCATGCTGATCGCACTAGTGTGCTGGCAAAAATGATCCTTCGACACTCGGTCAGTCACACACAGTTTAGGCTGAAGAGGAAGAGGGACAACGGCCACTAGTCTAGTGACTAGACGACTCAATTTAATTTGAATTTCGCTTCAAAAGTGGAAAGTCGCCCAGATAAACTCAGTTCAACTTAACTTTGAAAAGATTAAGCTTTCTACTTTATCTCTGTTTGCATTCAATGCACTTTGCTCTTCCCCCTGAAAGGCTAATGGCCTTCGTTGTATAGTGAAAGAAAGGAAACGAGGAATAAGACAAACTTGTAGTGAGTTTTCAAACCAGCTATTTTCTAAACTGGATGACCAGTGACTTGCCCGGGCAGTATTGTGCTACACCGGCTGCCCCCGAAGTGGCGCTAATCTGTACACCAGTTTTCTTAAACGTTTATCTTTTACCTGCGTTTAAATTTTTATTGCTTTTTTGCACTAGTACGAATCGCCTGTTTGATCATTTATTGATGTCCTTCATTGTCCAATCAACACTTGCACACGTTTGCTTAATTTAGATGACGCCAGAAAGGAAAATCCTAGCCATAGAATGGCTCTTTGCTTTGATGTTAGTCATCTCCTGCTCCCAGGGCAGTGAATCACTTAACAATGCAAGCAATGCTGCTAATTTGACTGTGGAAGAGGCCGAAGCAAAGCACTTTCTCTCTGAAATTACTCCCCGCTTGGAGACACTGAACTCAGCTCAGGTAGAGGCTACATGGAAGTTTAACACTGATATAAACACTGTAAATGAAGCTAAATTGGTAAGCGTAACTACCTATCAACTGTTTCCATTAAATACATCAACGGCAACTAAAAATAACGTTTCTATACTTTATTAAAGCTTCACCAAACAGCTGAATACAACAAAGAGCAAAAGGTCATTTGGAAGCAAATTCAAAGATTCAGCCATTACAAGCAGTACAAAGATTTACGTTTGAAAAGGCAGCTTGAAAAATTATCTGTACTTGGAACTGCTGCCTTAGATCCAAAAGACTCTGAAAAGGTTAGATAAACAGCTAAAATGAAATACATTTAGTAATGTGCAATTAATTTTTGTGTTTAAAGTTTGTCAACGTCTCAACAGAAATGGAGAAAATTTACAGCAGCGCGACTGTGTGCCTTCATTTGAACGGTACCCAAAAGTGCAACCTTGAGCTTGATCCTGATCTAAACAATCTCATGGCTAAATCACGAGATTTTGACTTACTGCGTAATGTGTGGATTCAGTGGCGAAACAGTTCGGGTCGTCCTATCCGCTCACTTTACAAGAAGTACATTGAGCTTGGAAATAAGGCGGCGGTGAAGAACGGATTCAAAACACTTGACGATCTATGGCTTTTTCCATGGGAAACATCCGACTTTAAGCAGCAAGTTGAACACCTGTGGCAAGAGATCAAGCCTTACTACGTCAAGTTTCACGCTTTTATACGCATGAAGTTGCGTAAGTACTACGGTGCTTCACGAATGCCCACTGATGGCACTATTCCTGCACATATTCTCGGAAACATGTGGGCTCAGTCTTGGGGCAACATCTTTGAGTTAGTGGCTCCCTTTCCGACCAAAAAATCACTTGACGTCAGTGATACAATGGTTGCACAAAACTACACTCCACAAAGAATGTTTCAGTTGTCGGACAAATTTTTCACCGATCTAGGATTGATTCCAATGCCAGGCGAGTTTTGGCGAGAGTCAATGATAAGTAAGCCCACTAATCGGAAAGTAGTCTGCCATGCTTCTGCCTGGGATTTTTACAACCGCAAAGACTTTCGCATTAAAATGTGCACCAACGTAAACATGGAGGACTTGATTACGGTTCACCATGAAATGGGACACATTCAGTATTACCTGCAGTACAAAGATCAGCCAATCACTTTTCGAGAGGGAGCCAACCCAGGCTTTCACGAGGCGGTAGGTGATCTGCTGGCGCTTTCCGTATCCACACCTCGCCATTTGGCCAAGATAAATTTACTGCATGACTACGTGGAAGATAAGGAGATTACGCTCAATTACCAGATGCAAATGGCACTTCAGAAGCTGGCCTTTCTTCCCTTCGGCTACCTGATGGACCTCTGGCGATGGGACCTCTTTTCGGGAAAAACTTCCAAAGAGACCATGAACCGTTCCTGGTGGCAGTATCGCCTCAGCTTGCAGGGCATCTCACCGCCAGTGCGCCGAAATGAAACTGACTTTGACAGTGGATCCAAGTTCCACATACCGGCCAGTGTGGAGTACATTCGGTAATATCACAACGAGTGAAAGGCGTGCCCAATCATCCGAGTACTAACCACTAAACTGTACTCCTCGCAGGTACTTTGTCTCCTTTGTCATTCAGTTTCAGTTTCACAAGTCCCTCTGCGACATTGCGCATCCTGGAGTGCCACTGTACCAGTGTGACATTGACGGCAACCGAGCTGCTGGTGCACGGCTTTCTCAAATGCTCGCTTTGGGCTCATCTAAACCGTGGACAGAGGCGATGAAGTTGATGACCGGCAGTGAGAAGATGAGTGCACAACCACTGATTCAGTACTTTGAGCCGCTTTTCAAGTACATCGACGAGCAAATTAAAAATGAAACCATCGGTTGGTCGGTTAATGGTGAGTATTTTTTCAGATATTAGATAAACATTGAATTTACTTTTTTGTCTTATCTAGTCGACCACTATACATATCCTCCTTCATCTACAAACAATTAAATTCTGATTGTAAATTACTTTTTAAATTAAAAAGAGACGTTTCTTTCTCTGTTTGCAAGCACGTTTGGGTTCTATCAGATTATCCTCTTTTTATACCGTTTTATCATTATTGTTGATAGCGAAAGATAGTTTTGAAGAAAAGTATTTATTATTTTGGTGTCGCTTGAAAGCAGCACAGGTTCAAAAATTATTTGTTACTGAAAAAAAATTATCGGTAAAATGAGGGTGCAGCCATCTATATTTCAAAAATTTTACATGAGCATTTATTACTCACTTTGGCAATGCTTTCTTCGCTCCTCCCCTGAACGGAGCAGAAGAACAATCGAGGAATCTTGTTTCCATGTACATGCCTGATCTGGCCTCAAGAGTCATTTCGAGTCCACACTAAATCCAACCGACGAGGATCCTACTGACAGGTGATTAGGATCCCTTCAATTATTGTCACTCTCATCCACAGGTAAGGAAAAGTGTTGCACTGTTATTACTGCTTCTAAATTGAGTCCTCCAGTGTCTGAATTTCTATTGTCATTGTCAACTCGACGACCATTTATTTTAGTTTTCGAAATTAGCAACTTTGTTAGTTGGTTACAAGGAACAAAGGCCTGCTCTTTGAAGACTGGTCTCACCTTTCCTGACCAAGGGCAGACAATGGACGGTGACATGAACTACTACCAGACATCTTACCATCAGGGAGGTGGCCCATCTGCAGCCATGAAGCATCCACCCGCAGCTCCTACTGATGCGTATCCCCGAGCCCGGACAATTCCAGGTGGCCCTATACCTTCAGGTGCTCCCCTTTCCCATCACCAGTCCTACTCAAGTGACACCATGAGTTATGGCTCCCGAGCACCGGCTACTGGACCGCAGCCCCTTCGCAAAACAATGGACAGTGTTGGCACGAGCGTACCAAGTGGGTTGCCTCCTTCTATGCTCCGTGATTATTCGTACGAACGTAACAATCCCTATGATGGTACAAGAGTTTATCTTCTTTTTGGCCTATTCTAAATGCTCTACTTTTGTTTACAGACAAGAAGATGCACACTGCTTCTCGACTAATGCCAACCGAGTCGGCTGTGAGTCAGCAGCAGCACTCGTCAATTACCGGGTATCCCAATCGGGCAGCGTACCTTCATGAGGAGGCCGCTAGCCATCACCCAAAGTATGAAATGCATGGTAGCGGAAGTACAGTGGGTCGGGTACATGGTGGCTACCCGAACGAAGACATCTCAGTAAGTAAAATGTCTTCCTATTCTGCTGGTGGTGCCCCAGGGATGCTACATTCAAGTCGAGATCTTGCTTCTATTAACGCCTATGACCGGGACTATGCCCGTGAACACGAGCCACAAACCCGTAGCACTGTGCCGGCTGTATCATCGCTTGAAAAGTACTTTTCTAGCGAGGAGATAAAACAGTTCTCCGACTATAACCGCCATCTTGCCATGAGCACACCAGTTCAGCAGAAAAAATTTTACGAGTCGCTCACCACGGCGGAATACAATCGTTTTCGGGACTTTGTGGACTTTGATCGAAATAACAAGCCATCTGCAAACTTCAAGGCAGCACTTCCACCGCCTATTCCATCTGCTGCACCACTTCCTGTTCCCACTCCTTATGATAACCACAGTACGGCTTACCCATCATCTTACTCGTTTGCCTCCTCATTCTACGAGGAAGATAAAATGAGCTCTGGCTCTGGTGGCCACCGTCCTCCAATTCATCATTTGAAATCTAAATATTCAAACTCTTCTGGTTCGCCACCACCACAACCTCCACCAATGCCGCCGTTCATGAAGGGAATGTCCTCTTATCAGGCATTTCCCGAGTCAAGCTATGAGCGGTCTCTTTCAACTCGAGACCTCTCCACTGGAATGTCAAGATATGCTGACATGTCAATGAGAATGGGTCGTGCGGATCTGCGGGAGACATTACCGCCAGAGCGCAGTTTAGGACATGAGCGATCAGCAAGACCAGGCTACCATCTAAGTCGCTCTCGTAGTCGAAGTATCACTCCGGAGAATCGTTCCCGAAGCTCTCGGTAAGCTCTGTTTGCAAGTCTCGAATACAGTGGTAACGTTTTTGGTTTCATAGCTACCATCGACATGGATCGCCATCTCGCCGGGAGGAGTACCCGAAGCACAGTAAAGGATATCTACTGCGAGAGTCCCGAACGGACTCTCATTCTCACTCGCGCTCTCGTCGTAGTCACAGCCGAAGTCCAGGCGCTCGTGATCGCAAACGTTCTCGGAAAAGCTTGAGCAAGGAAGGAAAAGAAAGTGTCGATGGTCGCGAACACAAACAAAGCTCTGCAGTTCAGAACTCTACCCGAAAACTGGCTCCTAAAGAGGTGAGATAAATTGCTTTTTCAGTCATCTTACTAACACGAAATTTTATTCATTTCAGGAACACTACTATTTACTGGATTCTTTGACAAAAGTTAGAAAGATTCACAAGGTCAAATTGGAAGAACTTGAAGAGATCAAGAAAAAGGATGATGGCAAATGTGATTCGTACATTTACAAGAAGGTTGCATCCTCTGTTAAAGACATTGAGGAGAGAATTGCTACTGTGGAACGACAACTTGAAGCGAACCGAATAGTTTTGGGTGACAGTTTCCCCGAAGTTGAAAAGGCTTATGAGGAGAAAGAAAAGGAGAAAAAGACCAGCCTCAAAGCACTGAGGGGAATGGAAACAAAATCAAAGCCAGTCAGTGACACTAAAGTGACTAACGATGAGCCAACTGAAAAGAAGAAAAATGAATTGTCAAAGGATGCCTCTTCATCTTCCATTGTGTCATCGGCTTCAACCATCGAAGCAACTGCAGAAACTGTGGCTAAGCTGCCAAAAATTCCCAAACTTTCTGCGAAAAAGTCTGCTGATGTTGATGATTCTGATGACGAAACGAAAACGGCAAAGAAACCCACTGATGATGATGCTTCAAATGAATCGGCAACTGCAAAAAAATCTTCAAACAAAGAGGAAATCAAGAACGGCTCTGTAAAGTCGTCAAATGTTGAACCTTCAAGTTCAAACAAGTCTGAATCGAAGGAGCCCTCTAAGCCAACTTCTGCCCGTTATAGTGGTCCGATCACCGAAGACGAGATTGAGCAGATTTTGCCGTTTTATCAGTATTGTTCACTGTGCAAGAACTTTTTTGAATCCACTGATGAGTTTATCACTCATCTCCACCGTGAGGCTCACCTTAATGGACTCCGCACCTCTGACTTTCTCATTATCAAGCGTGCTGAAGAGAAGTTGGACACTCAAATGTTGAGCGCTGAACAGGCGTCTGTTGCCGCTGTGAACGGCTCGGACAAAGCTCCGGTCGTTGCGACTAATGCACTTGAGACACTTGGTAATGAACATTTGTTTCCATTCTTGTTTGTCAAATTTAACCTCTATCTTTTATCATCTTTTGCATCGTATGCATTATGGAATCCACTACTGACACGTTTATTATTTCAGGGAGCGAGTTTCTTTACCCGTGCAAAGCATTTTATTGCGATTTGTGCGCCAAGTTTCTCTACACTACTCAGCAAACGGAGTTGCACTTGTCTTCTGAGAAACACGTGACGCTTTACAAGGTAAGCTGACAACTTGCTCTTGATACTTGAACTAATTGTTATCATATTTTGCTACTAGAAATACTTGCAAAAGAACAAGGAATACGCTCCGAAAATGATCAACCAGCGAAAGAGTGCATTCAAGTACTCTTACCTGCTTCGAACACTGATTCGCATGAAGGACAAAGGCGAAGACATTGTCACTCGTGTCTCTCAAGAGATGGTTCGCCGTGCCAAGAAAGAACGTGAAAAGAATGAGCGCGAAAAGGAAAAGGAGAAATCATCTGAATCAGGCAAGGGACAAATAACTGATAAAAATGAACTTAAATCTAAAGTTGAATTGATAAATTCTTGTGTAGTTGATAAAGAGTCGTCAGTTGCGGAATCATCGAATGCTGAAACTGATACTAAAAAGCTGAGTGTTAAGAAAGAAAACGATGACGACGAAGATACTGTGCAGACTGCCAGCAAAGATGTGGCCGAAAAAACTGAAAACTCTGTGGATCTGACTAAAGTGAAAAAAGAAGAAGTAGAAGTATCAGTCAAACCGGAGGAAAATGAAAACGGAAGCTCTTCTGGCCAAAACGAAGAAGAAAATGAGGACAATGATGAAAACGGTGAAAATGAAGAGGATGAGGAGGAGTCTCCAGAAACTGTGGGCGAAGGGGATAATGATGAGAATGGCAATGCTGACGACTTGGAGAATGTCAACTTGGAAGAAGAAGATTATGAAGAGATAATGGATCTTAATGAGACAAATGAGGGCATCTTCGAGATGAACATTGAGGATATGAATATCTTTGGAGATGAAGTTGACAAGTTCTTGAGCGAACAGCAGGCTGCCAATGGTAACATTGCTCAGCAAGTCAACGATATCATAATGCAAGAAGAGGAAGAGGACACGGAGGAAGAGGAGGAGAACGTTGCCGGGCAAAACGAAGAAGAAGACGGTAGTTTTGATGTAATCGACGAAGCCTGAACAATTTTATTCACAAAAGTAATCATCCCTAATATGGAATTCATTAGCATGCATGCACTTATATTCATCATATGCTTTACACTTGATCACCTTCTTTCTTTTGCCCTTGAGTACTATACATCAATGAGTAATTCTTCTTTTTTGTCCATTAAAAACCAACAGTTTAATTCACTCTAGCCTAGTTTTATTTTGCACGCCTCTGATAAATAAAATTCATTGTCCTTGAGAATATAAATGATGCGGTCAATTATGGTTTTGTTGCTGTACTGTGTTAGCTTTATCGTGATCAACGTGGGAATGCGCCTGCTTCAGCACCGAAATCATTATGCTCCAGAATGGGAAAGGAAGTGACAGGAGCGAGTTACAGAGTGAGCCTTCTGTGTTTGTCGACTAACTGGCAACCTGACGTTGATGACTGGCGCAGTTCTGCATCACTGAACTGCATCGCTATCTGCACGCTTGTCCCTTCACCACCATCTCGCTTGATCCACTGAACACTCTATCCATTTGCACCATTTCTCAGCAGCACGCACTCTCTGCGAACACTCACCGTGAATTGAACATTAGCAGCCTGTCAATGAGCAGGGGCCAATCTCAACTTGAGGTGAGATTTAAATGCTTTCACTCTGCCAGGTCGTCAATGAGCTGTGTGTGTGTGTCAGAGAAGCTGCTCCACTCGCTCACTCACTCATTGACTCACTCGCTGGGCACGCCTCCACTTTCCGGGCCCAGAGGGCACACTAGTGGTGATGAGTGGTAACAGATCACTGTTAAATTGATTGCCGTGGACTACTGCTGTGCCAAGAACGGATGCCAAGCCTGTCTGAGCGTCAAAGTTTCATCGTGGTCTGTCAACAGTAATTTGTTTGTGCGTTGATCAGTGCACGTCAGTGTCATCTCCCAAGTGTTCATTGTGATAATCAGTTTGCTGTTTTATTTATCATCAATGCACGTGTTAAAAAGTGCATTTTAAAACAGTTTAGTCACTGACACGGAAAATGGTTTAGTAGAGAATTGTACTTTATACATAATGCAGTTGGGGTTTTTGGAAAGGTAAAGAAAGGATAATGCAATGGTAGACTAGATGAAGGGGTTTGTGTGTTTCAAAATTAGGTGTGCATTTGCTGGGGAGCATACTGCAGTTGCTGCTGGCCATCTGCATTCGGTCCATCGGAGGTAGTCGGTCCTCTTGGGTCTTCAGGCGTCCACACTTTGGCAATTAAAATATTGCCGTGCTGCACCACACCAGGTCGCTTGTTCTCATCGCTCTCCCAGGAAAGTGAATGTGGTCCTAGTTGGTCACCACCCGGTCCTGGTTGGAGTAAAGATCATCATTGATTAATTGTCAGCTCCTTATGGGTTTACTAATTTTGGCTTACCAGGCTGTTGTGATTTAACGACAATTTTCTTTGCAGGCGGAGGAATGGGACAATATCGTCCGGGAAATGCGCCGCCATTTAGCTGCAGCGAAGTGCCGCCAGTGCGTACCAGTTCTCCAAGAAAATTGATGTAGCCAATGGCCAGGCGAAGTGTGTCCACTTTGGATAGGCGCTTTTCATACGGTAGAGTGGGAATGTGCTGGCGAAGTCCCTGGTGGAAAATTTAGAGTTTGTGTTAGAAGAGAAAGAGAGAGCTGTTCTCTGGGCAGCCTTCCTCAAAGGAAACATACTTCGAATGCGTCATTTATCGATTGCATTCGTTTTCTTTCGCGCATATTTGCGGCGTGCCTCTGGTGAACTTGATGATGGTGGTCGTGTCTGCGTTTGCTTTTACCCGATTTAGAAGACAATTTGCGACCACTGGCCGATAATTCACTGCGCTGCCAGTGGCCAGCGGACGAGTGCGCTGACTCTGAACCACTGTTGTTCTGCGATGAATGAAAGCAATCCTCAAAGTTTCGGTCAGCTTTCTTCAGGTCAACCATTGACAGTGAAACGGTGCTGAGGAAGGACACCGAGGAAGAAGAGGAGTTGGGCGAATAAGAGTCAGAAGAGTAGTCGGAAGAGGAGGGCGAACTGGGAAAGTCAGTGCCTTCAAAGTCATGCGTGTCCATGATCAGGTGGAGAGAGGCCATCGAGACGACCTGGCAGCAGTTCTCTTTGGATGATGCTCGGATCAGAGTGGACTACTGCTGCCCCTAGAAAATCACTCACTCATTTGTGCAGTCACCGGTGCAGTAGCAATGTGTAGTAGCTGTGCTGCATCATATCATCTCAAGATGTCTGCTGTAAGGATGTCTGCCGTACAGCTGGTGATATCGGTGGATGGGTGTCAGCTACTGGAGTTGAGGAAGCACTTGACTCGGTTGAACTGTCTCCTCGCAGATAACAGAGGAGAGATACTTGAGAAGGAGAACGAAGACAATGGAATTGGAGGAGTCAATGGCAATGCTGCTGGCAAGTGGCACTTTGTGGCGCCCACCAGGCAGAAGGTGAATGAAGGCCACTCGGCTAGTATGCAGGGGCTGCAAGACTGTCTGGTCAGCAGCAGCAGCAGCACTGTACACACCGCACTGAATGTAAGATAGGACTGACAGCAAAAGGGAGAAAAAGAGAGAGAGAGAGCAGATGAAATAGAGGGCCAAGGCGTCAGACGGTCCAGTTCCCGTGTGAAAATGCGCACCGGTTGGCGCTTCAGAATGTTCGAGGTGGAATGGCGGAATTGCACCAGTGAGGGGATAAAAGGCAAGCACATTCAGCAGCACCCCAGCTTTCGATGGCTGACAAAGTGCAGCAGCTCAACGCAGAGGATACACTTTTATCGCACCTAAGCGAGAGCCAGTAAGTGCCACTACTTGAGCACCAGCATCTACCCTCCTTTTATATATGCCTCCTGATATTCGAAATTGTTCGCTTGCAAGGTCTGCGTCTCTTTCTCTTCGAGAGGTTTGTTTTGGTTCCGAACACCACCACCACGGCCAGCAGATAGACAGCCAAAGGGAAACCAGAGCAGCATTCGAAGGGCTGTTCTTCGGCGGGAGGTAGAGCATCGCCAGGGAGAGGACTGTCGCTGCTGCTGCTGCTGCTGCAGGCCTCTGTCTCTAAACCGCAGCTGTACCGACTCCCAACGAGTTCGAGAGCGCGCGCGGCCATTCACCGAGAGAGCTAATCAAGCGTTTCGAGCTTTGCCTCCTCCTCCTCCTCAGCAAGTTCCCTCTAGGACCAGCAACAGCAGCAATGTTGGTCCTTCTCTCTTTCTCTCCTTCCTGTGCTCTTTCCAATTAAGCCGAGCATTGAGGAGTGAGTGAGTGAGAGAAACACTCACCGTCGCTGTGGACACCTTCGGGGCAGCGAGTTCCACTTTGGCACTACTGTTCGCCAGCGGCAACAGCACTAGGTGGCCCTGCGTAGGCAACCTTTCAACGGTTCCGTTGTGTTGTCTTCTTTACCGCTGTGCTGTGCTCTTGCTGCCTCTCTGCGCTGCTCAATTAAAGTCAAATCAAAGACCCATTCAGTGACTAAACAAACGTACCACAGGCTCCGGCCAATTATCATCTCCCGGCAATGGGGCACACACACATCTGCGCTAGTTTTCAAGTGCCTCTGCCAGGGAGGACAATACGAGAACACTTAATCTCCTCTCGCTTTACAATACATTAAATCAATCGCTCAGCAAGTGAAGCAAACATGAGCTGCACAGCCGATTTGCGACGTAATTGCTTCCGAAATGAAACGAGTGTTTGTCTTTGAATCGCCCCTAGAATCCAAAGCTGCCAAGAGAGCAAACAAAATCCGTCTCGAATCCCGTTTCAATCAGCCTGTGGAAAGCACTAATTGAAAGCGAAAGAGAGCCCCCCGTATCCAATAGAGTCTAGTCATAGTGCACATTCAACAGTAACAGATGCTTACGTTCAGAAGCACAATGCAGGGCTTTGATTGACTTGTTCTCGCTGGCCAGTCATAGAGTGCCTTGCTGGGCGGCCATTGTCCAACTTTCCGTGTCCAACATAGTCCGGTACACAGTCATTACGGCTACTAAGTAGGAGATTGTGTCTAGGAACAAAAACAAACGTAATAATATAAACCAAAAAAGGGTAATTAACAGTTTATAAATTAAAATAGTGTAAAGATACAATAAATGTATTTGGTTGATCTTAGATGTTCATGGTGTAATTTCGATATTTCTGAAAGTAAATAGCAATGTTAGAGAGTTATAAACTTTAATGAAAACAAACTCACCTTTAGAAGAATAACTTGGTCAGATTTACACTTGGTAGGCAATTCTTTAAGCGTTTCATTCAAAGAACTTAGATGTGATTCTTTTTGTTTCAAACTTTCGCTAATTTCTTTGTGGAGATTCTCCAAGTCGTCTTTAAATATTTTTCCAATCTCCTGATTTGCTTCATAAGTTGGATATATAAGAGTTTCTTGAGTTTGAGCATTCACAAGGTGCTTAATTTTAGTGGCAACATCAGATTGCTTGAAGAACTGTTCGAGAATTTCAGTAAGTTTGGCGTCAAATAAAACTGACAATTTGTCAATGCTTTCTTGCCGAATTTTCTCAAAAAGCTTCATCTTTTCACTTAACTCCTTATTTTCTGGTGTACTGGAGCCGTCGTTATTTATTTCAGCACCCGGCTTGTCGAGTGCCTCACGAAATTTTCCAAAACAAATGTCAAACTTGCGAGCCACATCAATGGTGATTGAACCGAGAACCAAGTTTTTCAATTCGTAAAAATCTGAAATCACTTGAAATATACTATCGGCCATGATGGATGAGAAGTAGATGATTATGTTGATTTTAAATAAAAGACAATCAGATCAGAAAATGAGCTTTTTGCGCGGCAAAAGACGTTACTGATTTTTTGTATACAAAAAAACGTTGAATTTTAGCTAGACAAGTGATAGAAATAACATCTTCCCGAAACTTTTTCCGCCCTGCCCATGTTATGAGCGAGAAAAAAGATATCTTTTCTAAGCGCGGAGAACTCTTTGCCTATCTTTTCAGAAGCGTCTGCAAAACAAGTCCAAATTTTTACGATACCAACTCCTGTCCTTGGTAAATTACCTGGTTACCCTGAACCACTGGTTACCAAGATGTACCGTCGCGAGCTGACCCGAATTTCGGTCAAGCTAGAGGACATCCAAGAGTTCCAAGAAAACTCTAACCTCGAGGAAAGCAATTCCACAACTTCAAACTCAAACGGAAGCAACAACAACAATGGCGGAAACTCAAATGGAACAACCTCGGTGAATGGAAGTAGCAGCAAGACCACGCAAACCAGACAATCGAGGATTGGCTTTTCCAGATAAATTATTTTATTGAATTTATAAATTGAACGCATTGATTAAAGTCTTGATTAAGGAGCTAATAACAGTGATCTGGTATCCATCAAATTAACTTGATTAAAAAGTAAATCTCAGCTACACCAACAACCATTGCGGCAGAGAAACCGGATATTATTCGACCGGTAGTGGGTGTGCTCGGAGAGGCGTAGCCGACCGCAAAATACACAAAAGCAAATGTGCAAATGATCACCATGAATGAGTTTAAAGTGGCAACCAACGTCCCTCTCAGGTTTTTGATGTCTTGAGAGATGCTAGATTTGCTTCCTTTACTTCCGCCAAGGAAAGCTCTGCTCACACTGCCGGTCATTGTGTCATAGTCCTTTCTGGCTGCTTGGTACTTTAGCTTCCGAATACGCTCATCGAGGACGGCATTCTTGCGCTTTTCGGGCTGAATCACTTTAAAGTTGTCTTCCATAAACTGAAAAAAGAACTGATTTCGAAATGTAGGCGTTGACTTTTTACTCCTTTTCTCCTCCTCTACATCAGGGTCTTTCTCCATGTATTGCAAAAGTTGATGTATTTTGACTAGGTCATTATAACTGAAGGCTTGTTTGTGCTCCTCTTCGTGAAACATGAGTGCCTCCAGTTGTTCCAAGAAGGTGACCATCTGCTCTTTTCCAAAAGCGCCACTGAGTAGCTCTGCATCTTTTTCTTGGTTTTCTTTATTCTCATTATTGGAGTTATTTTTTGACGGCTTAAATCGATTCTTTACTGAAGACGATTTTCGATAAGGATCATCATCATGTCCCGACTTTTCACCAAACAGTCCGTATCTTATTTTATTTTCACGTATTACTTGCTCAATTTGTTTGCGAATCTTGGAATTTGCTCGATACTGACAGTCTCGTGGGTCGATTTCTTTATTATCAAAGTACATATTGCACGACTGGTTACTTGGATAATGACTTATCGCTGAGGCAAGATCTGTTTAGCTGGAGATTTTTGAAGAGAAACACCTCCTGGTAAAAAAGTTGGATCAAGTTGGAAGCATCAGCAAAAAATAAATAAACACGAATGCTCATTTTACGATATCAGACAGATGGCGCTTCTGCCTGATTTTAAATTTTTTGAATTTCAATTTTTTTGTTAATCAGTGAAAATTCTACTGCGTTTTACTTCTAACACCAAAAACTCGTTGCACTAAGTTTGTCTTGGTTTGCATACTTGACAAGTTTATCACCAATTTCATCTTTCTTAGAACCAGTTTTTAGCATTTTAAACATTAGAAATTATCGTTTTTCCGTAAACATGTGTACACTTGGGAAGATGGGAGAAAGTAAAAGAAAATGTGCAAGTGCAGAGAGAGAGAGAGAGAGAGAGACTAAGTGACATTTTACTGTCAGACACATTTGCAACTCTTCTTTCTGCATAAAAATCCTCTTGCACTCTGTGAACTTTCGACTTTTTGCAGCTAAAAGTTCCTCTCTCTAAATGCACTACATTTTAATGTACTTTATGCACTTTAACTTGCAATTTGACAAACTTTAAAATGAGTTTAATTTGTTAATCAGCATGATTGAGTCAGTCTAAGCGAGGACGTTTGTTTTACTTCAAGTGGGCAATGTTGCATCACTGACCGCTTCAGAGACTAATAAGACCGTCTATTTTTAAGACATTCTTTTATTATTTTTTGATGACATCTTAAATATTTTCAAGTACCGGCATACTACATTTTTGAAGTATTTTTGTCATTTCTTAAGTGGTCTCATTCATGATTTTTTTTCTACAAGTAGCAAGCGTTCTCACAAACATGATTAGGGCTGACTGCTTTTCAGCATTTCCGTAGTGCACTGTGACTCAAAACTGGAAGTTTACTAGTCCCTTTCGTGTTGCGCATAAATGGCCAGCGTGCCCTCGTCATCCAGTTTGCTCATTCACGTACAGGAGATGAGCAGCACCGAGCTGATGGTGACTTGATATTGACCCTGTCTCCTGTCGCCCGGCCAGTGACGAGCTGCTCTAATCGCAAGTGATCGAATGCGCCTTCCCCATCAAGTCCTTCTTTCCATCAAGTCTTTCCATCAGTCCCTCATCACTGGTTAGAGCGCACTAGTGTCCCCCAAGTTCAAAGTGGCACTGTTGCGACGACACTAAGCACAGCTCTTATGCTGAACTTGTGCAAGTGCCCCTGCAGCATCGCTCGTGACAATCTGTGTCGTCTCTTCAGCGCCTGAACTGAGATCGTCCAATCGGCACATCTCACCTTTTTGCTGACTAATCGAGACTATCGGAGACACAGATGCCTCTTTAGTCTGGCCGAATCACACTCAGCCGACGGTGCACATCCACTTCGACTACCGCCCGCTGCACTTGTCCACTTTTCTGGTCTCTATTTATTTGTGTTCACTACCTACTTTCTGCATCGGTTTCATCCAAACACCAGCACTAGTGTGTGCCAGTTAACGACAGCGAGAAGGAAGGCTCTACTTCTCCTACTTGCCTGATTGGCGAGTGTACCCTTGCATTGTAAAATGAGCCGATGTGTGTCACTGTCGCATCTGACCTTCTATGTGTCAAATGCCAAGCAGGCAGCACTCAACTGGTGTCTTCAGTTTGGCTTCAAGCCTTTCAAGTTTCGTGGCCTGGAGACTGGTCACCGAGACAGGTGTTCACATGCGGTCAAACTGAACGACATTGTCCTGGTCTTTGTCTCTCCCTTCCACGATGAGGTCGCCAATGAGCGAGTCAACGGGCACATTCTTCGCCATGGCAACTCGGTTAATGATGTCGGTAAGTCTGTTCGTCTCACACTTGAGCGCACCACCACCCAAGTCTGATAACCAATGAATCTCCCTAATGAAGCCATCAACGTCAACTCTGTGACTGACTTTACGAAGCACATTCGCTCGCTGTCCATTCCCGTGAAGGAGTGGAGTGAGGAGGACCAGAACGGCACCGTACGATACGCCCGTGTGAATGCCTACGGCAGTACGACACATACTCTGGTGGAGCGCAATAACTACCCGGGCGACAAGTTTCTGCCCAACTGGGGCTGCAATCCACTTCGCGACAGTCTGTCTGGCTCCATCTGGTCACGACTGCCCCCGACGGGTCTGCAGAAGATCGACCACCTGGCACTGAACCAAATCAGCGGCACAATGAAGCAAATCGTCCAATGGTGCAGTACTCACCGCTGCCCTCACCTTTTTTTCCTTTCATCTAATTACTTTGCCGTCCTTTTGCAGGTACATGGAAACGCTAAAGTTCAAGCGCTTCTGGTCAAAGGACGACACTGTGGTCAACTCCGAGCACTCTGGTTTGCGGTCAATCTTCATGGTCAACGACGACAATGAGCGCATCAAGCTGACTATTAATGAGCCCATTGATGGCTCTTTCAAATCGCAGATTCAGGAGTTCATCGACTACCACCGTGGTCCAGGTGTGCAGCACATTGCCTTTGGCACGCAGGACATTTGTGAGTCCATTATTCAGCTCAAAGATCGAGGTAAGGGTTATCAATGGCTGAAGTGAGGCTGATTCTGACACCTCCTTTTAGGAGTTCAATTTCTGGAGACACCGTACACTTACTATCAAAAGCTGGAGCAGCGTCTGCAAGCGGATAAGGTGAACATCAGCAAGGACATTTCACTGCTTCACAAGCACAACATTCTCGTCGATTACGACCACACTGGCCATCTCTACCAGATATTCACTCGGCCCATACAGGACCGACCGACGGTCTTTCTCGAGCTGATTGAGCGTCACCACTTTGGCGGTTTCGGTGCTGGCAACATCAAAGCCCTTTTTGAGTCCATTGAAGAGGAGCAAAAACTACGCGGCAATGTTTGAGTTGCACCCGATGTGAAAAAAATGAGCATTCCAGTTTTTTAACAACGTTTTTAGTTTTACATTTATCACCACAAATAATAAATCTATCTACTTTTGTGTACAATTTAACTGTAACTATAAACAGATGACTAATGACTGAACCAGGCTTGGCTAACTTGCATCAATTGAAGCCACTCGAGGGTTCCGTTTAAGTTTAAGCAGTGTTTCTTCTCCTTTGCTTACAGTTGGCAAAAAGGCTCCTGCTACCACTCGGTAATCATCCAACATGAAGTTGTAGGTGGCTACGGCGTCACGAGTGGCCATAATTTCAGCATTCACTCCTGAAGCTTTGACTTCTTTTCGCATCCGCGTCATTGCTGCATGCGACCAGGCTCGAGGCTCACCAATGCCAATCACAAGGAGGTCCAGTTTTGGTTCAAGCAGCTTGAATAACGTCAACGAGTCTCTATTGATATCTTCAATCGTTTTCACTTTCCACTAAACAACAAATGATCATTAGAATTTAGAAGGAAAAATGCTTCATCACAAACAAACCTGAAAAATGACGTTAGGAAAGAGAATAATTGATCCGAATGCGAATGAATTGTTTGAAAGAAAAAATCCACGTCCATTGCAGGATTCAATAAGAATGTACTTTGACAGTTCCTTATCAAGCATTGTGATTGTGGTTTTGCCGTCGCCCTCGTAGTTGGCCAACTGCGGCATGCTCTGGTAAATGTTTCGCTTTGGAAAACGTTGAAGGGCATTATTGGCGCCTGGAAGGGTGGATTTTAAAGTGTGCGATACCAATCGAAACGACTGCTTCATCAATGCCATCTTTTAAATAAAAGAAATCAATCCAGATGTTTGGGAAAAGATGTTTTTGAAAACAAAAACATGCGTTGGAACAAAATAGCCAGACGCACTCTGTTTACATAGCAAAGCAACGGCATCCTATGCCGGGCGAAATGCCTATGACTTGAAACCTTTGAGTGAGAAGAAACAACCTGATAAACCAAAAAACAGATTTTCTGAATAAAAATGGTAAATTTTAATTCTATAGTGGTTAGAAATCAAGGTTGGCAGAAAAAGATGGAACCGATTTCCAAATGACAATCCCCCGAAAATGCGAGCATCTTTGAGTGGCTCCGTGCGGGGCAGCACTGTCGCCTGTTGAGATTCAATGTAAACAATTGAAGGCAGACGCTTGGGAGAGCTGCTGTGTTGCAGTCCATTCCGTTACAGAAGCACTGGCACACCTCGTTCCTGAAACAGGCTCTCTCAGCCGACACTGCTCCCACTGCGCTGGCAGCGCTCACTGCAGACCCTCGCACCTAGGCAGAAAACACACAAACACACTCCCCACACTCCTTCTGACATGTGTCGCCGGAAGACCATTGCAACAATCTTCCCGTACACAAAGCACAAATGATTTGAGCGGAGTGACACTAGATTCGCACCGGTGCCATCACAATTTAGATAGGGCATCGGACTTGCCTGAGCCTTTGGGCGTCTTCTGGCTTTTCAATGTCGCGTAAATTCATCGCCGCTCTATCGGGCACTTATAATGTCCACGCCAACGAACTGGCTCACGGCGGCAGCGCTGGAAATGTTCAGCAAGTCTCTGGAGCGTCGACCGGTGCTGGATCAAGCAGCATACTACCGGCAGCTTTTGCCAAGTTTGTCCGCCAGCAATCTGTGCAGCAATCACCGCCGCCGCAGGTGGAGACCATTAAATGCGTTGTCTACTTTCTCGACGATTCTCAGCACATCTTTGAAGTTGACGTAAGTGAAAAGGTACTCGCAAGACTTTAAACTTGATTAATTCCAATTTTTACTTGCAGCGTACTGCCAAAGGGGAAGAACTTCTGGACCTAGTATTTCGACACCTTGAACTGATTGAGCGAGAGTACTTTGCGCTTCAATTCACCGAAATGATACACCATCATTACGGCAGTACGTCTATGCTAAACAGTAGCGTGTCATCCTCGTCACAGTCATCCAACTCGAGTACTACGGTGTATAATGTAAATGATTCTACCACAAATTCAATTAATTACCTTCAACTAACTTGTATTTTTACTTTTCCAATAACAGCGCTGGCTAGATCCAAGTAAAAAGATCCGAAAGCAGATGCGTTTCACATCTTCACCCTATATTCTGCATTTTCGTGTCAAATTTTACGTTTCCGATGTCGGGCGTCTTTTTGAGGAATACACCAGATACCACTACTACTTACAATTACGAAAAGGTATATTCTATTTGTGCTGCTGTTTTCTAATGTCTGATTTGGTCCTTAGACATTCTCTCTGGAAGACTAAGTGGTGACGACTCAACTCTTGCTCTACTGGCGAGTTATGTGCTGCAGTGTAAGTTTGTAATTGTTTCAGTATTATCACATTTTGAAATTTTGTTACAGCTGAACTAGGTGATTATTCCGAGGAAGATTTTGCGTCTGGTTATGCTAGTCGGTTTCGATACATACCAAATCAGACTGAAAAATTCGAGGCAAAAGTCGAAAAACTCCATAGACGACACCAAGGACAAACTCCTGCGGACGTTGAGCTCAATTACTTGGATGAAGCTAAAAACCTCGATCTATACGGGGTAGACTTGCACCATGCCAAGGTTTGTTTTACTTTTGTATATTTTTGTTGGTAAATTTTTATTCGACTTTGTAGGATTGTGAAAATCACGATATTCAAATTGGCGTGTCTGGCAACGGACTGACTGTTTTCAAGCAATCGATTCGAGTCAATACCTTCTCTTGGGCAAAGATTGTAAAAATCTCTTTTAAAAGAAGATTTTTCTTTGTTCAACTAAAACATGAAGGCGTAAGTGTCATTAGCTAAATTGACCTGATTGACATGATCAATCTTTTAGCTGCGTCTGTTCGAATGTCAATTAAATCATAATTTTTCCTTTTTTTCTAGACGGAACGTTTTGATAACGCGATTGGCTTCAATCTTTGCTCCTATAGGGCTTGTAAAGCCTTGTGGAAAGCATGCGTTGAGCAGCACACATTCTTTCGCCTTCACACACCAAAGCCTCTGACGAAAAAGTTTTTCTTCTTCTTTTCACTTGGCTCAAAGTTTCGCTACAGCGGAAAAACTGAGTTTCAGACAATCGAGGAAAACAAAAAGCGACTTACTAGGACTGAGCGTATATTTATTCGGAATAATGCTCGTAATGCCACCATGCCGGCACTATCTTCGGTCGGTAAGATGAACGAAGCACAAAAACATTTGGCCAATTTAAGGCTGACCAACAATGAAAAGCCAACAAAAATGGTCACAGACGAATTGAATGGAAAGCTAGGCTCAAACGGGACCATGTCTTCCTCCTCTTCGGAAAGCACTTTCGACACATTGCCACCGACGCCGCCTCTACCTTTACTCCAAAATGGATCTTTGCACAAATCAGCTCAAAGCACAGTCAACTCGACGACGAACAATAGCACTTCAGTATTAACTGCAATCGCAGCTACCAATTCTCACCGCTTCTCATCTGGTCATAATGTCGCCTACGTGCCACCAATTCCTCAACCTCCTCAGCGCAAATCATCCATTCTAAGTCATCAGACAGCTTCGACGTCGCGCTCCTCATCAATATCCTCTGCCTCGTCTTATCACCAAAAAGTGTCTACAATCAGTTTAGGATGCAGTACTGAGAAAAACGGTAAACACGATCTCAAGTTAAATGGTCGACCTTGTAGTACGGCCAATGGCACATGTCGCCATACTAACGGTATCTGTGACAACGATAACAACAACATTGATAACCAGCGGCAGCCGTAAGTTGTCATTATGATGAGGCATTTTGGTGTTGCAATACTTAAATTTTTTTCACTTGCTAGGCCAATTTCCAGTGCAAGCACTACCACTACAGCGACTACCGCCTACAGTCCATCAGCAATGATCTCATTGCCCTTTATTGATCAAGACAAAACAAGCACAAGCACTGTGACAAACGCGACGAGTAGCACAGCAGCTGATACCATACCGGTTATTGAGGACAATTCTACAATAGTGGTGCACGTGCCTATTGTAGAAGATGATGTGGACAACTATAGAAAAGAGGTGGAAAAGGAAATTGATTCGCCTATTCGGGAGCTGATTAAAGAGCTCTACGATGTGGCTGCCACTGAAACTGCCGCCAAGTCTGCTGCAGTCCAATTGGATGACTCACCGGAGGACTCGTCCGCCTCTTCTCCCGTCCACCTGATGACCGTCTCAATGAAGCCTGATCAAGAGGGTCGATTTGGGTTTAATGTAAAGGGCGGCTTTGATCAGCACTGTGCGGTGCTGGTGTCTCGTGTGGCACCAAACACGCCGGCTGATAACGCTTTTCCCACCAAGCTGCGTGAAGGGGATCAAGTGATTTCCATCAACGGCACTGAAGTATCAGGACTGAATCATGAAGAGGTAATTTGTAGATTTTAAATTTTGCATTTTTGTATTTTAACATTCTTTTTAGGTGGTGCAATTGATTCGTTCAACTAAAGATAATGGCCCAGAGGCGGAATTGGTGCTATTAATTCGGCCGAATGGTAAGAGGAAATGACAGTTGTCAGTTATCATATCATTTACGCGTATTTCATTTCCAGTATTCCACCACCACCACCAGTGCGACGATGACAGTATAGAAGAGCCGCCTTTTCAGTACACGACAACTGACGAAGAGAATGCAGTCGAAAACATGCCTTCGAGTGGAAATAATCGTCTGTCGATGGAGCCAGTTAAATCACTGCTGGACATTTCTATGAATCTTTTGCAAGAAGGACTCGAAAGTGAATCGTTGATTGTTCAATTTGAGGTGCTTTGTCCTTTTATAAATCTCAAACTAAAAACTAATGTTTTGCTTTCAACAGCAATTGTATCGACGTAATGAAAAGGAGCCAATCTCAATTGCTAGATTCCAGTGCAACGTGCTCAAGAATCGTTATTTGGATATTGCACCATGTAAGTTCAGTGTTTAATTTATACTTTAAGATTCAACTTTTGCTGTTTTGCAGATGATTCAACTCGTGTAATCTTGAATGATTGCATAACTGGGGATTATATAAATGCGTCTCATGTCGTCATGGAAATTGAAGCCAGTGGAACAGTTAATCGGTGAGTCTGTATTTTAAAAAGTTGGGTTACAAAATCTAAAATATTATTCCAATATAGTTATATTGCTACACAAGGACCGTTAAAAAGAACAACTTCTGATTTCTGGCAAATGATTTGGGAGCAAAGAAGCACAGTTATTGTCATGGTCACGCCATTGGTAGAGGACGGTAGAAAAAAGTGCTTCAAGTATTGGCCAGATGACAATCAAACGGTTCTAATTAATGACCAACTGGAGCTTTCCCTTGAGGGCTGCAAAGATGAAACGGCTTTTCTTGAACGTAAATTTAAACTGACTGACCTTGAAGTAAGCATAAATGGTGCATCCAAGCATGAATTGATAATATAAAAATTTTAATTTTAGACTCAAGAATCGCATCACATTACTCATCTTCAGTATTTAGCATGGCCGGACCAGGGGGTGCCCGATGACGATTCTGATTTTTTGAAGTTAATTTTCCGTGTCCGCCAACTTCGACAGTCAAGTCCCGACTCGCCACTAGTCGTCCACTGCAGGTATGTAACAGCAATTGAGCGATCATTGGAGTTTTTTTACAAACACGGTTTTGCATTTGCAGTGCGGGCATCGGAAGGACGGGAGTGTTAATTTTAATGGAGTCGGGCATTTGCTTGATAGAGGCCAACCAGCCCATCTATCCACTCGATCTGGTTAGAACAATGCGCAACCAACGGGCCATGTTGATTCAGACTACAATGCAGTTTCGCTTTGTTTGCGAGGCACTGAACCGAGTCTACAAAAATCATGTCGTGTCTCCTTTACCACAGTATTTACCGGCCACGTCCACCCAAGAAGCTCATAAGCATTCCTGAAACTTGCTATTTATGTGCCATTACCTTCACCCTCCTTTTTCCTCCATACCACATCTGCCACAGGCATCTACATTTTTTTGTATCAACGCGTCTGGTCAATTTATTTTTTGAATGATATAGTTTTTAGATACTGTAATTATTTAAATTTGGTAAGTGGTCTGTTTTTCTTCCACTACCTCATTTACCGGAATTGTGTGTGCGAGTGTGCAACACGCAATAATTTTTATTTATACATTTGTATTTACAATATGATATTTACATGCATTTTTTAGTCGACCTTCAATGCTTTAGATTATTTTTTCAAAATGTACAACCAGTGTCACTAACTAAGATGTTTATATTTTGCTCCTTTAGACTTTTTACTATCTTGAACAAGGATCATTCATTTCATTTTGAATACAACTAGATTTTGTGCTCATAAATAAATTTTCATTTTGAGTAAAGAGTGAAAACAAATGCTCATAAGCAATCGCCCCAAAATTTCAGCATACTCAAAAAATATTGAATTACACATCGTTAAAAAGTTAAAATTGCTTTAATTACAAATATGTAGATATCTAAGTGGAGCCCAAAACTGTTCCCGAGAAAATCGGGTCCAAAGTTGACCAAAATATGCAGTTTGGCAATAACACAACGGCTTCCCTCCGCTAGATGGCATAAGCAGCAGTAGGTAAAGCATTGCCAAAGGTACAGTTCGGGCCCGATTTTTTCAGAAACCATTTGGGGCTCCACTCAGACACTTACATTTTTGTTATCAGGGCAATTTTAGCTTTCCAGCGATATAAAACTTAATAATTTTTGAGTATGCTGAAATTTTGGGGCGATTTTGTTTTCACTCTTTGTATTCTATTTAGTTTCAGAGCTGTCATCAGTTTTATTTTCTTGTCCTTTTTTTGATTGACTATTTGATGATGTTTGTCTTTGCAGCTGTCTAGCATGGTAATGCTGCAGCATGCGCTTGACCACTAGGCCAAATTCTTCTACATTCACCGCGTAGTCGTCAACGTCTTCGTCATTATACGCCACTTTGTAGGCGTAGCCAGCTGCTGGGATGTATGTTTGAAATCGATATTCAACATCTGAATCATCGTCTTCATCCAATATTGCCCCATCTCCCTGTTCATTTTCATTTTCACTCGTTTCGTGTAACGTACTAGATTCTTCTGCCGTCACTTGATCATTTGTCCTTGCATCCCTCACTGGCACTGGATCTTTGGTAACGAAAATGTTGTCAAAGCCAATAGTGCCGAGGGCAAAGCCCATCTGATGAAACTCCTTCAGGTTGCCACTGACCGAGTGGCAGATCTCAAGTAGGTCTCGTGTGGTAATGTTCTCGTGAGTTCGAATGAACTCGCCTAGTGTTTGATAGCCACTGGGTGGTCTTAGGAGCAGGGCGTTTGCCTGTAAATACGAGCTTGATCTTAGCAAGTGATGACTGGAGTTGGCAGCAAAATTGCCATTGGTGGTGCTACTGACGCTTGATTCGGCTATTATCTCACTGGAAAGCTTACTGAAGCCTCGCAGTATTTTAGTGTGATTTTGCCCGTTTAAGCCTGGCATAGAGGACTGGGCCAAGCGAAGAAGAGCTCCACGGCCGTGTCGACTGGTGCCACCAGCTGTGGCCAGCAACATCTGACGTTCTTGTTCTCGGTTGGCGTAAAAGTTTTGAATAAACTGAATCAAAGTGTAGATGAGTGGGTCAGTTGCCGAGTTTAGCGGCAGGACAAAGACTGCAGTCCAGGAGTAGGCACTGCCGGAGATGGCGATTCCGCCTAGTGCCAGCATGCCCATTATGATCACTGGAAACCAACAGCAAAAGTTGGAGACGACAATGTAGAGCATCTGCCAGCCAATCTGTTGAGAAAATAATTAGTATAATCGGCAGCTGCACTGTAACATTTACCCTTGCTTCTCGATCCTGTTTCTGTGTAATCATGCTTTTCATTTTTTTCTTGGACCGTTTAATCGTCGAGTACATGTAGCAGTAGCAAAAGACAATCATCAGAAAAGCCAGCAGATTTGCAAAGAGAAAGACGGCAACCGAGTACTCCCAGCCGGGAGGGCGGTGAGTGGTAATGTGCAGTGCCAGGCAAACGCCTGATCGCGAGTAGAACTGCCCTTTGAAGTAATCAATGGGCAGCAAGGGCACTGCAGACACCAGGAACATGAATATCCAAGTGATGATTAAAAGTCTGCGTCAAAAAAAGTGCGTGGTTATGCAACTGTTTTAAACCAACAACTTAATTTACCTTTTGGTAAACTTGAGGGTGAAGCGGTAGCCGGAAAAGGAAAATGATATTGAAATGAGCCTGTCAATGGTTATGTAGACCAGTGTGGCGACGGACATTTCCGAAGAGATGGTAGAGAGAACGCCGCAGATTTTACACAGCAAGCAACTTTTCCAGTAGTCCGAGTGCTCAATGTAGCTGCCGCGGTAGTACTCGTCCACTGAGGCGATAATCAGCAGGTAGATGCCCATCAAAAAGTCAGAACAGCCCAGTGAGAGAATGAGCGTACTGCTGACTCGATTTGTCTGGTTGCGCGTCTTAAAGCGCCAAATGACCACCAGGAGGTTACCGAAAAAGGCGACGATACCCAGCACCCAGAGAACCAGTCGCTGCACAGTGTTGGACATGAGGTCCTGACAGTCCGATATTTCATCCTGTGGCGGCAGACACCGACTAAAGGGCAGACCGACGACGCTGTTGGCTAGACAGCAAAACTTGAAGCTGTCTGTGGAGAGGGTTTTCAGCGGTTTCATTGGCGAGAACATGTCTTTGGGAAAATTGGTGATGGTATTGCCGCGCAGGTCGAGCGAGACTAGCCAGGATAGTTCATTAAAGGCGCCCTTTTCAATGGTGTCAATTTGATTGTCCACTAGAATTAGTGTCTGCAGAGAGCTCATTTGCAGAAAAACGTTCGAGTTGAGTTTTGCTAGACGTGTGTTGGATATGTTGAGATGTACCAGAGAGACCAGCCCAACAAAGGCACTTGATTGAATTTCCTCCAGCGTGGGATTGTCCTCTAGCAGCAGTGATCTCACCTGGCCTAGCCCGGCAAATGCACCATCTTCAATGACTTTAATTCGGTTGTGGCGCAAGTCGAGCTTGTAGAGGTTGGTCAGGTGCACAAACTTGCGCTCCCGTATAATCTCAATGTCATTATTGTGCAGTATTAGTTCGCCCAAGTCGGCAAAGGGGGAAAAGTCAATGTTGGCCAGATCAGGACCCAGGTGATTGCCGCTCAGGTCAAGTTTGCGCGTCTCCTTGGACATGTGCTGAAAGGCGGCCAGTGTGATGTTTGAGTCTCGACAGTTGACGTACATGCCTGTTGCAATGGCAGGTCGGGACATCAGTCCGACGCCATCATATCCCGAGTGGTCAATTTGTGAGCAGATGAAAGGTGCCATGAAAGACGGAACCTACTGGCACTGGACTGCCTCTGGGCGTGTGTAGCAGCGCTTGTCAACCGTCACAGACAGCGCGCATTGTGGTGACGAGTTCCCCACTCGACGTGCCACATGACCGATTGGATGCGTACGAAGGCACTGTCGTATCAGTGACACTCAAAGTTTGCATTCGACTGGACAAACGCCCCCTCTGAATGGCAGTTGGTTCACCCACGTACCAGATGACGTGTCCATTATGACGTGTCCATGCAGTTGCACGCAGATCGCCGTGGCATGTGTGAGGCAGGCAGTCGCTTTGCGTGCTAACCGATTCCACGACATTGGCCGTAGGTTGCCAGTGACTCGATTCGCCTCACTCGCGTAGCTAGCATGACCAGTCGAGAAGGGTCACAAAGGGACCTTCGAAAAGTTCGACAGTAGTTTTGAGCCGTTGCCCACCCTCCCGAGGACAAAACGTCCTGGCTGTTAATGGCAGTTTGGTTCGGTTCTCCACGTACCCTTAGTTTTGGTCCGAGTTTCCAGTATAAACCTTCGCTTGTCCAAGTGCTTGCAAGCAGATCCGCGGTGACATGTGTGGGTGGTCAGGACAGTATGTTTGTGTCACCGACCTGTTGTACTCCTTATGGCTTATCGTAAATCCACCACGATTGGGCGGAAAGTGAGTAATCTGTCCCTGCCTCGTTGATCGCTTAACGATTGACTGCAGTGTGGCAGAGTGGTGGGCCACTATCAATGACTGCTCGCTCGTAGTGATGGCGCCGTATGACCCAGCCCTTTCACCGTAGAGGAGTACAGCGCTCCTCGTGTCGTCGATGTAAAATGGCATGGCGTTGTGGTGGAGTTTACAAGCGACAAGTGCCTTCAAGGTTAGCTTGGACTGCGAGTTTGGCTGCAACTCGTAGTAGCCTTCGCTGTTGATTCCAAAGTGCTGCAGTAGATCCTGGCAAAGTGGTACAAGTTGTGAGAATGTGTAAGTGCATTAGTTGAAAACTCACCTGACACGTACGTCGGCGATTTTTGTCACAACTGTGTCCCGTTTGGCCTTGCAAGTTGGCTTCTCTAATTGTTCGCACCTTTTCACCTTGCATTTGGTTGGCGATGTATGCGGAAAGGGTAACCGTGTCTGGGTCCTCTTCTTCCTCCTCCTCCTCAGTTTCTTGATTGTTGTCACGCTTCATTCGAAAGAATCGATTACTGCTCGGTGGTGGCATACGCAGTGGGGAGCGCATCAGGTCGAAAGCACTGTGCTCTTCGTTGCCACTGGCCTGGGTGGCACCTGACCCAGCTCCATTCTCCAGGTCAAAGAGAGCTGCACAGACGCTTTCGTGTTCGTCCTCGTAAAACTTGCCAGGACAGTCTCGATGTTTGTCGCAGAGTGTGTACAGCGGGACACAGGTGCCAAAGTAGCACTGAAAGGTCTTGTTGAGGTTGCACTGACCAGCTGTACAGCTCTGGCCCTCGTCGCTCTGGTCTGTTGGAGGTCATTGTAATGAAAAGGCTTGCAATGAAATGGCTGCATACCTAGGCAGTCAGTCATCAAGTCACATCGTTTAGATATTGGTATACACTGTCCATTGTTACACTTGAATTCTTGCAGTTTCTGTTGGGTACAATTATTATTTTTGCACATTTTATCAAAAGTTCCTTACTCCTGTTGGTTCCTGACGACAACGACGACGAACGCATTTTATCTAAACAAACTTGTCAGTTTTTAAACGTTATCAGTGTGCAAAATACCTCATCTGATCCGTCGTTGCAATTTTCTTCAAAATTACAGTACTGAAAAGGGGACAAAAATTGAATTTCCATTACCATTTTATTAACAGTGTTGATGACAAACCTTTCCAATGGCAATGCAATGACCGCTGTCGCATTGGAATTGCGACTCTAGGCACTGTTGACTATTTACTGGACAGCCTTCCGTTTCATCCGAACCATCTCTGGAAAGGCTTGTTAGTTGAAACGCATAAAACTGGCACTGGTTCCTTTTACCTGCAGTTGGGTGTACCGTCACAGCGAAACATGTTGGAGATGACTTCAAAGTTGTTGCAAACAAAGTATCGATTGCCGCTGACCTTGTTGGCCAGGGCTGTCTTTTCTGCGTCGCTTATCTGCTTGGTAAACAGCGGTTTGCGTGGACTGTGCTGGTGAAGCGAAGAAGTAGAGTCCATCTTGCAAATGTAACTGCGAATGAGGCCGTCAGAGATGGGACTTGATGGACGACGACTGTTGCCGTTGGAGGTGCCGCCTCCAGTGCTTGAATTACCGCCCATCTTGACGGGTATCACCTTTTTGCCCAGCGAACAGGGAATGTCATGCCAGTTGGCGGTGGAGTGAATCGAGTAAAAGTTGATGACAGTACAGTCTTCGAATGCACCACCGTCCGGTTGGTTGTTTTGAATAAAGTGCTGGTTCATCTCATCCAGCGACATGATTGGCTGTTCACCAGAAGTGCTCTGCTCAGAGGAGTTTGCATTTCCATTGGTGTTGTACTGGGTGGACCAAGAGACCGACTGGTACGGGTTGGAGCGATACCAGTCGGTGTAGCTCATTGGGTTGCCGTCACTCCAGTTGTAGAAGCCTTCTCGATTAGTGTCAATCAGACCAATGTAAATGGACTGATGGGGCGTCATTTTCCAGTGCTCAATAATCCAGTAGTGTACTACGTTCATTTCCAGGTAGTCAGTGATGCTCACCAGGTGACCATCGCGCCCTTTTACCTTTTGAGAGCACTTTTCCTCTGCTTGATTGTACTGCAAAGATTCGCTCTCGACAAAAGCTGCATAACAGTAGCCACGAAAGTAGAGCCAGGAGGTTGGACAGGTGAAATTGGGTTGCGGTGGCTGCAGCAATGGCTTTGCTTCTTCAAGAAGTTGATATTTTTGTGCCTTGTACTTGAGCCTGAATCCTCGGCCTGTGGTGCTCGAGTCGGTGCTAAACTCGATCATCAACTCGTTCCAATTGGAGAGAATGTACTTGGGCGGCTTGTTAGAGTTGCAGTACCGCCCAAGCAGCATGCCATTGGACGAGTCGGTAAAGGACAGGTGGTCTGAGGTGCAGCCGTGTTTGGATGGGGAAGGATTTTGATGAATCGTCTGGGAACGCTTTCGAGGCATACTGCTGCTGCTTCTACTGAATAGATTTGCAGGCTTGTCAGGAAGGTCAAAGTCCTCAATGGTAACATTAAAATAGTACCCAGGGGGTGCTCGAATCAGCCACTGACAGCGATGACTGTTGATGTAGTTGAGTGGATAGTTGATGGAGAGTATCTGACCACAGAGAGAGGAGCAGTTGTGAATAAAGGAGCAGCGAGCATCGCCAATGCCACAACCTGGGCAATCAGTTTCCCGAAAACGCAACAAGAATCCCTGATATCGACTCATTGAAAAGCGAAAGCAAGTGTTTAGCGTAAGCATGATGGGCCCATTGGAGATGATCTTTTTAGGAAAGTACTGCTGCCGAAAGGTACTGCTGGATCGATGTTGCAAAAGCGCGTGCTGTCCTGAACCGGCTTCGATGGTTATCACTGGCGACTGATTAGACTGGCGATTGGCGTGCTGAATGAGCAGTTTATCGTGACACTTGCCGCCGCTCTTTTCCTCTGGAGCCAAGTCGAGAACAATAAAGTCTAGTTCAATGTGACCATTTGGTTTGGAGGGCACAATCTTCCAGGTGCAGGATTTGTACTGAGCGTAGTAAAATGGATAGTTGGGCGAAGAGATGACGCCTGGAGTTGAGGCGGTCACTATTGTCTGGCATTGATCTGGTGGGAGAATCAGTAACAATATTAATAACAAAAAAAATTTGTTGTAAAAATTCTTACTTTTCCTATCGCCTCGGCATCCAATCAGCTCTAGACGCATGCAGGGACCACCACGAAATGAAACAATTTGAACTCGTATGAAGCGTGCTACAATGGGTTTCAGCAGATTGTACATGATCACTTCGTTTCCGTTTGTGTGCTGTGCATCACACTGAACGCACTTGTACACTTTTTGTTTGCCAATGGGCTCTTCTTCGTAGATCCAGTGCAGGGAATCGTTGGAAAAGAGCAGCTGAAACTGCGTTACAAAGTAAACTTTAAAGGTATTTTGCATTCCTTGCATGGCAACGCCCACAATCGTGACGTAGTTGGCCGCCTGGTCAGCTGGTGATTCACCACCATCTGCTGTTATTGTAGTAGTTGTTATCTCTTGGACACCTGCTTTAGAGTCACTAACAACATTTGAATTTTGCAGTCGCAGATC
This sequence comes from Tyrophagus putrescentiae, assembly GCA_024499935.1. Taxonomy (NCBI): domain Eukaryota; kingdom Metazoa; phylum Arthropoda; class Arachnida; order Sarcoptiformes; family Acaridae; genus Tyrophagus; species Tyrophagus putrescentiae. The sequence continues at coordinate 6,025,096 of JAMZRA010000001.1, read as the reverse complement.
AATTTGAATGTACTTGTCGGGATCAGAGCCAGCAGCACACCAGGCCTTTGGGCTGTTTTGTCGAACATTGTAGTAGTGATTCAGCAGGCCGTCTTTGGTGTCAAAGGATGAAGCAGTTATGGCAGTGTCGAGAATCTCCTCGGTGGCCATGCCCAGTGGTCGACCGCATGACTCTTCTCCGAAAACTTTTACCTCGCACAGCTGAAGGGCGTCTTTTCGGTCTTTCATAAAGATGATCACATACTGTCCCTCAATGGGCTGCGCGCAGTTGAGCGTAATGTGCTCAAACTCGTTGGCAGTGACGCTGTACGAGGCGCACTCGACTGCCGAGAGAAACTTTTTCTTGACTGACCGTGCAATGCCCGACTCCTCATCGTAGAATCGTCCATAGCCAGAGGTGTCTTGCGTCGTGTCGACCAGCACCTGAAATCCCTTGAGTTTGTGGGTAATGTCGTAGTAGCAGTAGTGCAGTGACATGCCTCGGTCAAAGAGCATGGCGTCCACCCGAGGGTGCAAATCTTGAAACTTGAGCTGACCATCAGAGGCGTAGATAAAGTCGACGCGGGAGCTAGAGTGATCCGAGGTGAGAATGACCTCTTCTTCGTAGTGAAAGTACTGTCCCACTTCGCTCATGCCCTCCACCTCTTGGCAAATTTGCCCATACTGAAGCAGGTAAAAGGGCCGAGTGGTGGGCAGTCGAATGGGCACCTCTGGTTGGCCATCATCTCGACAGCAAAAGTTGATGGTGGTATTGTGCGTCGTGTAGTGGCCACTGGGCACATGACCGCTCACTGAATTGAAGAGATTCAGTCGTGACGTCTGATTGTTGTGCGACTTGTCAAACCAGGTGATTGAGCCAGACTGAAAGTTGTCTGGACAGTGGTCACCGTACTGAAAGATGCAGTACTTGCCCGGCATCCAGGCAGAGGCGTCGTTGGGTTTGCTTTCATTGGAGGCGACTGTCGAATGAACGCAAAAGTGCTGTTCAATGCCCAGCTCGGTGGCCCCACCCTTGAGCATGATGCTCTCGGACCAGTACGGATAAGCCTTGTCATCGTACGGCTTGTCGTGCTTTACAGCGTGGAACCGCATGCCAGTGAGCCACTCGGAGGAGGCGTCAGTCGTCGGACAACCCGACACTGGCATTGGCAGGGCGTACTCGCCCGAGGGCCAGCTCGATTCCGAAAGGCTTTCCTGACTGTCGTGTTCACCAGTGGTCAAAGAGGGCTTTTTCCGGTGGATCAAACTGTACATTTTCACTCCGTGAATTCGATGCCGCTTTTGAAGGTTGACCCGCCACCAGGGCTCCTTTTCATAGTCGGTCGATGTGCACTTGCTGGGGTCAAATTGTTCCGTAACGCCGTCTACAGCTAGCGATGAATCGAGCGAGTTGATGGTCGTACTCTGGTCAGTTGGCTTGCCCAGCGCTGCATTGGGCACCCACTTGCGGGCGTTGCTCACTGCGGGAATACTGGCAATGGTGGCGTGAATTCCCCGTGAATTGCCCACCTTTTTCATTTTAGTTTTCAGACGCATCAGCGTCATGTGCGATGCCGAGTTAAACTTGCCAATGTTGAATCGATTAATGTTGCAATAATCTACTGTTGTGTTTTTATCCTGCGGTTCATCCTGTACTGTCAACAGGTCCGCCTCACAGTTGACGTCAAAATCGTTGAATTCAATCTGCAAACTGTTGCCCTCTTTAGTTGTCAGGTTCCAGTGGTGCAGCAGGTGATTGCCAAAACTAGTGCCCAGCAGATGATGAGGAAACGGATATCCACTAGAGTAGATGTAGACGCATTGCGAAGGACTGATGAAGCAGTTGGTGCTAATGTTGATTCGGTCTGCAGCCAGCTCGGTGGCCGCATTGCAGCCAGCACACTTGGAGCGCCTAAACTCGGCTTTGAAGCCCCTTTGCTCTACTGTGGCCACTTGGTTGCAGGTAACGAGTCGCATGAGAAACTTGGTGGCTCGTCCGTCGGTGACGTAGTACGGCGGTGATGCCTTGGCCCTTCTGATAGTTTCTATTTTGGTCCACTCTGACTCGTAAATGTAGACGTCAATCTCGAGAGCGTGACGACAACCATGGACTGAAATGTAGGCGCCGTAGTGGACAATGTCATACTCGGGGAAAACGAGCTCTATGAGCTCTCCAGCCTCGACGGTAATTGCCCACTCGTAGATGCGAAATGGCGGCGGGTAGTGGTCAGGGTAGCCAGGGGAGGAAATGACAGTTGGTGCCTGCTGGACGCCCATAAACAGCGTCCGGTGGCCACCCTGGCGGCACTTGAGCGGGCCCAGCGTGTAGCTGCCCACCTCGCGTGTTTCGCCAGTGTCGCCAAAACGAAGCTGCGTAACTGGCAAGTGACTTCGCTCCAGCAACAAGCCCGAATCTTCTAGCCACTGGGACTTTATATTGGCATCACAGTTGCAGGTAGAGTTTTTAGTCGTGGGAAAGCAGTTGGGAAAGCAACCACAGGAGTTTGAGTTTGGCTCTGCGTTGCCCCAGTAGTTTTGCCCTCTTCCGTGTCGATCTACCCACCAGCTGTGGTGCGTTTTTGGGTACCAGAAGCTAAAGGTAGATCCGCAGCAGTCCCAGCGAATAAACTGCTGGCAGGTAAAGGAGGAGTTGATGATGCTCTCGATCTGCTGCATTGACTGAACGGTGTAGTAGTCGACATTGGTGACAAAGGACCCAGGTGACTCGTATCCTTTGACAGTCTTTTTCTCTTCATTACCGTGGTGAATGATGGTTGTTATTTCATAGTGGGCGGTGGTGGTCCACGCTGGTTCGAGCGATGCGTCGATTTGTTCTGTCTTGCTGAGGGAGCTCACTGCGCTGAGATCACATTCCACTCCGACCAGGTCAGACTTGGATTTATCCGGCGACAGGTCAAGAGTGTAGTTGCCAGACTGGGTAATGTTGTAGCGCAGCCACAGCTCGCTGCAAGACGATGCTCGCTTTGACTCGAAAGGTATGGCATCATTGCTGCCTTGGGCAACTACTGGAGAAAACTTGTTAGTGGGTTGCGAAACAATCAAGTAACTTACCGGCAGATAGAGTGAAAGTGAATACTAGACAGCTGACGCACTTCATGAAGGCTCAGAGAGAAGAAGAAGGTATTGTATATTGGCTTGAACTCTGGATACCAAGTATTTCAATGGAGCATGACACTTTTTGTGATGGCGAGTTGTTCAAGATGACAGGAGTACAAACCAGAAGAAAAGTAATGTTGTGTTGCATTGTCGGTGCAAGCCCACATTGGCTCTTATCAAAAGTATCGAATGAGCCTGGTAATGAGCCCTGATGCGGCATGAATAGAGGCGAGGAGCACGCGATACTGTCCTCTTGTCTACCGAGTGCTTGTACGACGCAATATCTTATCGTACTTTTTTCTTCTTGCCAGTTTTATCTGGTGAATGGAGACTAGACTCTTGCTGCCATTGCTCCTTGACCTTTTTATCATGCTTTGATATACTCGAGTTTCACACCAAAACAAACCGCCAGGTGGCTAAACAAAAAGAAAATGGAACTTTTAGTTTTACCAACAGTAGTTGAGCAACAGTGTTTATACGTCATTAATTTTCATATATTCATTCTAGTAGTCGTATTCTCGCTCAAAATGATCAAGGTCAAGAAACCAAAAGCCATTGTGCTCGACATTTGCGACATTGCCGTCAAGACTGGCTTTAACGAAAAGAAAATTATGCCGTACTTTCGCTCACATGTCAAGAGCTTCCTTGAGGAAAACTGGGCCAAGCCGGAAACTCAGGAAGACATTGATTGCATTCGCAACGAGCCACTCGTGGACGGGGCTCCTAAAATTCCCGCCAAAAGCGCTGAAAAGGCCGAAGTGATTTCCGCTGTGCTCAGCTACGTCAACTTTCAAGAGGGCAAAAAGTTGGAGCCCAAAGGATATTGTGCGCTCAAGTAAGTCTGATCTCCATTATGCTTTCAAATTAATGTCATGTTTTCCCACATTCAAACACACAGGCGCCACGTCATTTTCTCTGGCTACGACAAAGGTCTTTTGGAGACTTTGGTCTTTAGCGACGTGGCACTTCAGATTCAAAAGTGGCGTTGTGACATGCAAATTCGCCTCTTTGCCGTGTCCAAGGGCTGCACGGAAGCTACCAAGCGCTTTCTCACCGCCACCAACCATGGCGATCTGAACCTACTGATTGAAAGCCACTTTGGAGCTGACATGGGGCCACTCACTGAAAAGGGCACCTTTGAGAAGATTCTGGCCAGCATCAAACAACCGCCGGAAGATGTCCTCTTTCTCACCAAGTTTTTGGACGAGTATGTCACTGCCAAGTCGGCCAACATGGTTGCTGTTCAGCTGGTTTGTCGCCGCCAGGCTGAAGAGGTCAAAGACACCAACGTGCCGGTGATTCGCGTTCGATCTCTCAATGAGCTGCAGTTTGAATGATCAGCCTTGTGCAGCCTTGTGAGCATTTGAACTTGCCAAGCCCACCTGGGGTGTTTATTGAAAATCACACCACCTGTTGTGCCTTGTTTATTCTTCTTAGGTTCCACACGACCTAAACTCGATTTTATTTGCATTATTAATATTACATTATAAAATATTTTTGTTTAAAACCAATTTACTCAGCACATATTCTGTTTACTCAATATTGTGCCATTTGGCAGGCAAGTGCGAATTGTCAAGGCAACCAGACACAGGTACATACACAGTTTTGCTTGCCGAAAGTGGTCAGACGGTCAATTGCCACTTACTTAGCTTGATGAAGTTTCTCTGTTTACATGAACAGCACTTCACTTGAAACCGTACTTACATCATACACGTGTGATTGTGAAATTCATTGTGCTTTACAATATTTATAACGGTAAAAAATTATCTCCAGTTTATCAAGCAGCAGTTTGCAACACCATAACATCATCCACACATCGGATATATCACTAGGCAGTCGCGCCAAGTGGCTGATTGAGGTCAAGCGACGGGAAACTAGTTCACAGTGTCTTCGTCATTTGGCACTAGTTGTTTTTCTCTTCTTTTCTCTTTTTCTCTCACACTTATCTTGTTCTCGAGTCTCTTTTTTCCCATCAACAGCAGCACTCTTTAGAAGAGCGCCAAGAGTTTATTTTCGTGCGTTGACCTCATTTGATCATCAGAGCTTCACCCTCATGAAGCATTGTGCCACCAAAACATTATTCGAATCATACATTTCTCTTTTGCTGTTTTAAAATTTACATGAAGGTGTCTTGGAGCAATTCTTAAATGGAATCAACTGTAAATGAAACAAACACCAGTGATGGATCGAATGATGCCAAAAAGAGTACTGACTCGACAATCAACACAGCAAATCAAAATGCTCACAGCAACAGCAGCGTCATTGTTCCTGACCAACATCACCTTCTTGATTTTATATTCTTTCTTTGCACCGTTCTTGACACTGTCATTGTGCAGCCAATATTGTTCATCACATCAGACGACAATGTCATTTCACTGCCTTTCTACATAAGTTGAACTGTTTTTTCAAAACATTTGTTTTTTGTATATATGGTTATTTTTGTTATGTTATAATTTTTTTGTGTTAACTGTGATTTACATGATGGTTGCCAAAATAAAATGCATTCTGTGACTCTAATCTCCTTTGTTACTCTTTTGTCACATTTACTTGATGTTACCACTTTCTTTTGCCTTTTTTCATTTCTGCATTTTTTGTAGTGTATCTTTCTCTCTTCACCACCGCCCACATTGCGCAGATTTCACCAAACAAGATGTTCGACAAACTGCGTCAACGATGCCAAGCACTTGATTCCAATGTCGACGCTGCTGGACAGCAGGGCTGGCGGTGTAGCAACGAGCTGAATAGCGTGAAATCAATATATAAAAACTGAAACCTTGTCGTAGCTAAATGTGGCTAAAAAAACATGAATGAAAATATGCTTGTGAAGCAAATAGAGTAGTTTGGTCATCTCAAGGGATTGTAGTCACAAAAACTGTCATCATTCTCTTTTCATAGTGTATAAATGATGCGTTTTTAGGTGTGCTCTCGTTTTGCGTCACACATTTTATTGCATGTTGGATACTTGTGTTTTTATTTTAACCTGTAAACTATTCGTTTTTATTGTTAAAATTTAAACATTTTTAAAACATATTTCATAGGTGACAAATGTATAAAACAACTGCTCATTGTAGCTTGAATTATTATTTGCGCACTAAATAAAGTCACAAAACAACAAAATTGATGGTTCTTTGAAACGCAATTCAAATTGCTTATTGAACAGGTGTTTAGAACTTTTTTCATCTTGAAGCAGCGACCTTAGCACCCTCAAATGAAAGTGTTGGGGTTTGCGGGCTTGAGATTTCACCTCAACAAGCTGCCTAAAACGGATAAAAGACAGACGGACTGTTGCAAAAGATGCTTTTAAAATTGGCGCACATGTCGTATTCGGTAAACATTATGGCGCCGCTCGTTTTCACTTGCTCAATGCCCAACTTTTCCTGTGCCAGCGCAATCGCATCAGTGTTGATGTCCCAGCACTCCATGGCAAGTTTCTCAAATCCGATAAATTTCTGCAAAGCATTGTACAGCAGCACTTCGGCAATCTCCGGACAGTTGGCGTACAGTGGTTGTGGCACAATGGTTGAGCGATTAGCACGGCGAAAGATGCCGAAACCCATCACTTTGCCGCTTTCAACACAGCGCGCCATGGTGCCAATGGTGCTCGATTCGGCCACACTAAACTCGATAAACTGACTTCGATTGTAGCCGGTGATTTGTTCGTCATATGCCACTACGTCGGCCAAGTTGAATTCTGCAAGTGACATTTTAGTTGGTTAAACATTTTTCATACAACAACGTACCATTGATCCACTCAAAATCACATTGCTCATAGTACTTGCTTAGCATAAACAGTGATGGATAGCCACAAAACTGAACAAGTTTTCTAGCAGGAATCACCGTAAACCCCGATTTTTCTCTGTATTTTGCAACATTTTTGGCACTAGCTAAAATGGCACAATTGCGATTCTTGCAATGCTCAATGCAACGATTCCACAGGGCGCAGCCAATGCCAAATCGGCGATATCGAGGCGCAATGGCATACTCGCCAAATGTGGCACTGTGAGAGCTCATGTTGAATCCACTGCACACGCCCACTATTTTGCCTGCAATCAGAATCAATGAATCAAGCCTGTATTCAAGTACAATCTTAATATTTTGTGCAAACTACTCACCATTTTCAACGTCTTCTGCCACGTGCAAGCAGTTGTGATCAATCTTCATCATGGTAAGGTTCACCTGATCGCCCAGAACAATGTCTGAAAAGCGGCACAAATCGAGCACTTCATCGTTGTCGTAAAAGCTCATGGCCCGAATAATAAAATTTGGTTGTTGTTGTTGTGTTTTTAACGGCATTATGAACTGTTTATTTGAAAGCACTCAAGGCAGTTAACAAGTGGAAAACTAAACAAACCGAGTAAAATCAACAACACTGAAGATTTTAACTGAAGTTACTCAAGAAGTGGTTTGTGAAAACTATTACAAGCTTTAAATGAAAACATGTGTCTGCTCGCTGCCGGTGCCAGACTATCAGTGACACCAGCAGCAGGCACCCACTGAGTCTACTATATTGTGATGGTATCATAGTTTATGCCAAAAGCAGAATGGTTGTCCAGTGCACGTGTGCATTGTTATTCAACTCAGCTTGTCAGCCTGTTCGGCTGCAGTTGTGGATTGTGGTCAATGTCAACTAGTCCTCCTTTTGTGCCATTGCAGTGCTGGTATATATGATTGTGCCGAGTGCAGCAGAGGTCCAGTATATCTTTCGTCAGTTATTCACTTTTAGGTGGCTATGTTTTCGGGTCGCCTCTCACGCACAGTAGTCAGTACGACAGAGTAATTATTATCATTCCTCTGGGAGCCATCGGTGGTCACCGAAGAGCTGACATTGAAAGCAATTACCGAAACGCTCAATGTATTTGCAGTTGCAAATGCAAAATGCACCAGAAACATTTGAATCTTCAGCCAAGTCATATATAGCAAGTCCTTGAAATGACTCCACAGTCTACATGTTCGTTTACTGACCAATCATTTTGTATGCTGCAGTGACATTGAGTTCATTAATGACTAGCTCTAAAGTTACTAGGCAATTGAAACACAATTGGGTTAATGTTTTTCCGATTAAACAATTGTTTTTTAATTATTCTTCCAAAGTGCTAGAAATCTCTGGCATTCATTTTTATATTACCAGTTTGTTTTAAAGTCAAATACATTTTAAACAATTTACTTTATGTAAATGTTGAGAAACTTGAGCTTTTCAGCCGAGTCTACTTTGAGACTCTTCAACTGAACAAACTCAAGAGCTGGAACAACTCCAGTGGGAACCATTCGCCAGTTACTGGCATTTGATCCGCCGAGAAAAGGTGGCAGCTCACTAGTTGATATAAAATTAGTCAATGTTTTTTTGGTAGTCAATGAAAAAATTTTCGGTCTTCTTCGGGCAGCCAACTTTGAACCAGTTTAAAGACATATGTCAACAAGTAAGGCAGCTCGTGAACAATTATGGCGTCAAACAGTTTGGGATAGTACTGAGAAAAGGAGGTTACGATAAACTTTAGCAAATCGAGGTCAAGGTTAGACAATCCAATGCCTGCACAATCGATGACCATGGTTACGCCTGTTAACAAATTTCAAATTTGTTAAAAAAATTCAAATGTTTTAAAACTCACCTTTGCCATCGTTGCACAAATCAATTTGCTCAATTTGATACACAAAAAATCGTTTCAGCAAATCATTCCACTCGGACGTTTTTTGATGAATATTAGCTCTAAAAATAATCACAGTAGCACCGGCTGAATCGCGTCCAAAACGGACTATGTACCCACTTTGAAAGTACTCTGCGGGAAAATCCGATGCAGTCATCTGGTGCACTGATTGCTCATGACGCCATTGCATGGCAGTTTTCATTGTTTTTAGAGCATTTTCACCATTCAATTTGGCTTCCAAGATGAAACGTTCTACTTGCCATGAATTTTTCTGTACAGTTTCTACATCAGCTGGTGAATAAAGGTTTGGCTGCGTATTGGCTTCTGCAAGAAAACGAGAACGTACATTTTCAACGAGAGAGCGATCCAACTTTTGAATTTGCTCTAGAGCGCTGATTGGCGGTGCCGGCATTTTCTGTAATTTTGATAAAATTGAAAAATAAAATATTAGACAGTCCAAGTGAATGCGTATTTTGCCAATGCACACGAGGAAAATTTTAAAAACGATCAGTTTAAAGCGGTGCAAATTTTATTCGAGACTTTTATATTCAAGAAACTGTTGTACAATTTTAAATGCTACAAAATTTAAAAATTTTTATTGTTTGACGTCACAAACCAAAGTCCAATGAAAAGACGCTGTAAATGTATTGGTACTGATACTGTGGTTCTGACACAGGGTTTTTGTGTAAAATTTCACATTTTCCTGTAAATGATAAGCCTAAAAATTCTCTGGCTAAAACAAGTGATTGCTCATTGGCATCTATAGCGTTGAAAATCAAATGTGTTTGTCCTTGGTCAGATGGTATCAGTTCATCAATAAAAGATTCAAGTATTTTTTGGCAAGTTTCTGGTGTTTTTCCCAAAATAGGGCCACAGTTGAAGGTATTTTCAAGGTTTTCATTTTTTCGAACACATCCAAAACCAAGTACTTGATTTGTTGATTCTAACAAAGCAATTTTAGAGTAGTAGTTTGGCTCTTTTAGTGCGTTTTCAAAAAGTTTTTCTCGGTTAAAATTATTAGGCCAGTTGAAAATTTCATTGTCAAACCTGATTAAATCTTTAAAAACTTGCTGTTTCTTCTCAATAGTCGTAATTTTAATTTTACTGTCCAAAGTTGGTTTATCGAATGCAAGTCTATTTACAGCACCACTAAAACTGACCATTGAAATACCAGAGCCAATAAAATGATATCGATCAATATACTTTTGTCTCATATCAGACACAGCGTACAATGAAATGTTTCGATTTCCAGCAAATTCAAGACACTTTTGAAAAAGCAAAACTCCTATGCCCATACCACGATATTTAGGTAAAACGCCATACAGACCTGTAAGCAAATATTACATTTTAACAAAGAATTTTTTACAAAGTCAACATTACCAATAAACGCAGTGTTGCATAAAATTGGAGCACCAATTAAGCCCACAATTTTTTCAGAGTTGACAGTCCCTTTTGTTTCAATTAAAACTGCCACAAAAAAAGCCGATGGGTATGTTTTGCGAGAAACGAAAATGTTCACCAGAAAAGGATCACGCCCTAGATTGGTGTGATGGTCGCTCTTGAAGACACCAGACTGTTCTGACACTGCTCAAGTATATAAGCACGTGTTTAGTTTAGGGCAAACATTCAAGTGCTGTAGCATCCACTATCAGTCTCCTGCCACCGAGTCGACTCCAAGTTTATGGCAGCACATCTGGTGGACCCTTCCACTGGTGCCCAATTTATACTTTGAAAGTGCTTTGAAAATTCAAATATCAAGTTTTGGGAAACTGAAACTCACCTCTCATCATCAAACATGTTCAGTCTTTTAATTTTCAGCAGGTCATTTCTGACAACTGTAGCTGTGATTCTGCTTTTTTGTCAAATAGTCACTATACATTCCAGTAAGTGTTTATATTATAACCTGTAAATTGTAATTTATCTTGTAATCAATCCAATAAGTGGGTGCCCACATCCTTCACGCTGGACCCTCTTGTATTATTCAGCCGTCAACTAGTGGCCCTCGTGCTGATCCCCTGCACTTGAAACATCACCGAGGCATTTGCTACTCCTCCTTGCTGTGCAAGCAAAAAGGTGGCGTTGCGGCAGGAAAGTGCGGTCTTGGAAATGCTTGCTGCATATGTGAGTATCAACTGTTTATGAGCAATAGTTTTCAACTTTTATAAAATTGCAGTTCCGCAAAGTTGCAGCAGTATTGCGCTCAAAAAGCTAGTGTACTTTACAAACACCGATTACCCAGAGCAGAGTGTGGTGAATCAAAACTCCTCCGACTGTTCACTCACCATCCACCGCATGCCTGGCGTGCACCCAATCTGTCAGCTTCGGTAAGTGCCAAGTAGGCAGTACATTCACTCCTCACCGTCTTTTTCCTTAAGCCTTGACCACATTTTCTTGCTCGTTATTTTCACCCCAATTATTTTTTTCCTTCAATTCCGCCAACGACTCATCACGTCTTGATTTGCAGACTAGACTTTATCGAATACGACATTGAAGGACACAACGAAGCGGCAATGTCAATAAATGAGGCCAACGGCATCGTCGGCGAAGAGGAGTCTCGTGTGAACGCCATTGATTACGAGTCGAGTGTGGCTGCTGATTGCAAGACAGATCGCATTACCATGCGGACGATGCACAGCGAGGAGGACATTGTGCCGCCCATATGTGCCCGCAAAATAGGACACCATGGTAGGCGACACATTTGTGCACTTTCTTGCCACCATTCACTAATCCATTTTTACTCTCCCAGTAATGATCGATGTTCGCAAGCACATTGGCCCCTTCATTCTCACAGTTCATGCGCCACGCCATGGCTATCCTCGACAGTCCACTCGTCGATGGAACATTCTCATCAATCAAATAGAGTGTAACCGGCTGGATGGCTCTTCGGGGAGAATTTTGTCGCTCATTAACCGCAACCTTAATCGCAGTTGATTTATTTGTATCAAAGTACACTGCACACACATGTAAATATATAAACAATTTTCTCACTCACGCTCATATGGTCATCTCTTTGGAAATGGGTCGTTTTGATTTTGGGTTGTTGTTAATGTTTCTAGTAGTAGCGGGCAAATTGGTTCGTGTCCACTTGGAGCGAGCCCAGTTGGCAAACTTTGATCTGTTTGAAGTGCCAACTTCAGCTGACTGCTTGAGCCACTCTGGTACGGGAGAGGTTTTGGGGACCAACACTGTAGCACCGTTCTGCTTGGAGACAATCGGTTGACGCACGTGCACCTTGGCCAGCTGCTCAAGTTTTAGTTGATCAAAGGACCGATTGACCAGCTGATACGAGACTAAACGTGACTGAAGGTAACGCCTGTAGGCTAAATGGGCGTAGCAAATTGAGGCCAAGGTTAGCAGAAAGAGGACAGCGCCGGCAATGAGGCAAAGTGGTACTGTAAATGAAAGAGGAAATGAGACTCGTGTTGCTACAAGTGAACGAATCTGCTAATGATTAGTATTCAAAGACTGTCGCGCCCCGATCGTCCCTTTCCGGAACGTGGTGCAGAGAGAATTTCAACAAAATTCTACCTAAATTACCTGAATAGTCGGCCAAGTAATGCGCCAGTGATGATGATGATGATGATGATGATGAATGATTAGGCAGTTCTTCCTGGTGACGAGCAGGCGTGCTTGCTTTGCTGCTGTTAGCTGACGGTTCTGTCGAGTGGTAGTTGTTGTAAAAGTATAAAGAGACGGCTAAAGCAACAAGAATTGTGGCTACAATGATCAGTGCGAGTGCCAGCTTGCAGGCGACTACCGCTGGCCGAAGATCTTTGGGTGACTTGCCGTATGAGTAGCGGTAGAGGGAACGGAAACGCATGATGGATCAAAGATGAGCAAAAGCGCCCAAAACATGCACTTTGAGGACTAGATAAGGAGCATGGGGACGAGCGTCGGTCAGCGATCGCGCCTCGCAAAAAAGAGGCTTGTCAGTGAGTTGTCCTGCAGTAGTCTGGCTGTCAGTAGACCGTACCCATTAGTGGACAGCAGCGGCAGTCAGACGACCAGCAGTGGCACCTTTCCAGAGATGAGGAGAATGAGTGAAAGCGTCTGCCAACATTCGACAACGACTCTCAATGTCAACCAGTTTAATGTTGCTGCCACTGTCTTCTTGTTGAGGCAATTGCACACTGGACAGGAGATGCCAGGCACTACTCAAAAGGCAACACCATCATCATCACCACCACCACCGCCACCGCGCTAATGATCCTACGCACGAGTGCATCCAAGCATCCAAGTCATCAAGAGCTCTCCTTTCACTGGCGTTACCTACAACAGGTAAGAATGCTGGCAGACACTTTTGAATGACAATCGAAATTTGGCAACATGTGTCCATGAGATCATACACTGTTAAATGACTCGACATGAAATATAATTGCTTTATATAAAAACATTAGTGAAAGTATTAAAGACAGCAGTAAATCACACTCTTCAAGCAGTCATCTCTTCATCGTTGATCGGAAGAAAAGCTGGTGCAGAGATGCCCTCAGTGCGGTACGACCACTTGGGAAAGACACGCTTGTACAGGCACATGAGAACAGTGTCCTGAGAGGTGAGCTGATCGTCAAAGACACACTTCATGTGGCCGTGCGTGCCCAGCGGCTCCTGAATGTGTCCGACACGACCGCTCTTAGTTCGCAGTTCCACTGGTCTGAACCAGAGAATGTCCTCACGGTTGAAGAACATGTAGCGCACGACGGCGTGTCTTCGGTTGATTTTAAAGGGATGGCCAGAGAGAATGTACCGCTTAATGACCAGTCGATCGGGGGAGCAGTCGAGGAGCGAGCCAGTGGCCACTAGAACCTGCTGTCCATCAGCGTACTGCTTGTACACGAGCACAGGGGTGGGCGGAAAAGTGATGGGCGCGTAGATGGTGGCCACACAGGCAACATCAGAACGAAGGTACTTTTCGTACTTGTGCTTGTCGCCCACGGTGTGCGACGAGTAGATTGGCTTGGCGGCAAAGCGGCGACATCCAAGGTGAAAGATCAGCTCTTCCTTTGACTGGACAGGCTCCGCAAAGGATGACACCTTCTTCAGGACAATATTCTGCACTGACATTTTGTGCTCGTGAGCCAGCAGTTGATACAGCACCAGTGGTTTGTTGTGGCGACGACTTTGATAGTACTCAAACATGGCTCGCGGCGCATTGATCACTCGAACGCGAACGTAGCAGCCAGGCTCAGTACCGCAAGGCTCCGTTTTAAACAGGCGTCGTTTGGTGCGATTAAAGTTCTGAAACTGCGAAATCCGAGAGTAATCTGCTGGCAAATTTTCCTTTATGTCCCAAGTTGAGGTTCGGAAGCTCTTTAAGCCACGATACTTGGCAAAACGCTCTCGAGCTGACACTTGCGCAGGTGTGTCAATCTCATCGGGAAACAGCTCGTACATTCGCTGCTCTTTGAATTTGGCCATTGAAGACTCTTCCTCTTCCATGTTCATCTCCTCGTCGTAGTCTCCATTGGTGACTCCATCTTCATCAGCGCCGTTTTCGTCTCCAACATGTCCACTGGCGTTACTTTCAAACTCGTCAAACACTTGATCAACTGGGGCAAATTGTACAGATTTTCCCTTTTTCAAAGTCCCCCCAGTGACAGCTGATACGTCCAACATTTCAGAGTCATCGTTTTCCGATTCTTCCTCCTCATTTTCCTCATCGTTGTCCTTCTCTTCGTCCGAATCAATAATCCACGCGGCCTGGTAGTCAGAGGTTCCTTTAGGCAGCTTTCTTTTCTCAACTTTTGTCGCAAGAACTGTCTTGAGAGCCAGATCATTATGGTCGCCATCTCCTAGATCAGCCATTTCTTGTTCATATAAAGTTTCCACTGGATTTTCACGCTCGTCCAACGATGGTCGGAGTTCAGGATCGGCATCATCTCGAAAGCCTTCCATGGGGAAAGGCTTAGAGCGCGATTGATAGGGATTAGTAATCACTTCCACCGTTTCAAGTTGAAATTCACCAAACTCGGGCACGTAAACCAACGAGTTGACATTGAAGGCGGTGTTGCGAATAAACCCATCCACCAGCATTGAGCCCTTGTCCTGTGAGTCATGGTCAGGTTCGAATTGAATCTCTTCAGCTAGCAATTGAGATCGTCGCGTACAGTAGCTGTTTGGCTTTCGTTTAACATTGGAACAATAGTGAAAGAATTGAAAAAGATCTTGTGGCGAATCAAGCTGGCGCAGTTTAGCTGTATTGCCGTTGTCAATAGTTCCGGGGTACTGTCTCTCAATGAGCTCGAGAATACTTTTTCGAACCCGGTCCTTTTCTTTGCTGTTGGAAACGGAATCAAGACCGAAAACGCCGTGGACAGTTTGAGGCAAGCAATGATTGTAGATTGCTTCAAGTTGGTACAGTGCCTCACTTTGCTGCTGGGCTTCCGTGTCAGTAGAGTGAATCAACAAAAGGATATCAGCAATTTTCGCCAAATCAAGGGCACCATAAAGATCCGTTTTGTTGAGCATGACCACCTGAAAACTGGTCCTAAATTTTGGCATTTCAATGTGAATGTAACTGCCATGTTTTGATGTGAAGAGTTTGGACGACAAATCAAAGCTTTCAAGACGTTGAGCGAAAAGAGACTCGTTGATGCCATCATCAGCCAGATTGAGTACTGCCACCAGAACCGGAGCCACAGCAATGCCTCGGCGAGCATTTAAAATTTCTTCTCTTTTCAACTTTCGCAGCTGTGCCAACTGATTCTTACGAACACTTCGAGCAATTGTTGAGCCTCCTTTGGAGCTTAGTGAACGGAGTGAGCTGACTGACGTCGTACGGACACGACCACCGTTTGTTAAATCACGAGCTGATTTCTTTTTCCCGCTTTTGTGCGCCTTATTGCGCTGCTTGAAGGGGCCTGCGCGATGACCCTCCATAGTTAATAGACGCTGAAAATCGGGTAAATCAACGAGAATCACAGAATAAAGTTGGGAGAATTTTTCAAAGCGGATTTGATCAAAACAAAAATTGCACGTGAAAAATACCACGTGAAAGTGTTTCACCAAAAGTGTCAAAATAGCCTAAAATGATGCATCCTCAAAGCGACCTCTATCGACGACAATGTCAAGCTCTAGTTCCGTTAAAAAATACTTTTTCCTTAAGAAAAATTTTTAAATATCTGACGATTTTGTATAGAGTTACATGTAAGACACTTGGACATTATTGAAATAAACTCTGGGGTTCCTGCTCTAAGCGCACCGATTATTGCGTAAATTTTTAATTTTTTTTGTTCAAAATTCTGTTTGTTTTTGAGCGAATTTATGAATTATGAATTCTGTAAATGTCTTGGTTTAAAAATGATCAGTAAGCAATAAGCAGAATGTACTTAACAATCAGGCAAGTTGCAAGGAGAGTAGACTTGCTTTTGTTTGACAACAATTCTCTCGGGTTGCGTCATGGCAACCGGCTAACCTCGCCCAGTGTGAAACAATAAAGCACTCGACCTCGACACGTTTTCGTTGTGAAGCCAATTTGACGCCAATGTCAATGCGATTACAATGGATACCGAGCACCGAAATGGTTTGTTCTTTCAATTGACAACTGTTAATTAATAACTTTACTAATCACCATAATTAGATAAAGATGCAAGCGAGCCTGCAGACGGCTCTTATCGAACTGCTTTTCGAAGTAAAATACTAAAACGAATCTACGAAAAAAATGCTCGATACTCTCCTGACATAATTGAAAACACTCTAAAGAAAGAAAAGCATTTCGATGATGAAGAAAAAACAAGTCAACAAACGCCCAGAGCAGTTCCTCTACGAAATGAGTGGAAAAAGACACTGGAACGCATTCTCAACCCAAGCTATCTGGATGGACAATTGGAGATTAGTCGGAAAGATGCTCTGGCATTCTTCATTCAAAAGGAATGGCCAGCAGAAGAAGAGAAAACCGGCAAAGGTCAGAGAGGAAAAAAGAAACTGAAAAAATTGCCAACACCTGAGCGAGAACAACTAGGCCCAATGATCGTAAAATCTAGAGTTACTTGGAAATCTTTGGCGGATTCTAAAAGTGCTTTCATTTTGTCAGACAATAATGAGGCAGACACTGAAACTATTGAAGCTGTAAAAGACTATGTTTTGCCAAAAAATTCTTCGTTATTTGAGCGGTTCATTTTGCGTTCTCTTCAGTCGCGAGAATATCTTCACCAACTTGGATACCTTTTTCAAAGAAATGAATCGTCAAAAGCTTTCAGATTTTTTCGGTGGATTTACGACTGCTTTGTGCAGTACAACACAGGGCGTGGTAAACTGATCAAAAGTCTGCAAACTACTCAACCTTCTCAGAGACTGAACAATAATCGGTTTTTACTTGAAGTTGCTCAGGCAAAAATATCTTTCTCAAAACATTATCTTATGGACGAGGAGTGTAAACTTTTGCGCCTTCTCAATGTTGCTTTTGAGCAATATCAAAAGTCCATTTCTGCTAGAGTAAACCATAAACTGAAGCAAATAAATGAAGTAATAGCAGTTGTTTTTGCCAAAATTGAAAAAACTTCAGATATTACGGACAAAAATGAACATCAACTCGATGTAGACTTGCTGCGACGGCTCGTGGATTTTCAAAGGACAACGATAAACACTAGACGTAAATCACTCATTGAACTGCTTCGAGTTTGGGATCGGGCTGTATCGCACAAATCGACAAGTAAGCTGGTCACTAGCGGTTGTCTCAATTTGTCTCTTGAAGAAGCGGCAAATGTGGATGAAGAAAAGGAACGTACAGAGTGGAATCAACTGGTAGAGGCTAATGTTTCATGGGAAAAAGTTTTGGGAAAAAACATTTCCGAAGTTAACAGGGAAAACGTTCAGTCGCTTACCTATCTTCATGATGGCCGATTGCCTGGAGAGCCAAAGTTCAAGCACATTGAACTGATTTACAGTCGCACTGATAAAAAAGATTTAGACTTATTCTACACAATTCAGGTAAGCATTTTTATTATATTTTTACCTTTATTTCTAAAATTTCTGTCAACAGATATCGATTGGTGAGAAAAACTTTGTGCAGTTTGAACCAATTTACCTACAGTCAGATTTTGCTAATCCAACTTGGAACCAATCAGTTACCATTGCCTTTCCTTGGTTTAAAAATACACAACACTCTGACTACGTTTCATTGTCCAAAACTGATTCCCCAAGTGATATTAACCAGTCAAACGTTGAAGATTATTGTGAAAAGTACCTTCCTGTAATTTCAATTTACGAAAAAACTTCTGAATCGACTTTAGATTCGAAACTAGTGTGGCAGGTTCCACTTACAGAATTACCTCGTTTTTATCAGAAATCAATTGATCATGCTAAACATTTTGAAACTAAATTTGAAACTGCCTTCAAAAAAGATAAAAATGTCAATCGTCTACGTATAAAAGGCACATTTCAGCTGTGTACCTTCTGGGCCTCTATACCATGCGATGCCAAAACTGTTGCCGAGTCATCTACAGCCGAGTTGGTATTTGATCAAGAAAAGCGACAAATAAAAAGAATGACTGACTTGAAGGTAGTTGATCAGGCTTTGCATAATCTTCGCTACTTGAACGCAATCAGTTTGGAGGCATACGCCACTGACGACAGCTCCAGTACTGACTCAATGCGCCGAATACAGCTCATAGAGTTGTGTCTTCGTCAAAAGTACTACATTGAACTGAACAGTGATCTGCTCCTTAAAGATACTCAGAAAAGTAAGCAAAATGATCAGTCTGAAGAAGCAGCTAATCAAAAAGATCTCGGGACATTCTGTAAAGAAGAAGAGATTGAACAGAACAAGCGATTTCAGCTCATGATATACCGAAATAATGGTGCATCTCGAAATCAACGAACGCTTCGCTTTATTCCGCTAAATAATGTCACTGATGTGATGTTGCAGAATGCAATGCTAAGCGACAAAGCTGAAAAGATCTCTATGGAGCTTTTGCTTGAATTTATTCAAAGTTCTTGTCAAGATCAACTAAAGCGGCTTCAAGGTGTTTATAGAAAAAAGACAAAAAAGAAAAGAAATGCCGACAATGGGGCTAAAATATTTCACGACTGGTGCCTTCTCGTTTCTGCCCACGACGGAAGTGCCAGTCGACAGTTTATGAGTGCTCCTAATCTGATTATGACTATTGTTCAGGTTTTGGAGAAAATTGATTCTGATCAACAGAGTCCAAATAGCGAGGCAGCGCACAATAATGGATTTTTTAGTGCAAACTCACGTATTCTCTCTTATGAGGACATCATTCGAGAGGACACTATGGAATCTTTGGAGTAAGTTGGATTTCTGTATGACATGAGCATGCTTATGTTATATTTGTTTACTTACAGAGCATCAGAGTTTTCCCTCTTTACTCCATTTGCAAATATGAATCGAAGTAAGTTAAATCCTTCACGCAAAGATCGTCGAAAAGCGGCAATCACTTTATCTGAAGCACTCGAGCGGGAAGTGCAAGTTGTGCTATCAGTCCAGCACGCACTTAATGTGCCGTTGAGAATGGTGAACCCTGAAGAGATAGTCGATGATGAAGAGGACGATGATTTAGATCGATTTACGCCTTGTGCTTCCTTTGTTGAAGTGGTTTTTGATAATCAACGCATTTCCACTTCAATCGCCGATGGACCACAGCCAACTTGGAATGAAAACTTTCGATTCAAGATAAAGTTTGTTTAACTTGTTGTTAAATTCAATTTTTGTTGAAACAGTGTTTTTATTTTGTTTCTAGACTTGATCCCAGACAGCACATATCTCTAAATTTATTTGAAGTTCTCAAATCAGTTCGTTCAAACAGTTTGTCTTCGGATCAGTCAAAATCAGCTTCCAAAGTACCGATTGAGCAAGAGTACAGCTTGCACCAGGAAGATCAAGAATTAAATGCACTTGACTCTTTCATGCACTTGGAAAAGCGATATTTCGGGCAATTCAAAGTCCCACTAATCTCAATTTTACTCAATTCAAAAGTTGAAGGTTGGGTGTGTTTGCGAAACTGCAACATTTTTTCATAATTCTTTCATTTTCTTTTAGGCACCTTCACTTTATCATCACCATATTTCCTTACAGACTACAAAAGCATATCATCCTCGTCTAGTCAAATGAATAAAAAATCAAGACAAAAATTACTGGATCAGAGCGAAGAAACTGAAACAAGCCCCAGCGAAGATGCAAAGATGATCTCAACAGTTAGACAGATCAAGTCTCTGTACGTGAACGAAGCTGACCAAACACTGCTTGGAACAATACCTGATATTGCACTGTCATTTTTCATCACCATTGACCCACCCATTGAGCCTCTTTCGGGAATACAGTTTTCAACAAAGGTAACTTTTGTACAACTTTTGAGTTACATAGTGTAACATTATTTTTGTAACTTCAGAACGAAAGCATCGAATCAGCAGAACTTGTTGAGCACTGTAATCGTTGGCGAATGCATCTCAACTCTACATTCCCACACCGACATTTTCTCTGTTTGGTGGAGAATATCCAGCACAGACTTGTTTTCATTTGTCGGTATCTGACGCCGATTAAGCCACCGGATTTAAAGGACTTGATTTCACTTGACAAGTTGATGGCACCAAAAGGCAATGCAGAAGAGAGTACAAAAAAGATACGAAATGTTTCTATGAAAAAATTGGTTCATCGGGAAGCCATTTACCTGCAAACAATCATTCGTTATGTTTCCCTTATTCCTTCGTTTTCACAAAATCCTCTCAACAGCAATTCAGACCAGTTCTGGTGGCAGCTGCTGTCCAAATCAAGTGTCCTCGATATCACGCAGTTTTTATCTCTACGTGTTGGCTTCCGTCTTGAGCATGCCATTTACCTTTGTAGCATGCTGCAGTATCTTGATAGAAATGCCTGCCTCCTCTACGGCAACTCGCTCACCGAAGGACCAACTGGCCATGTCATTCTGTACCCAGCCACAAATGCGCTTAGCACATCTGCAAAAGATGAGAATGCAAGCGAGTATGAACCTGTGGTAATAAATGCCAAAACAGGGGAGCAGTTTGGCGTTCGCGATTTCAACATTACCATGCACTCCATTGATTGCATTGTCACCAATGATAACGTTGAGTACTTTTACCATTGTTTTGCTTTTTCACTAACATTTTCAACTTTTTAGGTGTACGCAAATGTGCAGAAGAACTCTCATCCCAATACGATGCAGTACAACCTGCGAAAAAGCAGTCACTGGCAGCCCTTGTTTGCCTCAGCAAAGGATATTGCCCGTTTTACGGCTACAGAGGGTAATGATGATCAAAAAGAGAACACTTTCATTTCGATTCAGGTAATTTCTGTTGTACAAAGTTCAGCTCGAGACATTTTAACATTGAGCTATATTTTTCCTCTAAACACAGCCTGATATAATCGACTACAGCAATTCAGTTGACATGAAGGCAGCAAGTAATCTGGAGTCGCATCTGGAGAACTATTTGCGTGAGCAGTTGATGAACTGGCGACGGCAGCAGGCCGTCACTTTTACCGCTTTCAATCGATACTGCACTCAGGTGATTCGTCGAATGTTGCCTCAACTGGAGACGCACGCCTGTCTGGCCGCCACCAGTGGCTCACTGTACAGTCAACAGCAACAGGTGGTGGCCATTGAGGAGGCACTGCTGGGGGAACTGGCCGAGGTGCACTCGGTTCACTCTATCGTCGGCTACCCACTGCACGTCTCCCCGCTGATCGACTTTCAGCAGATGGCTCACCTGGTGTACTCCACCGGGGTGCACTCTCTGGACGGCACCTTTGCTGGCGCAGAGACCGCTCCGGGCAACAGTAGGCAGCAGGCGATGCTTGAATACGTGGTCGCTGCCCATGTGCACGTCTACCCGGCCAATGTGCACTCCATTTGGGTGTATGTTGGCGCACTGATACCTAAAACATGAACTTGAAATGTTGCGAAAAATGTGCATGACTTTTAAAAAATGAGAAAGGTGCAGTTTATCCAAAGAGAAATGAGCAAAAAATGTTGAAATAAAGAGTACATGAGTGTGTGGCATGGTGACGGTCGTGTCCCCTTCAGACTGAATCAACACCCGTCTCCAGACCGAGTAGTTGTTTGAGGACTTCGTAGGTGCAAAAGGACACTGCAACCATGGGAATGGCACGGACGTAGTTGACGCTCATGCCTCGGTACAAACCTCGGACAACGCCATGTGAGCGGTAGGTGATGAGCAAGGTGCGAAGAAAGCTCTGCGAGTAGACGGCCGTCTCCTGACTGGTCATACTCAGCTGCATCCGCCGCCGGGCAACGTCCAGTGGGTAGATGGCAGTCTGACCAATGGCGCCCGCCAGGCCGCCGCACAGCAACTTGGAGGGCACGTTCAGTACGAACTTGTCAGGATTATCTAAATTGCGATAGCAACACACCGATGGCGCGTACTGCACGCACCAGTGCTTCAGCCGCTCAAACATGTAAAAGTTGCAGCCACCGTAGGGAATCATTGCGAGCACGGTGGGCGTGATGCCGCGATACAGGCCCTTGATGCCGCCCTCGTGGCGAAAGACGTGCAGCAGAGTGCCTGCAATGGTTGTCGGGGCTTGGTTTGCTGTGGCCACCAATGTTGAGCCATTCGTTGCCACCACCGAGGCAAGTCGAGCTCTCACCAAGTCAAGTGGATAGGTCATCAGCACCGATGTGACGCCTGCCATTGAGCCGGCGACAAACTTCAGCTCATGGTTCACCACCTTGGGGGCACCAGCGATGCTCCTCGCATCGACGAGCCCGTTCAGCAGACGCTTGTAAGCCTCAAAAGACATGAACTGCACTGCTGCATAGGGGAAGATGCGCACCATCTGCGCTCCATTTCCTAGCAAGTGAATAATGTAAGAGTTAATTAAGGCCATGTTTTATTAGATTACTCATTAATCAGATAAAGTGAAAAAACTGAGGCAGCGGCTCTCTTACCTTTGTACAGGCTCAGAAAACTCTCTTGTCGGACGATTGCAGTTAAGCCAGTAAAGACACCGTAGTTCTTGTAATGAGAATTGTGTACTTGAAGTAAAATTTTGATGCGATCCAGAGGAGCGACGGTGGTCTTGCTGGTCATGCCGGCAAGACCCCCGGCTACAAATGACTTGGCAAAAAAGTGCCAATCTTTACCGCTTTGGCTGGACATTGTCACGCAGCACAGAGAGGTTGCGCTTACTGCCTGTGTCTTGCAAACTGGTGATTCAGTGAGGATGAACTGTGCCAATGCCGTACTGGCGGCGCAAGACAAGACAAAAAGGTTTTGACCACTTGACAGAAAGACAAACGACACTTGACAGAAGGGCTCCTGCAGACACTGCTAATCAAATCAGTAAACACACATTAAGCACTTGAAGATGGTGAAGAAGAAGAAAAAGAAGAAAAAGCAGAACATGGACAGACTTTGGTCGGTGGCAAAAGAGGTGAAGATGAAGAGAGCACAGCTAGTCTGACTGGCAGTCCAACTTGAATGAGCGGTCGTTGCAGCAGTGCACGTTGCACTGATTACCGCGCGCGCTTGTTGAATTCACCGTTGTCTGCTAATAGGAGTGCAGTCGGTCATTGCATCGATCAAATGCGTGCAGCAAGGCAGTGTGTCCGGGCTCTCTACAAACTTGTTGCCGATGCCTCCTCGGGCTCTTTTTCGCGCCACACAGGCCACCGTCGAGAAATTCCAGAGATAGCGCCGCCAGACGATGGAGAGTGTCGATGCAGAGTGTGTGCTGTCGGCGTCTGTCTGGTCACTTGTCCGAGTGGACTACGATGCGGACGGATGGCGAAAATGAACGACCCAGTGGCGAGCTTTAGTAGTAGGACGGCTAGGCCACTGCAGGCAAGTGGAGGCTGCTGTTTTGGCCAAAGAGAAACGAGTTTGCATCAATGCACCGTAAGGTACGACTGTCTGGCAGTGACGATGTGCTTGCTGGCCACCGTTTGTAATACCGCAGATAGCTATCGGTTGCCTGCGGCCACCAGAGACTGTTTGCGAGAGAGAACGGGAACGAGAGAGGTGTGCAACGGTTTGGATATTATTGAAGAGACTCACAAAAACAAGTGGGTTATTGTCTACCGTGATGATTGATTGCTTCCCCCCTGAGAGCGGCCAGACAGGACACCGGAGAAAATAGAGAAAGGAAGGGCCCTGTGACCGCGAAGGCGATCAACACTTCGAAGCCACGCTGATGTTGCCGTTCGGCGAAATCACAGCTGACCGAAAGCGAGTGACTGGCGCCCACTGCCGAGACTAGCGCCGCTGTACAAAAGCGCCGCTAGGAGAGAGAGAGAGGAGAAATGGTAACAGCAAGTGTGACAGCGAGTGAGGCAATCTTTGTTTACATTGCACCAGTGCACCTTCACCGGCATTGTCATTCTCTTGCACGCGTGCACAAGTGGGCTCACCAGTTATCATCAAGAGTGTTAGACTCTGCAAGACAACTCCAACTCTTGAGCAGATTAAAAGATGCCTAATGGAATGACATCCACAAATGTGCGCGATTTGCCTGCATCCAAATGCGAGTAAGTTTGTTCAGCGGGTCAAGAAAATCATCAACATTGGCATAATTGAGCTCAGCAATTGTTGACCACTACGACGACAATGGCGTCGTTAACCTTAATGTGAAAGCAATACATGCCTGATGATTACCAGCACTGATGATGAACACAAATCTGCCTTTTGCACATGTTCCTTTCTCCCAAAACCGGATTCACGCCACTTTCTCCTGTTACTTGCCGACTTTACTCGCGCCCTTGATTGAGTTCATTGCGAATGAACTTTTACTTTTGCGCTCTGATTGCCACTGTTTGTCCGCATGCTGACGAAGCGTTTATATGCCCGTTACCTTTTTTATTGAAGAGCATTGTCTGCCACTGAATGACTGAGTGAATTCACATAAGTAGAGGACTACTGTTGCGGACTGTCACACTACTTTGGTTTTGATTAGCTTCATCTGACTGTCGTCCATCGATTCCAGTATCTCGTACAACGGCTCGCAGAGCTCTTCGCACCGTTGCCCTGGAAATCCTTTGACCATTTTCGCCTCTGTGAGGTCGATTTGCAAGTACTCGGGATTGTCCTTGGTGAATGGCCGCCAATGAGAGGAGAAGGACACGTTTGATTTGTCTGACGACCTGTCAACAGACATCACCTCTCTGTTAGTCGATGATTCGTTTTGCTTGCCCTACAACTTTCTCTCATCTGTATAGGATAACAAAATACATACCCGTGGGCAAAGTTGAGCATTGTAGTGAGCATCGCTTTGCTAAGCTGCCGTTCTTCAGGTGGATACAGCGATGGAAGTAAAAGTGGCTTTCCAAAGAAGAACTGAAGTTCATCGGTGTGGCAGGCGCCACGAGACCAGCGAGGACAGTCGACAGGATGGGAGACCAGCGGACGGAAGCGGTAGTAGTAGACGCTAGCAGAATGCGACCTTCGTCGGTGGCTAGCTGGACGATCGAGGTAGCCTTTCAGAAGTAGAAATCAGGACACACGAAAACCATATCCCCAACCAGCTGAACGTATCTCTGCCACATCTGCGTTGAGTTGTTCGGATCTTCCACCCCGTCTGCGAGCACGTCAATCACCGGCTCTACCATTGAGCGCAGATTCTCTGGAGCGAAACTAGTTAGCTTTGCCAGGACATTGTCTCGAGTAAAGTTGGCACTAATCTCATTGCGAGAGTAGAACGACTCGAGAGGGCCAATTTTGACGTACTGAGCGCCTTCGGCCTCATTGGTGCCAATGAGAATGTCACCAGAGAAGGTGTAGCCACCACTGCGAACTCCCTTCCAAAAGCTAGAGAATGCAAAGAGTGATCGGTCTTGTGCGTTGGGCAAAAACGCCAGCGGTGTGTGCAGCGCAAACTTCTGATATTCTCCAAACAGCTGAGACGCCGGAAGTGACTGCAAACATGGCAACAATTTCTTTGCCCAATTCTGGTCAATCCACTTGGCACTGTCCTCTGTGCGGTGGTCAGTTTCAGTGATAGTACAGTTTACCTTGCTGATGAACTCAAGGAAAGCATTTTGACGATAGGATGGTGATGCAAGGGTCAGTGGTAAGAGTGGATTTCCAGACTGTAAATACAAGGGAGAGTTATTAAATAAAATTCTCGCCATTATTATTATAACCTCCAAGATGGCTTTTTTAAAGAGTGAGTCTCCACTCTTTCTGCTCATCATATGGTAGCCAATGGAGACAGCGCCAGCACTTTGACCCCATAGAACCACCTTTTTTGGGTCACCTCCAAAGGCGCCAATATTTGCTTTTACCCACCGTAAAGCAAGAATCTAGTAGGGCCAATATTCAGTCAAAGTGTTTTCATATCCAAAAAAGCTAACCTGGTCTTTTAGACCAAGATTTCCGGGCATTGATTTTGTGCCGGTTGTTAGGAAGCCAAAGACATTGAGCCTGTAGTTTACTGAAACTACAACCAGATTAGGATCACTAGCAACCATAAAGGCAAAGGTATGAAACGGCAAGTTGGCCGCCCCTGAAACGAAAAAACATTAGCCAAATTAGTTTGGTTTTTATTTTGCTTGCTATGTAAAATTATACTGCATTTATACTCTAACCGGAAATGAAAGCTCCTCCATGAATCCAAACGAGTGTAGTTTTGTTGTTTGTTACTCTTTTCCGATCGGGCACGGTTTGTGTGTAGACTGACAAGTGGAGACAGTTTTCGTCTTTGTGAGTAAGGTAGAAGTCCTGGACAGCAGCATCTTCCTTCATTAGCTCGCGGACCACTTCAAAGTCGGTCGGTCGGAATCGACTCCACTCGCGCTGATAACAGATCGGCGGCTGTCGTACGGCCCGGTAAGTCTCTAAGGAGTTAGTAGTAACCAGGCGAATTAGTGAACAGATAGTGCTTACAATAAACTAGACTCCATTAGAACTGTATAGCCTGATAAGGCTCTAATTCACAACATTATTTCCATTTGCTAATGTTTAGAGGGACTAATAATTGACGTCATTTACTAATTGTATTGTATTGAGTTGTAACTGTCAACATATTTGAAAAATAAAAAGAGAAGCACTCTAGCACATATTGTACGATTGGTATACCCCCTCTAGCCAAAGAAGCAGTATTTCACTTTAATTTACCTAGTTTTTCTTCGCACTTTTCGTTGAATGGTGTTACTAATCAATAAAAATTGATCGTTTTAGACATTGGCCAAAGCTACAGAGGGGGATTAAAAATGGAACATAGAGTTGTAGTGCTGTCAATTGTCTAGACAGGCAGTTTATCGAAATGGGCAGCTATAGCGGTAGTGCAGATAAAGTGCACAGTGAAGACAAATGTCATTGCAGTGACAGTGCCAGTGTGAGCGCAGTCAGTGGCATGCCAAGTACTTGATAAGGGCACAGTGTGCACATTCCCGCCGACAGTAGCACTGTTACTAGCCAATTTGCACTTGAATCTATGGCGGCAACAGCAGCTGCAGTTCTTTTATGACTCCCACTGAGATAGTGTGCTGACACACGCACTTTAGAGCTGTTGGTTTGAACTGCTGTTGCATGGAATACATGTGCAAATTGTTGACACAGAAAAAGATGCTTTAAAGAGAAGAGCTCCAGGGACATGCACTGCACGGTACTTACTTTTCCACGACTTGACTGCAATGGGCTCAGCAAAGCGTCGCTCTCCTAGAGGGGGCTCAGCATAAGGCACCCCCAGGTAGCAGCTAACATTGATGCCGTTGCGAACGGTGATCAGACCGGAGACGGGGCCAGACCTGGTCTGCACCAGAGTGCTTGTTTCAACGTCGGCAGTGCCATTGTAGAGGAGTTTGGCAGACAAGACAAAGAGGGGACAAAGAAAAGACAAAGAAAACAGGAAAATAAAAGTGAGCAACAGGAAAGAGACTGTTTGTTGTGTCATTTTCAGCTCTTTTTGTTTGTCAAATGACATTTTCAAGTAATGCCTCTACGACTTTTTACTTGGTGTATTTTATCCTCCATATTGCACTTAATAGATCTATATTGAAACTATTATGATCGACAGCAGCAGCTGGCCAAAGAAATATTAGACTAGATATTACACTGTTTGGTGCAAAATTTAATTTAAGCCCATATTTGCATTTGTTCAGGTGAACTAATCGTAATGATGACCAAACTGGTGATGATCGTTTACTAGTGCTTCGAGTGAACATTTGCAGAACAATTAATAATCGATTACTAACTCTACAAACGAATGGCCGATTAGAAGAGGAAGACATGTGATGGAGGGCAGAGCCCTACTTTGTGCAGAATCCTTTGAAACACCAGCTCTCATTTGCACACAAGGTTAGGTTAAGTTCATTGGGGGCAAAACGAAGTCAAGTTTATCTCTTTCTCTCTTTTTGCCACTGATTGATGGCAGTCATGTGCCTGGTCAGTCCTGCTGACTGACCCACTCTCTTTAAAGCGATGTCTAATTACCGTGTGTTTTAAAGCTGTCTCTTCCGGCTGTTAACCTAGATGGGACTGCCTGATCAGCCGCGGCCGCCGTCGCCACCACCGCTGCTGCTGTTGCTCCCTTTGCCGGTCGCGCCAACCTGTCTGGCCGGCAGTCTGACCCCTCGACACTTGCCCAGGTGTGCACTGTTCATTAGGAAGTGTATATGGCTACCACTGAGACACTATGTGCGCTTCTTCTTCTTTTTCTTCTTCTTCCACTCTGTTGCTGCTTGCTGAAGCCAACCTCTCGATTGTCCGATTAACGCGAAAGAGTAGCTCGTCACCAGACAAACCGAGACTTAACCGGTGCCTGTGCGAACTGTGCGTACTGTGAGAATGTGCTAACTGTGCTTGTGCTGCGTTTGTGTATGTATTTTTTTTATTTATTTCCTGTTCCTTTTTTCCTTATACCAAATGTCACAGTTACATGTATGTGAAAAAAGTGCCTGCGTTGCCTTGTGATAAGCGAACAGTATTGCATGCTGGAAATTAAGCGTAAGGGTTTGAACGCTCTCACCGAGCTCTGACGTCTTCATGCGACCAATTTGTGCATCCATCAATCGCCAGTCAGCCTGTTGGCCAGTTAGCTTGAATTCGAATGAGAAAGAGAGAGAGAAGGAGAGAGAGAGAGAGAGAGAGAGAGAGAGAAAGAAATGCACGACGCAAGAGTGGCGCCAAACTGACCATTTAAAAATAGACGAGATTTTTTTTCAAAAAGTCCTGCCAAAGGCGCAAACGCTATAACTACCCTCTCGTCCAAAGTTCTTGTTTTTTGTTCATCGCCTGCAGTGCACTGCTGTTGAAGCATCCTCACACGTGGCTTTGTGCATTGTGCTTTGTGCCAACCCGATTCGTGCGTCTCATTGACACCTCTCTCCTGGCCGCCCTTGGAACCACCTGTCACCTGGAAACAGTACCAGTTGTCGCCATGTGCCCCCTGCCAGACTCCCGCTGAGCACCGTTGGAGCAGTGGCGTCTGGGCAGGTCTCCGCACAAGTGCCATACATGCGGTGTTGTGCTTGCAGCTGAAGGTTGCCCGTTCAATTGGTCTCTTCGCCGACTGACAACAAACAAACAAGCACCAACTGCTAACATCGTCTTCGTCACTGCCACCGGTGATTCGGGTCACCATCAACGCACCTAGAATTCACTAGACAAGTAAGAATTTAAAACGCCTCTGTAACGCTGTAGCGCCGCCGTAACGCCGGCATTCTGCACCGGCCATTCTGCCTGCCTGCCTGATTGCGGGAGCGCCGGTTGCTTTTCTCTTCCATAAAAAAAGTTATATCCTAAAAATAGTCTGCCAAGCCTAATTCTGCTATGGCGCAAAATCCACACCACAGTCACCAGATTTCTTCTCGCTAGTCGAGTAAAGAGCAGACGTGCCATCAACTCTCACTGGTCATCATCACAGCCAATATGCCGTTTTAAAAGATCATGTTTTGCAATCATGCTATAAAATACATGCCTGTACAACCTCACACTTGGTACACCGTATCAATCGCGCGATTAATTAGCTCAAAGGCAGGCGTATTTGGCATTTCGCTGAGCGCACTTTTTGCAAACTGGTGTGTGTTGTCTGGTGCATACCAGCACCAAAACCTCGCCAGTACTGGCAGTCATCAACTTGCTACTAAATCCACCAGCCTATCTTCTGAAACACACATCTCAACAACACTTTGACAATCGCATATCTACTTTGAATTTCTTTTCGTAAGTTTGAGTTTCTCTATATTGTCCTCAAAGCGTGCAAACAAACACTTTCCTACATTGCGCAAATTGCACACTGCATATTGCACAGACAGCATGCCGGCTTTTTCTGGTTATTGCATTAAAATGAGTCATTTGTTTGCACGATTTTAAACGGCTTGTGCCGCACCTAGCACTTAATTTATGTTTGTTTTTGATTTGTTTTTATTGCTTTCTGATCGATTCTCTGTGCATTTTATGAATTAGTTTATCAATTTATCTAAGAAAACTATTGTTTAGTGTAAGTTATTTGAATTTTTTAATTTTAAGATCACAAAACTTTGCAATTGATAAGTGTCATTTGTCACTTGAATGTTTTATAGCAGAAACTATATTCAAATTGGCTTGTGTGTCTGTCTGTTCCCATTCTTTTGAATCATTGAGAGGTGGCCTCAGCAACAGTGACCAGACAACTGGCAAGCCAATATCGAACTGCTGAATCGTTAATTGCTTTATTATTAATATTTCTTCTACTGTCATAGTTTTCTTTTTACATGACATTCAAACTCCCATCAGTCTGTGGGCGTCATTACCTGCCAAATTCTCTATTCTCAGTTCTCCTTCGCATGTCGAGCACTGTTTTGTTGCGGTAGACCGTGCCACACTTTTTGCCTAGGAGCCGGGCGTCACATTCTTTGTTCTGCCACTTTTGCTGCTACTTTTGACGATTGAGCCCATCTCTACAATATGTGTGTCTGTGTGCGTTGCCGTTAAAATTGAATCGTTTTCTATCCTAGGAAACTTAATTAAAATTGAAATGCTTCTGTCTTTAGTGTTGACAATGGTGGCCTCGTACTTTTTCTTTTTGTCAACGCCTGCAAAAAAGAGCACTTTTGTTTGCTCATCAGTGTGGTGAAACACGGGCTACAGTGAATGGCTTGCATTCAGTAGAAATATTGCACTTGTACCGCCAGCACCAGCACTCTTTCTGGCACTCTGATCGGACCGGTTCTGCCAGTCTATTGTGTTGGTCGGCCACCTGCACCACATAAACCCCTGTACTTGTTATTTTTTATTTTGATCTATAGCATGCAGCCAGACAAATGGAACCGATCTTTGGAAGCTAGGCGTCTATTGAAAGCGGCACACTTTTGCCAATGCTCCGCTGCATGACCAGACTTTTGCATTAGAAGCATTCTTTCCCACCAAACTGGGTTTGGCTACTTTCCTTCGACAGAAGAAGAAAAAAAAGTTTACTCCGATGGATTACTACTCGTGCTGGTCATAATTTTAATTGCCATGCATTTTTGCAAATACTAAACTAATCGCATTAGTGAGCTGCAGTCTGCCTGTCTACAGTCACATAACTGGTGATAAGCAATGCCACTGTTGGGACAATTACTTTTCGATTTAGCATTGCATTATATTACTACGACTTCTTCCTACTACTACGACGACTACTACTACACTTCTTTCCACTACCAAGATTACTGCAGTTTAAGAACTAACAATTTAGCAGGTAGTGAAGCCTAACGGTCTGCTGTCATCACCGGCTGAAGATAGAGGTGGTCGAAGATGGCCTCATCTATTTAACAGGCGACGCCGATGAGCAGGGCACGCCTCTCTCTGCATGATTCATCATTCTTATCTGCTTGGCCAGTGACCTATGCAATGGTGTACCAGAGCACACACACTCACCCACACTGCCACACTGAAGCAGACAGACAGAGACGAGTGAGTGAGAGTGTGTGTGAATGCGGCTGCACATGCTTGCTCTCATTAACGCCTCCTTCCTTTTGACACCTTGTGGCTTCAATGCGCGCAGCTGCCGTAGCCAATTAATCTTTCTGCATCGAGCGGCAACTTAGTGCCGGCACTGTATCACCGTTCACTGCACTGCTCCATTGGGCTGCTTCATTTGATCGTACTGCAACTCCTGCTTCTTCTAAACTAACCAACTTTGCACCCTTTTCTTCTCTTCCCTCTCCTTCCTCTGGCTGGTGGTGACCACCGTCTGGGCTGCTGCAGTCGCAATGGATAGTCATACTGCTGCACACGACAGCTCGTAATTGACCGTCCTAATAACGATGCCCACTCAGTCAGTTTCTCTCTCCCTGTGCACGGCGGCGATGGTGGCGCCCGATTCACTCCTCTGCCCTCGCCGGTGGTTCACTTTCGCCTTCACTTTGGCCGTCCTCTCTCTCACGTTCTCCCTCTCCTTCTCTCTCACGTTGGCTATTGTCGCCTTCAGCAGTCTGCCTGCCGAAATGTGTCTGTCTGTGCAGAAGCCGCGGACGCCAGCCAGCAGACCGGCACCAGTCACCCACTCACCGCAAGTTCCTTTTTACATGATCTTATGCAACTACCTGTGCCATGGTACGTTGTTTCTCTTTGGACACCTGAACGACTTCCTCCGCCGACATGGGCTGCTGCAGAGCTTCGAGAAGGTGGAGCGCAACCGCGACGGCTACAATGCCCTCTTCTCCAGCTTCGCCACCTTCTACATTCGCAACATCATTCACCGGCTCATCGACATGTGGTGTCATCCAATCAGCTCAGTGCCCGGAGCTGTCATTGACATTCTCGAGCGCAAATACGGCCCTTACAATGCATCTTGGAAGTTAGTAAGCAAATGAGTGCCTCCCTTGTACTTATTTAAAAGACCCTTGCTTCTACTCAAAACTCTGCAGATACACTGGTCGGACGATTAAAGCCATCAATATGGGCTCTTACAACTACTTAGGATATGCCGAAAATGAAGGCCCTCGGATCGAAGCCATTCGCGATGAGCTTCCTAAATTTGGCGTCGGTCTTGGCTCCTCTCCCAATGAATTAGGTAAGTTGTGGAAACTGCCGCCCTGCTACTTGACAGTTCATTATCTTTTATTTACCTAAAATGTCTGCCGTTTGTCTATTCTTTTGCCATTAATTAATTAATTGCTTTATTTATTTAGGTACATTTGATAAATTTGTTCAACTCGAAACTCAGGTAGCACAGTTTTTGGGCGTCGAAGACAGCGTCGTCATTGGAATGGGCTTTGCTACTAACGCCCTATGTTTGCCATGCCTTTTTGGACCAGGCAGCTTGGTGATTTCAGACCAAAACAATCATGCTTCGCTGATTCTCGGCTGTAAACTGTCCGGCGCCAAGGTGCAAGTATTTAAGCATAACGGTAAGTGTCCTTGTTTGCCTTTTTTGTTTGTTGACATATGGTACAATGATCGCAATTTTTATTAAATTAAATCAGATATGAATCATTTGGAAAAGTTACTGCGCAACGCCATTGTGTACGGTCAGCCAAACAAGACAAACAGTTTAGGTGAAGTTAGTAGGGTACCGTGGAAGAAGATCATCATCATTGTTGAAGGCATCTACAGCATGGAGGGCACCATTGTTAATCTTCCTGAGGTGATTCGCCTAAAGAAACGCTACAAGGCCTACCTCTACATGGACGAAGCGCACAGCATCGGTGCGATGGGTTCTCGCGGTCGTGGCATTTGCGACTACTATGGCTGTGATCCTAGAGATGTCGACATTCTGATGGGCACCTTTACCAAGAGTTTCGCGGCTGCTGGCGGCTACATTGCCGGCTCGAAACGAATTATCGACTACATTCGATCGTCCTCGCCTAGCTTCTACTACTGCACCACCATGGCGCGGCCAATAGTGCACCAGATATCCTATATTTTGGACCAATTTCTGGCGATGGACAAGAACAACAATCAAAACAAGGCAATGTGTGATGTACAGCAGAGAATAGTTCAGCTGAGGAAGAACACACACTTCTTTCGACAAAAGTTAAAAGAACTGGGTTTCCATATTGACGGTGACGATGACTCGCCAGTTGTGCCCATCATGGTCTACTCGCCTTCACTGCTAAAGTATTAATAGCACTCTCTCAGTCTTTTGTTGATGCAACTTGCTAACTATTTTTTCTTTCTTTCTTTCTTTCTGTTTAGGTGCTTAATCAGTAATCTACTGTCAAAGGGAATTGCCAGTACTGGTGCTGCCTTTCCCGTCACTAGTCTGATCGGCATCCGTGCCCGATTTTGCCTTTCTGCTGCGCACACTGATGAGATGATGAAGTACACGATTGCATGCTTAGATGAAATTGGCCAAAAGATTGGCATCAAGTTTGACGCAAAGAGAGCCATCACCCAGCAGTGATCAGGTGTTGGCTAAGTCTGTGAGCAACCAACAAAATCATCTTGTGAACATCGACCACCACCACAACAACTACCATCATCGAAACAACAAATCCAGACTTGCTTTAGCCTTTTCTTCTCTTCAGTTCAAGCCAAAGAATCTGCCCCATTCACTGTAGCTGCAATCATTCTCTCTCTCTCTCTCTCTTCTCAAGCGGACGACACTTTTCATTTTAAATTTGCTATCTGCAATCATTATTCGCCTCCCATTTGGAACTGTGTTATCGAAGTCGCCTGCATTTCGATGTGCTTTATTATTATTTTTTATATTATTTATATATCAGCGTCCACTTTCTTGTCGTGTACATAGTAGGAGTTATTGCTATTTTTAACTAATTAATTAATACTACTAACTGATTTACTTATTGACGACTACATATAAACAAATTCGCAGCTCTCCTTTGAAATTGCGAAGATCAAATGAAAAGGATTCAGAGCTTTGCCATCTACTTCAGCTTGTAATGCCTAACATTGCCCGAGTGTGCCTGTCGACGGTAACCTAAACACACCTGCTTAGTAACATCACTGTAAAGTGCTTTCCTTTGCCTCCCTCTTCCCATCTTTCATCAACTCCCAAACTGTGGCTGTGATCTTTGCCCCAGCCTCTGTGCCTCTGTGAATCTGTTTTTATGTCAAGTGCATTACTCTCCCAAACATTTTCATTATCATTCATGTGCAGAGCCAGCGCGGACAATTTGCTCTCTTGAATGCTGCCATCCTCCTCCTTTTCTCATTACTGTATTATTTGTTTATTTATTGCTTTATACATTTTCTATTGACCATTTCTTATTCGTTCTTATTTGCTCTCTGGAACAAAACTTCTGACAATACTTACAGTCTTCTTACCGCCTTCTTTAAAATATTTATTTTATTAAAAATGTTATAATGTTGATTTTAACGAAATGTATTTATATTTAGTTTTACCCAAATTGTATAAAAGTGTTACAGTTCGTCTTTGGCAAGTGATGACTTTTGTAAATTGTCATGAACAAACTTTTTCAGATCTTCAAGTGATCTGTCGCCATCATAGGCAGTCGGTGTAAACGGATTTGAAGCATAGACGTAGTACAATGTGGGAAAGCCTGTTACCTCAAATTGTTCGGGATAATCATTTGCCGTGCCGTCAATTTTAGCAATCTGAATTTTAGCTGATTCATCTGTGAGCGATTCTGCCAGCTCTGTCAAAACGGGTAAAAATGCTTTGCAATGTCCGCACCAAGGGGCTACAAACGCTAATAAAGTATCCTTCTTTTGCTGTACCACAATCTGATCAAAAGTATCACCTACAACTGTCCATAAGTTTTTAACAGGATTTTTTGCTGGGTTCACCTCAGATTTGATTACTGGCAATAGATCACCGCTGCGCACCTGTTGCACAAACTCAGTAAGAATTTCCGCATTAAACTCGTCTGTTGGTTCCATCGCATAACGCCTCTTCTGACTGGCAAAATAGGCCACATTGACGTCCTCCCCACTGTCTTCTAGTTTAAGATCTTTAAGCTCTTGTTCACTGTCTTTCTCATTTGAAATTACAAAATGCACGCCTTGTTCCTTGAAGTTGTTTGCCGCTTTTTGAACTTGTTCGAGAATCAGCAAAGTTTCTAGTAGGAAAATCATTTCAAAAAAGCAATTTAGTAAACTTTTTATCAAAAAGGGTTTTTACTTACGCTTTCGATGATCAAAACTGAAATCTACATCATAGTAAACGACAACCAGTGGGTACTTTCCAGCGTACAGAGAATATGTGGCTCCATTTCGATAACCAACCAATGGAGCACTGTGGTTTCTTATGAGCTGCATTATTTGTTCAGAACTACTCGAATCATCCTAAAATGAAAGTGTTAACAGAATTTAAAAGCTACCAAGTTAAATAACATACCAGCTGGAGTTTATACTGATTCGGCTCGTATTTACTTTTAAACCACTGGGGTACGAAAAGGATGACTGAATTTAGTTTTTGCTTCAGTTCGAAAACTAATTTTTCGTCTTCTAAGTGCACAAAATGATTAGCCGCATCAAACTGATCGTATGCGACGTCTATAAAAAGATCAAAAAGCGAAGAATCTTGTGAAGGATTAAAAAATCCTACCACAGTTGGCACGTCGTTTTGAATTTGTTTTCGCAGCTGCTCCCGAGACTGGATTAGTTTGCTGGGAGATTTCTGCATCGATTTCATGTACTCGACGATGCCGTTTTCATCTCGAGGTCCTTTGTATGATTGCTGTTTTGCCCCACCATTTCGAAAAAGGAAAATTGTTGGGTAGCCTTTTACTTCAAATCTGGTTGCAAGTTCCTTTTCGGCAGTTGCATCAACTTTGGCTAGTTTGATCGGAACCGGAAGTTGCAACAATCGCTTTGACGCACGCTCGAATTCGGGCTTCAATCTGCAGAAAATCTAAGTTAATGATACGAAAAACCTCAAGGAAATTCCATATACCTTTTGCAATGCCCACACCATGGTGCAACAAATGCCACTAAAATGAGCGATTCTTTGGCCAACACCGAATCAAAAGTCGATTCGGTTAATGTCAAAACCGAATCTTCAGGTGGTTTGTAGTTTGGATCAGCTACTGAGCGCATGTAATCGACGATTCCTTGAGCAGTTCGCGGACCGTCATATTCAATTTTGGTGCCGTTGAGGTAGACAAACATTGTAGGGTATCCTTGAATGTCATGAGATTTGGCGAGATCAGAATATTTTGGTCCGTCAATCTTTGCCAGTGCGATATTATCTTCGCTAAGTATTTTTGCAGCTGCAGCATACTCTGGCTTTAAAGCTGTACAGTGGCCGCACCAGCTTGCTAAATGAGAAAACACAATTAAAAATTTATTTTAACTTGCTTGTCAGATTGATTTGTTACTAACCGAGAAAGGCAACAAGAGCCACTCGATGAGTCGCAATGAAGCTGTCATAATTGGACTGATCTAAAACGTAAACATCATCTTCAACAGTGATGGTTTCAACCGGCAAATCATTTCGCTGATCGTCGATAAGGTCTATAAGTATGTAAAAATATTTTATAACGAAAAATCGGTAAACAAACACCAAATACAAACCTTCCTGGATGCTACTTTGGAGCAGGTAGCAAAATGTGAGTATGAGCAAACAAAAATTGGGCACAGATTTTATTCTGAATGCCTTCATCTTTACAGCTAAACAAAAATGCTTGAAACCTTGTCAGCCTGCTAAACTTTGAGCTTGATAAAAGATTCCTTAAACGGCAGTTTGCATCGTTGGTCATCAACCCAAAGGGAAAACTTGTTTGGCCGCTTTCGGGGTGTCAAGATCAGCTGATTTGAACGGAATCTTTTGGACTACATTTGCCACCAGGTTGCGCCATGCACTCTTCCGATAGATAAAAGCTGTGACGCTGTACAGTGTACACAAAGCACCAAAGCTAAAAACACGACTGAACTTTCAAAGCAGTTTCTTTTCTAACGTAAGCAAGTTTGTAATGTTTTAGAGACGCTAAATATCATTAATTTTACTTGCAGATCCAGCTGTCAGAAGTAAAAGGCCGATGCGACAATGTCTGAAGAAGATGTGTTTGAGATCAATGACTTTAGCACTTCTTCGGACTGGGAACGATTCATTGCCGATTTAGAGGAAATACTAACACAATGGAACCTTGGTGGAGCAAATGATGATCTTTCTCTTGAGGAAGATGACGCCAAAAGTGATAAAATTGGTGCTAAACAACAGGGCGCATCTACCACTACAGCCTCCTCAAAGCTTTTCTCTGACCCTAGCCTGTGGACACAACAGCAAGACCAGCTCAAGTTTGGCAAAGTGGCCTTTACACTGACGCTTTACACCTTTCAAAATGCAAAGCCGAAGAAAAACTTGAAAGCACTTCAACCGAAAGACCACCATCATCAAAGTCAATGCGCCCACTAAACCGAGCTTGGCGAGAAATGAACTCAATTGACCATGATTGGCCAGCCTCTGGGCATCCGCTTGTTCGCTACTATGGCTTCAGTCAGTTTATAGTACTCTGTCCTTTGAAGCTCGAGACGATTGACACCGAAGATCGGATTCGCCACTTACTCGGCTCTTCTGCTATTGCCTTGAATAATATCAACTGTGAAGTGCCTTTCTTTTGTCAAATCTGCCAGCCTAGTCGTCGTCTCTTTTCTGGTGTTCTCAATATCAACAACGGCTACCGAACGTATTTTGATATGATCCAGTTTTCTGATGTGCCTCCATCTTTCCAGTACCTTTCCGATTTGATGGTTCTGTTTAAGAAAAAGTTGTATCCCATCTTTTCATATTCTTCAGTGCACCGTGAAAAGACTTCCCCAGCAAATTCTCCCATTGAGCAATCTAAAATTCGAATGTCAATCAGATTTACCTACCTTTTATCAGCTTGGCCGCCACAGTATCTTCAATTCAATGGCAATGCGCCTAATCATCCTGCCTTGGAGCAGTTTGTTTACTTTCGGGCGGATTTCAAACCTTTCGAGCTGCTTTTCCGGCCAATCAGCTTTCAGCTAGTGGCCAACCAGTACGCTGATCCACTGAAGCAGCTACAGTTGGCTACCACTTGGCCTTCAGTGTCTGAAGAGCTGATAACGGACAATGAATTTCACAGTGATCTACAGCCACGAAGTGCTCCCAAGTGGTCTCTTCGAGCATTATTTCTTGATCCTAAATCACAAAAGTCGAGCATTGTACTGTGCCATACTACCGAATGGCTTTATGCTTTCATCAATTTGCGCTACAAGTACAAATCAGCATTGCTACAAGCTTGTGGCCAGCAAATCGAAAGCAGCGATCCTTCTGACGTCGACGTTCGTTCTGCACTTGACCGATTGGCATCTCCCTCTAACCAGATATCAAATCAGCTGTTTAACGTTCAGAAAAATGTTTTTGGACAGTTGGAAAAGAATTTCTTTGCGTCTGATGGTGCAAAATTGTCAAATGCCGACGACAGTGTAAAGTTTTTGTTTGAACAGACTGCTTCTGAAGGACTTGAGGACGATTCCGAAAATCCCAACTGCGCCCAACTGAAATCATCACCTGTGGGCTCACTTTCTTGGCGAATTTCCCTTTTATTGGCCAACTCTTTTACCGAGCAGAAAAACATATCTACAGTGTCTGCCATATGGAGTGCTTTTGTGGAACGACTACGCTCACATTGGAAGAATTGTCAACTACTGCCATTTATAGATGCCCAGCAAACAGAGAGCATTGATTACGGAAACTGTCTTTTTCATCAAAAACTGCAAATGCTCAACTGTTGCATTCAGCAAAAAAATAAAAGGGAACAAAAGAGCACTACTAGCTTAAAACTTGATGACAAGTTATCTGAAAAAGACGGAAATGAGGATGATGAAGATGAGTTTTTCGATTGTCCTGAAGACGAACCTGAGTCGACCACTGATGCCGACAAACCTGAAGGGCAATTGGAAGTTTTTACTGATTCATCCAAAAACGTAGTGTACTTGTTGGAGAAACCAAACCGACCAATATACATTCCTGTGACGCAGGACCCAGCCCCGATGACTGAAGATCATCATTACCGTCAGATGCAGACACTTGCCGCGATGAGCAACAATCCTGAAGATGTAAAACTCAAAATTCGCCTTCAATCATCGGGTTTGCTTTCCGACATGGAGGCGTTCAAAGCAGCCAATCCGGGTGCTACTTTTGAGGATTTTATTCGGTGGCACTCACCCCGTGATTGGATTGAGTTAGACACTGAGGACCATGAAAAGTCGTCCAAAGGTAGTAACAAAAAAGCTGTCCCCCGTTTCGGGTTGAGTCGTCGGATGCGTGAATCAACCATGTGGGGAGAAATATGGGAACTAGCACGTCAAGTGCCCATTTCTAGACAGAAAAGACTGTTTGACTACACAAAAGAGGCAGAGGGAATTCTCCACTGGCTGCAAAATGTAACCGTCAACCAGCTCATTGAACTAGTTGGCCCTATACTGGCAAAGGCAACGCTAATACAAATTCTACAATTTCGTCAAGAGATTCTCGACTTTGTTAGCGATAACATTTCAGAACCTAAAGCTACCACTGTTGAGCTGTTACCTTTTGATTTTAACTCCTTTGAAGTTCAATTCAATCGAGGTGATTATGATGGCTTATGTTTAGAGCTCTCTACAGTTGAATTCGAAGTGGTCAAGTTCTACTCTTTACTCAAAAAAATCATCTTTGCTTACGAGTCTGATGTTAAAAAGCCATTTAAGGATTTGTACACCTCTGCTCAAAAGACGACAGCAGCGAAGCAAGCCGATTCTCGAACCGCCTCAAACCGTGGAACAACTTTAAAATCAGCTACAAAACTGGGAAGCGCAATTTTAGGTACCTTTCAAAAGGACGACCTCATTAAGTTTGTTACTCGACTACTGCTCGAGCCTGATGTAGAGTTTTCCAGCTCTAACTGTATATCCAGTCTTGTGGTACGCATGTTTTCAGATAGCAGTCGGTTTCAGTACGAGTCATCAACCAGTGTCGGTGATCGCGTTGGGCTCAATTCGGAGGAGCCAGATCACCACAGTTTGTCTGATGAGTCGGAAGAAGTCACTACTCAAAAGAAGCGTCTCGTCTTTTCGGTTCCTCAACTGCCCGCACCAACTGGCAAAGAGTTCATCTTTCGCACGCAGACAGTCGCCAGACCAGCGCCTTACTCTAGACCCAGCTCTCAGCGCCTTTACTGCCTGATTAGCCCGAAAAAGGATTTTCGCATAGCGACTGCCTTCACCGAAGATACTGCTTACTTTTAATCTGCATTCTGTACCGATTGATACCCAGTAAAATGTGACCTTTTTCTACTGACCTAGTCGTGTGCTTTTTACATTCTTTCCCGTCGTCCTCACTCTGAGACTCTTCTCAGCTTCAGACACACTTCAGAAGGCATTCTAAATCTGGAGTTTCTGCGAGCTGGTATCTAAAAATAGACTTTTTTATTAAGTTGTGCACTGAATAGTAGTAGTGCACTGCACTTGCTAGTCGACGAACTGGCGTGAATTTCATTCGCATCCTCAGTGTGTGTATACTATTCTTCCTGCTATTCACTAAACTTACTGCAACAGCAGCAGCGGTGCACAAGTGAAGAAGAGTGAGTGCCGATCACTTTGCCGAAAAGACGATGGCCGACTCAATCGCCCAGTCCGACCGAAACTATGAACCGGCGACATAATCGTCGAATGTAGAATGCCCTTAGTGGCAACTACAAAGTATGAACACCGCCTCTTCACCTGCGACAGTTGTATGCGCAAAGTGGACAGCACCATTGTCTGTCCGAAGTGTCGCAAAGTGTACTACTGCAGTCGACAGTGCCAGGACAGCCATTCAATCCACCAGCTGGAGTGTCCCATTCTCTCGCGACAGAAGCAGCTGCAGTGAGTAGTAGACCACTTGTCACCGTAACACTCAGTTCACCATCCTAATGGTACTTCTTCTGATGTAGGTTTGAAAGCAAAGGCTTTGATTACATGCAACGGCTAACTCTTAGGCTAGTCCTACTGATGATAAACCAGCCGGAAGTGCGAACACGAGAATATCGACTGCACAATGGCATGACCCGCAGACTTGATGACATGGAATGTCACTCCAATGAGTTAAAGGTAATGACGATTTGAGATGTTTGCAAATGGTTTATCGAGTGATTACTGCTAATTGATGACATTTCAGGACACGCCCCAGTTTCAAGGTATACTCAACTACTTTAAACTCTACAAAATTGAAAATTATGATTATGATCTTCTTTTGCGCGCTTACGGTTTGGTAAGTTTCTAGTTTGGCCAATTAGAAGAATAACAAGCTCATCAGTACATGTTTTGTTACCCTCTTAGCTGCACGTAAACTCATTTGGAATCGACTCTTACTATTCGGCAGTCACCGACAATGCAACTGACGTTCAGATCGACCATTGCGGTTCCGCCCTATACATCGAGGCTTCCGTCTTTGACCACAGTTGTGTGCCGAACGCTTGTGCTTCCGGCGATGGCATGTTACTGGAAATAAGAGCGCTTTCGCCAATTTGCAAAGGCGAGCAAATATACATTGACTACCTGCAAGACATACAGCCCCGTGTTGAACGACAGAGCATACTTGCAGATCGTTATTTTTTCACCTGTGCATGCTCTCGTGGATGCTCAGAGACATTGAACAGTGAAAAGGCGTTTGACGCAGGAATAAACTACAAATCCTTTGATGTACTCAATAGACTCATTGATTCAATGCTGCAGACCAACTCTTCGAACATAGATGCTCCCTTCAACAAGACTTCGAG
Source organism: Tyrophagus putrescentiae (assembly GCA_024499935.1). Taxonomy (NCBI): domain Eukaryota; kingdom Metazoa; phylum Arthropoda; class Arachnida; order Sarcoptiformes; family Acaridae; genus Tyrophagus; species Tyrophagus putrescentiae. The sequence continues at coordinate 5,982,843 of JAMZRA010000001.1, read as the reverse complement.
TGACATCAACTGGAGTCAGCTGTATCGTTTCTACAAACAGCGACTGCGATTGCAGGTTTGTTGAAAGAATCACCAGTTGAAAAGTGTTATATTTTTAGTAAATACCGCTCTTTTATACTCTGCTAACTACAGGAAGCTTACTACAAAGAGGCTGGATATCACCCTTGTCTTTCCCTCTACTATCGCGAGTTTTTGCGTTTTGTTCTAGTAAATCAGCATCGATTCAGTGAACAGGAACCCCCTTCTCAGCAGGAAAACTCATCGGCGACGAAGAATGCTGTCGCTGCAACCACTGTCGCACCTGTTGCGAGCCTCAGCGGACATGAGATTGAAGAAGACCTGCTTGAGTTTGGCGTCAAGGCGAAAGAGCACTTGAAAGTGACTCACGGCGTCAATCATTCGTTCTACTCGAAACTGTTTGCAGCAAGTGGGGAACAGGAAGAGAAACGTACTTAAGCAGGCGATTGCCAGCTCTGGACAAAAACATTTAGTGTTTCTCAACTTCTTACAATCCTCCCTTTCTACTCATCAGCAATATTGACTCACCACCACTGGGTCGGCTCAAACTTTATTTTACAAATATATAATACTCTTTGGCCATTTGGTATTTTTTGTTTGGTTAATGTAGTAAAGCTTTTAGGAGTAAAAACCATGACTTGAGCGCGGATTCGTAGCATATAGGTGAGCTGGTGAGTATATTAGTTCACGGGTAGAGAACTCAGTTTCGTTGTACGAATCGGGTGCAAGTTTCTGTGTTTCAAATTAAAAAGGGTAATTGGATGATAAGCTGATAATGAAAAGATTGAAATAGTAAAGCAGTTACCATTGCGTAGGATGGATAGTGCAAACTGTGGTGCCCACTCAGGTTAGTTTGCCTAGTTGTGCCAGTCGAATTCGTTGGCTTTCCTTTCAAGGAGCGAGCTCCACTTCGCACTGAGGGCGCATAGTCTGGGTAGGGGATCTGCTGGTGTTCATAGGAGTCGTGGCCAAGGGTTGCCGTGCCGTTGTTGGAGGTGCCTCCTCCGTTCTGTCCGATCACTCTCACTGGAGTGGCATACACTGGCTGTCCTCCCACTTGATGATGCTCTGAAGCCTGAAAAAGAAAAGGGTACTGTGAAAGAACGACTCACATCAGGAAGTTTAGAAGGACTTACCACTCCGTAGAAAGCATTGCTGGTGCTGTTTGAGTTGCCTGAACCAGCCGTTGATGTGGCCAGTAGATGCTGCTGCGAGTCAGAGTAGTGAGTGGCCCAGGAGCGGCCGTAGCGCTCATCAATTGACATGCGAGACATGGTCGGCGGGCCATGCTTGTTCACGTAGCTAAAAGTGTGACCACTCGCCGCAGACATCGCCTCAATTTTTTGCTGTTCCTGCTTGAACCGTTGACTAAAAGAATAGTTTTAATAGTTAGTGCTAAAATCCATAAAATAGTTGCAAAAAAGACATACTTCCACATGTACAAACAGATGAAGGTGATGATGATGATGATGAGGGCAGCAATAGATCCGCCAACTGCAACGCCTAAAACTTCTGCGTCAATGTCACACTGAGCCCCGATAAAGTTGGCTCTGCATTTGCAGACTCGCTCTCCGCGCACGATGAGACATTCGCCCCGGTTGGAGCAGTGTGACGGGGAACAAGAGGCGCAGTGTCGTCCGGCCTTGTGCTTATCCTCCGAATACTTGTCTTCATAGCCCGTTTCACACTCGCAGCGGAAAGAGCCAAACTCATTGTAGCACCGAGCGTGTTTGGAGCAGTCGTGATGATCAGCGCTGGAGCACTCGTTGAGATCATCGATTCGAGTGATGGCATTGGAGTTTGAGTCTACCCACAGTTGAGAGTCTCCAAGTTGGTTATTAGTGGACGCAATTACCTGCATCAACTCCTGCTGCAGCGTTCGTTTGATGGTGCCTGGCGTGATCACAGCAGTGCTGCCAGTCTCATTGGACTCAGCTCGCAGGTTTACTGTGGCGTTGACAATCGTTTTCCCGCCAACTGAATAGAACCGATTCACCTTCACGCCCATGAGCTCAGTGGCCAGTGTCTTGGTGGCACTAAACATCGAGTTCAGCGCAATGATGCTTTCATATTCGAGATACTGGTACTCTTCGGTGTTTGAGTTCAACAATGGTCTTGTAAACTGCACCTTGTTGCCATTCATTTTGTCAATTCTAAATGACAGCGATAGAGAAAGCACTGGAATGCAGTTCGTTCGTGGCTGAATACGCGCAAAACCCGGACGACACTGACAAGAGCTCAGACCAAGCTCAGTTAGGCACTTTTCATTGAGAGAAATGTCGCAAGTAGAGTCATCACCGACGATGCACGTGTCAATGCGCACAATGGGCACGTTTGGCCTTGGCCTAAACTGAGGCCGGCGAACGTATGGTTTAGCAGAAGATGGAGGCGGATCGCGAATGCCTGCCTTACTGTTTCCAACTTTGGCTGTTTGTGATGCACCCGAAGTACTGCTTCCCTTTCCCGTCGGCAGGTAGGAAGCAGTACTTTTGCTGACTACGTTTCGAGTACCGTCCAGCGTTCGAGTTGGATCGATCATCGAAGAAGTGGGCAGAATGGCTGCAGTTGAGACGCCCCCTCTGCCGACCTTTGGTCTAACGCCATCATCCACCTCAACTGGCACTACCATGGGTTTGCCGAAGACACTGCTGCTCGGTGGGGCCGGCTGACTAATACTGGGACCGAAATCGTGAGCTGTTTTACTGGGCGCCATATGGGCTGTTGAACTGAAGGATGGCATCAGTGTGCTTTGCAGGTAGGGGGTGGTGCTGTGCTGGATGTTGTTGTTGTTGTGTGCCGGCTTTGTAATGCGTTTCCCATAGACGATGTCAGTTTTGGACGAGGAGGAACTCTGGGTAGACTCTTTTGGTGCATGGTGACCATGTTGGTTGCGAATCTCCTGAACGACCACGTCTTGAGGATTAGTCTGAAAGTTTACTGTAGCTTTTGAAGAATCAACTGGTTTACTGGGACGAATGTACTGCCTAATGGAAGGTGCCACTGAAGGAGTCATTTGTGCGGCAATGACACTACTCGAAGGCAGCACACTTGGTCCCAGTTTGTGTTTGACTACCATTTCAAAGATACTAGGCTCTTCGGCCATTGTGATTATTTGTGGCGTTTCTTCGTTGGCTATTGAGTTTGTGTATTGTACTCGGTTGCCTGGTGATGGGTCAGTCATTGGATGCATGGTATTCATTAGCAGGGTGGACTGAACGGTCGAAACCTCATGAAGTCCACTATTAATGTGCGTTTTTGGTTGCGTCATTGGCTTTGATGGGTGAATTAATCCGGGTGGTAGCTGAAGACCAGGTGGCAAGGGTTTACTTTCTGCCATTTTCAGCAAGTTAGAAATCAAAACAGCCTTGTCTGGGCCTCCACTACTCATAAACTGAGAGTAAAGAGCATCCATCTCTGCTCTGGTCATGCCATTGATTGGTGGTAAATTTGGCGGAAGCTTTGGAAGAGCATTCCCGCCCACAGCTCCACCAAGAGGAATGGCTGGTCTTCCTCCAGAAGCTGTTGACATGAGAGGCATAAAAGGAAAGTTTTGATACATTGGAAACTGATTTCCAGGAGGCATTTGAAACTGATTGCCACCGGGATGGACACCTGGTAGTCGGTTTTGCAGTTTTGCCAAGTTCAAGTTTGGTAAAGAGCTAAACGGAGGAATAAGCGGTCGTTGAGCATTTTGAGGCGGTCGCGCTTTTTGGACTCCTCCTAAATTTGCAAGCAAATGACTCAGTTTATCTGAAGCACTGTTTCCGCTAGTGGGAGGTTGTTGTGAACCAGGAGGAAGTTTCATGTTTCCACCCATAAGAGTAAGCAGTCCACCAATGATGTCATCCATTGAAGAAGGCTGATTTCCAGGCCCTTTCGGCTTTGCTGGTCCACTTGAGCCACTCGAAATGCGTTCACTCCGTTTTTCAACCGGCAGCGTTTCTCCAGATGACCCGATGGGAAATTCCTCGCCCAATTTTGATTGCCTTTGTGATTGATTTGGCAAAGATTTAGGGCGTTTTGAGGCTAAAGGCATTGACCTGCTAATTGGGTCGCGTTGTGATGAGCTGCGATGATTCTTTTCTTCTTCTGTCTTATTTTGATGATTAGCATTTGAATGGTCTAGAAAGGAGAAGAAAACGATGATGACAGGTGAAGAGAAAACGTAACAAGTTGAATAGCAAGTGAAACGACTGCTCTCCACAGAATAGCCTTTACTGACTTTGAAGTGTGCCAACCTGACAAAGCGCCCAGACACATCCGGATGACACCAATGACTTGTCGTCTGAATGCTGTCTTAGAGCAAACAACAGTGCCTGCGCTGCTCTGCCATCACATTAGATCTCTAGTTTGTGTGATCCTACTGCAAACTCATTGTGAACTCATTCAACGTGCCGAGGAGAGACAGTGAAAATGAATTGCCAGAAATGAAAAATTAACCGGACAATTAGGCAAACAGTAAGTAGATGGGCATTGTCATTTGCGCGTGTTGTGTGTTGTACTGCCTGCAACACGGTAAATCACGTCGCCGTTGTGATTACAATGCACTGCGGTTGAGAAAGTACGCCACTGGGCGCATCTAATCTATAATTATCAAACAGTAGTCAGCTGAATTAGCACATTCTGTGCAGTGGCAGACGTGCCACACACTCTAAATTGTAACGATATGCAAGTTTTTGTCCCTCTAGCTGCTTTTTTGCTTTCTTCCCTACTTGCACTAGCTCAACTGAACCAGAGACCATTGACCTGAACAGACGGCGAAAACAAATTAGACAGCAGGTGGTAGACGACAATGCTACTTTGAAGTATTTCTACTGTATTACCACTTTTTTACCGGCCGATAAAAACTTACCTGTTGTATTTACAATAGATGAAGGGTGTGCATGTGATGAGCTGGCGCTGCTGAATGACTCAATGAGCGCTGGGGTAGAAGTTGTTGAGTCTGCCACCGAATTTGTGGTCCACCTTGGTTCGTTTGAGGTCTGTAAGGTGGATATCCAACTTTGGGCAGTGTGTGATTGGGCGGTGGCAAGTGCGAAATATGTCACAAGGAAAGTTAAGGTGAGATAATGAACAGTAAATGATGAAATGATGTGAGAAATGCGAGATGACTGGTGTTTGGGTTTTGGTGGGTCTAAGTGGTGGCTTTGCAAACTTTGACATTGCGTTGAGTTGGTTACTGCTTCTGTAGTCGCACTGTGCCCATTAACACAATGTTTCCTGTAATTGAGCAGGAACAATTTGTTTCTTCTCTTCATTGTAATTTTTTGGTAGTTTAGCTAACTTTGGATCACTTTGGCTTTGAAAAATATATTAAAATTTAAAGTATCACATTTTTGTTGGTGGTCACTTTGATAAGATGATTTGAGTTATGCAAAGAATGTACCGGTTGTGCTGACGGAAAAACAGTAATAACCTGTAAGTAGAGTTAGCTATAAGGTTGGTTAAAGAAAACAGATGAGCAATATTATTAAACTACACTGTTACACCAAAAAGAAAAAAGATAATTAGTCTGTAAACAAATTTCATATATAAAAAGAATATGCGTTGATAAAAAAGTGGATTAGAAGACAAAATATGTTGAAAACGGCTGACACTTCTAAAATTGCAGACTGGTCACAGAACGAGACAGCGAGACTGTGGCCGAAAAGGAAGAACGGGCCTCGCGAAGAGGACGGCGTCGACGGATGGCGACCACTTGAAGAAACTGGTTTCCTCAAATCACTGGTGGCTTCCTTAGCAGCCTTCTTCGAGCAGGCGACAGCAACGGTGGCGGCGGTGCCAAGCGAAGCGTTCGAAGTGCCTCCAACAGAACTGCCTCATCTGGCCGACCACTCTGTCTGCTGAAAGGTGACTCTGCACAGTAAACACAGTAGACGGCCAAGAAACGGAAGGCGTGCGGAATGCGGCTCACTCTAGCTGTTGCTGCTGCTGCTGCTTCTGTTGATGCTCTTGGTATCTCTGTTGATGTGCCATCGAACTGCAATCCACGACAATTACCATCGACCAGGCGGTTTCTGTTTGAAAAGATTTCACCAAGTGCTCAATGTATTGTGTGCTTGCTTTCCGGAATTCACCCTAGTGTGACTCCTGTTAACTGTTAAAATGTTAAATAGACAGTGTACTGATTGATACACTGCTGAACGGTGTTCACAAAATCAGCGGAAAAATCTTTCACAACAGTTTACGCTAGTAGGTAGGTTACTAAAAATATTTATCGATTGTTTTTGGGCAATCTTTATGGCAAGTGAAAAGTTTGTTGTCGTCTGAAAATAGACAAAAGTCACCAGATATGGCTATGTTTGTGTAAGGCCAAGTGTTGTGAATAATTCAGCACCTAGGTACACCTTTGGCAAGTAGAAAAGAGCAAGCAAAGGAGCAGTTCCTCTTGGTTGCCTAAATGCATAACCCGTGCACTAATAGGCTTCGGTACGCTTTTCCTCTGGCCGACTTTTTCCGCCAACAAAACAGGAGGACTTTCGTTGGCACCGAGTGTCACCTGTTGTGTTGTGGCCATTTTTGAGCAATTTTTTGGCGAATGCAGCGCACTTTTCACTCGATCAACAGGTGACCCCGCGATGCTGGTCGGCAATGCACTCCTCCTCAATTGCCTCAACCTGCCTTCTCCTTATCGGCAGACTTTTCATTAGCTCACATGGTTCTCTCCCTCATTCGCATTTACAGTTAACTGCAGGTTCTCTAAGCGCTGACCAGTGACTACTGCAGCAGCGGAATGAGGGAGAAAGGGGCACTTTGGTTGTGGTAGTGGTGGTTGCAGTGGTAGTAGTAAGCAGTAGTAGTTCACTGGCTGACTTGTCAGACGAGCACTGCTTGCACTTGTGTGGCAGGTCGATGATTTAGATGCGGGTGACCTACCGCTACCTGTGTCGGTGCTACTCCGGTGTCTCTCACTGCCTTTCTCTCTCTATCTCTCTATCTCTCATTCTCTCCTCACCACCACCAGAAGAGTACCGTCGGGCAAATGGCCACTTGCTGAGCGCTCGTCTGTCTGTCTACTGAACAAGGAAGTGAAACCTGAACCAGTCGCCAGTTGGCCAATCGCGATTCGCAAGACACAGTGCACTGCCACTGAATCCGCTGATTGAGCCGCTCAATTGGAGGTTCTCAGGACAGCAGTGCCTAAACAGCGGTGCTTGCCTCGTGGTGGCTCCTTTGGCAGCAGAGGCAGCGCTGAAACAAAACACTGACCGTTAGATCAGACCGTTCGAATGCACATTATACGTTTCTCTCTGTCAAGCGGCGGTTTGAGGCGTTGGCATGAGCAATCACGGCAAGCTAGTACCTTTCGTGATTACTGGTCTACAGTTTGTCCATCAGTTAAGCAGTGTCTTGAAGTCGGTGATTCCGTTGTGCCCCTCTACCGTTAGACACTGGTAATCGCTCCTCACCTTTTCGGTGACAGAGAAGACGATGGCGCAATTCAAACAAACATTGAGAAATACAATTGAGTTGATGAGTGTACGTCAATCAGATGTTCTTTGAATCGTTGCTGATGGGCATCACTGCTGCAAATGTCCGCAAACATGTTTACCAAACAAAGTGACCACTCGCAGCTGACCGTTACTTAGCGCAATCACTTGCCCATCAGCGCTCTACGGCGCACGACTTTCATTACCGGTTCAATGACCATGATCAATCGTAATGTTCGACACAAGATCAATTAGGGCTAATGGCAGGCAATTTTTTTATGTTTTCACGCAAGCAGAGTAGTCTTTTGATTCATCTACAAGACACCATATGCATTTGCATGTGTTTACAGTGTACTGTTGCGCTGTCAATCGACCAGAAACCTTCTTCAATAGGCTCAATACAACCAAACACTGGGCATCGAATAACTTTTGCATTGACTGATAGCACAGATAGTAATATTTTCATTCAAATCTACCAAATAACTGTTCCACTTTGTTCTGGTACAGAAAACACTACTGCTAAATGCCTTGAACATCTTTTTTACTGCATTTGTCTGCTAAACATCAACTCGTTGTGTTCATCTTTCAAGTTAAACAGAGCTCACCCTGTGCACTGCGGTACTATCCACCAGTCTATTAACTTACAAAAAAAGTGTGCAGACTGACCCGCATTGGCAATTAGTTTAAGGCTAGGCTCTCACACATTCTCTCTAAAGATGAGTGGTGATGATAACCTAAAGAAGCAAAAACAGGTTAACAGATGCTGGCAGTTGTGTTCCTTGCTGTTGCCTGTTAATGCTACTGAGCAACAGTCCATTTACCATTTGCTTGATGGTAGTGGCCTTATCGTAACGGGAGGGGGTAAAACTGTCATGAACTGTACTTATTTCTTCTCACTTTGCATTCTTTATAACACGATTCAGTCTAATTGATCTAACATTAAAACATGTCACTGCATTTTAACAGTCTCAAGTTTTTAGTATGCTGGTAAAAACCATTTTACTTATTAAAAAACTTTTAAAATATTAATAAGGTTTTAGTATGGAAATCTTTTTGCAAAATTAAGATTCGTCAGCTTCTTCAATTTTTTCTGTTTCTTTGGTTACTTCAATTTCTATGCCCTTTTCTGTTTCTTTGTCTTCGTCTGTTTCCTCGTCACTGACAATTGGATTCACGGTTTTTACCTCAAATTTAACTAACAAACAAGGCTTTATGTTTAGTTTTTTCAGAAAATAGGCACTAGGTAAATCCAGAGGTAGGTGCAGCTCAACTCCTTTTGTAATCACACCACTACTCATTTTTCGCTCTTCGATGAAGCTTCCAATTGAGATGCTTGCTTCTCCAAGAAATTGATGAGGTGCAAAAGGACTGTCGTCATAACAGCGAATAAAAAGCATGTCTTCATTGTCTACTATGTCAATTAGAGCATCAGTTTCCCAGAAAATCCGATGTGGATTGTTTAAATCCGTAAAGTCACCAGCTTGAGTCCAGCCGCTGGCTAATTTAGAAATACTCGATAAAATGGACTTGTTTCGACTTGCCGGAGTGTTTATTTTTCTAAAATCCATAACTCGCCTGAAAGTTTTAGTGGTCAACTGTTGATGAGCAGATGACCAGTCCTTGCCAATAGCTACTTTACAGTAGGCATTCATAGCGTCTACAAGGAGAATGAAAAAAGCAATTAGATTTAAAGAATAATAACAATCTACTTTCTTACAATTTCGTGTGTACAACTGAAATGCTTCCAAGTTAATGAGGCTTAGCTGAGCAACTGGTGGCTGCTCTGGTACTTTTGGGTGAAACTCGGCAACTCGTTCAAAAGTGCATTTAGCTTTGTTGTAGTCTTCTTTTGCTTTGCTAAGCTGTTCGAGCCATCCAACCCATTTGCTGTACGAATTAGCGCGTAATAAGATTTGCCGTTTCAGCGAAGTTACTTCAATTTTGAAAGAATTTGGACTATTGGCGGCCTCCATTTCATCCAGCTCAATAATATTTAGGTCATCAAAAACGAATGGTTTTTTGTAGAGGGTGCATCTAGAATTTCGTGTTTGTGCATGATCAAATAAATTGATTGTTTCAGGAATTTGATCTCGTTTCATTCCCGGAAAACAACTTTCTTTTTTTGCAGTAGCTAATAGAAAGAAATCATTAAAAAGAAAAGCAAATAGCATTTTTGAGTTGCTGAACAAAATTCCAGAATGTAGTAGCGTGCGGGGACCGAGAAAACGTGTCTCTGAATTGAAGTCAATTGTTTGATCGATTTGTTTATGTGGCAGAGTAACGTGTTTCTGTAGCCAGAATAATTTTTTAAACGGCTCATACTCTACGCAAGCTTGATCGAAAATTTTGTTAATCTCTTCGCAAAGAGCTTTTGAGCACTCAAGTGCTTCTTTGCAGTCCCCTTGATCTGAATGCTCAGCCGGTGTAAACTCGAGAATTTTGTCAATTAGCAAAGGGTACTTTGTTATTCGCTGCATTGGTCGAAGAGCTCCCATTTTGAAGGTTTGATAAGACTTTTGCTGAGCGGCAATTTCTTCAAGTTCGGCGCCAAACTCTTGATTTCCATCAATTTTAGTTAAAAGCGATACCATATTGCTTGAGCAGTAATCTCGATACGCTGGCAGCATTAATTTAAGATGGTTTTTTAGTAGGGCGCCAATGCAATTTTCACTGTGATCTTCTTCTGCTTTGACTTGACTGTTTAGCTCACTACATTTCACAAAAACATTAGTAGAAGCATAAACAAAATAAAAAATCGTTAGTAAACTTACGTATACAAAGCCGAATTTACAGTGTAGATAAAGTTTAAATGCTTAAAAATTGTGTCAATTTCCTCAACTGGCATAAGGCCACTGCGCTGAAGTGGGCCTTGAAAGTTCTGCAATATAAAAGTATCAACAACAGATTTGCCAATATTTTATCATTAAATAGCTTTACCTGTGAGATAAACTGAAGCTGCTCTATGTACTTTTGTTCAGTTTCAACCAGTTCACAAATAACAAGAAACCGCTGTTGACTACTTTTCACTTTGTGTCTCTCCCCATTGTCTTCCCCATTTTCTGTTTGCATTATCCGGATGTTGTAAAGACGCGATGATCTTGGCGAAGAGTCATTTGAGTTGGCCTCATTTGATTCATAGTCAGAGTCAGATGAGTCAAAGTCAATGTTTGTTGGGGAACCATTTGAGTCTTCAGCAGAAAACACTATTCTTTTTGTCTTTTTAATGGGGAAAAAGCCAATCTCGCCAGAACGCTCGTTACACCCTTTCCACCATTTTGGGTATTTTTGTTCGATCACTTGAACGATGTCATCAGCTTTCAAATTTATTTCATCATCTCGCTCTGCTTCGTACTCTTCAAGGGCCACCACTCGTTCCTGAATAGAGTGACCCAGTCTACCCGTGTGCTGCTCAGTATCCCCATTTCTGGTAGTTGACTTGACATCAACTCCCAGGCTGGCCAAGGAAGCCTCGATTTTGCCTGTAATTGCTCGAACATGGGATGCAGGAAATTGGCCCCTTTTCTTGCCAATCAACTTGATGCCTGTCCACCAAAGTTCACTGTTTTTTTGTTCAACTTCCACTAGGTCGCCCTCCTCCAGTGACAACTGGTGAGCCTCAGTGGCTCGGAAGGTGGTTACGGCGGTGAAGACTTCACCGTAATTAGATTTCTGTTTAAAAAATCAGTTAACTAAAAACAGGAAGAAAAAACAAAAAGAAACAAACCTGCATGTTGAAAGTGTCAATGGAAAGTGCAACCTGGCATTTGGTATTATTTTCTTTATCTTAACAATCCCAAAATAATTTTGTAGCGTCACTTAACTTAACATCGGATTCTTCGGGAAAATGTCGCTTTCAAAAATTTTTAAGTGCATGCCCTTGATCTTTCCCTTTAGGGTAATCCAAAATAAACATAAAACAATTTCAAAACATCTTAAATAAAAGCAATTAAACTGGTATCATTTTTTTATTTTTGCGTTTTTTAAATTTTTATTTTTAAGAATTCTTTTTTTTTAAACTCAACAAATTATTAACTTCGAACAATTACGTGAATTCGTTGCGTAAAAAAATTCCCATTTAATGTAAAAAAAATTTTAAAAAAAAAACCACATTTGCATCAAGGGTTTCATTAAATAATTTGAAATTCCAAAAAGAAAAAAAAAAAAAAAGAAAAGTCCAAAACCAAAACCCCTTTTAAACAAAAATTAAATACACAACAAAAAAACTTTTAAAAGAAAAGGGATCCTTAGAAAGTGAGCCAAGAAGAAAAACGTCCCAAATTTAACCAAATAAAAAGGGCCCTCATGGGACTAAACATTTTGCCCCTGGAGTTATGATGGGTTGCAACAAACCCTTATCAAAAAAAGGTTAAAAAATTTAAAAAGTATCAAAACCAAAATACAAGGATCCAATTTAGGACATTCAAAAGAAAAACAATGAAAAAAAAATCGTCTTTTTAAAACGAAATGCAAATTGCACAAAGTTAAACACTTTTAACAAAAAAAACTTTTGAAAAAAAGTGGCCATTTAAAGGACATAAAACCAAAATTAAGAAAGCAAAAGGAAAAGCCCAATAAAGGAAAAGCCCCTGCACCCAAACAAACTCCTTTCGTTGGTCTTTTATTTTTAGTTTGCTTATAAAACGAATTAAAATATTTATTTTTTTTTTAAAATATTCTTAAAAACACTATTACAAAGACATATTTCGATGAGAAAGGTGCACAAAAAGTAAAATTCTTATAAAAAAAACTATTCGGGTTTTTTGTTACTTGTGTAAAAAATAATAAAAACATCCCTAAGTAAACTACAAAATTACCAAAAAAAAGAACTATTGTTTGGCAAAAGTAAGCTAAGCGAATTAATTTATGTTATTTTTAAAGTGCCTAATGTATGACAAATATTTTCCAGTCTTGTAGTGGATTTCGGAAAAGCAAATGCCCCTTGCCCCATGCTCAAGTCATCGTCTCGCTTTGCGAGTGTGTCCTGTTGAGTTATGTTATCACGAGATATTCCTTGCCACGATAGTAGAAAAGGAAACCCCCATTTCTGTTTGGCCAAAAGGTGACGCTAAGGACATGCACCGTGCCATGACCCTGTGTCCCGATAGATATAGCCCGGGCGCTGATGGCAAGAAATGATGCCAGCAAAGGGAACATTTAGCGGCGATGAAGTAGCGGTGTGCATATGGTCGGTTGCGTCAGTAGAACTTGTGACCCTGTGTGAGTGAACGGAGTAATTAGCGACTGCAATCAGCATGCCCATTTTGGCGACAGCGTCTCCAACAACCCAGTAAGCAAATTGAGAAAGAGAGCTGCGAAAGCGGAAACAAGGTAAGTACGCCGACAGAGTTGTTTCGAAAGGAAGGCAAAAAATTTCCGATCCCCCAGTTGATATGAAGAATCCCTTGGTCGTACATTTTTCAAGAAAAATGGCGGTCCCCAGAGTTTATTGCACAGTAAAAAATCGGAAACGGGAGAGTTCAACTGGACCAGGCAGCTTCACCTGCATGTCACACAGATGGTAAAAAAAGTCAAAATGTTTGAAATGAAAAAAATAAGTGTCAAGAAAGGGCCCTTAGCTTACCGAAGACCGATAGAGTACTATTACCGCCTCGCTTGAACCTAAATTGATGGGGCCGAAAAGGTGGCACTAAAGAAGTTCTTTTTTTACCCCGGCGTCCCATTTTTAGGGAAAGTTTTTCGCCACTTCGGACTTACCCACAATCAAAAAAAAATTTTGGCTTTGCAATAAGTAGTCGCTGGGTCAAAACGAAAATGATTAACGTGCAAAAAGGAAGAGCCTGGACTTTTGGCTTGAGGTTGTGGGAAACAAAGCTTGAGGTTGTTTGAGCAGTTAGTATTTAAGGGGGTTCATTTTCACGCGGTCTGTTGAACGAAACAAACATTCCATTTTATGACGCTCGTTCCTATGAAATTTAGCTGAAAACTCAAAGGGGAGTGGCCATTTTTGATATTTTGGCTGAGGCAAGTTTCTAGGTAGAGGTCGAAACAAAATTGATTATTATCAAATGCACTGTGCCTGTGACGAGCATTACTCCAGTCTCCCAGAAACTATCAGCTTATGAGCTTTAAAAACACAAAACATTTGACTATAATTTTTTTAATGAAAACCCATTTAGACAAGGTGCTGGTTGGGGATTGTTTGGGTGGGCTCTCGTGTATCCCAGTACCCTTATGACACATTAATGGGAGTGCAACTACTGGAAAGGAAATGCTAAAGTGATTCATAGGGCCCCTGTTTGAGTTTTGGGAGTACAATTGATTGACGATAACAAACTGATTTAGCGCAACATGCTTTTTTAAAAAAAAAATTGTAAGGTATCTTAAAATTTAGTACCCTTTTAAATAAAAGGACAATTTTAATTTTTCAAAACACAAAAACTTTCCGTGAAGACAATGAAAAAAAAAAAAATCAATTTGTAACAAATAAATTAACATATCTTTTAAGCAAAAATATTTTGGTATAACAAATAAAACGGTTTAAAATTTAATCCTTAAAAAAGCAAAATAATGCTGGTGCCTTTTGCCGACTGCATGGCATTTCCTGAAATTCTTAAAGGGATAAGTGTGGAACTATGCTATCATGGAGACTACATATGTAAATAAAAATGGCTAAGCTTTTTTGCACCCTTTCAACACGCTATCATAACAAATCGGTTATTTAACTGGGTTCCTGACCATGAAAATGAAAGGATAGTTCTTTTTAAAAGGACAATCTATGCGATTCAGTGTGGAGCTGTGATAACACAAGTCATCTCGAGCGGTAACATAAAAATTACAGCTTCGTTCCTTTTCCGTTCTAAGTTTCTCCCGGTACATTTAGCTTACCTCTAAAATGCGAAGGGGCTTCTTACGACACCAATCGTACAGCCAAACACTCGAGGTACAACAAAACAGCAATGACCATTGGATGAGGTAAACTTACAGTGGAGTTCATTACAACAAGTAATCACGTCAGCTTGAATGCTTCTTATCAGTTTGCCGTAATCACGTATGTTAAATTACAATTTTTACTTTGAAATATAAGAACCAAGTCTGGTCTGGTTATGAGTGGAACGTTGCAATTAATAATAAAAATGTATAGTATAAACATTCCAACAAAAAGAGATCTATTTGCTGTAAATGTATCTAGTAACTTATTGAGTGCTTAGGAATGTCGGTATGCTTTTCTAATAACCAGAAAGGTTTTTAAAAACTTAAAAAATCAAACAAGCTGAATCAGGCTAAATAAAAGTAAAGCATTCGAATGTTTACACCATTATTAGCTTTCATAAATAAAAGAGAAATAAAGAAACTAGGATTTTAGGAGTTGTAGAGATTTATCCTAACTTAATAAGCGACACAAATTTAACCTATGAGTCAACCTGTTGTAATGAAAATGCACGAGAAATATTTTGAGCCTTTTCTGTGACTGCCTTTTCTGGCCATTGTTTTAAACTTGTTGAGTGCATCACCATTTTGAAATAAACTACACAACAATTGGACAGTGATCCAATGACGACAAGATTTTTGACAAAGCATTTTAATGAGACCTATAAGTTAGCATTAAATTTACAAGAAAAAAACAAGTTTCATTATTGTGCAAAAATGAAAAGTGATCATCGACGGATTGTTTTGTTTAGAGTTCCATTATGAAGATCTTTGTAAGATATTCGATTATTTCGTGGTCGCAGAATACGATCGCTTGTTGTATTCAGCATTGAATGACTTTGGTCAAATTGATAGGTCTGGTCAGGGGTCCGATCTATTGTTTTTGGAACGCGAACAATAGTGTCGTCGAAATCAAAATCAAGTTTAAAATCGGCAAAAAGTCGGTTGTCAGTTTCCATGGCCTTATGAATTGTCCCTTCAGCTGACTTTTTATCAAATGATTGACCTTCCCCGTCCTCTTCTTCTGATATGTGCCGACATAGTGAATCATACAGTTGACTAAACAAGCTTCTCAAAAAGATTTTCTTGTGAACATCAGCTTTGTAAATGTCAATTTTCTCAGCTGCAACAAGTCGGATGACATCAAGATAGGCGAATACGTCTTTTCCATACCGATTTAACAAAGAACGGTCATTTTCAAGCGCAAACTTATTCTTTACAACCGTGGTATTCATTTCTCCAGTAGATGACAGATTCATTTTGAATATTAAGAGCAAATTAGAGATGAAGTATGTTTGCTTTGTTGGATTAAAAACAGAAACTTCAAGTGGCGGGGAAAAATTCAGCAGTTATGTTTTGTTTTTGAAAAACAAAACATTCACAGAATACGTTATCAACTTTTAAAAAAGTGAGCAAACAAAAAAAACTTTTTAGAAAAAGCAAAACTAAAACATGTGACTAATTAATTTTAACAAACGTGAAAAGATAAATAAAACATTTATTTTGTAAAACACTTGTTAGTATAGGAGTGAGTCAAATGAAAATATAAAACATGAGTTAGAAAATGTACACATGTAAAGAATTAAAGCCAAGGATGCCATGCTGGATCCATACGAGCAAGTTTGTCTGAAGTTGTGGCTAGTGAAATGAGCTGAGTCACTTTGCTATCTGCTGCGTTGTGAATATCAATGTTAGAAAAACCTAAACAAAAAATAAAAATTATCTTTAAAATAAACGTATTTAAAAATGTGTTTAAGACTTACTGGACAACCGTGACAACATCACAGCTGCAGCTTTTTTGGTCAAATTGACTACTTCTTCATTGGTGATTTCTTTGATTTCCTTAGCAACCAAGGCTTGTAAATCAGAGTTCAATTGAATGGAAGGCTTTATCGCAACAGAGGAATTGTGTTTATCAGCAAAGTCTGGTGATTGCTTCGTATTTTTGGATTGAATTATCAAAGCATTGAGTCTATTATTTAGCTCAGACGATTTGACTCTTTTGGACCAATTAATAAACTCATCACGAAGAATAGCAAGTAAAAGATTGCGAACTTTGTAGTTTGGATGAGAAAAACAGATAGCAGCTGAGGTGATGGTTGCTGTCAAAGGACCTTGAATACCGATTTTAGTAATGAAATCTTGAAGGTTGAGAGTGATCCTGAAGGGTACGCGATGAATGTTGTTCAATAATTCACCTAAAAATAAAAAAAATTGTTACGAAAATATCCAACAAGCATTTCAAAAAGAAACAAACCAGAATCGTCATAAATGTCAAAGCGTGGAAAGGTTGGAGTAATGAGACCAGAATTTCGATGAATGTGAATCATATCCGGGTTAATTGGATTTAGAATAAACACAAATTCGCTGAAGTTAATTAGACCAAGTTGCAGTATAAATTGTTTCCGGAAATGCCAAAAATCAGGTGCTGAGCTAAAAGTTTTAACAGCCCATTCCTTGAGAACAGTTTTAGGGACTAGACTTGCTTGAATGTCAGCCAAAATTTGTCGAAGATCTGCATTTACTAGTGGATGCGTGCCTTTCTTTTGTTTTGTCAACTCCTCGTAGTACTTTGCAATAGGAGCGTCAAGTTCAGAGCCCTTTTGAATAGCATATTTCTTGTAAATATCTTGCAGAGATAGTGATGTTGTATTGTCCTCAATTAATCGGCTACTGTTTGAATAAGTTACAACTTTGGGAACTGTAAAGTTTAACAGACGGCGGGCAGATTCCTTGTGTTTGAGGAGGTACAAATTAAATAAACGCTGCAACTGAAAAAATCTTTCTTCTCGGCGATGATCAAGCGTCGAGTACTCGTTTATTACTAAAGTAAAATTAAAGTTAAGTTAAAATCATGAAGCAGTTTTAAGTAACTTACCTAAATACGGGTATATTTTCCCGTTTTCACCACGAATAGTAAGCCTTCTTGTAAAGCAATTGTGTTTGGAAATAGTTTCAACGAAAGGCATGAATCTATCTATCGAATTAGAGTCGAGCTTGGGAATTAAAAAATCGCCAGGCAAGGCAACTGCAATCATTTTGCGGTTAAATTGCGCTAAATAGCGGCTTTTTTCTTCTAAAAGATAAGTTTTCGTAGACATGGACATCTGCTTTTCCAAAAGTTTTATCCACTTTTTGATTCGGCTAATTAAAAACTGCAATTTTTTGTTTGATTGCTAAAATCAAAATCGCTTGAAAACTTTATCTTGAATTTGCTCAAAAGAGGATCCTTTAACTGAATTCTTCTGCTGGCATTATCATTAGAGTTCACATTGCCTTTCGTGGTCGCCGCACCATCATCACCGTATGGTACTTTATCTGAATAAAAATATTTTTAAATTTTAGAGTTGCAGTTAAAAGCACATTCAATCAGTTTAGATACACTTACCTGAGATGCCAAAGCTTCATTGTTATTGCACATATTAAAAATCAATTTGCGCAAGAATGAAACAGTGTGGTGGAATGGGCGCTCAATTGTTGGCTGTTTTTAGTGCTTTCAAACGCCGAAGTGTGCACTTTGCTAGACATAGTTGGAGGTTTCGGTAACTGTTCATACCAGTTTTCCCTGAGCAAGGTCAGCTGTTCAGCAATATTTTCCAATGTAGTCGTCACCGTGGGCGTTTACCCGCTGATTATGCAAAGTTTTGAAAAGCGCATTAATTGCAGTAGCTTTTATGGCATCGTCAAATATCTGGTGATGTTCGTCTAAAGACAAAAGAGAAAATAGTGAGAAAAAATGGTCATGTTTTAGCAACTCTAAAAAACTTACTATTCAATACAGTACTCCTCTTATTCTTAATTTCGCGCACTTCCATTCGGTAAGACAGGAATATTGCTCGGGCAGGATAGTACATTGCCTGTGGGTAAATCTTGCTGATACTTTGAGCTAAATTACCCATATAATCGCCTTCTGATCGACTGAGGCAGGT
Organism: Tyrophagus putrescentiae; assembly: GCA_024499935.1. Lineage (NCBI taxonomy): Eukaryota > Metazoa > Arthropoda > Arachnida > Sarcoptiformes > Acaridae > Tyrophagus > Tyrophagus putrescentiae. The sequence continues at coordinate 5,964,578 of JAMZRA010000001.1, read as the reverse complement.
TAGCACTTGTGACACCCAAGGCAGCCAGTTGAAAACTGGAACGCCATTACTGTACTTGTCGACCACTCTTGCGAGTGAATGAGTTTCGTCATCGTAGGATATGAACCAAATGACTTTTGATAAATATTTACGTGCTTTGATTTCATTCTGAAAGCGACAGGCGTGAAGATAGGAGACAATAGCAGCAGCGCAAAAGGTCAAATTCCGCTTTTCATAAGGAGTTTCGCTTTCGCTGAACCGGGTGTCATAGTAATCGCCCCATGCTGCCCACGGGGGGACTATTGTGTCCAAAATTTGAACTGCAACTGAAAATGTTTTGTTGGCTTCATCAAACTGACCAGTTTTAGCCAGAAATTGGCCTCTTAATGCGTAGAACTCAGAGATCATTTCGCGCTGAAAGAATCGGAGATGGGTTGATTCAATCACTTTTAGACCTTCCTGAAGGTCATCTGAGTTGGGTTTCATTTGATGCATAAAAAGATAACACTTGAGTTGTTGCCGAATCTTCTGAAAGCAATCAATAATGGGCACTCGTGGAATAGTGTGAATGCGATTGAGAGAATCCAGACAGACCGAAGTTAGGGAGTGTTTACGAGCAATCTTCGCGTAGTGAATCAACGATTGGGCAGAAGCATGAGATCCGACGAGAGAGTTCTGTGAAGCAGTACTGTTGCCTGGTCTGGACATCTCCCCTTCGTACCGCTGCAGCAGAGTTTGATAATGATGCTGACGCCAGGTGAAAATGTCACTCCAGCGAGATAGGTCGTCGGAAACGACTGGAAGACGATTTTTCCATGTCTTGATGACTGAGCGCAAATCTACCGGCGCTGTCCGTTCGTGGCCCGAAGAACCAACAGAACCGGAAGGAGGTGGAACATTGCCGTTGAAAACTGCCAGGTGTAACTGACCTGCTTCATTCAGTTCCATCACTTGATGTGCCGCATGAAGGTAATCAACATGAACTGCAGATACTATATGTGGAAGACGGCGCCACTCCTGAATCAAGATGCGCGACGCATTATCGACGCACTTCTGAACTTGATCGAGTTCTCGGTGTTTAGAGCTGCAGATGTAGTTGTATCCCTTGTAAAAGGGAACCTTCCAAGCGTGAACTTTGGGCGGTTTTGTTCTACAGCCATTATAGCATCATACATCTGGTCCCAATCAGGAATTCGCCAAGCTGATTCCATGATTAGATGATTATTCTTGCAATCAGTGGCATTGGCATAATCAAGTAAAAAGTCCCACTGATTAAGTTCTTTCGAGCAGCGAATCCAATGCTGTCCCAGAGTAGGTACTCGTCTTTAAAGAAATAAAATAGAACAACGTAGTGTTAGTGAAGAAAACATCTGTTTGCCTGTTTACCTTTAAGCAAATGATGGGTTGGATTTGTCCACAAATAGTCGTCTTTTGCCTTACTCATCGCTAGTTCATAGGTGCTTTTAGCCTCTTCAAAAAAGCCCATCTGTTCAAGGGCAATGGCAATCTTTGTCTGATCAAACTTTGCCTCCTGCTGCCAAACTCCAGCCCAGTAGTCTTCTTCCCGAAGCAGTTCGTAAACCTGATTGAGAGCAATGGCGCATTCCTGACTGTACGTTATACCGTTTGATGGGAGTTCAGGGAAAATTTCTAGATGGTTTGGGGTGGAAGCAGACATGTTTCCGTCCTGAGCAGCATTGCTGTTAGAGCCACGAGTTGATTTTGGAGCAGCTAGTTGTCCATTGTAAGCATTTGATCCATTCGCTAAAAGTCCACCAACTCCAACGGATTGAATCTTTGTGTCGAACTTTTCTAGTGTTTCCTCAAGCGTCAGTACGACTCGATGCCAAACATTGTGGTTTTTTCCAATGTACTTCATTATTGACGGTCTTAAGTTAATCGTCGGTCTGCAGAAGGTCGTCGCTTCATAAAAGGTGTGAAGAGGACTCTTTGGCGGATCACGACTCAACTGTGCTAGCACATGAGCACCGGAAATAAAAAATGGCGCCATTTGAAGTGCAATTGTAAGTTGCATTTTCTCGTGCAAAACTGCATAGGCGCGGGGAAATAATTGAATCCAAATATGATGAGCCAGTGATGCGTCAAAATGGCAAAGATGGGCCACAGCATTAATAAAGGTTGAAGATTTCAATTGGTCAAGGTGCCTTAGAAAACTGCAAACTTGGGTGAGTTGTTGAACTTTGTTTTCAACTGGTTGAGTTCCTGCTGTAACTGAAGTCAGACCATATGAATTAAATCCAATAGAGCCAGAGCGATCACGATTCAAAGCTCGCAAATGAGCAGCCGAACTGGAGGTTTGAATGCCAAAAAGATCATTGTAAAAAGAATTCGCGGCGGCTGAATGGTCTGACTGAGAATCCATCAGGAGGGAGGAATCGTTTCTGACATCTGCTTCAGAGTTATCAACAGAGAATTCAGTCATATCAACATCTGCAGGTCCCGTACTTCGATCCTGGACAAGAGCACTTGGTGTTCCAATGAAGTCGTAGTCAACAACATCTTCGTTTGTGGCACTAAGAGAATCCATGCCCAAGGCACTAAAAGAACCTGTAACAATAAAAGACAGATAAAAACGAAATTTTTCATTATGATTGCTAAATTACCTGGTATTGGGCAAGAATATTTGTCTCCAAATTGACCTGTAACAGTGGCGACAAACGATGTTGGAAGGGGAAGTTTGGCAAATACATTCGGCGATTTCAATGATGCATCACAATCACTGACACTCAGTAGCAATTCAATGCACTGTCCGATCCAGTAATGATTGCCAATTGTTTCCCAGTTTTGTTCGCAGACAATGTACATAATCCGGTCGTACAAACGTTTTCGAATGTGCGTGTTCAACAAGCCAAAGAACTTTTGCCGAATTAAGGGTTGAGGAGAACAAAGTCCTTTCATAAAAGAAGCCTCTATTTTAGTAGCAAGGTCAGGTGCCTTATGAGAGGATTCGCTGTAAATGTAGTAAATTAAATCAAGGAAAATTGCTTTCAATTCAGCATCTTCTGACAGTTCACGGCGTTGCTCAATTCCAGAGGCAATTTTTGTGAGAAATGATGCCTAAAATTTAGAAAAATGTAAAAAATGTAATTCTAAAGCAAAAATGCCATACCTTATCTCTAAACGCCATTCCAGGGTGAGCCCCACTAGCTCTTCCTTGGCTCGACGGTTGATTCTTTAACCAATCTTCAAATATTTTCACAAGAGTCTTCATTACTTTCGCATCCGTTGTTTTTTCAATAAGGCTTTGGAAAATATTATTCATAAAACTTCTTCTCATTTCAGAGTTAAAAGCCCCGACGCGATTTTTAACAAGTTCAAGACTGGTAACAATCAACTCTGCTGACTTTGATGATGCAAACTGCTCCGCCTGATTTGCTTGAACCCGTGGTACATTTGAAAAATGTTGATGTTCTTTGACCAGTTTTGTAAACATGTGAAGAAAAGGAGTCAGAAGGCGATCAATGTATGAAGGCTGGTTGAAGCAGGCTGCTTTGAGGATATTCAATGTTGCAGAAAGGCTGGACAATGTGCTAGTAGTTTCCGTTCCGATGTAAGATTGCGTTTGTGGAATGATTGCTTTGTCGTAGGCATTGAATCCAGTCAGGATTAGAGAGTGAATATCAGTATAAAGTTGCTCAAGGGGTTCTAGCTGGTCATGATAAATCTGTCGAGATTTAAAAAAGTTTTTAGTAAAAATATTAAAATTTAATTTTGTATGCTTGAACTCACTTTAACTGTAGCTCCACTTTTTGGTGAAATGGTCATGTTTGAGCAACTTGGCGGGAAAATGGACATTAACTTGCAAAGCAAATTATAAATGGGGCGAGAAACGTGCGGATGTGTATTTTGACAGACAGTATAAATGGATTTTTGCAGGCCAATAAACACTTTTAGCATCATTTCTTTCTTCATTGTTTGCAAAAATATAGAGAGCAAATCAAGCGCTGCATTTATTGAATTGATTTCTTTTGAGGAAAGGGCTTTTTCAATGGAACTGTTTCGAATATCCAAGTTTGGCCAAATGTCAGTTTGGAAAACAATCTTGATTAGTTCTTGTGCTCGCTTAATTAAATAATCAGGTGAGAAAATAGGAACACTTGAAGTTTGTGAAGCGTAAATGGCGTTGGTGTTTGATGTTATAATTGCTGAGTTAGACTCGCAAAGAATAATTGGAAATCGAATCAATATGTTCATTATCATCTCAGCTTGTTCTTTCAAAATGGGTCCACTTGCTACTTTGGAAAGTAGCTCCTTCTTAGGAGTTCCGCCAAGTTCACTTGCTGCACCCATAGGTGAATCATTTTCCATTTTGTCATACGATCTTTTGTGACTAATTGGAGTCAAAAAAACCTGACCAACCCGACTTCCAGGAGTATTTTCGATAACTGCATGTTCAGAAGCTTCTTGTTTTCGATAAACTTCCCACCGAATAATTACTTCTAAAAGATCAAGAGCTATCCGCCGCATTTCAGCTGGAACATTGTTTGTAAGCACCATACGGTTGATTGTGTTCATCATACTTGGAATGAATTGGTGTCGATTCTCGTAAAACTGCCGATGGTGGCGAGATATTACCTATAGCAAAGTTGAAACGATAAAAAATGTTTAGATATTGTGCGATAAAAAGAAAGCTTTCACACTACAGAAACCCTACCTGCATCAAATGCATCAAATGTTGCTGATTGCAAGACTCTTCAATAAATGTTTGGCGAAACCATTTCGGTAACATCTTTTTAAAATGTTCGTGCTTTTGGTTCTGGGCAATATGATTAATCAACAGGTCGAGGGAAGCTCTCACCAGTTGTTTGGCTTCAGATGAGGTAGGTTTCATCAGTGACAAATACATAGAGCGGGTGATGGACTTGGCAAGCGGCATTCGAGTAATTAAAAGAGCCATCAGCAGATGACCAAAGTACTTGTTTCCAGGGTCTATGCAATGTTCAGATAGGGTGCTCCAAGGGTAGCTCATGATTAAGCGCATTGAGTTGTCCTCGGTGTTCTTTTGCGTCTGCTTTTCCTGTCTCTTTGAGTTGTTTGGCTGCACATAAGCAGTTGCACGATCAATAATTAAATACATGAACTGCATGAGAGCGATTCGAACGCTGTCTGAGGAATAATGTTTGATTTCGGCATAAATCTTTGATACAAAAATGTACACAAGATCAGGATTTTCTTGCTTATCTTGAAGAAGCATTTGAGCTTTCATTGAAGGAGGTCCAAGAAGACGTTCAGTTTCGCCGCATTCAAAGGAGTATGCAAAGCCGGGATTATTACAAACTTTAGTATATTCGTAATCAACTCTTGAGTCCACAAACTAGTTCCATGGTCAATTTCTTCGCGGAAAATCTCTACAAATCTCAAGAACGCAGCACGTTTCCATTCGGCAGATTGAGTTTTCATAATAGTTTCAGAGAGGTATTTTCTAAAAAATTCAGTGTCTGAGTTGTGTTTCATTATGAAGGCACGCAGAAGGATAAACAAAGTGTCAATTTCAGAGTCCTTGTTTGCATTAAAATGTGCAAGTAAGCACTTGGCCAGCACTTTTGGTTCCTTAAATTGAGAGTATTCAAAAGTAGAAAGTGACGTTGTGTGCTCTTTGAAGAAGGTATCTGAAAGCCAAATAGATCGAAGTATATGAAAAAGTTCGGGTTGAGAAGAAAGCCAATTTTCATCATATTTGAGCAAAACTTTGATGATGCTTAGTAAATGAAATCGTTCGATTGTTTTTGCAGTTGCTGCGACACTACCAGAACTAGATGTGGAGCCAGTAAGTGAAGGTACGTCAGCTGAACTACTATCTTCAGTTTTCACTGTGCCTAGTTAAAGAAAAACAATGACAAAGCATTAGTTAAACCTCACTAAAACATCTTCAAAAGACAATTGACGATTATTGTAGATTTGATAAACTTACCAAAGAAACTAGCGTGAATTCGAAGCAAGGCAATAATTGTCTTGGACGAGTGTTGGTACAAAGCTGCTCGAAATGGAGCTCCATTTTCTCCGGTAATTAGATACTTTAAAATGCGGAAAACGCCATGTTCTAACAAATTTTCAATGCAAATGTGACAGTAGCTTGAGGATATCGAAGCAAAAATCGGCGCATAGGCTCATAAAATTTAAATGCGGCATAGTTGTCCAACATGTTCTCTGACTTGATTAGAAACTTCATCAATGTTCGACATAAGTTGAATCTGCTGTGGTCATTTCGGCGAAAAGATTGATTATTTCAATGCACACACTATGCTGAAAATTGACGTCCAACTGGTTTAACTTAGAGTTGAGTTCATAGCTTGTTGAGACGTTAAAACTCCATTATTCTGAAATAAAATAAAACGTTGAAAATGAAACAAAAATTTTACAAAGTTTAAAAAATAACCTGTGTCACTGCTTGAAGTTTAACTTTAAAATCGCGGTCTTTTCCTTTACGAATGTTTTGACAAACTACTTCGGTTAATTGATACAAATGCTTTAAAAATTGCTCGCAGAACTTGTCGTTGAAAATGTAGGTGAAAAGACGAGCGAAATATCGAAGACAAATGATACTTGAAGGCGTCAGCGTTCGGAAGTCAGATATGTTTTTAATTAAATTCCGTATTCCGCTTCGAATTAAATCTGGATCAACGTCTTTTAAATCCTAAATCATATAATCAACAGTTTTTATATGTTTAAAAATGATAATAGTTGTCAACTTTACCTTGTACTTATCAAAACACTGAAAAGCACATTCTTGCAAGTCAATGTCTGTTGAATCTAGAGCCATATAAAGAGCTGAAAATATTTTCGGCCTAAATGCAGGAATGTGGTGCCAGGCAGCAAGCACTTTCAGGCAGCTCTTTTTTAAAGGAACCAAAGACTCAAGACCCTTATAGCAGCTTTGCTTTTGAAGTTGAAGATCGGTTGTTTCAGCAATTCCATGAACCTCATTGAAGAAATTCATATGATCCGGATTGTTAGTGTCAATGGCGAACAGTGGTGGCTCAAGGGTAGTGCAGAAAGTGTTGCAGTCAAGAATGCCAATTTGAATATTAGGTGGCAATTGAATCAACTTGTGTTTTCGAGTACAAATCATTTCTTCAAGTATGCCTTTATGCGGGGTGGCAATTTCTGTGACAGTCTTTCCGGCAGTTTGAGCTAAAACCTGAAGTAGATGCATTGCTTCCTCGCGAACAAGAGTGTGTGGAGAGGTTATACTGCGAAGCATTTCTTGGATGACATATGATAATGCTTTCTTCTGTGCATCTGCAAGTTCTCGCTGTTCAATAGTGCTGTCTATGGGAGAAGCGCAGGTTTTGATTAAAACGTTGAGATTATCTTTGGCCAGCTCGATCACGCCCGAGCTTAGGCCCCCAGACAGGTCCATAATGACAAAAAGCATTGCTTTGAGAACTTTGAAGGCATGATTGAAGATCCATCGAACAGACATGTGCTTTAGAAGAAAGTGTTTCAGGGCATAGCAGCCGCCATACTTTGAATACCAAGGTCGTTCGTAGCAGAGCGCACAAACTCGATCGAGAATGTACTCGTAAAGTGGAAGCTGGCTAGCTCGTTCTTTGCTGCCGAGGAAAGAAATGGTGGTCTCCCAGATGATTCGAAACATCATGCAGCCTGCTTTGCACAGTTCGTTCGCTTCTTGTCCCATGACGGCAGCCAGCGCGTCCACCAAAACGAGAGGGTCCATGCCTGAAAACTTGGGCACACTGGTGGAGCCATTGCCTCTGAGGGTAGCCGTAGTGTAGGTGAGGCCACTGCGGGGACCAGCGGCCTGCTGGCAGATGGCCAACATAGTGTAGTGACGAACGAGCGGAACCATAAACCGCACAATGTTCGTATGCTGAAATCCCTTGATTGACGAGGCAATCACCATTGAAATCAAGGCAAGTTCGTGGATTTTTCGCTGCTTCTCATCTGGAAACATGTACAGCGAAGATTGATCAAGGAAAGTGCCGTTTGAAAAACTGGAAAACCCAGTGCTATGCGGCGGCAAGTCTCCGGCGGTAAGAGAAGACGTGATGAAAAGTTGCTGAAAGGTTAGTGCATCTTCCTCTGATGTTATAGTTTGAACGTGAGAAGCCAAGAATCCCTTTATTATTTCCCAAGACTGAGAAACGTAAAAGTTGTCTGATGCTGGATCTCGAAGTACTTTGTATGCAGTCTCGATGATCTAAAAATGAGTTTGTTAGCAATTTTTAAATGTTTGAAAAACAAATCTACAAACGCCGTTTACCTTATCAATTGGAAGATTGATAGTCGTTGAATTGGTTGAAGAATGCTGTGGCGGTGGATTTGCCATGACTTCGGAAAACGAGATCGACACATAGGATGACGCATTGTGTGGTGGAATGTGATCTGGCTTAATGGCTCCAGCTGATTGCGAAGCAGAGTCAGTTGATGAAGTAAAGTACTGAGCCGTCGAGTCGCCGTGATCTATCCAAGTTAGTTTTTGAGGTTCGATCATTAGCTTGTGATTAGAGCCTCCAAGCTTCCCTAGAATACGAAATGAAACTGATGCAATGGAGTCAACTGGGTGACTTAGCGTCTTCCAGAGTGCTTGCATAAGTTCGGTTCGAATGGGTTGAATGTGCTCATAGAGAAAATCGGGCTGAAGATTGTCCACACACAGCTCCAAAGTGCGAAGGCCCTGTGCAATGAGGCTTTGAGTGCCGTTCAAAGCAGACACCAGTGGTTCCATCAACCAAGGCAAATAAGGCAAAAGCGAACTTAGTCGAACGGGAATGGTGAGGCAAAGCTCGACAAATAGATCCTTCATGCTCTGAATGTGAATGCCCGACTGTAATTGGTTCAGTCCTTTGAGCAGTGTTGGAAGCAACGGAAGAAACTCATGATACAGCAGATCATGTGAGCCCCCTCCAATGGAGCGAAACAATGCTCTTAGTAGTTGAAAGTAGTTGTACGGCTCCTTAGCTTTCAGCGCCATATTCATTGAGTTGTTGACAATTTTGGACACGTGAGGCTTCAGCATGAGCTCATTGTCGTTTGGATGATATTGAACTGAGCCGAAAACAACTTTGAAAAGACGAAGATACAAATTGGACAATTCAGGATTTTCTCCCATTACTTCCATACGGCTGATGAGAAATTCAACGAGAAGATTTGAGAATATGTACGATGTTGCACGAAGCGAGAAAAAATGGTTTGCAACAAGTTGAATTGAAATGTTTTCATTGATGCAATTGACAAAATGTTCCATTGATTCACTTAGAACTGCTCTAAAAGTTTGCGGAGGAAGTGATGCAAAGATGGAGCTAAAATGGAAATTAAAACAAAAATTAACACAAACCATACATTTAGGAACATTAAACTCTCCTAATAAACCTTACCTAAATGAATCAATTGCATCTTTTTCTTCTTTAGAGCGTTGATACGACGTTTGGTTTAAAACATTAAAATTCTTTTCAGGCGGCGACCTTCCTCTAGCCGCCAAATTAGCTTTATCCTTGCCAAACTGTTCATCTTTTTTCTGGCTAGAAGCAGTAGATGCAGCAAATCGTGTGTTTTGCGGTTGGTCGTGAAGGTGGAAGACACCAAGCAACTTTAGCCCTGACTTGAATAGTCGAATCAGCAGGTTTAAATCTTTCGGACGAAAAACACTGTTTTTGAAAATAGCGCTAAATGTATTCTGTGCGCTTGGGGATCCAGACAATTGAGCAGCCTGCTGTTGTTGGATTAAAGAAGACTGAAACATTTGCTGATTTTGGTTAAATTCAGTCCTTTCAGACACTTCCTTAATCCTGATGGCCAAATTTTTCAAAGCGTTCATAAGACCCTTGCACAAGATTCGCCCTTCTGCAGGTGTCGGAACTGAGTAGTGTGGAAAGCCGAATTTAATGTTAAGTTCTTCAAAGCGCAGTGGCCCATCATTAGGTTGTCGCAAATTACTTGAATACATTTGCTCATTAAGTTCATTGTTGTCAGATGAACAGGACGCAGACTCGGAGATGGATTGATGAAATGAAGCATTTAGTGTTTCTAATGTTGTAATTTGAACGCATCTTGAAGGAGAGCTTTCTCTGGAAACAATAGCAGGAATCGCGTATTTGACAAAGTTCTCAATCTAAAAAAGTTAAAAGTTAAAAATGTATTTGTATTCAAAACACTTAATCTCACCTTAAAAGTAATTATGGCAAATATCTTTAGAAATAGAATACGACTGTCGTAATCAGATTTGTTTTGCCGCTGAAGTTCTCTTTCAACATTCTTCGCGTACACGTCTACTAGACCCATAAGAAGTCTGATTGTCTGCATGTGATAACTGGCGTTAAGAGTAGGCTCGTGTAAAACCAAATTTTTGGAAAAATGATTGAGAATATGCACGATTTGCTTCATAGAAAGTTGGTCTCGAAGATGATGAATCACGTCGTAAAACTGTGTGTAAGTCGTTGATAGAAGTGCTTCATGTGAAGTCCAACCAGATCCAAGAAGAACCTTGTCATCGATAAACAATTCGATTTGAGAAGCCAAGTATTTTCGGTGATCGAAACAGTGGAAGATAAAGTTGCGCATGGTTTGAATAATCTCTCTTCGAGTTTGAGGAACGTGAGAAGGGCAATTGATCAGAAGGTTTAAGAATATTTGCGGAATCTTATCAGGCTTAAAAAACGAGTCCATCCTGTTTTGATCCTCCGGTTTTTTGTACATGTGTAAGACAAATGCTGTGAATTTTGTCTGTTCAAGTAAAAATATTTTTAATAAAATGGTTGTTTTTTTAAATAACAATTAAAGTAGACACTTACTTGTATTTGAAAAAATTGAACATAGCATTCTTGATAAAAATGCGGGTTTGAGCGCTGCTCTTCAGTTGGATGAGTTGAAATAATTTCCGCTGCCATTTCTACAATCTCCCACACTATATTTTCTGTGTTCTCCTTGTAGAGATTGTTCATTAATAAACTTCCAGTTGGTATTTCAGAAAGAAACTTAAGTGAGTGCATTCCACGAGGTATAAACTCAGCTTTATTTCCTTGTATCACAAATTGCGTAGAAATAAAGACCTCGTCTACTAGTTTCTTAATATCAAGTTCATCCAATTCCGAGTTAGGCCGAGGAGAGCCTAGTATTTTGGGAACATTTTTAAGAAAATCTGAGGTTGCTTTATGGAAAATGTTCAAAGTTTTCTTTGCCTGAAAGTACAAAACAAACAGAAGTAGATTGTTAATAATTGCCTGCATAATCCCTATTTTTCAAGATCTCCTTTCTAAAGTCATACATCGCATATATTAAAAGCATTTAGTTTTAAAAAAATCTTTGAATCTTATCAAGTCAATAAGAGTCTCAGTTCGCTTCTCGTTAAATCATATTTCACTATAAAAAGTTATACGAATTGGTATAAGTAAAAACTTACGTCTTCGTAATGCCTTCCAGGATATTTTCGAATAACTTCCAGAAATATTTGATATGCGATTAGAGCGCATTTTTCATTGTCATTCTAAAAAATGAGATTGTTAGTAATAAAAAACGCTTTTAAATTAAAAAGACAGTACCTCTATGACATCAAGAAGTACAGTCATCAGCTTGCTGATGTTGAGTTTTGGTTCATTGATTGAACCACGAAGAATGGAGAGAAGTGCATTGCGAATTTGGTAGCATGCTTCTTGGGCAATAAACCCTTTTGGCTCTGCATATAGATAATCGAGCATGATATCCGATGTGTTTGTGAAGAACAGAGAGAGCAACTCAGGAAGCAACATCACATTCTTTAAAAATAAATATTTTTTTATTAAAATTTTTAAACAACTTATAAAAACTTACCCCTAGGTTCTCATTAATGTCCATCAAGTTGAGAATCAGTTCGTCTCCCTGTTCTTTGCTTAGCTGAGTGCTAAGCTGGGTCTTGATGATATCTACATATTCCATCACCTTCAACTTTGCCTGCTTCCAAGGCTCCGTTTCATACTTGTTTTGTTGTGCAGGATCCATTTTTAAAAATGGTATGGGCAGGCTCGACGGCCCTTGCAAGTGTTGTCAGGAATCAGATGTTGGACAATCTAATGTGACGATAATAATCAGGACTCAAACAAAAATGGATGACAACTAGTAGTTTGAAACCGCCATTGCGGTTTTACTGTTGTCCAATATGCCAATTAAAAATTAAGCACAATCTTGAAAGATTTAGACTTGAAACATGAATCGGTTGTCAAATGTTGGTAGCACTAAATTGTAGGTGCTTAATTTCACACTTTGCATTGTTCGGCTTGGAATTAGAATTCTGGTGGAAATAGTCAACATCTGAAAGTTCTGTTTCTCGGTCACTTTAGTTTAAAAGTGTTGTGGCCATTTTAGACCAACACAATAAATAAAATGGATGTCACTTTGATGGTTTTCAAGCAAAAAGTGCAGATTTCTAATGCGGCACAATGCTAAATTAGCAATCGGCATGTTTTGATTGGCGCGACTCAAAAGCGGTTAGCATGGCGAAAATAGTCAGGCAGTGCCTCACGCCTGATGCTGAGCTGAAAGTGGGCAGGCGCAAAGTATCACCTGTGCACAGTAGTGTGCAGTACTGTGCTAATGCAATCTCCGTCTCTTGAAGTCCGCCCCGAGCTGGCCCAGAGAAAAAGTTGCACAATCGTAAATTGGAATCACCTGTGTGAATCACCGTTTTAATAAACTAACAATAAAGTTACTAAATTATATTGTAAAGTCATGCAATCATAGGTTTATTAGGCTCAACTTGTACTCTAATTTTGCTGATTTTTTGTGAATAATATACAAGTTGATGAAAATTATTATCTGTCATCTATGCATCTTAAAATGTATACAATATAAAAATATGCATAATACTGATGAAAATAAAAGTGGATTTGGGGTAAAAAGATAGAGTGATTACAGATATTCGATGAAGTTAATTCATGTGTCACAACAAAATCGGTTATTTCTTGGGGCGAACATTGGATAATGGGAAATGTAGTTACAATGAAGTGCTAGTTATAAAGTTAGTCGGCGGAGGGTCAGAGGACGTGGTACCGGCAGATGAAGAGCTAGCATTTTCGGATCCGGTAAGAGCAGCCAGCTGCTGCTCGTTACTTATTTGAAGAATAAGCTCGCAAATTTTTTTGTAGTTCCAAGCATCACCTCTGAGTCGTTTTCGATGAATCACGCACAAACCATTGAGCTGACATATCTCCAAGTCAAACTTTAGCGCCGAGTGAATCTTATTGTCAAGGGTACACTTGAGAGAAAAACTGTAAGGATAAACAAAAAACAAATTAGTCACTTTTTAACTTTACCCACCAAGTTCCATCCATGAACAAAAGCCTAACTTTGGGTGCGCAAACAACTGAAAGTGTACACAAAGTGAATAGGTAGTATAGTGTTGCAAGAAATTGGAGGTACTCCTTGTGACTTATTTTGATGAAAATAATTTAAAAAATCAGCACCATCATTGAAAAATAATTTTACAAAAAATGGGTTAATGAAAGTGAATAAAAACTCAAGGTGTGAAGTTTTTGCGCACCACAAAAGTTAGCCTTTTGAACATGGATGACTTAGGAGACGGCGTGAACACTGTTCCATACTCTTTCTGTTTGCATTGCACTCCCTTTGTGGTTAACTTGTCGACGAGGCGATCAATGCACTCCTGAGGCTCTTGAAATGAAGTCATTGTTATGTTATTGGAGTGTGTTGCGACGTTTAGTTTACGCGGGACGTTCGACTTGGCAGGCGTGGCAGATGCCATTATACGTTTAAGCAAGGATTTCTTTGAAGTGGACTTTTTAAAGAGAGGCTTCTTGTTCATGTTGACCGGCGTTTTTGGCGGTGGCGGAATAGGAGAAGAAAGAACGTTATGGTTGTTAATTTCACGCAATGGACTTTTAATGCACACAGCAGGCGAGTTAGCGGGCGAGTTTTCAATCTTGTTTTCGAAATGATTTTCGTTAGTTTTCATCTTTGGTGAAACGATTCGCCGAGCTACTTTGTCGTTCAGTCGAGGAGTCACCGGTGTGCGTGGTGAGGAGCTTGGATCGCGAATGGCAACCATCAACTTTGGACGATAAACTGCTTTAGATGCTGCATTCGGTTTTGGGGCTACATTTGTATTGGCCAAATTCGGGTAAGGAGTGCCTACAAAAGTGGGTGCTTGTTCCTTGACCTTCTTGACTGGTGTAATCAAGCTACTGGCTTCGATTTCCAATCCCAATTTTCGTTTGATCGCATTCACTCGAGGCGAGTTGGCACCGTTGAACGATTGAGGCTGTTGATTAGCTGAGCTGCGTTGATACGATTCTTTGACAAACTGCAATCAAAGTATGTTAGTATGCGCAAATAATCTTACTTTGATCACAATGATACCTTTTTGCCGCTATCATTGTTTCGCAGCAACAAGTAAGAAGCCGTGTGGTACCCGAAAGACTTGATTTTGTTTCGTAATTGCTCTTCAGTTAGTTCAGGAAATATGTAACGACAGCACTGCAAAGCTTCGTCGTCAAACTCAGCGGCTGGGATGAGTGATTTAGCCAGCAGATTAGGTGCATTAATGCAACCATGCTTAATCCACTTGTGGTCCAACACTTTTGACACCGAAATTCTTTCAGCTGGATTAGTTTTGAGCATTGAAGTGATGAGGTCACGAACATCAGAAGTTAGCCAAGTAGGCAATATATATTTTCCAATCTAAACGAAAGTTGTCACATTAGAAAGAGTAAACTAAAAACTCCTTTTTTACCAACCTGAATTTTTTTGTAAAGGTTTTGAATATTTTCATCGTCAAAAGGTAATTGCCCAACCAGAAGTGAGTAGAGCAACACCCCAGCACTCCAAACATCTACGGCAGGACCTGAGTAAGTATTACCTCGAAGTAGCTCCGGTGCTGCGTAGGCAGGACTGCCGCAACAGGTCGAGAGAAAAGCAAGGGCCGACTTGTTTTCCTGGAGATTAGAAAGAAGAAGTTAAAATAAAGAAGTGTGCAAGAAGTAAAACTACCGAAGAATTTGCAGCCAAACCAAAGTCAATTAGCTTAATAGTGTGCTTTCCATCAAACAGAATATTCTCTGGCTTCAAATCACGATGGGCGAACCCTTTGTCGTGAATAAACATCAGCACGCCAAACAAATCTCTCATTATGACGCGAACTTCACTTTCCGTAAGGCGTTTCTTAGAGATCAAATAGTCAAACAGCTCTCCGCCGCTACAATACTGTAATAAAAGAAAACAAAAATGACCAGTTGTTAGGCAGACGTAAACACAACAATCACGAGGGGCAAATAGGGTTTTACCTCTAGAATCAGGTATATATCAGTTTTGGTCTCGATTACTTGAAGCAGCTTGGCTATGTTGTCATGCTGAAGTACTTTGAGAGCCTCAATCTCAATGCGTACCCGCTGAAGATCTTTCTAAAAACGAAATAAACAATGTGAGTCAATGAGTGGAATAAAAATGCAAATAATAACATACACCAAGCTTCTCCTTGTTCATCATCTTGATGGCCACCTTTTGATTGGTTTTTAGATGAGTTGCCAGCTTCACCTTGCCAAAGCCTCCCTCACCCAGCGACTTTTGGTGCGTATAGTAGCCAATTTCAATGCAGTTGTCTTCATTTTTCATAGGAAGCTGACGAGCGGGCGACGAGTTGAATGTAGATTCAGTAAACAGTCTGGTGGCAAGGGCAATGTTCGGACGGTCCATTGCATGTCTTTGCGGGCCGACCATTGTCATTTTTGGAAATGACAATTTGCAGTTCGGGTTAAGATGCCAAAGTAACGGAACCCGAAGTCAATGTGTGAACTTGTCGCTGTGAGACTGTTGTGTTGATGGATGACAGTTGAAGCAGGCACCGAAGGTTGTCAGTTTGCAGGAGCATTTAAAAAGTTAGCGAGCGCTTTGATTGGCTGCTACTCGAACGCTCCGCCCTCATCTCTTACGACAGTTCAAAGTTGATAAACTGATGACCTTATCAGATGCCGGTTAATTTCAAGCTGTGTTGTTACTTTACTTCCAACTAATGTTCACCCACTGATGGTCAAGTTATTTGGACAAGTCAGTGTACAACAGGGTCCCCATTTTTACACTCATTTGAGGAGAAAAAGAGGGAGAGAATATATGTGTGAGCTACGCTCAATAACTGCTCCAGATGTTGCATTGGTCGCATCGGCGCCATTGGTCAAGAAGTGCTCTATCCGGGGTGTTAATGCGTAGATAGATTAAATCTAATGGAAATGGCCGTTGGCCATTATACAGGCTCTCATCAACCTTATCAAACTGAGATGGATCATCCATCAGATGGACACTGTCCTTTGACGGCAGTACTGCGCATGGCACAGTCACAGTCCCACAACAACATTGCTCACCCTCTCACGCTGCTTCTCGCTCTGCTTCTTCGCCGAGAAAGCAAACTCGTGGTCACGCAAAGAGCTGAAGAATTGCCGGTGTCGCGAAAATACTCCCACCAACAACAATGTCTCAATCTCAACCCAAACCACGACGATGGAATCACCTGAACAAGGTTCTCTCCCGTGTTGGCCCATTTGTGCAGGAGGACTTTGATCCTGCCACCGGAATGCAGGCGCTGAAAGACATGAAAATTCTGGTCATCGGAGCGGGTGGTCTCGGCTGTGAACTCCTCAAAGGGCTCTCCTTGATGGGCTTTGTCGACATACACGTCATTGACTGTGATACCATCGATCTGTCCAACCTGAATCGACAGTTTCTCTTTCGCACCAAAGATATTGGTCGAAGCAAAGCAGAAGTTGCAGCGGAATTCATCAACAATCGCGTTGCCGGCTGCAAAGTGATTCCGCACAATTGCCGAATTGAAGACAAGGACCAGTTGTTTTACAGTCAGTTTAACATCATTGTTGTTGGTCTTGATGCAATTGAGCCTCGCCGATGGTTGAACCGATCATTATTCCTTTTACTTGAACCATCAATGGACGGGGGCCTAGACAATATTATTCCTATGGTCGACGGTGGAACAGAAGGCTTTAAGGGCAACGCTCGTGTGATCATCCCCAGCCAGGACTTTCCTTGTATTGACTGCAACATCAACCTTTTTCCGCCACGGGTCAATTTTCCTATGTGCACTCTTGCTCAGCGACCTCGCCTTCCTGAACATTGTATAGAGTACATTCGCCTGGTAGAATGGACTAATCAGAAGCCATTTGGCGAAGTAGGCGTCGATGGCGATGATCCAGCTCATATTCAGTGGATCTTTGAGCGAAGCCTCGACCGAGCCAAAGAGTTTAGCATCGAAGGCGTCACTTATCGCCTGACACAGGGCGTTGTGAAGCACATTATTCCCGCTGTTGCATCAACAAACGCCGTTATTGCTTCAATCTGTGTCACGGAAGTCTTCAAATTGGCCACAGCTTCGGCGCCAATCCTCAACAATTACCTCGTTTTTAATGACGTCGACGGAATATACACCTACACCTACGCCGGAGAGCGCAATCCCGATTGCTTGGTTTGCAGCAATCTTCCACAAACTCTCCCGGTTTCTAAGTCACTCACACTTCAGCAGCTTATGAACCATATACAAGAACACTTTGACATGGAGGGACCCCTTTCATTGACTACTACTACTGAAAACAACCAACTAACACTGTACATGCCCTCTCTTCCGGAAGTACAAATGAACCTCTCAAAGACACTGGTCGAACTTGGTCTTGTCACCGGTCAGCAGCTGTTAGTGAGCAATCGAAAGATGTCCAAGTCTTTCATTTTTAGCCTATTCTGAAAAGTTTCACAATGAATTTGTACATTTTTCATTACTTAAAAATCTTGTGTTTGTGTAATAAAAATATTTCTTACTTAAACTCTAAGAAAACATGAGCTTCTTTAAGAGAGTCGAGAAATATAAAGGCATTTGCTTGATCCCTGTCTGCCCCCTTGTCGTTACCCTTGCAGCTTCTTTCTCTGCCACCTTTTTCTGCACCATGGTGGTCATGCTGATTAGATCTTCCTGGTGGGAATGCGTATCAAACGTACTTGTAAGTTCAGATATGAACCAGGATCCTTTTTCTGGATCGCGATAAGAGTAAAAACCTGCCAGAAAAAAGTATTTTTTTAGTGTCCGTTTATAGATCGGCCCAGCCACTTACTTCGGTAACTGCAGTAAAATGCAAATTGATCAGCAGTGATTGGCTGACTTTGAGGGTTGTCCGGCTTAGGAATAAGCGAGCCGTGTTCTTGAAAGCCATGTGAATGCGTCGAATCCACATGGAGACGAACTCCACTGTCGTGCGTATCACCTTGACAGGCTTGAAAGAAGAATAGTTTGGGTTTTCCAATCAGCGAAGGACAGTGCTCTCCGTCGAATTTAGCAAACACTTGATCGTATTTAATGCCTTCATTGTCGATGCACAAAAACTCTGTTGTCAATGCATACAATGTTAGTCACACTTGTTGCACTCGTATCATGGAAGTTGTCTTGTACTTACTGTCTGCTTCACCATGAGAAAGAACGCACATTACAAAACAGTGGTATTGAGTATGGTCAAACTGTGATTCTATTTAAAGGAAAATGCTTAAGAATAAAAGGGTGTGTGAAATAGGCAATTTATACCATTGTCAAGAATAAACTCCGTTCCTCGCTTCGTCATGTCATGGTGAATGATGATATCAAAATTGAGTGACTCAAAAGTTTTCCTCAGTGCACTCACATCATACTCGGTGCCCTTTCTATTTTGGACCGGATTTAGAAATTGTTCGTAGTTCAAGATAACACAGCGTCCTCGTTTTGGGCCTGCTCGAGAGCCAATGGTGTAATAGTTAGCAGATGAAAAATGTGAATCGGTGAAAAGCCTTGCTTCCTTCCACGTAGAAGCATTGCCATCTTTATATTCACTTAAGTGGGATAAAGCTCCATGATGATAATTTTTACAAAAGTGGCATTTTTCTGCAGTACTTACATTCCATTTTGGTAGTAAATGTTGTCCATTTGAATTTAATTAGTCTTTTTATTTTTTTCACTCAATTAAAAACACCTTTTGCCTCTCCGTTTCTGAAGCGTTAGTGTGCTTACAGTTGAGCAGCATACATCGTTTTGTTTGGACGATAAGGCTGCCTTGGTTGCAGTACTTCAATGACACCTTATTGCACTTTGGCTGTGCTTTCATCAAAAACAAATCACTGCCATAATAATTTAATTTTTAAATTGTTTACTTTAAAACTGAACAAGTTTAATGAGAGTAGAAACTATGCAAGGCATTTGCTTCTTCTTATCCCTCGCTTCATTCTCGGGCACGTTAGACTGGTGATCAAGGGCCACTCGACGACACACCGTCACTAGCAGAGATATTAGATCTCGATGCAGTGCTTCCTCTTTAAATACTTTGCACAGGTTGTAGACAAACCAAGAACCTATTGAGGGCGTTCGCCAAGAGTTAAATCCTAAGAAAATTGAAGTGATGTGTCAGTATTTAAAATAAATGTGCAAATAAATGTCAAAAACCTGGATATGCACTGTAGAAAATGAGGAAATCAGCTGTGTTTGGAATGCGGTATTGCGTTTCTCTCTTTGGGGAGTCTATGGAATCGGTGATCAGCGTGCCGGCATCGCATTCACTGCCTTGACACGACTGCAGAAAAAACAATTTGGGTTTGCCCGCTAAACTGGCGCACTGGTCAGCGGTGAAAGGCGCAAAAATGTCATCAGAAGAAAGAAAAGAGTCACTACAGAATAAAACTGCAAAATAGTATTTTTTCATTAGAATATCTTTACAAACACCTTTTTTATCACTTACTTCCATTGTCGCCGTGTGATAAAAAGCAAATTGCAAAGCAATCAAACCGATCATGATTGTAGCAAGATTCTGTAATGCAAACAAATAAGCAGACAAACTAATTATATAAGAAAACTTGCCGAATTTGAGCACATCTTTAGTCTGGTTTAAGGTGAGGTCATTATGAATGACTACTTTAAATCCAATTTTTTCAAAAGCATCATGTAATGCCAAGACATCGAGTAAAGTTCCTTCACGAGTCTCATGTCCTGTAGAAAAGTTTTCATAATTGAGTATGACACATCGACCACGATTGGGCGACTTTCGAATGCGATAGTATTCTTCAGGTTTTAATGTGCTTTTGTGTGCACTGTTTGACGTTTTTACATTAGACCAAATCGAGTCTACTTGATCAGAAGTATTTTCGTTTAATTTTTCCATTATTTTGATGTTGAGAAAACTGGTCATGTAAAACAATATGGGGGAGTATTTCAGGATTGCCTTTTTAGTCACTACAAAATAAATAAACTTTAATATAGCTGTTTTACATAAAAAACGTAAATAATAACAAAATTTATTTTTTTAAATAAATAAATATTTAACTTTTTAAAACTTCAATACAGAATTCCGAATTCTTAAAAATTTTTGTTTTAAAAAGAATATTTTTGAATTTTGCGCCAAATAGAAGCCATCAGTAAAAGATGTTACAAGGTAGCCTCGTGTTGTCTTTTACCGCGTGCTCTCTTTCAAATCTTTTCAACGACTCCACGTTGACATCCATTTTATTTCAGATTTTTTATATTTTTTATGTTGATTTTGTAAAAGTGTGTTTTAATAAATTTTAAGTACATTTTGTAAGTATAAAGAAAAGTTATAGTGCAATTTTAGTAATAATTCGTTATGTATTTAGATTCGGGCACTTGTGAAAGAGATGGCTCAATCTTCTTCAAAGGGTGCCAACTATCTTGAAGAGGTATGATTTTGTGTTTAATTTGTATTTAAAACTAACTACTTTTGTACAACAGATCAATAGCTGGAAGGAAGACATCAAGAAGCAGGCAGAGGAGTTGGTTCTAAAAACCTTTCCCCGAAAAACACTGGAACTACACCAACTTTTTACTGCAAGTTGTTACTGAAATTCATTCCTAATTGTCGTTAAATAGGCATAATAATTATTCGTCTTTCAATTTGTAGAGCCCGAAATTCAACATTAAGCACTTGAGTGCGATCAAAACCGACATAAACATCCCGGTTCCAGATTATCCTTATGTGAAAGATGTTAGCAGCATCAGCAACAACCACGACGGCGAGTCACCTTCCAAGAGTCAGGTAAACAAAATGATTTTACACATTGGTTTATAGCTAATACTTGAATTTATAATCCATCTTCTTTAAAAACTACAGTCTAAAAAACGCAAATATCTCGCAATTTCAAAAGATGATGATTTGAAAAATGATGCCGGCTCTCGTGTTCTCGTCTTACCATACGGCTCTGTGCCCTGCAATAAAAACATTGTGGTACGTTTATAACGAGCAAAGTTGATTCAAAGTTAACTTTTTTTCCCCTCATTCAGGCGCTCATAGACATTGTCAAGCCGCTTATTCGCCAACTAGTGGAAGACAGCAACCTGGTAAGTTGCAATCGTAGCGACTTAAGTTTTGATAAAAATTAATTTTACTTTGTTTAGCTTAAAATGTGGATTCTTTTCCTCATTCCTCGGATTGAAGACGGCAATAATTTTGGTGTGAGCATCCAGGAGGACACTCTCGGAGAGATTCGTACTGTCGAAGCGGAAGCTTCTGCATACTTTGATCAAATGTCTCGATACTTTCTCGGCAGAGCTAAGATTGTGACCAAAATTGCCAAGTACCCTCATGTAGAAGATTTTCGTCGCAACGTAGAGGAGATTGACGAGAAAGAGTTCCTCAGCCTTCGATTAATTGTCGCTGAACTTCGCAACCACTACGCTTCTCTACATGATATTGTAACAAAAAATCTAGAGAAGATTAAGCTGCCTCGAACCTCTAACACTTCAACGATGTATTGAAAGCTTGTCTAAAGTAATAAAAATGTGCTAACTAGTTTTCCGTTGTGTTTAGATTTGTCCGTTTAATCAATTCAAGTTGCTTCTACATTAAGCTGTGTTCGTATGAAACAGGTCATGTTTTCTTTTCGTCGTTCGACCTGCAAGAGAGCAATAGTTCAACTGGTAAATAAATACCAGTAAATACCAGTTGGACTCATTACAGCACCAGCAAGTTGAATAGTGGCGTCATCATTTCCGATATAGCTTTGTTTTAGAGGTTGGGAAAACACTCGCCGATAACTCTAAACACTGCTCAATGACGTCGATCTGTTTCCACTCTGGTCAATGGGCAGCCTTTCTGGTCGACTTTTCAAGTGTGGTTTCAGAATTTAATTTATCCATATTTAGTCATATGCTGTGTTTAGGCTGCGTCTGCCCTTCCAACTTGGCACCGTCTGCCCTTGATGGCAGTCAAACACTGGTCGATTGAGAAAGGGTGCACACGCAGACACTCGCAGACATGCGATGGTAGACGAGACGGCTGAATGGCTGCACTCGATGTGTGCCACAGACATTTGCATTTATCAAGATGTAACCAGATGTAGGCTAGTCTATTCCCGTCATATCATTAGTCCTTCTACTGATTCTCTCTCTTTCCCAGATCAAGTGCTGCTTTCTCTGCCACTGACCATATTCTGCTATCTGCCCATTCTTCAAAATGGGCTGCTGTCAAAGTCTATTATATGTAGCCTGGCTAGACTGTCTTTGTTGTGGTGTTTTGAAAGAATTCGATCCCTTTTGAGGTTAATATAACTTTCGAGTTCTCCAAACTTTAATTACTTTTGAAAGTGATTAAAGAATTAAGTTTTTTGCTGAAAAGTTTCACTTTTTCTTATCACACTTTTGAGCTTACAGATTACGATTCTCTTAAGCATTTTAGTTTCTTAAGAACATCGTACGAATGCTTGCCATACTTAAATTGGGATTAAGCAAGCAACAAAACCGGAACAGATTAGTTTCTGGATAACTGGTGGTGATGGAAACCCAGCTAAATGATAGGCTACCTCTATTTTTTTGGGTTTGCCTGACGGGCAGTCCAGTGGATGGTTAAACGAAATGGTCACTTTTTCACTGAATTGCTCCACTTTGTGAGCACACTGACACTAGCCATCTGGTGCCATCACGTCGGTGTTGCTCTGTCCACCACCATCACCAGCAGTCCTGTACGTGTAGTGCAGCATCCTAGAAAAGGCTTCGGAAAGTGCAACTGCCGCCGTTGCTGCAACATTTGTCACTAATTGTGCGTGTGTGCGTGCAGACTACATTGCAACAAGTGGTTGTTGGTGCGACAGCCAGTGCCGCTGACATGAGGCTACTGATGCGGCGGCAAACTCTAACACCGAGAGTGACTGGTCGGCGGTGTATAAAAAGGAGTACTGTCCGCTGGCATCTTTGACACCGGCAGTGCACTCAACGCTAACATCTGTTCACTTCTTTTCGATTGCCAACTGCCCAATTGGTGAACCACTTTAAAATTGTTTCGCTTCTTTGTTTCATTTTGGCCAGTGTTTGAAAAGGCGCCGGCACCTTCTTTAGTGGGCCCAGCATTGCCATCGATTGCCTTTCTCTGCATTATATCGATCGAACCGACTGTCAACAAGTGTTGCCCTTTAGCAAGGCGCTCAAGTGAACCTGACCATATCTTCACGGTGAGGTGGCACCAGCGCCGACAGCGACAGCATCAACCGCAGCATATTGTACCTCTGTGAAACACACCGGAAAGCATAAGTCTTGCTATCAGTCATCTCTTCGCACCCACTGCCTTAATTCATCTTTCTTGACATTGTTTGTCATCTTCATCGCCGTCGCAACATCAACAGCGACTATTGTGCTTTAGATCAGGTGCAGCCCGTCACCCAGTTACCATTTGTTTTGCATTCATTCAGATCAGTACTGCGATGCTCACTAGGTTATCGACAGAATCGGTTACCTCACCAACGGTTTTAAAAATGCCTTATTGTCAAAAGAGCATATCCACATTTAAATCTTGCCAGTCTGTTTGGTTCTTCACATTCTATGCCATCATTATTTGCTCTTTGGTTGTGTTTCAACTGACAGCAGCTGCTCCAATATTTACCGAAGTGCAGCCAGAGGGCTCAACTCAATCTCCTTCTCCTGTGCCAGACCAGTCCATAGTGCCCAACTTTCGCTCTCAAATAGAGAATGATGGAAACACCAAAGTGTACATTGACAGACTGTCAGCAGAAGAGGTGGCATACCACCGGAAAACGGGCAATCTTCCAAAGAGAACGATGCAGCTAATTGAGAAAGTGCTAAAGGCACAGGTGCCACTTGAGCCCAGTGATACGACTTCTTCTTCAGTGGGAGCAATCGATCTGCTGGAGGAACTTTTCAAGAAGACTCAATGACCTCAATGTACTCACTCTAGGGAGCTTGGCTTTTTGCTTTATAAAATGTTGCCATTGAATGTATCATTGTAAAAGTTTTTCATATTGCATTTCTTGATATTATTTATTGATACTTTATTTATTGTTTACTTTTCTTTGTCATAATTTTCATTCTTGTCGCCAAATCCTTTTCTCTACTTACTCATTGTCTAGAAATATTTTCAACGATTGTAAACTACAGTTTGTGAATAGTATTATAAACATGAAATAAAATGACTACTTGTCGTTAACAGACCGGAGAAAGAAAGTCAAAGCGGTTAAAGACGAGCACTTAGCGGATGCATTGGCACTACGGTTGTGTGACGTTTTTGCGAGCACTGTTCTCAGGAAGTGAGTATCCCGCAATAGAGTGCAAGCCATTTCACTGCACGTCATCGGAAGTTACTGAACCGAGCTCCTGTTACATCGTGGAGTGTACGATTGACTAAATCAACAGTAATGCCCAATATTTACATTCTTTTTTCTAATAACTTTGGTTATTGTGAAACATCGAATATATATTTCTTTTAGTAATTTTTTTGTGGCAACAAACTATAAAAAGTTATAATAAACACATTATGCGTAGATGAATTTCATTACTTTTCATTGATACAACTAAATGGTTTGTAAAAATCTAAAAATACTGATAGTAGTAGTGTTCTTCAGAGTTTCAGATAGCTCTACTTTCTAATGGCTTCTTCGTAAGTTGGTGGAAAATCTTTGGCCAAAAAAGTTGACGAGTTGTTTTCCGAAAGGGTGTCCAAAACACTGCTAGAATATGTGGGTGGAATTGCAGGCGCTAGATGACAATCAAAGGGCGTTGTCAAATCAGGTGGCGGTAAAATTGAAGTCCTTTGATAATCAGTTGATTCACTATTGGTTCTTTCAATCTGAAAATTAGTTGGCACAGTTGAACTTGAGCTATCGTAATAACCCGGCGGAGGCAAAAAGTTCTGTTCTGAGCAATGAGTTGAGTTGGGCAACATCCCATCAGTTGGGTTGATAAACTGCTCAAATGAATTGCACTGATCCAAGAAGAACTCAATGCCAGCAGTTGTTTGCTCTAAACTGTTCACCAATTGACTTTGTGCTTCATTCAATAGTGACGGCGGCAAGTGCCCAAAAGGGGGAATCAAGCCGTGTTGTTGTGCTTCTTCTGCGGTCATTGTTAAAATTACGCTTGGATCCACATCTTCGTCAAACTCTTCCTCTTCTTCATCATTGTAGTTACCGAAAATAGCAGACCAAATGCTTGATGAAATAGAGCACCGATTGCCCCGTCGACCATCTGATCTAGAGTTATTGTTGTGCCTCGAAGGAAGAGATATCGAGTCAAGGTCAACTTCGTATTGGTCTGCATTTGAACCGATTTCATCTGGTGATCGGCTGTCGCCATTGAATGTGGCTAATAGGAGAACGAAAATAAAAATAACTGCAGCCGATAAAGGCAGAAAGATGACTTGGTAGACTGTTTTGAGCGAAGCGTTAACATCGATGTTGTAGACGATGCAGTAGACTCCGGCGATGACTAGAACTAAATATATGGGTAGCACGGTGATGGAACATTTGAAGAGAAGATAGGCGTCCCACCAGTGGCAAACTGTTTTCCGTATTTTATTGTAGTACATTCTAATGTACAGGTAAGTTTGAAGGATCACAGGTGGGTGAGAGGAATTAGTAGCACTGCGATGGCTTCGCCCGTACATTTGCAAGCTCGGTTGCGTGGACGATAGAACAAAACAGAAGAGCAGAATCTGGTTGTAAACAATAATACTGATGTTAACTCGTAATGAACAGTTTCCCTGGTGAATTGTTTTTACTTTATTTGTTGTTTTTTCAACATTGAGGTGCTTTTCAAATTGAAAATGAACTTGAAAAAATTCAATGAACACAAAATGTAATCGATTTTGATACTTGAAAACTTTGCTAAAGAAGTGCAATGAGTAGACAACTTTTTGTGTTTATCAACTTGCTTGTACACTGAGCACGAAAAACATTGATTATCTGAAATCTAAAACCGGCTGAAACCAATGTTGATTTTGTAGATTATTGCTCCAATAAAGGTTGCTCTGTCTAACATTGTTCTCAGTCAGATTGCAAAACATGGCTCATTTCATTATTTCGGTTGATGCTATATTGCTCGATGGACAATAGCACAGGAGTGCACTGCTTCATCTCCTGTGGTATTAACCGACAATTCGGTAACTATATAGTTTTTTCAAATGCTACTGCGCTTACTCACAAATTGGAACAGCTCGCGCTGTCTCAAATCAAATCGGAAATTTACATTTGCTATATATCAAAATTCAAAACTGTTGCCGAAAATGATTTAAAATTTACAAAAAGTTAGACACAAAAAAGTATTTCATTTAATTTATTAGTTTATTAGTATTATTGTTGAAATAAAATGGCAATTTAAAATTGAAATTGTCAACTAAAAGTAGTAAAAGTGTCATTTGTTTTTGCATTTTAATTGTTTCATTATAAATTATGTGAATATTTTGAATCGAAATCCAGATTCATTGAAGTGAAAGTCCCAAAGCTTATACAGAAATATAGCATTGTCGGGCGCAAAAAATGAGTTGATTCTGACGCAGTCATTTGCAATAAAAGTATTAATTACCGTTTCAGTGGTACTTTATGTCAACAAGTTTCTTCTAATTGACACTGGTACGAATTCGCACATTAGCCGGACAGTACTCAGCATATTCTTCCCAAGAGCAACCATCTGTTCCAGAGCAGCACTCATCAGAAATGCCGCGTTTGGCTCGTTCGAGTCTCGAAGACCTTTTTGCCCCAACGGCCACCAAATTGCCACTAACGTTATTTATTCCTGAATTTAACTGTCGTTTACGCGTCTTTAGAAGCTGCCTTCGACCAAAAAGATTAGCCTTTTTGTAAGTGCTAAACAGAGGATGCTTGGGTAGATCATTTTGCTTCATTGACAGAGTGGTCATGTTTACCATTGACGAGCCGGTAAGAGAGCGAGAGCCTACAAAAGAAATGTAAATGTAAATTAGTACAACTGCAGTAAATTAGATCAGTGAGCACAAACCCAAGTCAGAGTCCGTGCCTAGTAGTAGTAAGTGGCCACTCCTCCGTCGAAGTCCTCTTGCTGTGAATCCTCTGGGCCAAGTTCGCTGCCTTCACTGCCAGCCAGGTCCCTCTTCTTTCGCCTTCTCCTCGCCAGCTTGTAGATGTCTTTTTCGCACACCACTTCCATGTGCGACAGCAACTGGTGCTGGCATCGTCGATGTCTCTCCTTGTGCCAGAGATCACGCCAATCACCGTCGGTTCGCTGTTGGAAGATGTCATCCCACTCTGCCAGAGTTTTACCGCCGTTGCTGCCTGTGATTCGTCGTTTAGAGGAGCCTACTTTGGCTCCAATGACGCTTGGTAGTAAGCACAAATGCACCAAAAGAATGATCATCAAAGTAAAATTCAGCAACCTTCGATGACTTGGAAAACGATGTGGACGCTCTATGTGTGACTGCTTTCGATAAGTGCGGTTTTGACCATGATCAGCGCCGCATATTAAAACTCCAAAATAAGTCCAAAGTTTACTGACCATGGTTGCAACACAAAAATAGTTTGCGGAGAGAGGGCATTGAAGAGTTTGAGTTGAAACATTGACCATATGCAAATTAAAGTTGTTTTAGGGTAAATAGCAAAAAACTATTCTGTAACAACTGAGAGCTGTTAGAAGAAGCTTATATACTAGTTCAAGTAAACTTTCTTTGTCAAGTCCTACACTGTGTTTATTTTTTTCTGTGCTAAAGATAATTTATGATTGCATTACTTTTGTTTTACTAAATGGCAATGTTTAGTTCGTCACCTGCGCAAGGAAGTCATTATCGTTTTTCTGATAATAACTTCTATTTTTGCAGTTTATCAAAGAGTTTTCCAAATGCTTTGAAGACCTTTTGTCTAAAGTGCTTTTAGTGCAATCACTTTTTTTCTAGTTGATTTATTTGTTACTTTTTTATTAAAAGTTTTCTAGAAAATTGTCTGATATAAAAACCCGACTTTGAGTTTATTAAAGTTAACATGATCATTTGAAGTTTTTGAAAAAATCAAACACTTTTAGTTATTTATACGTAATGTACTTTTTTGTCTGGTTTTTAACTAATTGTGGACAATAGAGTTGTAAATAACTAGACGTTTACACAATGTAACAAAAAAGTTTTTTACTCATTTTATTGTTCAAGATATTTGTTGAGTCTGTGTAAAAAATTTAAATTGTTTTATTATTTTCCCTTTTTGTATAGCCGTGCAGTGAAGTTTTAAAACAATCATCTTTATTGCGTAATAATGTCAATCAATTTAAGTTTAATAATATTCAACAAAGACATTAAGTGCAAAACATTTGTAAAGTTGTATATGATACATTTGATAAGTTTTCAAAACCTTTTTTAATTGATTGCCACTTATTTTTTGCACTAATATTGTTTTTTGCACTTACCAATGTCTTAAAAAGTGCACAACTTTTATCAGTATTAATAGAAAATTAACTGCAACTGTATTGTTCAAAAATATTTTAGAAATGAGCAAAAAATATAGTTGTATTTAAAAACTTTTATTGATAAATTCAAAAATAATTGGCTAAACTTCACATTCTTTTTCAATGTCGGCTGGCAAATACACCTGCAAAGATGATGCAAAATCGACTAGTTTACACGACGTACTGTTGCAATGATTTTTAAAAGTGTTAGACTCATTTAGTGGTAATTCGTAAATGTCGAAATTGTTAGTCAAGTTTGAGTAGTACAAATGCACAATAGGCTCAAACGTGCTCAAATCTTTGCGGAGTTCAATAATTAGTCCTGATCCAAAACTTGGCTGCTCTGTGAAAAATCCAAGAGCGTGCAAAATCCACGAAATAACTGTATCGTGTGTTCCGTAAGTGTTTACTTGTCGATTTTCATCATTAATTTCTCCCAAACTAGCAATGTTTTGCAAACGATCCAACAATGTTTTTAAAAAGGTTCCCGCTCTAAGTTTAAGGAATATTTGCCCCAGTTTGCCTTCTATGTAAAAACCAAAGTTGCGAAACGCTTTCATTTGTTCTTTGCAATCAGAGCCTACATCTTCTATCCACTTTGGCCATTTGAACTCATTGCCAAAATAATTTTCTTCGCAAGTTAAAGCATCATATAAACTTGAAACAATGCCCCAATTTTTTGTAGCATTATAACCTGAAAAACGAGTAAACCGTTCAATAAAATCTTGATGTTTTAGTAAAAAATCTTTTGTTTCAGGCAGTTGATCAACTTTATCAGCATAAAAATTAGCTAGGGGACAGTAGCTAGCATCCCCAAGCATATATGCTCTTTTTGGTTCAACAGTTGACACACCAAGTGGTTGCCATTGTTTAGAAATGTCAGCTGATGATGACCAAATTTGAGACTCAGTGGAGGAAACATGCCACCAAGAACTGATAAGCTTGTTTCTAAGCATCTGCGAACTGGTGAAGAGTCTGCAATGACATTTCTAACAAGCACATGATCTGCACAAAAATAAATAGCAAAATTGGTAAAAACATTTTTGAAAACAATTAAACAAAGCAGTTTTTACCCAAATATTTGTGATATCGTTTTCTCAAATACTGTCCATAATGATACATTTTATCTTTTCCATTTCTCGTCAGTCCACCAAGCCCTTCTGGCCAACTGTAGTTCTTATACGGATCATCTGCTTGCAGATTTGTTGGCGTTCTCGCACCATGTCGGAAAAGGAAACTTAATGAAAGAAGTTCACCATTGCTGTTTATCTCAGCATTGTCAGCTTCTCTAGATCGTGTTACTGTGACAATTGTAAAAACACCAATGGCCAGCATGGCGCAAAACATAAACAGAATGAAAAGCCATTCGCAATTTCGGCTTTTTAAAAAACGAGAAAATGTTGATGACATTATTTAATGTGTGAATTGCAGAAACTTGTAACTTACTGTTTAGTTTAAGCTACTATTTATTTATTGAAATATCTCTTATCATGTTTTTATCTGATTTGTTTTTATTTTTTATGGTTTTTGTGTAATCTTTAGTGTACTTCACTTTTCTTAAACGCATTGCTTAGTGCAGCAATTTTGGATAATACCGACAAATGTTGCTACTTTCAGAGTGCGATGATTAGAGTGACCGGACTTTGTTATCAGATCTAATATGATCACTGAAATACACTTTTTTAAAGTGCTGAGATTCCTTATCTTGAATAAGATTGTTTTTATCTTTGCGTTAAAAAAACTCTAATTTATCTTAACAGTTTCATGAACCGAGTAAGTGATCAGTCTAATAAAATTTGTACTTTTAGAATGATCTTTAAGTATACAACAGATTATAATTACAACTTTTTAAAAGCTTTTGCTTACTGAAAAAAATATTTGTAAGGACTTTTAGTTCATGATCAGAACTCAAATGTTTTTCAATATAATTTTTATTTAAAAACTGTGCACACAAATAAAATAAACATTTATTTTGTTTCATAAACAAAAGTAAGAAACACTAAAACGCCAAGCAAAATCAGACCCAAAGCACCACCAATGATGAACAAACGTTTTGAAGTGAACCAAGCAAATCTATCTTTTGATAAACTTTTTGCAATATTTGTTTCATTTTCTTTGCTTTTCTCATTTTCAACTTTTTTTCTTTCTTGCATTTTAAAAAAATTGTTTTAAAACGTAATAAACATTTAGTTTCATTTTTTAAATGTCATTTATATTATCTGGCGTAACTGTTTTAGTAAATTTAAAACAAATTAAATTAGCTTTGCATCAACTATATTATGGCAATTTATTGCTCAACTACTATCTTGAAATACAGTTTATAGCATCTGCGACTCAAAGCGACTCAAACTGGGTTTGTCAAGATAAAACTAGAATATTGCTTCACCAACTTGTTACTTTTGAATAAAATGAACACATTGACAAAATTATAAATTTTATTTTAGCATTTTAAAACTAAAGCTGACAATTTTTTTCAACGTCATTTTCAAGGTAATCAACAAGTGATGCCGCAAAATTGCTTAGTGAACAATAGGAAAACTTGCAACGACTTGAAAACCTAGCTGATTCATTGAGTTTCATTGGGTAAATTTCAAAATTGTTTGTAACGTTAGCATAAAACAGATGAACTTGGCTTTCTGAAGAAGAAAGATTTTTACGTAACTCAAAAATGATTCCACTGCCATACGATGGTTGTGCTAAAAAAATAATGTAACACATTAAAACAATATTTTTTCACTAACTTAACAATTTACCTTAAACATTCCCAATGAATGTAGAATATAAGCAATCATTGTGTCGTGAGATCCATATGTAAATAATTTTTTATTTGCTGCTGTATTTTGCATCAATTTGACTTCATTTTGCATATTGTCAATTACTTCTTTGAGAAATGTTCCACATCTTAACTTTAAAAAATCGGGCGCTTTTTCATAAATGCTAAATACCATGTCATTAAATTTGCTCAACCGTTCCATTGTGTCATTGCCAATTTTACTTAGCCAACTTGGTGGTAAGTATCGATCTTCAAAATATTCTTTTTGAGTGAATTCAGTGTCAAAAAGATAGCCCACCCATAGCCAGTTTAAATCACCGAAGAAATCTTCACCGGAGTAATTACCTACACTTTTTATAAACTCGTGGTTTTCTTCTAAAAACTTTTTTAGTTCCGGAACTTTGGTTTCCATGTCTTTTTCAATTTTTGAAGCTGCGGGACAAATGGCATCTGGATTTAGCTTCCACGATCTACTTTCCTCAACAGTTTCAACTGCAATAGGCTGCCAAATTTTGGATAAAACAGTTTCTGGCCAACTTGTTTTGTTACTCCAAACTGCTTCCTTACTTGGAGGAATAAAGCCTGCCAGCATGGCCAGATTTGTCTCAACACATCGCCTAATAGGAGAACTTTGTGCACGAATGTTTTTAATTCTTATGTTCTCTGCACAAAAAAAGATGTGATGATTTTAGAAAACAGCAACTGAAGCAACTCGATAAACATACCAACATAGTTGTGATATCGCTCACGAAGAACTGTGCCAAAGTCAAACAATCTTTCTTTGCCTTTGTTTACCAACTGTCCAATTCCTTCCCAAAAATCGTCTTCTTTGTACCGATCATTCTGCATAAATAAAAATCAATTTTAGAAACAGATTTTTTAAATAAAATATACTGTACCTTGTAAACCCAATAAGGCGTGCGATCTCCATGTCTTGTTATAATCTGTAAAAGTTGAAGTTCTCCTGGACTTTCTTCAACTGAAGTTTGATTTAAATTTATTGGATGAGAAGTAACTCCAAGTATAACAACAAATAAAATAAGCAGTTTAACTGTCATTTTCAAATCGCTTTTTAAATCGCAGTTTAAATTTTGACTGAACAGTTTTAAACATGCACCATTCAATTGGCAAGATTAAACTGATGTTATGGATGGTTTTACTTTTGAACTAGCGCTCATTTTATATTGTGAGCAAAAATTTGCATTTCTCTGCATAAAAACGTTAACGACCTAGATTGTTTAGCAAAAAGTAGCGCTCTTACATAATCAAACTGACAACTATGTTTACCAGTGCTGATTTGGTTAGACGAACGTTACGAAATGGCTTGAGAATCGATAGATTAGATAAGCCAATACTGTTGTTGTAACGCCCATTGTTTAGTTTACAACTAACGACATGAAACCTGATTTGTTTGCTAGTCACAAACACATTTTTTCACCTAACAAAACTATTTGCATTGCTACAGTATAATGATATTAATTCATATCATTTGTACCTTTATGTAAATAAATAAATTGTGCATTTATTTATATTTACTAAATAAATATTATAAATAGTCTTTCAACTGGTTTTTAGTGCACTTTAGCATTTGTTATTTTAGTAAAGAAACAACATAATAAAAGTATTATTTTTGTGATGCTCACACAAACCGTTTTTAGTTCAGGTAAACTTGGCTAAAACTTGAGTTTTCAAAAAAGGTTTAATAAAATGGAAAAGCGTAACACGGAATGGCAATTTTGGTCTACAATTATGTTCCCCTCTACCAGGATATGACACAGTCCCTTGAAAACTAGGCTGGTGTTGAAGATAATATCTGTACATTAAATTGTTTTAAACTAATGATAGTAGTTTATTGCCTTTTCGCACAACGTGAAAATAACGATATAGCGTTGCTGTAGCATAGTAAAATCAGCCAGCCTGGCTTTTTTGTGGTGTCTTCACTGTTTTATGGAGTTGACTATCTTCAATGCTTATCTGAATTTCAGTGTTGACGCCTTAAGGGAAATAACAGAAGGAAACAGTTTAAAAGACAATCTTACAAAAATTTACAATGTTTCTTGAATTTCAATAACTCTGCAGACGCAAGTGAAATAGTGGTGAGACCTTGCTAGCTCCAATGTACATGGCATTGGGGGCACAAATGCTAGTCAGTCCAATCGCTCAAAGTGCAGTCCAATAAAGTCATAAAGTAACAGAGCTTTATGGGGTGAATCCGAGCACTACCTGCAAGGTGCATTAGAACGGTCATCTACAGTCACTGATATCTCTATTCAGATATCTTCTTCTTTGGCTTCATCTGTTTCCTCTACTATCTTCCAACACACCCAGAGGCGTCTAGCCACTCTGTTTTAACATGAAACGACCATATAAACTGGCACAAATAGTCAATTTAGTTTGCTTTTATTCATTTTTGTCAGTGTTGCCGGTGTGTCAGTCTTTTCCTCACCGGTGAGTGGCTCATTCATCCTCTTCATCATAGTTTTCTGTTCCGGTTGGTAAAAGCGCCGGATTGTGAATAAAGCTTTCTTCATCTATTCAAGATGAAAGGCGCCAAGTTGTTAGTATTACTAGTCACTTTGGCTGCTGTTGCTTTGCCGGTAATTTTTATCATGTTTAAACAAATATTCAAAGTTTACTTACATTTAATTAAATTTTACTAGAGTCAAGCACAAAAGCCGAAAGTAGAAATTTTCTACGAAACATTAAATGAACCTGTTCGTCGTTTATTTGTCGAACAATATAGATCTGTGTTTGACAGTTTAAATGATAAAATTAATCTTCGATTGTTCCCTTATGGAAGAACAGCAAAAGTCGGTGATAAATACACTTGCGACTCAGATTTGCAATGTGAAGCCAATAAAATTCATGTACGTTCAAGATTAACTTTTTAAAGCATTTTTTTACATAATATTTTTGTTGCAGGCTTGCTTGATAAAAGCTGAAATTATTGCAGAAAATCCAACAGATGTTGATCAGGAAATCAATCAAATATCAGCATCTAATTTTGTGCAATGTTTTTTCAAAAACAGAAAATCAATTGATGATGTTGAAGAGCTTGGAAACCAGTGTATGCCTGGGGACGCTTCTGCAGATTGGGGAGAAATTAGAGATTGTGTTTTTACTGATGACACCATAACCAGTCAGTTTGAGACAGTCAGTGAGCCAGTCAAAAATGAACTTGCGAAAACTGGCCTGGTTGTTAGAGTTGATGGTACTAGTGTTGATCTGACTACAACCAGTCTTGCTGGAGCTATTTGTGGCCCACTAACGGTATGAAATCCATTTAGGAATACATTTTATTAAATTCATTTAATACAGGACCCAAAACCAGACATTTGCACTCAAGCAGGCACTCCAGCAACCAAAGTGAAGATAGGCGTTTTCTACGAGGCTCAAAGTCCTGACGCCAACAAGTATTTGGACAAACAACTGGGCAACTTCTATCACGTAATCGAAGACTTTGTCGACATTGACCTTGTGCCCTACGGTAACACTGTCAAAACTGGAGACACATACAACTGCACACTGGGCACTAGTCAGTGCATCAGCAACAAGTTTCAGGTTTGTTTTTCAGCTGTATTAATTCTCCACTTTATTTAAAAATAATCTTGTTACAGGCTTTAGTCGTCGATAAATATCTAACAAATCCAAAGGGCGATCTAGTCAGTGGGCCAAACCGAGTGGTCAACTTTGTTCGCTGTTTAGCACAGAGTAATTTAGGAAGTGAACTAACCAAACTGGAAGTCTGTTCACGAGATTTCCTCCAAGTTGATGATTACCGAACTTTTATTGAGTTCATTCGAATGAATTCAGAGGAAGTGAAAACAGTTTTTGAAAATATGCGAACAAAGACTGCGCTTTTGCTCGGAGAAGGCAACACTTTGCCTCGAGTGCCAACTGTTACTGTCAACGGTCAATTGGACTATAACGCACTAGATGATCTTGTGCAGGAAGCATGTAATCAAACAACGTGGATTGTAAGTGAAATCGACTTCTATTTATATAACTTCAATTTTGAGCTATTTTCTTTATTATCTAGGGACCCAAATCGAGCATTTGCACAAAAATTGATGTCGTCATTCTTTACGAAGCTTTGAATCAAAGATCCCGATCATTTTTCCTTGAACACTTCAACCCAATTTTTCACAACATGTACGCTCTTCTCAATGTTCAACTTGTTCCGGCAGGTCGATCTGTTATGGTTCCTGGCAATGGACTGACATGTTACAATGGCTATGACCAGTGCATTGCCATGGAGCTACAGGCTTGTGCAATTGACAATTTTTGGAATGATGGCAACAACTATACTGATCCTATCAGACAGGAAGTGTTTGACTTCATATGGTGTACTTTCAAGAATAAGCACATGAGAAATGTGATGGATGCAGCTGAAACTTGTGCCAATGATCACATCGAACTTGATGCTTGGGTTACCATTCACGGTTGCTTTATCGAAGGAATGGGCCAAATTTTAGTTGCTGACAATATCGAAACAACCCAAAGTATGGTACATGACATGGAGCACCACGATGTGCCAGCTGTTTTTGTCAACGGCACTAATGTCACTGATTTGGCTTCTATCAGGGCTATCATTTGTAGCTTCTACGTAAGTTTTGCCTTTTACAAAACAAAAACATTTTATAACTATTTATTTTCTAGGATATCTACCATCAGCCCGATATTTGCCTAAATGATGAGCCAAGCAAGGTGGATATTTCAGTGTATTTTGAGTCGACCAGTGAGCTGTCAAAGCACTTTTTCACCACTCAATACGACCCGTGGTACATTTACATTGAGGAGATGGTTAACATTAAACTATTCCCGGCTGGAAATGTTCGTGAAAATCTCGGTGATAATGGCACATGTGACAGCTACGAAGCTAACTCTACTTGCATGTCAAACAAAATCATGTCTATGGTCATTGATCGATACTCAAACTCTGATGATGGAGATTTCATTCCTGGATCGCTACGTATAATGCGTTTTCTCTCTTGCCTCTTTAGCCACAATGATTTTAAAAGCAACATTTACAATGCTCATGAGTACTGCTCTGCAGAGCTGCCAAATGATGAATGGTATGACATGTATGTGGCTGCCAAATCAGAAGAAGGTGCAAAAGTTTACGCGGCTGCATTGGCGGCTACCAACGACCTTATTGCAGCTACGGGTCAAACAAGTCTGTCTAATATTCCGTGGGTGACGCTAAACGGTCGAAACTTTAGCAGAACGGCTCAAAATGATTTGATGCAAACTGTGTGTCAGAAATACGGCGGAGAGAAGCCACTGGAGTGCACACAAGTGGAAGTGACCATCTACTACTCAGCTGTGCATGCGCAGTCCAGACGATTCTTTATCGACCAATTAGAGTCAGTTTATCGGCATCTTCGGGAGCGTATTCATCTTCAACTCGTTCCCTACGGCCCTGCGAATGCCAGTTCGACTATTGATGATGAATGTAGTTCGAGGACTAATGTTTGCACCGCAAACAAAGCTCAGGTATGCTTGCAAACAAAATTACTTTGATTAATTAGAAATCATAATATAACTTCAATTTTAATTTTTTAACAAGGCATGCGCTATAAAAAAGTTTTTCGACGACTCAGTAGGCGAGAACACCCTTCAATGGGATGGAAAAAATCAAACTTTTGCCTTCATTCGGTGCATGTACAAAAATAATAGAAATCAAAAAGATATTTACCAACTAATTGAAGACTGTTCTAATGAAGATTTTATCTATGGTGATGAAATCACTGAATGTGTCAAACAAGATGAAGGTAAAAACTATCTGTCAGAAATGCGCAATCGTACTTTAGAGCAGTTCGAGACTATGGAACACGCTCCGTGGATTGTAATCAACGGTCTCCGAAGTGCTCTAGCACAAAGTGATTTGAAAACAGCCGTTTGCGATGCCATGATCGGAGATAGACCTGACTTTTGCTATGAGCCCACTCCGGAAAAGGTAAAAGTGGAGTTTCACTACTCAACACTAGACTCTAAAGTACAAAGCTATGTTGTGGATGAGTTGTACCCGCACTACCGTGAAATGGAAGAAATTATCGACCTTGATGTAGTGCCATTTGGTGAAATTGAAGTGTTCAAGGAAGAAGATGGCAGCTACAAACTTATCTGTCCAGGTGGAGTTGAAGAATGTCATGCTACCTTAATTCACGCTTGTGTTTACGAAGAGTTTTTCCACAATGATGACGATCCAATCAGTGACAATTTTGATGAATTTGACGGCAAAGTGCAGGTAAGATACTTACTTAATAACTTTACGATTTGCATTTTTATTTGATTGCTATTTATACTAACAGGTAGTAGACTTCATCAATTGCTACTTCAGTAGTGCCCTCGAAACAAGTAACCTTGTCGAGGTAGCCAGTCAATGCGTCGAGAAAACATTTAATGATGCCCATTCAACTGTAATGAACTGTGCGACTGATCCTGTTTTGGGACCCTCAATTTTGTCCAAGTTTCAAGAGACCAAAGTTGACACACTTTTGCCACATCTTGCTTATTTGCCGTGGATTACACTTGATGGAAAGCACAGTTACACAGTTGAGCACCATTTTCCACGATCTGTTTGCGATGCATATCGAGGATCAGAAAAGCCTCAGGACTGCTACTCACAAACTGATTCTGATGCTAAGCCAGTTGTGGCAATTCACTATGAAGTTGGTGATGCTAGCTCAAAGAACTTTTTAGTAGTTTGCTTAATGGAACAATAACTTCTGTCGCTGATATTACCTTGATTCCTTTTGGTCGATCAACTTACAGTCCTACAATGAACTGCGTCAACGATGTCAATTGTACTCAGTACGTTCAACATGTAAGTTTTTATGACTTTAAATAACTAACTTTTTGGCTGACTGTTTATGTTTCTCTTCAGGCTTGTCTGATCAATCTTTTCTATCAAAAATATACTGAGTTGACTCTTAAAACGATTGAGTGCACTTTTGGTGATGCAATTAATGCGCCTGATGTGGTGAACCAGTGTGTCAATAATAACTTGGAGGGCATTGATGACTCTACGCCTGATCCATGGGAAGCAATTCACGCCTGTGTCCTGGAGCAAGGGGATGCCTTGATGAACGCCAATCAGGAACTAGTGGCCGCCCTGACGCCCAGAATTTCTCATGTTCCTTGGGTGACAGTTCAGGGAGAGCATGACCCCGAAGCTGAGGACTCGCTGTTGAATGAAATCTGCGGCTACTGGTATCCCAGCGATAAGCCAGCCGCCTGTCAGCCAGCTCTAATAACGTTGCTATCTACTATGAAACTAACAACACCGACGCAGCCTCTTGGTTTCTCACCCAAACTAGCCAGTTTGTTGAGTACCTTGATGAGTTTGCGCAGTTTTCTCTCATTCCCTACGGCAAGACTGTCAACAACGGAGGTCAGCTAGTTTGCCCCAACAGCAATGAACAGTGCATTGCCAACGCATTTCATGTAATAATGTTTTCTGTTTATATAATCCGCAGTTCTAATATTACTTTATTTAGGCTTGCGTTATCAACCGATACTACAATCATTCAAGTGTCAATCCAGCGTCTGAGTTTGAAAAGAACCGCATTCGCACTGCTGGCTTCATAGAGTGCACCTTTTTCCATGAAAGCCAAGGACAAGTGAATGCAGAAGACAATGCGGAAATTTGTTTTAATCAAATCTTTGGAGTTGATTCACGAGACATCCTCAGCTGTGCAATTGGTGATGAAGGAAAAACCTTGCTTGCTGAACTTGGCCGACAGACGAGTGCTCTTTCTCCACCTCTGAGCAGTATTCCCGTGGTGACCATTGCGGGAAAACAAAGCCAAGATGCGCAAAACTTTTTCCAGCGACTGTGCAATACCTACGGAGTATGTAACATTTTAACCTAAGTTAAGCCAATTTTTACTCATTTTTGTCAACTTCATTGCAGAACGTACGCCCAGGACAATGCAGCAGCTTGCCGAACCCTGCTGTTAAAGTGGGAGTTTACTTTTCGGGCGACCAGCAAGGAATTGATTACTTGTCCACTCAGTTGTTCCCCTTCTATCAGGATGTTGTTCCAGTTTTAGAGAAGACACCCCCCAAACTAAACTGTACGACATGCTCAGTCCAGATCTAGTGGCTTGGGGCACTACCACTTACAACCCTGACAACACCGATGACCCATTTTCTTGCAAAGGCGCAAACGAATGCTACATCAATCGATTCTTTGTAAGCCTATTGAAGCAACTTATTTTTAACTCACTTTCATAATTGTTTTTGTTTAGGCCTGTGCTAATCACTATCATGGTCAAGAACCTCGGGCTCAGCGTCATTTGCTAGCGCTTGCCTTGTGCTTTGCTAATAACACTGCTGCATTGGTGGACCCATCAGAAGTTTTCAACGGCTGCGTCAATCGCATCTGGCTACCTGACCCATTCCCTACCCTGGAAACTTGCGCTACAAGTAAAAGCAATGAAACTTATGAAATATTCTTAAAAGCTAAGCAAAAAACGGATAATAATTATCCAGCTCTGACCACTTGTAAGTTTTTTGTATTTAAAATGATTTCAAAAAGTATATTGTTAATATTTTTGTTTGCAAAAAACAGTCCCTTCGGTGACCATCAATAACATGTACAACGCTGATGCCTCCAAATACCTACTGTACGTGGTCTGCAACAACTACGGCGGAGACAAACCATCTGCTTGTGAAAACGCAGAGAATCCTGGACCAACGACGCCAGTGTCAACCGTTACTGGGCCAGTTTCGACTGTAACTACACCGGTTACTGTCACCATACCCACTTTGCCATCGGGTTCAACTCCAACGGCTCCAACTGGCCCCACTCAGACACCTACAGGCTCAACACCACAGCCAACTACTCCGGCGCCAGGCTCGGGCACAACGCCAGTCATTTCAATTTTTATCCTCTTTGTCTCACTCTTTATTTCTCGGTGGATGCTTTAAATTAAGCCCAGTTTGGCACTTTAAATGTCTACACTTTTGTAACTTTTGAAACAGCTTTTAGTAGCATTCCTTAAAAACTAAATTGCGCTACCATTCACATTATTTATTACATAAGCATTACAAGTAGACAGCTACCAAACTTTGTTTTAAATGTTTTATTTTATTTTTAGTTTTAGTATCTTTCAATTCAACATGGTGTTACTGTGTTGAGATAATAATGTACAGCTAATGAGAGAGAAAACGAGAGAAAAATGGCATTTTGATGTTCTAGTGGTTGAAAGCGAAAACTGCACAGAGAAGGAGAAACATAGTTCCCAGGCTGATGGTCACTTGGTAGGATCCACTGTGCTTGTGAGTTGTCGTATGCGGTGGCTTAACCGTGGTGCCGTTGTGCTTACCAGTGCTTCCAGTCACGGTAGGCATGTGCTTTGTCGTCTCCTTTCCGGTGGTCGGCTTGCCGGTAGTGGGAGCTTTTGTGGGGGCGGCAGTTGTCGGCTTGGTGGTAGTCGGCTTGGCCGTCGTTGATGCTGGGGCCGCTGGCTTTGATGTCACCGCAGCATTACTATAGCAAACGTGCAAAGCAACGAGGACACAGACGGTCACAAAGAGCAGTTGAACTTTCATTTCGATCGAGGGTTAACTTTGTTCGGTTGGCTGATGAAACGGTGGAAGGTTTACAAGGACAGAGGACCAGAAGCAGGAGAGGCATTCAATTGAGCAGTTCAGTGAATAAAGAGTCCATTTAAATAGTTGTCCTGTAGAGCAAGGAAGATAGTGGAAACACCTCGCTGTGACCACTGCTTGGTCTGCCAAAAAGTAGAGGCACTGCTTGCCACCAGAAGATATGCCCATCAATACTCTTTGCTTCTGTTTCTACTGGCCTTCCCTTGTCAAGCATTCTCGACCCCAATCGACGTCATCTGCAGTGGCTAGCAATTGTTTTTCTGCACTACTCTACTATCACACAAACTATTGTTGCTTTCGATACGCCCCTCAAGTTCACACCGACCAAGTGTTACTGTACCAAATAGCAACAAAGATTATTGATACCAGCTGCATTGATTTTGTTGTACACTAAGCTAGCATTAAATTGCGCGTTTTCTAAAATGACTCACAAATACTTGAAACTAAAATAGTGCAAAACTGGTAAAATTGATAAATAATGTTAAATTAGTAACTGACCAAATAGTGATGTAGATTTGAGTTTTTGAATGTAACTAACAAACATACCCAAACTGTCAATGGAACATTGACGGCCAATGGACATTAGTTAAAATGTGTGTTGTAGTAAAAGCAGCAACTGTTGCAAAAAACTCCCATCATTGGTGCGATAACTGTCATCTCACTATTAATATACAATACACTTTAGTGGATGTTTTTGTGCAGAAACAGATTTACACAAATTCCAAATTGATTTGTCATTTGTCGATTACGATGAATAAGCGTGGTAAAAAATGTAACGATTGCTTTATGATGTTGCTTTAGTATAACAAAACTATTTTTAATAAATCGATGCCAAAATTTCACAATGTTGTTTGAGATATTAGCACAACATAAGACGCAATAAATAATGACACTTTTAGCAAATAATTAAAGTTTAAGGATATTAGTTGAAAAATTTTTATGTGGTAATATTTGCTATAAATATTTAACTGAGCGTAACGAATTTGTCGACTTTCTTTTGGTTCGTTTAGTTGAATTTTTGTTCTCTTTGATATTCTAGACAAAAAATAATGATTTTGCTCTAAAGTAATAAATTGACTTTTTTGAAAAATACTGATTATTCTTTTTAAAGAAAGCAGCAGTTTGTGATTTAAAAAAATAAGCAGAACAAGGTATAACGCAGAGGTAAACGCATGGATTAATAATCCGACGCTAACTTTGCAAAGGAAAGCCATTGAGAGAAACATTATAATGTTGAAAATATTTAGTATAATAAAAAACAAAATGGGAATTGATAAGTATTGAATAAGATTAGCATTGATGTCTGCAAGAAGACGAATTTCATCAAGAATGCTAAGTTGTTCTTGAGTTGTCATTTCAAGTAATAATAAACTTTTTTCATAACCACAAAAAATTTTCCAGGTTGCATATTGAAAATAATGAAAAATTCCGCAAACCCAGTACTGAAATAGGGATGAGTACATACAACCATATCGAACAAGTTGTTTTGCATCAAATTGTTGAAAATTGATTTTGTCAAAGAAAAATATATAACATAGAAAAAAGTGTCCTCCAATGAAACCAGTTAAAATGTAACGCCATTTGTTGCCTTGAGAATAGAAAACAAAAAACACATCTGAATCAAGTAAGTGAATGATTCGAGAACTAAAAATATACGAGTAGCTGACATTGACAACAAAAATATATGGATATACAAATTGGGCATTCAATTTCACCAACTGACCAAACATTGGCTTAGAAATGGCACATGTTTTACCCAGTGATTCAAGCTGCAGTGGATCTAAATAGAGAAAACCCAAGAAAAT
The DNA here is from genome assembly GCA_024499935.1 of Tyrophagus putrescentiae. Classification (NCBI taxonomy): domain Eukaryota; kingdom Metazoa; phylum Arthropoda; class Arachnida; order Sarcoptiformes; family Acaridae; genus Tyrophagus; species Tyrophagus putrescentiae. The sequence goes on along the minus strand of JAMZRA010000001.1, from coordinate 5,921,731 downwards.
TGTTATGTCAATGCTAAGGTTCCAGAAAAAGTTGACGACCATGTGCGGATTTGAAAAATTAACCTTTTGCATTTGAACACCAATGTGTCTAGATTTAAAATAAAACTATCACAGTCAATATTATTAAATGACAATCAAACATACCCGAAATACAAAACAAGATACCGTAAACCGTTTGTTTGAATATTGAGTTCATTTAGTATTTGTTGTTTAAACTTGTACCACATTTTAACAAACTTGCCAAAAACTTTCAAGTTAAATTTTTGTTGTAAACATTGTAGTTACACTTTGAAAGTGTTTTTAGCTTGCACCTTTTAACCTAAATATTTAAGTATTTAAATATTACTTACGTCAACTTATTACTTTACCATTCACGAGAATTTCACAATTAACAATTGAATGATATTTCAAAAACAAAAAACCGTAATTATTCTGTTGACGGAAATGCAGTTATTTTATTCTTTTTTATAGTACAGGTTGGATGTTTTCAATGTTTATTTTAAAAATATAACCTTGAATAATACATTTTTAGGTCTCATAACTTTTAATACGAAACGATACAGCTAATCGATTTAAAAAAGTGTTTTGAATAGCAACATTACTACATCCGGCGTTCAGTATAATTGATTCATTAAATTTAAATAAAGTTTTAAATTATTAAAAAACATTAATGTTCAAAATGTTCAGTTTAAAAAGCTTAGTTTGTTTTATGTAACAGTTAAAAATCACTAAGTGTTTTGCTTACAATGATAAATCTAAATTTTTTATCAAAACTTCAAATTACTGTATTTAATAAAAGCTTTATAATTTACATTGTTTCATTTTATCGATACAAACTTATGTCGCATTATCTAGATTTTTACAATAAATATGCCGTAAAACCATTAGGAAAAAATTGCAATGAGGACAATCAACAAAGAGTTTTGAAAATTGATATGCACAAGAAGTACACATTTACGTTGGGTAATATACACTTTTGCCAAAAATTTAGCAAATATGTTAAGTTACAATTATTTTGTTTCAGATGAGCACATTTCTATTATTTTTATGTTTTTTATTGCGCTTCGAGGTTTTTGTGCCTCTTTTATGCCATCATATGCTGCACATCCGACTTTGCCGATATATTTTGGTTCTTTTTTTCAAATGATGAATGTCCATCCATTTCACATTGAATTTCTGTTTCTATTGTGGTCGTCAAACTATTTAGCAAACATACTTGTTGCTTGGAAATTTAAAGTTCAAGATTTTGCCTGGATTGAAATAATTCGGTACTTTGAAGGATATGTTTCAGCAAAAAAGATAGGTCTTTCTGAGCAGGAAGGTCACTCATTGAGAAAACGAGCTCAATTAATACTCAAAATCGTTCACATTTCTGCCCTTTCAGTAGTCAATAACTCCATGATTCTTTTTGCCATGTTTGCTACATCAAATACTATCCTCATTTTGAATTTCTTTTTTTTAATCTTATCTGGTTTTTGCTGTACACCAACTTCACTGTCCAATTAACTTATATGATTTACATGAATGCTGCCTACTTGTATTTAATGTGCACTTTAGTGCGAATGAAATTCAAAAGACTTCAACATTATTTGAGTAGTTTTGAAAACTTTAAAAATCGTTCCGGAAATTTTAGGTAAAACTTGAAAATTATTAGAAACGTTAAAGTTAATTTGTGTTTTTTTGCAGAATTTATTCAAACAGTTTTGAGCGTCAAGTAGAACAAAGAACTATGCGCTCAGCAACAGTCGACATGATCACGTCTTGTAATTATTTAAATCGCCTTTTTCAAGAAAGTATCCGATACAATAATTTTTGGTCGCATTTGTTCTCAATTGCACTAGGTGAGCACTTGAAAGTACTTTACAATCAATAAATGATTAATTGGCATTATTCATGCATTTAGTTTGGCGCCTTTGGATAATAAATTTCATTTTGTACATAGTTTTATTCTACCCATTAGGTGCTCACTTTCTCTCTATCTTCCGCCTAATAACTGTAGTGGAAGTGCTTTCATTCTTTTCCATTGTTTATCAAGCTGCATTTATTTCAATCGACGCAAAAGCGATCGGCAAACAGATAAGGCAGTTTGTGGACCATCATACTGTGAAATCGTTATCTTTGAGAGTTAAAGTATTAAATCAATTCGAATTTCTTGAACTGCCTGCTAGCATTGGCTTGCAATTAGCCAATGGCGTTGTCGTCGAGCCTTTAACAATAATCTATGTATGCCATTTGCAAACCAAGCCATTTAAACTAACAGTAATATTTCTTTAGATTATTCGGGAGTTTAGTACTTGGTTTTTTCTGCTAGCATCAATATCATTTCAATTCATTTAAAAACAATATCTGCTCAGTTTTAATCAAAAAGATAGATATCTTGTGTTAAACAATCATTATAAATAATACAATTATACAAATAAAAATGTTAATAAGTGGAAAATTCAAATAATAACAGACAACCGATGATCAATGGAAAAAACAGAAATAATTTTACACAAACGACAAAGTAAATTTGACTGATAGAAAGAAAATGGAACATGTTCAGTCCCCGTCAACTGATGCGCATGAGTTGGAAATAAATAAATATGCCAAAGTTGTAAAGTTGAGCGAAATGCGAGATGTTTAGGTTTAGTGTGCTTGAAATGGAATTTTGTAAAAAAGATCGTTTGACGAAATTAAGACAATAAAAGAAAATTTTGCAAAGAAACATGCAGCTGTGACAAGAAAATAATGTGCAGTAATGTAAAGACAAGGTAAACGCTTTTTAAATAAACCTTCTTGGAGTGTTTTGTTGCTGCTGCTGTTGCTTTTTTGTCATCCAAAAGTAATTATGGATTGTAAAAGCGTCAATGGTAACGCACAAATGTTTTGTTTGAATTGCAGTGAACGCTTTAGTTCCCGAGTTGTATCTAGAAAAAAAATTTAAAGTTAAAAAACTGTATCTTGTAGAAGCTCATCTTGTAAATAACTTACTTGTAAAACTTTTCAATCATATCATTATTTACTGAACGAGGTCCAATGCCGTCAAGCTTAGTAACTTCATCACGCTCTGGATAGTACGAATATATGGCGCGATACTGTAGTCCCGAGTTGCGAAACAGTATCAAGTAGTATTTGCTATCACACGAGTTTATCACCTGTTTAGTGTAAACAAAGAACAATAATTAGTAAAAGGAACGTTAAAAGAATGGCAAAAACTTACTTCTGCAACCCGACGGTTAGTCTCTGCATTGACGGCACCAGCTAAAACCACGTTGATCGCATTCAAAATGAGTGTTTTGTTTGACTTTTGCGATGGCTTAACAAATAACTTCGGTCCGTTGTACTCGTAGAAAGTGTTTGATGTAGGTCCAGTGCTGCTGAGGGCATACTCTCCAAAGGCTTCCCCGAATGGCCCCGAATGTGTGGGCGTAGTGACCGTGGAGTTCAGTTGGCTAGACAGTGCTGACTGCGGTCGAGAGGCATTGCTCATTCGGCTGACCAAGTCAATTTCATCCCGAGAGCTACTTAGACGGCCTGACTGAGGACCACTGTTCGCAATGGGGTTTCCGTCCAGTCCTATCAGGGTGGAGTGCAGTGACTTCGGCCGAGGCCGCCCACCGGCAGACATCAGTCGAGAAGGTCGCATGTTCACACTGGAGCCCTGTGGTGTCTGTCTGTTGAGAACTAGAGTGCTGGAGCTCCTCGACACGGCCAAGGGACCGCCATTCTTCTCAATCTCCTCCTCAATCTGCTTGCGCTGCTTGTACTGCTCTAAAATGAAAGCTCTCTTTGCTTTTTCCTCTTCCTTCTTACGTTCGGATTGTTCGCGTCTAATCTGTTCCGCTTCCCGTTTAGCTGCCAGCTCTTGCTCTTTTTGCAATCTTTTCTCCTCCTGTTCAATTCGCCGTCGAAGAGACTGTTTCATAATCAACTCTTTCTTCCGAGTCATATCCTCTTCCGTAACCGGACGTGGCCGACCTTCATCATCCAGTTCTTGGTTCGCCTCCTCTTCAGCATTAATGTACACCTTCTCAGGTGAGGCCTCATCAGTTTCAACTGCACCGACAACAAAGGCAACACCCGGCGCAGCTGCTGGTCTTTTCACTTCGTAAAGCTGCTTGACCAATTCAGGATTTGTCTGACTTTTCACTGGCTTGTTAAAAACAGCAGCACTCTCCTCTTTGCTCGGTGTCGCATTTTCCTGTGGCGCTCGAGAAACCAAAGTTTGCGTTGCTGTCCGAGTCAACGGCTGCTTTTCAGTTGGTGACAGTAAATCCATTTTGGCTTTAGGTGTCTTGTTGACGGCTTGCTTGCTTCGATTCACCGCTGGCCGCTCATCGGTGAATGAAATAAAGAAGGCTTCGTTGTGCTTTTCAGAAGATGGTGTCGTAGCTTCAGCTGCTGCAACGCTTTGTCCTCCTTCTTCAATATTGTTGTTGTTGTTGTTAGTAGCAGTAAGTGAGTTGTGCGGCAAACTATTCAAATGATTAGCTGAACTACTAAACTCCGATGTAGGCTGCTGCTGCTGATGATGATGAGTATTTGGGTGTTCAGAAAAGGTGCCGTTACTCTTTTGCACCCGAAATGTGGCCGAACCCATCTGGTGCTGAGTGATTTGTGCCATCTGTGATGAGTTGTGCACAGGCGATGGAGAGTATGCTGAACCGGGTGCGCCAGCAGTGTTCCCAGCACTGGGTGGTGTCGGTGCCGTCTGCTGCTGCATGTACCCAATGGACATGTACTGCTCCGGGGTGGCATACGGCGGAACGCCGTACTGCGCCGGCTCCATGTGCAATGCGTAGGGAGGTCTGCTGAGGGGAGGGCAGTACCCGGTGGCATACCATACGGATAGGGGTAGGCGCCAGGATGGGGCGGCATGTGGTGAGCTGGGGGATAGGCCGCCGCCGCCGCCTGGTTGCTGTACCAGTCGGCATACGGTCCGCCTGGGGGAGCAGCTTGTGACCATGTGGGAGGTGTAGGGGCTGACTGCTGAGGAGGGTAGTGACCACCGCCAAGTGGCACCATTGGCTGGCCCCACTGACTGCGTCGAGGCGTAGTGTTGTTCACAATGGCCCCTGGACTGCTCGTCGGAGGAGCCATCTGACCGGAAACCGGAGACACGACGGCTGCTTCTTTAGAATCAGGGGGCAGTGCTGACTGGCTTTGTTGAGCTGCGCTGGCTGAAATGACAGGCTCGGACGTCGGCGATCTAAAGTTTTTCTCTTCGGTAGACAGCGTTTCGGTGGAATGATTAGAAAAGTTCTTTGAGGGAGAGTAAGATTCGGCGTCGAACTTTGGCTTTTCACTGCCATCTTTAGCATTTGAGTAATTCAAGTCAGTCATTGAAGCTTTCAGATCCTCAGAAGCGGAAAACAAATTTTTGCGCATATAAGTAGAAGAATTGTTCAATGATTTACTAGAAGCAAGGGACGTAAACGTTTTTTCTCGACGAATAGGATTCAGTTCGTGAATTTCAAACGTCAGATTTTCATCATCAACAGCAGCAGAGTTGTTGTTAACGGTGTCCATCATTTTGACGCCATTTTCCGAAGCGTCAACGTCTGAATTGGAGTCCTCGTTAGGATGAATGCCCTTCAAAGTGCGCAACACCTCCTGTCTAAAATTCTGATCTACCGAAGCTCGTTTCTCGCGTTCCTGTTGTCGTTCAAGCTCAATCTGCTTTCGCTTTTCATTCAGCTGAGCTCTAACCAAGTCCGAGTATTCAGATAGCTCTGCTATGCTGGAAGTCTCACTAGACGTCGTCTGGCTGCTGTCCACGTTAGCGGTGTTTGCGAATGCCGAGTGGTGCTGGTGCATTTCGTGGGCCAGCAGTGACTTTACATTGTCGGCATTGTTTGGGTGCGCCACTTTGGCTCTGACGTGAGTGCTCAGTCGATTGGCGTTATAGCTTGCCTCGGGCTGGCTCGGTGTGCCGGCAGCCGTCAGATTGGAGAAATAGTCAGTCAGATGGCCGCTGGGTACACGATTTCGATTTTTGTAATACTCTTGATCGGGGTTGTTTAATGCTGAAGGACCACCACCACTGCCAGCACCACCTCCACTCTGTCTGTTGTTAGAAATACTGAGAGTTGAAAAGTATGAAGACAACTGGCCACCAGAATCTCCCGCCATTCCATTTTCGCTGTCTCCATCTCCGTGAAAGTGCTGATGATGTCTACCCCCATTTGAATATGTCTCTTCCATTTCAGGGGCGTTCAGTTGCCGCTCAACCTGAGGTTGAGATTCACTGCCATTGGACATGATGGAAGAACGGCGGTGAAGGACACGACTTCCATTGTTGTTGTTGGTAGTTAGCGAATTACGTCGACTAGACTGGTTCAAAGCGGTATTACTTCCTGACTTGTAGGAGCTACGTCGGTCGTTGTACAGTTGGTGGGTGGAAGGGTGATTGAAGAAGGCGGACTCTCCGGGAGACATTTCCAGTGAGTCGTTCCAGGACTGGTGCTTCAGCGAACGAGCTTTCATTTCCGATGGGGTAGGGAGCGGTGGGTAGTCTGCGAGTGAATTAAGTTAGTTTGCACAAACAAAAGAGGCCACCTCTCTTTACTTACTTGGTTGGTACTCGTCACCATAGCCTTCGGGGAAAAGGCGAAGGTATGGCGCCGTCACACATTCAACAGGTTGAATCTCAAAAAGAAACAACAGGTCGGCGATGAATGCAAGGAAATTGGGCACAAGAGGTTCAGGAAGGTAGAGAAAGTCTTCCAGCGTGAGAAAGCACACATCAGAAGGAAAGTGTTCGGCTGTGAAGTACTGCACGCGCTGTAAGTTGTAGATGGAGTCGGCAATGGAAATGTCTTGTTTTAGGCAAATTTCGTGCCAGTCTAACTGCGTCGGACAGTAGAAGGCAAGCAGGCCAAAGAGTGAACAGCCATCACACATGTCCGACAGCTCATCGAGTGAAGGAACTACCGGACAGGGCTCATCAGGATCAATCTGCGAGACATCGTCTTGGTTCATATAATCACGAGCAATTTCCTGGTTTAGCTGAGCACAGGCACGGTTCACCCAAAAGAGTGCAACATCTTCAGGTTCCGAAGAAGGAGGAAGGTCATGCTCACTGGAGGCAGGATCAAAGGACTCAAAATCGCCTGTAAACCGCGACACAACCTCGCCAACTTTCACAGGAATCAGAATCTCTCGCACGTAAAGGGTGAGTATGCACTCTATTATTATCATGTGTGCATTCTATAAATGAAAACAAATGATTACCAAAATAATTCAAACAAGTCATTCTCAGCTCATCACTTACCAACTTGACGGGCGAAGTCTTCAAAAGCAACGTCTCCGTAATAGGTTCATCACAATTGCCCATTTCTTGGACGTAGATTCCTCTTCGAGTGAGCAGCTGAAGAATGCCCTGATGCCCCAGACAGCTGTAGTCAGGCACCCCGTAAATGTTGGCCAGCGCTCGACCATACAGTTCTCCGCTGGCCAGCCGTTGAGTGATCCACGGCTTGAGTGATTCCTGTCCATTGTGGTCTCGATAGAAAGGGTCGCGAAGCTCGGCAGGAATTCGTCCATTTTCAGTTGATTTTGCAATGAGCCATAAGATAGAGGCGCGTTGTTTTGCCTGTCAAGTGAAAAAAAACCAATTAATAGGCTGTTCAAGTACGACTCGATAACTTCCTCGCGCCAAACATCAAATTTGGAAGTGGCAAATTATGACATCTTTTAGTGAAAGTGTTCATCAAGATATTTTCTCTCTTAATGAGCGCACACCGATTGCACAATGAGTTCATAATTTGGCGTTGCATCATCACTAACTGCCTGACTGGCTCTCATCAGATCGTACCAAATTCCAATGCAAACATCAAGTGCACTTCACACTTTCAATTATGCTGAAGGACTTAAATATAGCAACAGTAGTTCTTGTCATGCGTGCACTACCAGCGAGGCCACAGCAAGTGTCCATAAGAGGAAACACCCCCCACCTACACAGAAGACGGGCACAATGACCGTCAGCTGACAGGCCGTCATCGTTGCTCACAGCGAGCACAGTCCATCCGCCGTACGTAAGCTACTATCTAAAGGGAGCAAACCGCTCTGGCACCTCTACGACTATAAATACAAAAGATAAACAGACAGATAGTGAAAAGTGAATGGAGGAAAATGCAATTTGCGGTGAGAGATGGTCAGCTGAGGCGAACATCATCGGGGAGCTATCACTGAGCAAAAACAGTCTCGCCGCCTACGTCGAAAGGTCCATTGGCGATGAACTGACATGTCAAAACTGTTGACGAGGCTATGCACAGTAGCCGGGCAGCGGCACTAACTCTCTCTCTCTCTTCTCTCCTCTCTCTCTCTCTCTCTCTCTCTCTCTCTCTCTCTCTCTCTCTGAGCAGCATTTCCCAGTGAAAACCTACTGAGGTCCATTTACGGTCACTCTAGGAAAAGTGAAACATATCGCAAGTGAGCCCATTTTTCTCTCCGAGAAAATGTAACGCAATTCTGCCAGCACGTACAGATGGCAAGGATTACTTGATCGAATTACAGCAAAAACTGAGCAGGTGAATTAAGTATGTCGTAGGATTTCGGATAGTCGCTTGTGTTATGCAGAGCAATGGCACAAGATGAGTTGGCGTTCATTTATAGAAAAAAGTGTATCAATCGACATCATCGACCTTAGACAGAAGCAGCAGTAGCAGCAGCAGAGTGGACAAACTGGCCACTTCGGCAATTGGCACAATGATTGATGCCATCAACTGCACGACAAGCCATATAAAGAAATACTGCATGCTGGCCAGTCGTACAATGAGCTCGTGATAGATCAATTATAAAGCTGTTCAGACTAATTAGTCCTTATTACGATGAAAATTCAGTGAAATATCCAAATTAAGAAAAACAAATATTGATTGTTTAAACTCTTTTGACGATTAAATAAAAGAGAAAATATGACAAACGACAAATTATGCGGTATCTGGGCTATCAGGAAAAGAAGATAAAAGGGTCAGTGTAATACTTCAATCAATAAATAGATAAGTCACAAAAGATATCTCTGTGAGATAAGAAATACTGAAATGATTACTACTGGTAAATGGACAAGAGTGCTATTCAAAAACAATGCACACCGTTGAGTTGGCTGAAATGAAAATAGCCTGGCCGATGAGCTCTCAATCAGGCAAGTTTTGCCTGGACAGAACAATCGTGCTTTTTTAAAGTCAGCAAGACAAACAGCAAAAAAGATGAAACAATCCTTCTTTCCTGTTACAAGGCGTCAATGATAGATGCAGGTACAAAGAAGCAACACAAACGCGTAATTAGTGCCGGCTAATTAATGAGTCAGTGTTCGACAGGCAGTGACTGCACACAGTGGACACACTCGCAAACGGTTGGCATGCTAATTGATATCGTTCCGGAGCTGCTGCTGGCAGCACAAGTCACTTACAAGCAGTGCCCGTCGGAAAGGGTGATTACATGGGGAGGCGAGTGTCTGTGCGCGCTCGCAATTACGCACTCATCTATTCACCAAATTCGAGTAATTAACATCGAGCTCTGTTTCTAATCGCTATTTATAGTTTGCGCAAGAGCAACACCATCACCATTTCCAATTTGAGAAGAAGAAGCTGGGACGGCCACTGACACTGGCCAGCCGACGGACACAATCAGGTGTGAGATCGGTGTTGAGTGGGGCTGCACGGAGCACCTAGCATGCGCATCATCATCTTCACTACCAATCTAATCTAAATGAAATCTCGCTAGCCAGTAAAGCAGAGTGAAACTTCTGGATTCGCCTTTCGGGCCGATCACAAGTGTCATAACAGCTGAATGATCTGACTTGGCGCGAGCGCTCACTAATCTCCTATGCAAGACGTCCTATTCGAGATATGATTGATCTCTTCTCGATAGCTGCACTGAGCCGCTGAGCCAGAGAGACTGGAGAAACCGTTAAGAGAAAGTGTACCGCAGGTGTCCAAGCAGAAGTCAACATTTTCTTTCGGCCAAGTGCTGCTGGAGCCGACGGACACAATCAGGTGTGAGATCGGTGTTGAGTGGGGCTGCACGGAGCACCTAGCATGCGCATCACCATCTTCACTACCAATCTAATCTAAATGAAATCTCGCTAGCCAGTAAAGCAGAGTGAAACTTCTGGATTCGCCTTTCGGGCCGATCACAAGTGTCATAACAGCTGAATGATCTGACTTGGCGCGAGCGCTCACTAATCTCCTATGCAAGACGTCCTATTCGAGATATGATTGATCTCTTCTCGATAGCTGCACTGAGCCGCTGAGCCAGAGAGACTGGAGAAACCGTTAAGAGAAAGTGTACCGCAGGTGTCCAAGCAGAAGTCAACATTTTCTTTCAGGCCAAGTGCTGCTAGAGCAATAGGTGAGAAATCAATCAAAGCACAGTGAAGAACCACAAAACACAGCAGGCTTATCTATAAATAACTAGCGGCAGTGATGCTTCTCTCTTAGCTTGATAACAAAACTGCTGCATTAATTCAGGTATTAAAGAGTACCTAGCCACTGTCAACTAAAGCACAGCTGATCTTTGAGAATAAGTCTGCCACCATCAATAAAAGTTACCTTTGCGACCATTGAAGGGCTAGGTTGAGTGATAGTCAATGGTCGAGTACGATCATTTCGGGGCAATGTCATGGTTTGGCAATTGCGATTAACTAAACAATTTGGCTGAGGGTGAGGATTTGGCACAGATTGCAAAGCTTGTCGAAGGTTGAACAGTGATTTAGATGACTTGAGATTGAGGGTGCTAGAAGAAACGTGAACCGCTGGCTTCGGGCTGACAGCACTGAAGTTTTTGCCAAGCCAGGTCAGATCGAGGGTGGACTTTGATTGGCTGTACTCGTACTGTCTGGTGTTGTTGAAGCCATGGCCCCGAGTATTCAACGTCCAGCTAGACCCATGATATCGAGAACCGGAGCTATTAGAGCTAGAGCTATTGCTGTTGAACTTGACCGACGGCGAACAGTAGAGTAGTGACTGGTACTTGATGCTGCCACCATCACCAGTGACCAGCGATTTGTGCCCTCCATTACTGCTCAGATCGAGAGAAGAGGGCGACTTGTACAGGTGACTGGCGGTGCGTGCCGTTAGATAAACCATCTTGGCGGTGTGGCAGAACGGCGGATAAAGATAAGCTGAGGTGATCAGATGGCTAATGAAGAAGAAGGAAAACAAAGCACCGATACCAGATGGGAGTTATTGACAACAATGAAAGCTGATATGACAAAGCACCAGTTGCGACTATTGCCACATGTCGGTCATACGGCGTATGATGCTGCGAATGATGTCGATGATGCTGATGATCGAGACAATAATAATCGGGCGCGTGGATGCGGCAGTGAGCTTCGACTGACTGGAGAATGCGGCCGAACACGGCAGCAGTTGCCACAATAATGAAAACAGTGGCCAATTAGCGGCGTTGCTGGTGACCGGTGTGCGTCTGCTGTTGGACATAATCGACAACAATTAGCGGTGGATGGCAATGGCAAAGGTGCATCGAACAGACGAACAGCAGCAACAACAACAGCGACGACTACAGCAGAAGACGATGGATGCTCAAAGAGAAGCAGCAGCAGAAGACAGAAGAATGGCACTTTGCGATGGATGTTGGCCTCGCGGCCAGTCAAGTGATGGCAACGGCGGTGATGGTGGTCGTCGTCTTCGCCGCACTCTCCGAAAGCAGTCTCCTGGAGCCTGACGTGCGCCTCGTTTCTCGCTCGACTGCAGCAGTTCAGCATTCAGCCGAACCACGCTCAAGTCAGGGCGCCTACGATTTTCTCATCTCTACGAGCTTTTCTCACACGACCAAGACTTGAAATGCCCAAGCACAGGTAACAGCAAAACTCCTGCCTGCATCCAAACACAGTGTGAAGGCAGCCAAGCAAACATTGGGCAGGCATAAATCAAGAACATCAATCGCCAGAAGCTGCTGCTGCCAAAGTATTAGAGCAACTGTGTTGACCACTGTCCATAAACGGGGTGAAAGTTATGAAAGGTGATGCTATTTGGAGCACGGAGAATGACACAGCGACAGTCAAATATAGCCAGCCAATCAATAATGATTCAATATCGGTAACATTTCACTCGGTGACCCTCAGCAGAGGAGGAAGCAGTTGTCAAGTGCACACACACACATCAAAGGTCAACACGCAGGACGACAAAAGTGGGAAATGTCTAAAAAAGTCTCAACAAACAGAGGGCAAATGCCAATAAAAGCACAACAAACTGCCGACATTGGATGTGTGCATCGACAGCACAAAAAGACGTGGTCGTAATTGTATGAATTGTACAATGGCCGGTGGTGTCAAGGAGGGCTTGCTGCTGCCGCTGCCATCACTGTCAGGCGCACAATACTGGTCAATGGTGATGAGGCCAAACGGTGATGTGAACATCCAATGGGGAGGGAATGTGATGGCAGTGGCAGTCAATTGCGAGTCGCTGCTGAGGAGACACTGTCGTGCTAGCACAGAGGAAACACATGTGAGCAGTAGTTGGCGAGTAGAGAAAGAGTCGTGTGCCAGCAGCCACCAAATAGAGTTAGATGATACACAGTCGATAGAACGCGACAATTGGACACGATGTCCAGGTGGTACGACGCATCACCAGTCGAACTACAGTGAAAGTTCACTCCAAACTCAAATGGAGCTGATTTGTCTGAAAGTTTTGCGACTTGCAGACGTGACTCGAAAGAAAGAGCACCAGGCACTAGGCATTGCGTGTCATTGAGTTCATTGCCGTTGACCGAATCACCGAGGTCTTTGGTACGGAGATCACTAAACAGTGATTGACCACCGCTTTGACTAGGACACACTGTAGAAATCAATAGTGGACACTGGCACGATACTTCGTCGCCGGCGAGTGAGGCGTCTCAGCGGCGCAAGAGTCTATAGTGTTATTAATTACTGACAGGCACAAAGGGGAAATGTGTTGGGCTGAAACGGCTGCTGGAACAATCACGCCAAACACTGCGTGTCAGCTTTGGTGGACAGTCACGATCGACGTCAAAAGAAGGGGCGAACACACAGATTCACTTTTGTCAAAAATACACATTTTGGATCGACAAGTCACAAGTTTTCGCTAATGCACATGCAAAGAATAAAATATCTTGCGAGCAAATCTAAGAAAACTGAACACATTTTGCTGTGCTGCATTAGGCGAATATGCTCTTCACTGGAGCATTGATATAGTCGAACCGTTGTCTCATCATGGTGACAAATGGTGCTGTAAGCCTTGGAAGCAGACGCAGACAAACACAGTGACGAATGAGTTGGCTTGGCTGTGGTGAGGACAAACATTGCCAGTGGCACCTAATGGCAATTGACAAGCAGGCAGATAGAAAGGTAGGAAGACAGAGAAAGCCACATAGTGTGATCGGCTTTGGCGGAGTGCGTGAAGGCTCAATTCAAAGAGCAGAACACGGAGAAATTAACGTTGTCATTAACGTATACACACACACACCAGCAAATGACCAGTGCACAGCTCAGGAGAGCGACTGTGTGACATGACGAGGCAAATTGCAGCGCTGATCGTCTCGGGAGCGAAGGGTTCCCAAGTCGTGACTGGATGCAAATGCTTCCAATCTGTGCCTTGCAAAGGTAAGTGGCTGAAACACACACACACAGAACACTCCACAGACATTGCCGGAAACTGGTCAGTTTGGCGGGCAAATATGTCTTGGGTTGTCCGATCGATCGATCAAGCAAGTGAGGAAGATGAAATGAAGGGCAAGGAAAGGAACCGTCCAAAGATGAAAAAAGACAGCAAAAGGAAACCAGTTACAGTGCCGGCGGTCAGCTGGCTGAGGAAACACCACTAGTCTACTTGCCCTCTTCACTGCTTTTTGCCGTGGCTCGTGGCCTCGTCCGCCGAATAACTCAATTTGCCGGCACCTCTTTGTTGTCGTTTATATTGCCGTAATGAACGAGTCACCGACTACTGCAGTCGACCACTGTTCCCTGTTCAGATCAATTGAACAACGAGAGCATCCCTGCATCAGCATCACCATCAGCATAAGAAACACACGCATACATTGCCGGGTTTCTTCGATGAATGCACTGGAAGCGGTAGTGGTTCGGAAAATCTGCAAACGGCAAAGCAGCAGTGACCAGTGCCAACAGTGCTGCAGTCGTCGCTGTGAGACTTTCTGCTGCACCAAAGAGCACTTTGACCGGTCGTCAGTGAACAGTGGTGGAGGATTAGTATTATGCTGCTTCTTGCACTTGTACCTGTTCGATATATACGATGGCGCAATTGTATGGAAATGGACAACGAGAAACCGATGAAAGAGTTTGTGAGAGCTTGTTGCTTAGCCGCATCAGAAGACGACTGCTAAAGGAACTGGAAAGATGCTCACTGATGTCAGTAGTCGCTGTTCTGATGAGAAAGGGGCTCTTTGGTGGCACAAGTAGTGGGTTACGCAGTCTTATTGTCCTGCGCTGAACTAAAACAACAAGTCAAACTAGAGTAGAGCAGTTGAGAGAGAAACTAGTGTCTCTAAGTTGCCACAGATATGCTCAATTAGGGATTGCCTGGTAAATAGTCTCTTCACAAAAACAAACGTAGATTCCAAACAGACAATAAACTATAAAAGATTAAATACTGCGAATAAAAAAATCTTGGCAAATCTGAAATCTCATTGGTAAACCGAATAAAGCACTTTGGAATGCTTGATGCACTACAAGTTAAAAATAATTCTATTAAGCTTTTGAGCTTAATTAAAGTTAGCTTTGAAATAAAAGACTACGTCAAACAAGCCTCCTTTGAAAAGACATCAAATACAGATGCAAAGTCAAAGTCAAATAGTTTTCTACTCTGAAAATAAACCTCGAACTGAACATTTTTGTGTGCAATTACACCAATGACACTATGATTGCTAGTCAGTAGACAAATAAAAAACTTGACACTGACACCTGACAAAAGGAGAAGAGGATATCCAAGCAAACGGGTCTACTACTCGAGGTTTGAAACACGAGATTGAGGTTGACGAATTGACGGTGCAAGTAACCGTCACCAGCTGACAGCACTCACATCAGCGAGTACCAATTCCATATCAATTGCCTGGAAGGCTTTGTACAGGAGACAGAAATGAACTTCTCGGCGGAGAAGATGGCCAATACAGGGAAAGAGATCGATGAGTCATTGGGCTGCTGCAGCTACTGCCGCTCGCTGGTCACCCCAAAATAGCTTTGGCCAGAGTGGAGGCATCCTTTCAGCAGTCCAGCAAGCGATTAAGGCCGGGCAATTTGTCGCCGGGCAGACTTCTTTTATTTCTGGACATCCTTTTCTACTTCAGCGGTGAGTTCATTTGCAAAGCAAATGTGTACTGGCCACAACACACACACACATCGCAACACAAATTATTGTTAATTAATTATGGTAATAATGCGCGAGGAGACCACTGTGAGAAATGTTGCCCAAAATAAAAAAAGTTGAAAGTGAATGAGCGATACGGTGAGAAGTAGGGAAAACAGAAAAAGGTATAGTACAGTTTATTAGTGAATCAATTATAATTAGCGTGGGGTGAAAAGGGGAAAAACGACAAGAGGAACAGGGACTGGAAAAAAGAGAAAAAGGCTGCAACCGCAGAGGATGGCCAGTGCGACAAGTTGAGGAGGTGCAAAACGGTGAACGAGGTTGGGGGAAGCCAATCGGTGCGTCGTGGTCGTGACCACTGCCCATGAGCCGACTTGATGAGCCTTCACTTTCCAAATGGCCATCGTCCACAGCCTCAGCGGCAGTAAGTCACCATCAAGTGCAATCAATCAGGCGGGCGCGCAAATGCGCACTCCTGGTAACCGCAGACAATCGGGTTATCATCGACAGTCACTCAACTTCAATTGAGTTATTGGCTGCGTAAAGTCTGCAGAATGTCCTAGCAGCACAGTGCTGCTTAACATAAAGGTCGGTGGCAAATGGTATTAAAGCTGATTTAGGTTGAAAGAGCATCCATCCAAGAGCAGGGTGTCAAAATGACTAGTGACTTAATTAGAAACAACAATCGGTGATCGATCAACAGGTGCAATTGTCAAGTGAGCAAACGCTACCAGGCAGATAGCACACAGACAGTAGCGCTCTGGTGGCGCCCAATGGGCACTGAAGCGTGCTTCAGAAGGGCGCCAAAGAGTGAGTTCACTGAATGGCTAATTAAAAGTTCAATTGCATCCATCACTTGTGTGCGGTAAGCCATCTGCACCATCACCACAAAGTCCGACAATGCTTAAAGCTTCGCCACGGTCATGTTGTGAGTGGCAATGCACCCGGGACAGAAGCAGGCACTGTGAGGAGAAGCCGTTTGTGTTGGCATGATTGAGGCAGAGCAGGTCGGTCCACTGGAGTGATGCGACACTTTGGGAGCTGTGAACTGAGAGGCTGCAAAGTGACGATGTCCTTTAGAGGCGGTGTTCTGCCGAGAAGGTGCCACCGCGCTGCCGCGGCCCAGACAGCAGGTGCACTGCTGCAAATACTTTGAGGTACGAGAAGAGGCAGAAGAGGAACATTCAGAGGATGACGAAGTGGGCAGGGAAGAGCGTCCGGATTTGCGCAGCCCTTTACTAGCGTACAGTGAAGAGCCATTGAGGAGGCCTTCTGGCCCCGCACTACTGCTGACACACTGTGCCGCTCCACCATAGTGCTGCTCGGCTCGGGTCACCGAGACTTGCTGCGAGTGACATTGAAAGGATTCCTCCACTATCATAGAGTCAAACTTTTTGCACATCATCTTACGACGACGGGTGCTCATGTTACGGCCACTTGCAGCTGATTGGCCGCCAGCCGTCGTCCGTCGGGCAGTTGATGACAGTTGGGAAGAGAGAAGCGGGTAAAACTCGGAACATTTGTACGCGGGCTCCTCATGGTGCGAACCTCGGTTAGAACTCGTCTGGCAATCGCAACAAGTGCATGCGGAAGAAGGTGCTCTCGGTCGACTTTTTAGTTGCGTTATTATGCAGTCAATGCAGTCGGTGGCAGTGGGCGCTTGCACCAGTCGGGACTGGCGTGCTGCTGTTGATGATGGTGGTGGTGGTGGCCCAGAACGCTTTGAAGCTCGATCATTGGCTGTATGGTTATTGTTGAGACGACCATAGCCTAGGCTAGACACTTTAGAGTGAGCGCGAAGAACCGGTGGCTGGCCGCCATTGACGAGTCCACGAGGCCGAAGAGGCGGAGGAGGCTGTCGAGCGTACACACTTTCACCGCAACAGTTGTGCACTGATGAGGGCGGAACGGGCGGCGGAGGAGGCTGAAAATGACGATTCTGTCGTTGTCTTGACTTTGCCCTAGTTGCAGAGGAGGCGTGCTGAGGCGAAGACTGCTCTTCATCTTCAGGCACATCGGCCAAAATAGGCCGAATGAGGCTGTACCGGTAGCCACTCATTCGGTTGCGAATGACGCCCTGGTAGAGAAGTTGATTCAAGAACTGGTAATTCGGCCGGTAGTCTTTGCATCGACTATTTAGCTGTTCGAACATTTTGCTCACACCGAATCGCTGTCTACCGAGCATTGACATGATCAGTCGATGCTGTCGGGCAAATCTCTCGACGGCACTGGACTGCCGTCTCAGGCGGCGACTACCTCTTCTGGATGGCGGTCTTCTCAGCTGTGCCTCACGACGGCACTCTTCGCAGTCATCCACTAGTAATGGCTTTGTCTGGATGCCACTGCCGTACCGCTGGTTCGGAAGGCGAACAAAGGTGACATTCTGATCAAATCGACAGTGGCCACTTAGCTTATCGGCTTTCGGCTACTGATTGAGCATCGCGAATACACGCTTCCACTGCGACGCACTTTTCCGCCTGCAGTCTGCCACTTGTTACCTTCAGCAGTCTCCGGATTTCCTCGCCGCTTCTTTCCTCGATCTTTCTTACGTCTTCGGCGAAAGATAGAAAACAACTTTTTGAGCAGTAAGTAAAAGATGAACTGATTCGATTCTGCCTCCTCTTTCTTCTCCTCATTTGGCTGCTCTTCATTAGTTGAGTTTACATGCTGCTGGTCGTTATTAAAGTGCCCAGGCTCAGTGACGATGGACCGGCAGGAGCAGCACTCTTGATCAAACGCAGAAGTCACTGGCTGAACTTGCCGGGCACTGATGGCAGACGGAGGTAAGCGTTGGCGAGTTCTCGACTTATCCATTTCCTTTGCAGAGCTTTGAACTGAACCGCTCTGGGCTTTGGTACCGCTCTCCGCCAGGGTAGGCACTAGCATCTTTTGCGCTGTGCCCTGCAAATCATTTAGGTGCTCTGCCGTCTGAAGCCGAGGGTGTGGCGGAAGTGGTGGCGGCGGCGGCGGCGGTGGTGGTGGTGGTGGTTGTGGCAACGGCGTCACCGACTGGTAGTGGTCAATGGTGCAGCTGTTTGGTGGTGCAGCAGTGGCGGCGGCGGCGGGAGCCGATATCTGTCCATTAGTTGAGACTGCCGATTGTCGAATGTTCGTCACTGGCACCAAGGTGCACACCGTCGGTGTCGATACCGAGGAGACCGAAGTGGTTGAGGAGAGTCGTCGCAGTGAGCAGTTGCTGGTGGAGAAGTTGCTGTTGTCTTGCTGCTGCTGGTGACAAGTGACACCGGCGGCTGTAGCAGGTGAACTGTCGCTTTGCGACCTGCCCGCTGCACTCGTTGTCTTCATCGCTGCCCAGAAACGACAGACAATCGAAGGCGATTGAATCGAGAGACAAATCGAGTGTGGTGCGAGCGGACGAGCGACAAGAATCGAAGACAGTAGAGATCAGAGCGTTCAGGTGAAGTTATATATTTATAAATAGCTTCAAATTGGCGATAACACAATTGTGACAGAGATATGACGGACGCTTTAATTAGAAAGCGAGCGAGAATGCCCACACAACGGGGAAACAATTGAATTCTCTTGGCAAAAACAAAACCGTAGTTGGAGGAAATCACTGCACCGATTCGCACTTCTCACCAAATAGAATTTAATCCTCACTGGTGACACTAATTAAAAGGTGACCAAAACTTTAGTTTATAAATAGCCAGAGTCAAACGGCGGTAAAATGCTACCGACGGAGAAGTGTTTGAGAAGACAGCGGTTTCTTTCTGTCGATCAAGCGCCGAAATGAAAGAGTCAAAGTAAACACTTGGCAATCCACTTTGGCGGAGATCTATCGATCAAGGCGCCAATCGAGCTACTAAATTCGGCAACTGCAGATGAGATGAGCGCGCGTGCGGTAGACTCGAGGTAGCCAAAGTAAACAGAAAAAGACAAAACAAGACAGAGTGGCCAAATATATGCAGGTAGGTTTGAGGATGGGCACACTAACCGCAAATCCTCAACAGCTAAACAAGCCAGGATGGTGCTCCTCGGCGTGGAGAGTGTGTCGAAGAAGTGAATGTGTTGCGGTGCACGGTGTTGTGTAAATTGGCCAAATGCAGGTAGAATATGAGTGCCCGGGAAGAAGGCTTACCACACAGTGCTGCTGTTTGTTTGTGACCAATGGCAAGAGAAAGAAAGAAAGAACGAAGTAGACGAGAGGATTACAAACAACAGAAGAGAGAGAGAGAGAGAGAGAGAGAGACAGTGCTGAGTGAATGTGAAGAGACAGATTCAAATGCAAAAGATGGACAACAATCAATAAAGATTGGCGCAATGAGGCAAGTAGTGTAGTGTAGTGTAGTGTGGTCACGATTGAGTAGACAAGCATAACGTGCAGTCCTCGGCAGACGACGAGACACATCAAGAAATGAAGAAGGCACTGTCTCTCTGTCGCCATACATCACCATGGGAAAGAGATGCCTCCATGACTGCGCTCCTGCCTCCACCGAATCAGTTGCCTCATTTGCTCATTCACTGCTCACTGACATTTTAAAGTACCGCCGCATCAAAGAAACGCCAGAATTAAGAACATGACTGGTTGCTTATACACACACACACACCCTGCGCCAGAAATGTCCAAATTGATAACGAAATTAGATTAGCCCATTTAGATCGAGGTAATCAGGGACCAATTACCAACAAGCGAGACAAATGCTGCCACCAGTGATGTTGTGGACAGCAAAAAGCAATCACATTAGCATGCCCACCTGCAGAAAGAGCGGTGAAAGGCTGCAAAGGCTGATCTAGTTTCGCGTGTCAATCAACCGTCGTCGTCGTGGTCGTGCCGGTAGCACTAGAGTTCGGATGAGCAATAGAAGTGCTCAGTAGTAAAGCACACACACAATTGAATGTTTGATGTTCGATTTGTCTTCCAGACAATCGACGGGTGCTCGTGACACTGACGCAGACCGGCGACAGTCAGAGGTCAGGTGAAGTAAATTAAACGGAATTTAAGGCCAACTGGTCTAGAGCGCAGTCTGCTCTGGTCACCAAGGCTGCTACACATTTAGGTCAATTGAATTAGCACCACTTTATGGTCCACTTTGGCAGACAAAACTAAAACAAAACGTTTTGAAAAAAGCAACTATCCCTATAACTCTAAAATCATGTTCTAAATAAAACAAAATTGCTAACGTCCCTGGAACGGAAAAAGCACGAGGTAAAGCGTACTTTGTCAGAAAATTGATACTCTTTACCAGGTAACTTTCAGCTGATCATGGTGAATAAACACAATAAATTGGGCAACAATAGGCAACTGCTCGGGTTGAGCACTGTCACACCACTGTAACAAACAACGCTGGTGCTCCAAGTGCTCACACTCTCGGTTGCACAGTCATTCCAGTGCATTAAGCAAACCAATGCGGCAAGAACAAAAGCTTGGGTGAGTGCATAGTCACTTGCTCTACGCCAGCACTTGCCAGTAGCTTGAAACATGCAGAAAGCTAAAGCCAGTCAATTCACCACTGCAATTGCAGTCTACAAACCAACTGAACCCGACCAGATAAGCCTAGAAGAAGGCGACTTTGTGGAGATTCTCAACAAGTCTGATGACCAAGAATGGTGGTATGGACAAAAAGTGAGAGGAAAAAAGACTGGATGGTTCCCTTCAACCTATGTCAAGCCAATCGGCGGTAAGGTCGGTGGCGCTGTGGCTGGATTTCTTGGAGCCCTAAGTGAGAGGCAGCAAAAGGACGCCAGCAGACAATCTGCACCACAAAAAGCCGCTAACAAGCTGAACGGATGTAAGTTGTTCTTTCAAAGAATAAATCTTTTTCATGCTTGAACTCATTTTTTACAGCTTCATTTTTGACAGCTGAAAACCAAGAGTTCCGCTCTAAACTAGAAATGGTGCTTCAAAAAAATCCAGAAACCAAAAGACCAGCTCCACCTAGCTATCATGCCGCCAAAGATGACTCCAGTGAAGAACGACCTAAAGTTTTGAAAGCTCTAAACAAAAACAAACACCTGGTGGTTGCCATTGCAGCATATTTAGCGACTAGTCCGAATCAACTGAATCTAAGCATTGGAGATGTAATTGATGTTGGCCAAGAAACAGCCTCTGGGTGGTCTAATGGCTGCCTTTTGAACTGCATTCCTCGAAGGCATGGCTGGTTTCCCTCTTCCTATGTCAAAACGCTCGGCACTGAATACGGTCTGACAGAGCTTAAAAACACGTTCGAACGTGAACACCGGAGCGATAAAGCATATGATCCTGAACTGGACTACCAAGACAGAGGAAATCTTTCAGATCAATCCTTTGAGTCGGACGATTCCGATTATGAGAGCGGTACTCAGCAGAGCTCCAGCGGTGCACATGAGGCATTCTTGGGCCCGCAGACTTGGACACCGAAAATGCCCATAGCAATTATGAGCGTGGAAAGCATCGACGCAGTTCAGTTGTACGCGCAAAACCGTAAGTACAGCTTTTCAATAGTTCAAAAATATATTGACAACAGATTTGCAGGCTCATTTCCCATGTATCTCAACTTGACCATGGCTACAGAGTGGCAACACGCCCCCGCCATTATGACAACAAAGTCAACGCCAATGAAACCAGCCAGTTCCTTCTACTCGACCACATCAATTTACAGTGCTGAGTGGGTTGTTAACTTCCGTTTAAACATTTTTAGCACTAGTGAATCTCTTATAATACAGTGCTGTGGTGAGCCAGACCAAAATGAGTCGCTGAACTGCTTGGCCGAAGCCAGAATGCCCGTCTTTGACTTGATCAAGCAATCACGGCATTTAAAAAAATTCACCAAAGGCCTCCCATTAAGAATTTTGAACCAAGAGGCTCTAGTTCCTCCTGATCCAAACATAAAGCCTTGCTTTTTAGTAAAGTTTGACATTATCGATTTAAAAGTTTAATCAACAACAAACTAATCTATGTTTCTAAAAGTTATAAATAGATAATTACATGAAGTATAAGTCTCATTTCACTGAATAAAACATTATTTTGACAATTATGAACACACAAAATATCTACAAAATTAAGCTCAAATTAATGCAAATGTAACAAGTAACAACAAAATGATGCAATTATCTCAATTTTGCAAATTGTTTCAAAAATTATCAACAAAACAATGGAGCAAGTGACGCATTTACAGTTAATCAAATGAAGCAAATGTACTGTAAAGTGAACAATTATTGAAAAAACAAGTCTTAATAATAGGGGGGTACTGTTTGAAAAACAACAAAATATAAATGAGTAATGATGGTGCCACATTTAATCAGATTATTTCGTAAAAGCAACTTAGAAAATCAAACAGACCAATTTTCAACTTGGTAGCACTTTAATTGATTTTGCAAATCAGTTAACAGACAAGAGATATAGCTTTTGAAAACTAGCATTGTCAATCAATCATGCTAAAAAGATCATAAAATCGACATCAATCAGAATCAGTTTAAAAACAGTTTTTAGTAGACACCTGTTGTTAGTGCATTTACTCTTCTTTGCGATAAAAAAAGTATTCAATAGTTAATCAACGGACATATTTGCTAGTAAATGGGCACGCAAAGGAAGCGTAGGTTGACAAAATGCGCCCACTGAAAGCCGTGAAACAATGAGAAAGAGCAGCGATTCAGGCATTAGGCGACAGAGTGGATTGCTCGCCGGTGTACTCTTATCGTCAGTGCGTCTACTCGATTACCTGCTATTGCAGGACAGCGTTGAGAGCATTGTGCAAGCAACATGGATGACAATCACACTCGTATCGCATTCAAACCTGCCATTATTAAACACCTATTGACAGGTAGAGAGACTCGACTGAGGCAGGGCGCTAATTTAATATTCAAGTGGCGCTTCCATTGAGGCAGAGGGCAAAATTAGCCTCACAACATTGCCATACTAGCTGTAAATTATATTTCAATTGACGTGCATAAAATGTTCGCATATGTCAAATCTGCCTTTCAATAACTCGAAGATTTTAAGGGTTTTCAACTGTTAGGACCGAGTCAATTTTGTAAAAACAAAATATAAACGCGAGAAATAAATGCAACTTTAAGTGCAATAGTAACCCTGTAGTTTGTCATTATATAAGTTAAAAGGCCACAATATAAAACAGGCGCAATCAAGTGGAGTAGTATTGCACATTAGGTATACGCGGCAAACGAAGGTGGTTGTTGGTTGTTATATCTAATATCCTAATTGCAGACAAAAATGGACAAAGTTGCCAAGTAATGATTGACCTTGGAAAGATCCTCAATTTTGCTGTACTAAATTGATAAATAAAGTACACTTACTTGGCTTTGGTCGTAATCTTCATAAGGCACAATTTCTGGAATGTCATCGTAGTACAGTGGCCTTTCATCTTCCATCTTTACGGTAAGAAGACCTAGAGCCGAACACGTTGAAAAGCGCTAAATGGTGTTTCAGTTGAGGTTGATCGAACTTTGATGAAGATGAACAATAAGAAATCATGTAGAAAAAACCGGCACTCTACCAGAAAGAGTAACGGCCAATATTTGGCGACACGCTGAAGGGATAAGTCAGCAGATGATTGATGACAATTAACTGTCGGTGTATCAATGGCCAAGAAACGTGAGCCCAGCTAGCCCTATTAGGGAGATTAACAACATTATAATTAGCAAAGGTTGCAATTAGTAAGCCGCCAACGACAAACGAGCTGACAAGACAAATGAAAATTAAAGTGACAGACATGCACACAAAGACAAAACGTAGACTTGCCTAATGTTAGTGTGTGTATATGTCTGTTAGTGGCACTTTTTAGTTGTTGGTGGTTTTTTTGTTGATGAAGATAGTTTTCTGTTCAATACAGCAGCTGCAATATGTGATCGACCTTTGAATTTATCATCTGCAAGTTGAATGGTTTCTCAAGATAACAAATTCATTTTTAAAACTTGCTATGAAGATGAAAATGTAAACAACTGATGACTTTCACAGCTTGGTACTTTTTCCTGATTTTATCAGTAGAAATGTGTTAGTATAGCTGGTAAAAAGGAGTTGCTGCTGTTGTGATGATTCTGTGCTGTTGCTGTGCATGTCCAACAACAGCATCAGGCAACTGTGACCAACAAGTAGACTGCCTACTGTAGGCAGCTGTGGTGATAAGGACGTTGCCGTGGCCAGATAAGAATGAAAAATACACACTTTGCAAGTATACAGACGACAAACAGGCAATGACAGAGGCTGGAAAATGACCGGTTGTGATAATGGACAAAATGCTTTTACTGAAAAAGATTAAAAACTATTAGTAAAGAAATGCTACGGTTGATGTCTTGAAATACCTTGGTTGCAATCAATTGTGGAATCGAGGTTTGGCAGATAATCGATGCTACAATTTTTGGTATCATTCAAAAAAGCAAGTATCAAAGAAGAGGAAATATCACAATGAGTTTTTTCTCTTGAAATAGTTTTGAGGATGTCGATGAAGAAACGGTCAACCAAAGAGTGTTGTCAGAGTATCAGAGTTGAGATAGAAGAATATTTGGCAAAAAGATGATTTATATTTTGTTGTCATCAAAGTGCGGTGTACTTTTGTAAAATTTTCAGTAAAAGGAGGACAATGAAGTAGATTAAAAAAGGTTTTTGAGAATTGTAAATATTTTCTTTGTTAAGAAAAATTCTGGTTGCTCTTGGTGCAACTCGATATTTCGGTGACACAATGCAAGTAAATCACGTCGTGTAACGTTTGTCTGTGTTTAGCGACAGCCGCAATAGCAGAGGAAAAGTAAAAATAAGTCCGTCGAGGAGTGACCTGGTTTGGAAGAAAACACGACGGTGTGTTAGTTTATTTACAATTTACTTTTAGGTTTGCTCAACAGGAACTTACTTTGTATGCTCTGTTACAGCACAGAATTAAAAGAGAAACGCAGTGGCGCATAAATAAGTGGGGTCATGTTATGTCGATGGAGGGATGAACACGAGTTCAGGGGAATGTATGATTGAGTTGCGGACTTGCAAGTGGTTTGCAGGAAGCTCTCTCTTCTTAATTATCGATTGGTCACAGATTGCTGACTGGTGCAGCGAATGATAGCAGCAACAGTGGTGGTTACTGCTCCAGTGCATTCACTTCTTTGAACTGTGGACAATTACACTGAAAACACAAACACGGCAGAGTCGATATTATACTTCATCAGCATATATTCCTTGTGCGCCAAATTTGGAAGCAACAGACGTGTAAAGAAGCGAAGATGATCAATGTGGAGAAAAACAGATGTTCACCAGTGGATGCACTTGTTTTGGAGCGCGAGGTTTATTTGGACAAATGCTGTTTCAAACGAAGGTTCATCACAAAAAGGATCTTCTTTGATAATTTGGGTTCCTTATAGTTTGATGATCTTGCTTGTGTGTGTTTATGTTAGTGAGGCTAATCAAGAGGTCGGGCGAAGAAACCAAAATGCTGCTAAGAAGGAAAGATTCGTGGCATAAATTGATCGGCACTGTTAGTCGGTTGTCAACGAAGTAGTCTGCAAATGTTGTTGATAAGTCGAGTTGCAGACCGCTGTCATTTCGGCGATTGGGTATGTTTACATCGAGAACTGAAGGTGTCTCCAACGTTCAGAAGAGATGCTCTTGCGTGAAACGGCCCACGGCCTGGCGACGATCAAACGGCGGTCAGTCTGTGGGCCGTCTTGGGGAGCGGTGAAGACGACGACGACGACGACGTGCTCACGTCAAAAAAATTGGTCACAAAGCATCAGCCAAACACATCTGCTGTATCCTTCGTACACTCAACTCTCTGCCGTCTGCGGTTATTGGCGATCAGTGCCAACAATTGTGCCTGCAACTTTGCCAGGTAGGTGGAACAGTGTGTACTCTACCAGAGTATTCAGACAATCGTACCGCTTGCCCGTTGAAGCTCCGCCTTCGCTGACAAACACAGTGAGTAGATTTGCCTTAAAGCCGAGAAATCTGACGCCGTTTCGCCAACTGCAAGATGTGCCTTCGCTGTGCTGGTACTGCTGAGGGTGCGAAGCACTGCCAAGGTATATCTTGCAGCTCGCCATTCGCGGATTTAGTTGCTTTCCAATTTAGACTGTTTATTGTCAGTTCGCGCGAAGAATTGCAAATTCAACAGCAATCTTGAGGTAATACTCGTTGTAATCTATAGTCCGAATTACCCACTTGGACTGTCATTAAACTACAAGTAGATCAGATGTATTACATTTGTTGTTTTGCAATGGAGAACCAATTTGCGTGTATTAATTGGATTAATTAAGCGTGATTATCAATCACGTGAAAGTGCTTGAGATTTTGTGCACCTATTTAAGAATGCAATAGTGACTTCTTTTTCATTAGTAAAACTTTAAGTCATTGTTTTCCAGCATGAAGTTAGTTGTATTTTCTCTGTCTCTCCTCGCACTGACCACCTTGGTGGCTGGCGAACTGACTCAAGAGTACATCGATGAGAGCTTTAGGTTCTTTAAGAATCGCTTTTCTCGTGTGTACCACAGTAGTCAAGAAGAGGTGACTCGGAAGAATATTTTTGTAGAGAATCTGCAGTTTATTTCCGACTCTAACAAACTATACTTCAGCGGACATCGACAATTTCAAGTGGGCATAAACAACTTTGCAGATTACAGTGATGAAGAATTTAGACAGTTTTACCTCAGTCGTCCAGTTCGCGCCAACGAGCCCTTTCCAGCGGGCATTGAGGTGCACAGAGTCTCGTCAAACGATGAACAAGGCGATGGCAGCCTGTGGAGTTTGCTGACACCGGTGAAAAATCAGGGCAACAGCTGTGCCTCAGGCTGGGCCTTTGCCGCCACAGCTTCTCTAGAGACTGCCCTTGCAATGAAAAATTCCTGGAACCGATTGACTTCTCTTTCGGAGCAGAACCTAATCGATTGTTCAATGGCGCAAGGGAACGCTGGTTGCGCCTCCGGCACAGCAGAAAATGCCTTTGAGGTTTGTTCAGCCCTGAATATGGTCATTTTAAAATGCAATTTAAACTATACAATCTCAACAGTATGTGCTAGCTAACCATGGCATTGATACCGAAAAGGCGTACTCCTATGAAGGCAAAACCGGACAGTGTCGTTTCAAGCGAGCCAACAGCACTGCGGCCTTGTCCCGCTATGTTTTTGTCGAACCAAAGGACAATGCTCTAGCTGATGCTGTCAACAAGATGGGCCCAGTCGCTGTGATGATTGATGCCGCTCCGAAATCATTCAGATTCTATCAGAATGGAGTTTACGACGACGATCAATGCAGTGGAGAGTTACTGACACATGGGATGAGTCTGACCGGTTTCGATTTAGATAACTGGCACCTAAGAAACAGCTTTGGCGTCGAGTGGGGAGAACTGGGAACAATGCGAATGACTCGCGCAAAGGGCAACATCTGTGGCATCCTTTCTCGAGCCACCTATCCCATTCTTGAGCCAAAATCTGCCGTGTAACAAGTGTTTATGCAATAATAAATAAAACTTTTAAAATAAGCACAGGAAAATATGCTAACTTTTCAATTTCATAGCCCTAGAAACCGTTTCATCTGCATCTGGTTCGTCCATCTTTACACTTTGGTTGAAACGTATTAGGCGTGTCAGCGTAGAAACGAGATATGGCATTTGCTTCTTCATGTGTTTCTCTTTATCATTTGGAACATTTGACTGCCTACCAAATGCTATCTTCTGACTGGTAAGAGTGCACATTGTGACTAGGTCATGCTCTTCTGCATGCTCCTTCAAGGTGGCACAGAGGTCTTGCACAAACCAAGAGCCGTAGAAGGCATTTCGCCATGCGAAAAACCCTGAACAAAAAAGCACTATTTTAAACTTAAGCCATTTGAATAAAAGTAACACAATACCTGGATAAGTACTGTAAAAAATTAACAAATCAGAGTAAGTAGGAATGAGAAATGAATTTGAATCTGATTTTGTTTCCACAGAGTCATGGACCAAAGTTCCTGAATCAAATGATTCACCTAAGATAGAGCAGATAAAAGTATGCTGAAAAATTGATATAATAGGAATTTTTTTACCTTGGCAAGCTTGGATGAAGAAAACTTTTGGCTTTCCTGTCAATGTAGGACATCGATTGGAGGTGAACAAGTTGACGATTTCATCAATTTTGATAAAGCCATCATTGCAGTAAATTACTGTCAAGTTGATTGAGTTTAGAAAAGAGAACAATTTTAGATTTTCAAAAATCCACTTACTGCCATTGTCGCCATGTGAGAGAATGCACAGCACAAAGCAATCGTACTTTTCATGGTCAAACGTGGAAGCTAGTGAAACATAAAGATTACAAGACAATCTTTTTGAATGAAAATAGCTTACCATTTTGCAAGTAATCAATGGTGTTCTTTCTGGTCAAGTTGTGCTTTACTTCAAATTCAAATCCTAACGCTTTGAATGTTTTCTCCAAGGCGTTGACGTCGTACTCACTGCCATGACGCACTGGCTGATCAATGGTGAAGTCCTTGAAGTTGAGCACCAAACATCGTCCTCGAGTGGCACTCTTCATCGGGTAGTACAGCTCCGTCCGTTTGGCAATGGGGATAGCCGCTTGAGGCGATGGAGGCACCTTATCTCGGCCGAACTTGAACCACAGCGAGTCAACATCCTCATCTCTTTGGTTCGTGGGTGGATCCATTGTCCGTCGTTGTGAGCAGGTGAGTGAGTGTGTCGTTGTGCTTTCTGACGCTAGTGTCCCGTGCAATGACTACCAAATGACATCAAAGGAATCAACATCCCCCGCAACAGCCACAACATTGATTGATTTGTGCTCTCAGATAAGGTGCAGTGCTGTTGCACAAGCATCACCTGCAGCTAAATGCTACGATGCTCTCCGCAGAGATTGTTGCTGGGGAGGATTTATTGCGCAAGGGAAAATGTCCAAGGAATTTTACAGAAGATCCAATAGTTTAGATACAAAAAAGTTAGTCCTCAGCTGACCGGTCACAACTCTATGATGAATGTCGCAACACCGGCGACTATGCTGGAAAGCCCGCTTATCGCTGATGGTGCTGGATTCTCGTGACAGTTCCCCCATTCAAACAGGAGAGTTTAAAAGGTTAGACTGACCAAACATTAATCAAAAGCTTCAGTTGTGGCCTAAGGTCAACCAGTTCCGAGACTGAATGTTGTTTTTATGTCTTTATTAGTAGCTGCAATTACATAGGTTTGCATCACAAAAATTAAAATTAGTTAAAATGGCACAGAGTCAATATTATAATTTGTAAGTCTAAAAAGCATCTTTGGGAATATGTCAATTATTAAAATTCACAAACTGAA
This sequence comes from Tyrophagus putrescentiae, assembly GCA_024499935.1. Taxonomy (NCBI): domain Eukaryota; kingdom Metazoa; phylum Arthropoda; class Arachnida; order Sarcoptiformes; family Acaridae; genus Tyrophagus; species Tyrophagus putrescentiae. Next base: position 5,892,243 of record JAMZRA010000001.1, on the reverse strand, counting down.
CATTTCTTAGAGACTTTCATCCTGAAAGTTAACTAAAAACTGAATTCGGAATTTCAATAATTGACAAAAAATACCAAATTGTGGTAATACTGTAGAACGGAGAGAAAGGTCAGATCACAAAATTGATATAAATGAGAAAAAATAAAGAAAAATCAATCACGGAAATGAGTGAATTGGGAGTGAGTAGGGAGTGATTTGGAAGAGATGGTGGGTGATATCATGAAGATCATTGCCCTAGTACAACTAAACATGCTCATTTTCCGCGAACTATTTTGGAAAAGACGCCGGCAATTGTATTTTTGATAGCCACTGCGACTGGTGAGCTCGCTGTGTTGCCGCCGTTCACGGCGGTGGTTCTAGCTCCAGTGGACTGTCCAGCCAGCTGCTTACTCTGACGCATATGGGCGTCAAGGCACTTTTGGTACCGTAACTTACAGGCGGCCTCAATGGTTTTGCACAGTGCGCCAGCACTGGGCTCTGCCTGGAAGCAGTGTGCCACAAACTGAGAGTCATCAACTTGCATAATGAAACCACAGCGCTTCACATTGTCCAAGCTGATGCCCAAGAAGGAAAGATACCTGCAAAGAGGAGTTTCAGAGGTAATTTAAGCTGCATTAAACAGAGTATTCAAACACAGTACCTCACTCGGCACTCGACCAGTGTTGCGCCCGTGTCCTGACACTCGACGACAATGTTACTGGGAGAGATGTGCACGTAAACGTGCCGCATCAGCTCAGTCTCATCATTTTCGTCGCTCAGCGAAAGCTTCAGCGAGGAAACAATCTCCTCAATGGCCATATTAAGCACTTCAACGCCCATGGGCTTGTTGACTGGCACAAGACCAATGTACATTGCTGGAATGGTTTTCCGAGGCTCCTCAATGGGCGTTGGAAATTCAAACGAATTCAAATCACGTTCTGCGCGATTTTTAGCAGAACTGCCAAAAGGTAGTTTAGAAGGACGAGTAGCTGGTTAAGGAGAGAACATTTTATGAGTTAATGTTATTTCATATAAAATAGCCTGTTTAAAAGCCTTACCATGAGCTTTATTACGAAGAGCCTTGTTTTTGATGCGAATAAGAGCATCCTTGAGGTAGAGCGCAATTCTCTGAGCGCTCGATGAATTTGCAGTGCCATTGTCGTCACAGTGAAAGACATGACACTTGAGAATACTGCCACCAGTAACTTTGGAAGATTTCGGGTGTCCAGCAACTGCACCACTTGCTCGCTCTTTAACAACGTAGGCAAAGTAGTTCTGCTCGTCAACAGCCCACATTCGTACTTCGCGAATCAACTGAATGCTTAAAACGGTTTCCGTTGTTGGATCGAGAAGACAGATTTTCTCCCCTCCTAGTCGGAGGATTAAAGACTGGGTATCATCTGGTCCCCAGCAGCGGACACTTTCAGCTTTGCGCGACAACTGCTGAATACAGCGTCGAATCACCATGGAGCCTAGAGAGAATTTAAATACATTTAATGTTAATTAATCTAAAAATGCTTAGTTTCGTACCTGTTTGTGAGTTGATTTGCGATTCATCTACATCTAGCCACCCAAGAGAATGCACTACAAAGCTCAGTCTCTCGGGATCTTCGTCTTCAGTGTCAGTGGGATCTTCTTCGTCGTCAGTTGGAAATGTTAGACGCAAGTTTGCGATGACTTTCTTTTTAGAAATGAGAGCTTTTCTTTCCACATCCTCTTCTTCGTCGTTTTGATCTTTGCCAACTGAACCAGCTGCTGTCTTAGACTCGTCTTCCTCTTCAATTAAATCAGCTGGATTATAGTCGACATTAATTGCCGATTTGTCGAGAAAAACAAGAGAGTCAGAGCGAATCATTGACTTGTCAATTGTATCCAGAAAAGGCTTTTCTCTTTGAATAGTCCCAGTGGGAATGTGCCAAAAATACGAGCCCAGTTCATCCTCATGGCGTTCCCACCCATCAGGAAGTTCGGTTGACGTTTCTGCACCCGAAGTTTTAGCTCCAGAACTAGGCTGAGAGTTTGCCGGAAAAGTGACACCGTTGGTAGCGGTAGGAGAGTACTCAAGTTCATCCTCGTAGTATTCATCCTCCTCTTCGTCTTCCTCATCTTCCTCGTACTCATCGTAGAAAAACTGGAGATCCTCTGGCTCATCTTCTTCATTTGGCACCGTACCATCTGGTCGTATTTCAGAGGTATCGTTAGCTTTTATTTCATTCTCACCTTCATCTTCACCACCCACTTCTGGTGTATTGTTGCCAATCATTGCGCCAATTGATAATTTTGCGTAAAGTTTTCGATAGTTGGGATTTTCATAGCTTCTCGAAAGATTGTTTGACTCTGACGGAGCTGATGCTTCTGACTTTGCATCCGCAGGGGCAGTGTTTTGTGGTTCAGTCAGGTCGGCCATTCTTCAGTTTTATTAAATGGAGCAGGTAAAAATCACATAAATAGCAAATCGTTGCCAAAGAGAGACAAAGCTGAGTGCGACGAGAGCTCATAAATCTTCAGAAAGCATTTCCATTTATGGAAAGAGGGCAGATCAAGACTAGAACATTTTTGGCGTTCAAAGCGAGGTGCTTGCTTGAGTAAGATGCCTCAAGTTGCTTCCTACATTTCGGCGTAAGCAAAGTGGAGTTGTACTTGCTCCATCTGGAACTCTCTTTTGTCACCCTGGCTGAATAAAGGTTAATCAATTAGGCAAAAAATATAATCAAGAGTAGGTAAATATAAAGCTGAAAAATAAAAAAAATTCTTTAAAAAAATTGATTTAAGAATCGATGTATCGATGTATCGATGGAGAGTGCTCGAAACACATTTTTGTTGTTTCTGAAAACACATTGACAAGGCAAAGCCGATTCCAGTTTTCCAACAGTTCATCGCAACTTTAACCGCCGGTAACAGTCATTTCAAGATGGCTGCACCACAAGGTGTCAACAACGACCGGTCGCTTCGATCAGTTTTTGGTAAGTGTTGACTTTTCATTTTTGCCCAAACTAATATTTCCTTCATTTCACGTAGTGGGCAATATTCCGTATGACGCAAGTGAAGAAAAACTCAAAGACATCTTCTCAGAAGTTGGTCCAGTTATTAGTTTTAAACTAGTCTACGACCGTGAGTCTGGAAAACCCAAGGGCTATGGATTTTGCGAGTATCGCGACCAGGAAACCGCCTCTTCGGCTATGCGCAACTTGAATGGCCACGAGCTTGCCGGTCGAAATTTGCGAGTGGATACCGCCACAAATGAGCGCTTCAGGGAAGAGATGAAGAATCTGCAAACCTCCCTCACCGGCAACACTTTTGAATCTCCATACGGTGCCGAAGTTGATCCAGAGGAGGCCCCTGAAACGATTGCCAAAGTTGTGGCCAGTCTTGCGCCTGAACAGATGGTGGAGCTGGCTCGACAGGTGAAGCACTGCGTAATGACAAATCCCGCCGAGGCGAGGAATATGCTAGTTCAAAATCCTCAATTGGCATACGCTTTGCTTCAAGCAATGGTGATGATTCGCGCCATAGACGTGAATGCCGCCTCTTCGGTGCTTTACAAGCAAAATCCAGCCCCCATGGTGATACCTCCTGGAAACATGGGGCCAGTTCCTGTGATGCCGCCTCAGATGATGGGAATGCCACCTCAGCAGGTCCCACACCCCGGAATGATGCCTGTTCAGCAGCCGCCGCCGCAGTCGATGCCGCCTCCAATGTTCGATCACCATCAGCTCGATCATCCGCATGGCTATAATCGACCGCCTATGGGAGGAGGGCCGCCGCCACCACCGCAGCAGCAGCATCAGCCAGCCTTTGACTCACGGAACATTGATCCTCGGCTGCGACAAGCAGATCCTCGATCCAACGAAATGTTTGATCATCGAGTGCCTACTGGTCCTCCTCAAGCGCCTGCTCCGCTTGACCCGCGAATTCGTAACCAGCCTGTTGGCCCACCCGGAGTCATTCGCGGTCCTTCGCAAGTTGCCCCGTCAGTGTTGGTACAAGCACCGCCGCAAGCAGCACAGCAAACGGCGCGACCATCATTTCCTCCCATTCAACAAAACCCTTCATTCCCGCCTATTCGAGGACCAGCTCCTCTTGGTGTCGCTGGTGGTGGTCAGCCAAATATCCTGCCATCGGAAAACAGTTTTCAGTCGGAGACGGAAAAGGCCCAGCTGATCATGCAGGTTCTTGCTTTGTCTGATCAGCAGATTGCCGTCCTTCCCGCTGATCAGCGTCAATCGATCTTGCAGCTAAAGGAACAGCTCTGTATTCAACGTGGCCAGTGAGTGGGAAGTGAATTGTGAGCACCAGCAACCATGACAACTGCACCCGGTTATCGGTCATTTCATTTCACCAAAATTACTTTGAACTTTGTTCAGTAAACATACATACACACCATAGACAAACAGAAGACTTACCCATGTTGGCCATGCATGCATCTTATCTGTTTTGCTGATCACTGTGTTGATCAACACACATCGTCTTCCACAATCATTCAATCAGTGGCCGACAGATGGAAGGCGAGACTGCTTTGGCGGAGAATAAAAACCTAATCATTGCAATCATTGCTCAACACGGCGCCGAGAACGCGCATGGGTACAATTGTTTTGATCTTTGCTAAAGGTCTTTTGGCCAAAGACTGAATGAGTTTGCCTTTAGCGTAAAGTTCTTCTCAACTATCACCAGCACCGCCACCAGTAGCCCCGTCTATTGCCAATCTGAACTAGTCTTGTAAGTGACTCTCTTATCAGTCCACTATAATTAGAGCAAAGTCTTGAAGCAGTCACCGAAACACACTTCAATCACACACACAGTCACACTTGTTCCCTTTGCCGTTCTCCAATCAAAGTCGGTAGTATGTGCACCTACAAGCTCTTTTAGATAACTTTTAGTCTGCAAAACACAAGTCTGCATTCTTCACTTTCACTAGTCTTCGTGCAGCCAAGTATTCTGAGACTTGTGTATACTGGTGGCGCGTCCCGTTACACACTTCAACATCCCTTCCTTACATTCACTTATTCATTTTATTTCTTCATTTTCGCGGTCATTTAAGTTTGTTTTGAAGCATCCATACGCGAAAGGACTTCACTTCATATTTTCACTGCCAACGACCACGTTTGATCGACAATACTCACTGCTAACGGGAGCGAGAAAGCAAAGGACAGAGAAACAAAAACAACGTCAAAGTGAGTGTAGCATTGATGTCAAGTCCGCGTGTTCACTACCACTACCTCAATGTCACGCCGAAAAAATGACGTAATCATTTGCCATTGCTAATGATGCTAGTCTAAGTGATAATGAGAAAAAAATAGTTCAATTAGAACTTTGCAAAGTAGATTTAGGGAGGGAGGCGGCAATTTACCAGAACAGCAACAGTCGTCGTGGTATTTGCATTTGTGGCGTTTCACAGTACAACTTTGTGCACAAAAGCTATCAACAACTAATTGTGTCATTTATCTCTTTCTCTCTCCCTATCCAGAAGAAGCTTGTTGTGGTACACCTTCTCATCACCTTGATCTTTCACCGAGACGCACCGTTTCCACACTGCACCAATGATGCTGCGTAATCTCAAAGCTGTGTCGGGCCTTGCCCGTCGAATGGCCGCCGTTGACCCGACTGCCGGCTTGCGCGGCACTTTGGTGCAGCGATTTCTCAACGTGCACGAACACGATGCCATGGAAATTCTGCGAGCCGGCGGCGTGAATGTGCCCAAGTTTGGAGTGGCCGCCTCTGCGAAGGAAGCCATGGAGGTCTCGCAAAAGCTGGGATCAAGCGACTTTGTCGTCAAAGCTCAGGTGCTCGCTGGTGGCCGTGGTCGAGGTCACTTCACCTCCGGATTGAAGGGCGGCGTCAAATTGGTGTACTCGCCCGAAGAGGTGCACGATGTTGCCAACAAGATGATCGGTAACTGCTCTTTCAGATATGTTTGCAGGGCCAAGTGTTAACATTTTGCTTGTTACAATTCCCCCAGGACACAGTTTGATCACCAAGCAGACTGGCGAGAAGGGAGTTTCCTGCAACAAGGTGATGATTGTGGAGCGTCTCTTTCCGCGACGCGAGTATTACTTCGCCATCATGCTGGACCGAGCGTACAATGGACCAGTCATCATTGCCTCCTCGCAGGGTGGCATGGCCATTGAAGATGTGGCCAAGGAGACGCCGGAGGCGATCATCACACAGGCTGTCGACATCAAGGAAGGCCTCACTCGAGATGTTGCCCAGTCGATTGTGAAGAAGATGGGATTCCACGCCGCCAGTCATGAGCAAGCCACTGACATTATGATGAAGCTGTTTGAGGTCTTCAAGAAGAATGACGCCTCTATGATTGAGATTAATCCAATGGTGGAGGACTCGACGGGCGATGTGCTCTGCCTGGACGCCAAGTGTCGCTTTGATGACAACGCTGAGTACCGTCAGCCTGATGTGTTTGCTCGAAAGGACAAGTCGCAGATTGATCCCCGTGAGTTGGACGCTCAGAAGTACAACTTGAATTATATTCCTCTCGACGGCGACATTGGCTGCCTGGTGAATGGTGCCGGACTGGCCATGGCCACCATGGACATCATCAAACTGCACGGAGGCTCGCCGGCCAACTTTCTTGACGTGGGCGGCGGCGCTACATCTCAGCAAGTGAAGGAGGCCTTCAGAATCATCTCTTCCGATTCGAAGGTGCAGGCAATTCTCGTCAATATCTTTGGCGGCATCATGCGTTGTGATGTGATTGCCGAGGGCATCATTGCAGCTGCTCAGACGCTTAATCTCAAAATCCCCATCGTTGTCCGCTTGCAAGGTAAGTGTAGTGTTGCGATGTAGGAGGCGGTCTGTAGAATGTATTTTGCTCTATATTTTGCCCTACATTTCAACGCTGATGCTTTGGAGGCAGATTTGTGCATTTAGTATGCTGCACAAGCAGCCAATCAAAGGGCAATTAGACATACTCATAAACTCTTTTTCATTTGCCTTTGCCTCATTAGGAACAAATGTGGATGATGCCAAGGCGCTGATTGCTGCCTCGAATCTGCGCATTCTGGCTTGTGATAACTTGGAGGAAGCCGCCAAAATGGTCGTCAAGATGTCTGCCATCGTCAGTTTGGCCCGTGCCGCTTCAGTCAACGTCAACTTTGAGTTGCCCATCTAAGCGTGGGCATCTTCAACTGCTTTTTTCTTGTCACCACCAACCACAGAGCTATGGATCGAGGCCACAAAGCATTTGATAGGGCTCGGCAAATTGCTTCTTTTGTCATCTTTATCCTAGCTTAGTTTTTAAACTATTTATTAATTTTTCATCTTTTGGCCTGAATTAAATCCTCTTGAGATAGGCACAACCTCATCTGAAGCAAACTTTGTGAAAACTCCTGCCCCCATTTTAGAAATGAAATCCTATTAAGTGCCCCTCTTTCACTGACCTATACTAAACATTAAACTCTTCTGATTACACACACACCTTTTTCTCTTTGTTACTCCCTTCCTTGTTGACTCTTTGCATCCATTGCATCAATTGAACCATTGCCCTTCCTGCAAATCATTTCGACAACAGACTGTATATCGATATTATAAATATATATTTTATCACACTTGCTCCATTCAATTGTCTATGTTTCTATGTTTGAAATATTTGTGATAAACACATCGACACTAAAAAGACTGTCACCACTGTTTCGCTTATTTATCTTGGCGCTGCAATTTTGTTTTGCCTTCTGAAGTGCACAGTGAACGCACTTGTGTTTCATTATTGTTTAATAGGTGTCTACAAATAAAACTGTATTTGAACTTTGATCAGCTATCAAACATATTGACCGGTTTATCTAATAGAAAATAGGACTAGAAAACGGACAAATGCAAATAGGCACTGCTAATGATTTGGTAGTGAGAATTTGGTGGCGTCTACTTTCTGGTGGTAAAAGCGCCTCTGCAAGGCAAACATTTTCTATTTCCTATTCTCGTTCTGTCAGCTTTTCTGCTGACGACTGGCACTGCGATTGCCAATTAATAATTGAGGAGAATTGTGCAGTGCAGCGGACTGAATGGCAAATGGGAAGACAGTGCAAACTGGTGGCGTCGTCTTCTGCAGACTGCACCGCCACAAGCAGACAGCATAATGCCTTCCATCGTTGTCTACATTTGCCTAATTGGATTGCCATTAAAAAGCTGCTGAACAGCTGCTGAACGGCTAACTCAATTGACACTAGTCAAAGAGAAGAATGAAGAACCGAAGAACTAAAGGACGCCAAATGAAGCAGAGAACCAATCGAGAAGGGCAAAAAGACAAGAGGAGACCAGCACAGGAAGTGCCACGAGAGAAGAACAAATTGATTTCGCTCAAAAAGAGACGGATCCGCCAGTGACAAGGCAGACACTGCAAACGCACTGTCGACTGTGCTTAATTGCTGCTTCACAGATCATTCTCGATTCAAGAGGAGGACAGTCTTTGGCCTACTACCATTCACAAGAATAAATGATCAGAGCACACACTAGTGTAGTGATCACCACTGGCACTGCTCCTTCCACATCTACTCGTTTCCTTTGTTGTTTGTAATATATTATGAGGCTTTCGGGCAAGTGCTAGAACACAAATAGCCTTCACTCACTCACTCAGTCTTTTCTAGTGATTCGGGCATCGGACAGTCATAGCTGCAAGGCGACACTCGCCACACACCACACACACACACACACACACCACACACACACAAAGACAATCTACACATTTGTTCTCACAATGACCGTGGAGGAGGCATCGAGGCGCAAGTAATCCATCCTTCGGTAGAAGGAAGAATGATGCAGAGAAACAGGGCACAGATACACTGTCCGCTTCGATTCGATTTTTGTCCATGATCGATGATTGCCAAGTGGTGACAATGCCTGTCTGCCGTGTGTCCTGCCGTACAGGCCGAGTACAGCGTACCACTCACGTTAGCTTCACCGGTGCACTGTTTGCACTGTGCGCCAACTCTACGAAACGTCCTACTTATCGTGACGTTTAAAGATTTCGTCGGCGATTGGCCGCACAGGGACGGCGAAGCCGAAACAGACAACGGCACAGACGCCCTACAGTCTGAGCTGGAAGATAGCGTTTATTGAATTATGACTCAAGCGCTGAGATGGGCTGTAGATTTAATTAACATTTTTCTTCTTTACTCTAGCCGACTTGCTTTGCTTTTCTTTTTCTACTTTCTCGCTTACACTAACTGTGCCCAATTTTTTGCTAATCTGGCCTGAATTGTGTAGGACTTAAGGGGGGACACCGCGCACTTTTTTACTGTTTTTTCGAAATTTGATTCTGAGGTGGCTATGATGTTCATGAAGGATGTACTAAATAAGGATTGTTAAGAATTTCATGTAAAACAGTTTTGTGTTGATATTATGGTCCTCCGATGAGTGGATCGGTGTCGGTAACGACATCAGTGTTCTGAACACGCAGGTACATTTTTCGCCAAAACGGTTAATACCAAAAAAATTATCAAGGTGTCAAATGAAATGTGACAAAATTATCTAGATTTTGTCTGACTCGGAAAATTTTTAAATAGTTTGACGTCTCAGATAATGATTTTTAAATGATGGTAAAAGACGAAAATCTTTGAAAACTGATTTAACATAGAATATGTGCAGATTTCAAATATTTTTTAAATATACAACGAAGTTGAAATTTAAAAATCCGAGCCAGACAAAATCTAGATAATTTTGTCATCTTTCATTGGACACCTTGATCATTTTTGTGGTATTACCCGTTTTGGCAAAAAATGTACCTGCGTGATTCAAGATCTTGCTGAAAAAAACTGTTGACTAGAAAAGAAAACCAAAAAATTCGAAAAAATTTGCTATGTGCGCGTTGTCCCCCCTTAAAAACAGTGCCAGCATGTATACATTAATTAATTTCATGCACTGGGCGTCGAGCACCAGACGCTCTTTTTGGTAACGCTGGCTTGGGCACCAGTCTCAGGGCGGCAAAGGCGCGTGCTGGTGCTTGCTGCCGGTACTGCTGCCGGTGCAAGCGCCATTTGCCAGGGGCCAGCAGTAATGCGAATAAATATACTCGACATTACAATGTAGGGAGAGTCATTAAGACAAGAGAGTTCATGGATGCATTCGGAGGAAGCTTCACAAGTCGTACATAATGTCCACTCAATTGTGTCGAGTTGGCTGACCATCAATTATGTGTGAGCATTGTCGCAAGAAGGAGAATGCATCCAAAAGTTTATCAACCCCAGAAACAAGATTAAACACAGATGTAAGAAAATAAAAAATTGTTTTTGTCGAAAAACTACACAATTGTAGTGCTTAATCGCATTTTTCAAATCATCAGGCAGTGTGTCACAAATGAAATAAACATTTTATCCCTATACATATGAAGGAACTTTGAGAAAACTTTCACATATAAAAATGCACCCGTAAAGTGATTTATTGACTGTAGACGTGCTGACAAATTCAAAAAATCATTGGAAATCGAAAATTCAATTCATTGAGACGGCTCAATGCCGACACACTGGTTTGAGTCGGCAAGTTGCTGGTTGGCCTTAAAGGAGAACAACACAAATAACCGCTTTTATGATCCTAGTAAATGACTTTATTGAGCTATAGAACAATGTGGGTACAGTAATTCTGCTCTCTGTCAGTGGTGGCCATTCAAGTGAGCAAAGAAGAAATAAATAAATATTGTTAAAATACAAACGGAGCAGTTTGAGCGTGAAGGCCGCCAGAGTATGAGGAAGTACAGTTGCTGCCGCAACTGATGGTCAGCAGGAGGGAAAGGGTTGAGTTGGCCATGAGAACTGGACTGCTCCAGAATGTTGATCAGCATTCAAGTGCGTCCGTAGCGAAGAGCAAAACAGGCGGCCAGTGAAGCTGCTGTGAGTGTGCTGATAAGGCCAGCCAGCAGAAAACCACGGGCAGAGGGTGCAAACTGCTCCAGCAGACTAGCATCATGTGGTCCTTCAGGCGGATATTCACTAGACGTGGGCTCAATCTGATCCACTTGGTCTGCGGCGAGACGACCCAAGGCGAACAATACTTCTCTTGCAGCTCGTTCTCCCGACTGCACCGCACCATTCATGTAGCCTACAAAATAAGTCGGTCAGTTTTTTGTCAGTCAATGGTTAGTGGACCCCAGTGAAGGCACGTCAAAGAACGCAAAGCGACACTTCTCCTGATGTATGTGGATAAGCTTTCGCCAATATTTTTTAATTTAATGAAAGTTTTAAACTGTTACCTGCCGCAATGTGCCCCTCGGTGCCCCAAAGTGACGCAAGGCACCGTAAATGTGAGCCAATCGACGAGGAACCTGGAGTAGGTCTGGCATGTTATCAAGGATCACTGAAAAGCTTGGGTCTTGACAAGTTTGCGCTTCGTATGGTGAAAGTAGGCTATCTTCCTTGAATGCGTAGGCCGCAAATGAATCGGTCAATCATCCGCACCTTCTTGGTGCTGTATGGAGCATTTGTGAGATGCCGATCAGCGGTCACAAAACTATGACAAAATGGATAATGCTTGCAATTGTTGAAACCAGTGTTAAAATTGGCTCACCAAAATAGCGTATTGTTCCACCTGTTTTGTATCCCGCAAAAACATGCAAAGGCACTTGGGATCCCTTCATCTGAACCATCGAGACAAGACCTCAGGTACCAGCGCATTGAGGTTAAGCCAAAGCTGTCTTTACAGAGGGTCACTTTGGAAGGAGAGGCGCTTGCGGTGTCTCTTTGAGAGTTGATTGCGGTTTGAGATAGCATGGTAAAGTTTGGCATCCCGAAGCGAAACGTTTTGTGGATGGCATAATATAATTCGATCCAATCAGCGGCGTTCAGTGAATGACAGTATGCCTTCAAAGTCGCAGTTTTGGTGAGTTGGCAAGACGCTCACTAATGAAAACTGTTATTCTCGAACGAAATGATCTGCGAGCATGAATTTATAATGAACAACGCAAAGTTCCAAACTCGGCCACCTTCTACTGGCAAACAAGGTTTTGTTCCGCCACACTTTTTTGCTTCGAGAACAAACAGCAAGACATTAGATTGCTGCACTTAAATCCACTGATGCCGTCGACAATGATTCATGACTTCGGAGAAACTGCAGGGATGTGTTTGCAGAAAGCACAAAGCATGTTTTACAGCACTGATCCCATTCTTCGGCAAGGATACCCACGCCATCACGAGAATCTGTCCTGCTTTCGGAGAATCAAAGACGTGGTTTAAGTCAAGCCATGCCAGTAAACCGAGATTAGGCATCCCCGAAAAGCGAAGACGTTTTTTGCGAATTGCATCATAGTACAAGTTCTGACCGTCCGAATCAGCGGAGTACAGTTTTGAATACAAGTCAAACTCCTTCAAAAGTCGCAGTATATGGTTTTGTCCTGGTCGAATGTACGCTCCACCTAAATCGGAAAAACCAACCTGGTCATTCTGTGAAACGAAATGTATGAATGGCTGCAATGAATTTATAAAAAAATGAAAACAAACTTGCAAAGTCCAAACTCGGCCACCAATTCTATCTGCAAAAAGGTTTATTCAGTAAAATAACTACTGACAACAACAACTATACCTGTTGCTTCGAGAACCAGAACGTCAAGTCCATGTTCAGTCAGCGTTTTGGCTGCACTTAGTCCACTGATGCCGGCTCCGACAATTATAACATGCACTTTTTCAGGCATGGTGACCAGATGATAGCAGCCGGGGATGAGCGATTGCACTGCAGAGAATTGCCAAGAAGAGCAAGGTGCTGTGTAGCAGCAGTATCTGCTGAAGCATCAAACGTATCTACTCGTAAGTAGTATCCTTTTACTTTTCTGCGCCAGAAACAAAACAGTTGAAGCAATGACTTTGCAGTGACGACGAGTGCTCTCTTTTTTTCTTTGCTGGCAGCAATGCCAAAACATTTCGCCTGGAAGCCGACAATTTGGCAGTGTTTATAAACACACACTCTTTTTCTCTCTCGTACTGTTTAGTTCGTGGTGATAACGACGAATGCAAAGTTCATTAGAACTGTTGTACAGTGCGCTGCGTCAGTGCTAATTAGTGATTAGCAAAGGTTACTGATAACACAGCATACTACTCGACAAATGAGTTCTCTTCAAAAAAGTAAATTTAAAAATGGAAACCAAAAGTGGTTAGGATTTCCGTAATTACCCTCTCTAAACTGTCCAATTTTAAAAATCGCTAATACTTTAAGGCTAAAATAATAACAAGTTGAATCATTCATTTTAAATTGCTGGTTTTAATTGAAAAGTTTAATAGAAAAAGAGATATAATTTTGCAAGCAATACTTGTAAAAAGTGCTTGCGAAATGAAAGCACAAAACGCCAATAGACCGTAAATTGTAGCAATTCCGTTTAGCGGTTCAGTGACTGTAAGTGAGAGAAAGTGTGTTTGCGTGTGCGGAATTGCCCGAATTGAACAAGGAAACGGCATCAATAAGATAGATAGATCAACTATGATTGAATGCTAAGCCCAGTCAACAGAACTGATCGAGTGGAAGTTATATAAGTTGCGGCTTTGCAATTGCTTCTGACATTCTTTCATGAAGATGACACACTGGTCCACCTTTCTCCAGATCACTGACACACTGAGTGGACCGCATTATAAGCGTAATTAAGATCTGTGTAGAGATCTAAATGAGAAAGTGAGTGCGTCCTTTCGAGACAAACAGAAATGCTATTGAACAGTAAACAAGGCAGACAAAACTGTGCACAGTGCACTGATTGCACAGAATGCACTCTCTTTGACGACTAATTATCACTGGCACGAGAGTGGATTCGCTTTCCTTGCAAAAATGAGCTGCAGAGCTGTAAGGCACTGGCGCTGTCACTGTACTAGAAAGGCTACTGCTGCAGCTGACGGACAGTTCCCCGGAGAAATCGATCTTGGTGATATGGCGACTGCATAAAGGATTGCCCCTGTGTCAACAGAGAGAGGCAGTGCCTCCTAAGTAGGCCTTATTTGCGTGATATGCTACAAAGACGAAAGTGAAGTGCACATTTTGTGAACTATTTTATGAGTCATTGAGGAATGACATGCAGAGGATATTCAGAGTGCCAGAGTGCTGCGTCGAGGAGGAAGGAGGGAGGGAGGAGTAATGTGCAAGTCAATTTAACGCGAGATTAGCTTGTGTACAGCACAGAAGAGAAGAGTGTACAAAGATAATGAGCTTTAAATGGAAAGAGAAAGGATTGGCTCAAACTAGGGTGGTCGAGATGAATGCCGGTACACTGGCTAGTGCTCGTGCCACGTATGACGGCGGCGGGAGCCACCGAGGGAAGGCAACACACACACATTGAAAAATGTTCCATTAGAAAGCAGTGAAACTTGAGAAAAACGTTATTTTACGTTGCTTTCTTGGAAAGCTAATGTTTGCTTAGGCCAAGAAGACAGAAAACGGAGAGTTAATTTACGGTGTTTAGCGGGAGAGATACGCAATCAGGAAATTCAATCCCGGTAATAGGTTCGTGCCGCCTACGACATTGCTCGGGCACTCTGGCAGTCTCGCAAATTGAAATCTCCTCCTTTATCGTGTAATGGCAATTTGAAGTAAAAACAAACACACAGACACACATATAGACACAGGACACGTAAGCAGCAGCCAACTGATGCGGTCCGTGCTCGCCGAGGACTATTTAGCCGACAATTTCCGGCCGCTCTGACCAGAAACTTGTCCTGCTTCAAAATATTTCTCTGCCGCATTGAAACACAGCTAGCCAGTGTAAGAGCTTTGCTTCCCTTTCTCCTTCACCACCACTGCACTCTTATCCGTCGGGCGCACAAACATTTGGCAGCGTGAGAAAGAGAAAGAGACTTTGAGCTGCATGGAGCTTGAAATATGACCGGCAAGGCCAATGGAAGAAACACTGGCAAAGAAAGGAGAAATAGTTCCGGACACGATGCTGGCCAGACCGTTCCGGGAATGCAACAAGAAGGGAGGCTATTGGCGATGCCAAATAATAGGACAGTCCATTTGGTAGGCATTAGTGATGCAACGCTGATTGAGCTAGCCAATTGCCATTAGCCAGGCAAACACAGAGAACGAGGAAAGAGGAACAGTTCTTGCGAGCGAGTTTGAAAGGACTTGCAAACTTGGCTCACACCAAACTGCGCTGGAACTGCCGCGGCGCCGGCACTGCAGCAGCAGCAGCAATGCCATTCATCACCGATGCCATCGGCTTGCTGTCGTTCGGTCTGCAGGAACCGGGTATGTAAAGTACAGCCCGCACAGTCCGTACAGCAGTGCCCTTCCTCTGCCCGCGCACGGAGAACACTTAAAGATGCTGAAGTGTTGGCATGCACAGCCGCTGAGGATGTGCAGGAGGCAAAGTCGCAATTTGGGATGCCATTAAGTGATGGTGAAACCTTGCAGGCTCGGACGCCTTTCTTCTCCTCAGAATGATCGCTCACTGGTAATGGGACTCCAAGGAAATGGAAGCAGCCTTCAAAAGCAGCCACTGACAACAGACCAGCAGACACACTTGGCGGTGGCAGACAGCTCATTGCAGCAACACTGAAGCAGGTCGTCTGTCATGTTGGCTGCATTACCAATGACAAATTTGGGTTTAATTTGCAACACTTGGCGTAATTGCAAAGTTTACAGCTGTACGGAAAGAATGGACTGGTGGTAGGCCCCAGCTCAGCTGCAGCCTTGCGCACAGCATGCGTCCATTGGTGTAGTAGACATTTATAATATTCTCAACTTTGGTTTCTGTTTTCTGTTACTGCTCTTTGCTTATTTGTCTGGTCGTCAAACGGAGTGCTGTTTTGACAGCACCAACAAGACAGGCCCAGGCACAAGTAGGCCATAGAAGTCTTGACAAACAAAATCCTTTGCAATAAAAACAGGGTGGCTGTTAATCTGTAAATATTATATACATAAACTTAAAATAACGCAAACGGTTTCACCATGTAGAATAATAAGCAATTCAAAATACAAGAATAATAATAGTCTGAAGTGGCATCAGATTAGAAAGCTCACTAAAAGAATTTCTTGTTTAACGTAGTGGTGCAGTTTGAAAAGCTGTACAAGCAAAAGTCTTGAATCAGCAAGTCAATGTGAGAAAAAAATAAGTATAAAAAATATAAATAAGAAAAGCACCCTTCAGTCATCGTGGTCAGTTGAAGTGCAAGTGAACGTGCGTCAAATGAGAATTAATGGAAAAATTTAAATTCTCACCCAAGCCTCTTGAGCAAACGGCAAAATTGATGATTGCCAAGTTTTACATGCTGGCTTTGCTTACGTTTGTGCAGCGCTGTGCAGTCCACAGGGCTCCTTCTCAAAAGCCGGAAACGGATGTGAACCTTTGCAAAAGTTGAATCGATTTCCGAATGGTTAATTTCTCACTGGCCTAGCGCCGACTGAAACACTGCTTAAACACTGCAGTGCGCTGCTTTTGCATTTTTCTACTTTCTCAATATGCTATGATTTATTGGAGCGAACTTTCTAATCGGATTTAAATGCAGTGAATTCAAATTCAATGCAAAGTTGGCGTGTCAGAAGGACTGCTGTACAAAACAGTTGTACAGCTTTCTCAATGACGTAAACTAAACTTGGTAGTGGTGGTCTGTCGGCTAATATTGTTTTGCTTAGTTTCCATTTCAACTCAAATTTTTTTTGGAAAATTGTGTGTACACCCTAAAAACCCAGTTGGCCTCATTTCAACTTTCATCAATTTTTAAGCAAATAAACAAATTGATCATAGGAAAAAGTATTTTTGAATTTCTTTATAATTTTTTTTGAGTTACAAATAAATGTTACAAACCAACACTTTTATGTTACACTATGATAAACAAAATGCTCATAAAAACTTATTTATACGCAAAAATGTGATTAAATAGAATTTTGTCACGGAATCTTAGTAATTGATCATTAATTGGATACATTACTGCTGTCTACTGTAAAAAAATTGCCAGAAAAATAAATGTCTCATTTCAAAAATAAACTTGTTGTGATTTGAGTATTGTAAAAATTAATCAAATAAAGTGCAAATGTTGTACTGAATGAGAATATGCTTTATCAATCGTTGAGAAACTGAATCGCAGTTGTTCATTTCTATAAAGTGACCTTTACAACAGTGGCGAATCGATGTCGTACACAGTCTGTAGGCATTTGTCTGACAAGGCTTGGCAAGCAAAAGAACGTCTCTGTGGTCTCTTGGTCTGTGGCCTGTCAACAACAGACAGCGTTGTGTTTGGACAGGCGACGACGAGAATAGGAGACAATCGAATTAATGATAATACCAGTGCGGCGGCTCGCTCAATGTTTATCTACTGAGCTCGTCTCGTTTTCAAAAAGTACACTTTGCCCATTGCTTGGTTTCAACTTTTTGATGGTTCAACAACACACACAGACACAGACACAAACTAGAAACGTAAGCAAACAAACACCGAAAGAGAGACAAACCCTAAAGACACACAGAACAAGACATGTGAAGCACATGGCCTGGTTGTGGCGTAACTAAAGAATAGAAGCCTAAAGACGTACAGGAAGAGAAAGCAAACATCGGAAATAGATTTATCATTTCAATTCAATTTGATTTGCCGCCCGCACACGCTGCAATCGGAATTTTAAATTATTTTCGATCGTCGCAAGGCCAGTGCCAAGCACTCAGTCTGCGAATCGCCTTGCTTCATTTCAAACACTTAAAAGCTTCACACGTCTGCTATGCTTGCAGCGCCAGCGAGTTTTTTAGTCGATTCAATTAAAAATCAATCACAAATTAGGCTGTGTTCTAACCAGGGTAGTGAGTGCGAATATGTGTGCCGAAAAAGCACAAAGAACAGCACTGCGGTAGTGAACACAATAGAAAAGAAAGGGGCAAATACTGTGAAAGACATCAATGACAGAGGATGCACACTGTCTGCCATTGTGGAAGACACTATGACAAGCCGCAGTGAAAAAAAGGATGGAGAAAAGAAAGAAAAAGAAAGAAAAGCGTGGCACAGCTTGACTCAACTGTGAAAGTCTGTCTGAACGAGTAGAGCAAAAGTCATCGACTGCACACCCGAGAAGACATTAAGACTGCAGGCACTAGACATACCAATTGCCGGCGTGGCAAATTTATGAAATGCGAAGAGAGAAAAAAGTTATCCTGGCACCAAGGGACTCTCGCTCAATCAAAAAGTACTGACGAGGCTGCTGACTGGTCTAAAGTGATCTGTGCACATGGTTGCCTTAGTAGTGGCAACTTCTGTATAGTGAAAAGTGCCAACGAAGAAAATAGCCTTGCTCTGCTGAATGAAATTGATTTTTAGCTAAAACTGTGTAAACTCTAAAGCAAATTATCAAACTTGCCCACTGCGCGCAATTGCTCTAAAGTGAGTGCCTAGACTGCCGAAGGACGTCTTAATTCAATTGACGCACCGAATGTAACCTGTCAGTTCTCAAGTGCTACAGTGTGATCGCAAAAACTTTAAACAAAAAACCTAGGCATTTTAATAACTTCAGTTTACACCAGCTGCAAAATATGCAAAATACATGAGTGAGCAAAACCATGACAACGATTCCATGGGGCCGTATAAATCACATTGCCTAACAATATTGCAGTGACAATTTTATTTAGTCACCGCAAATGTGCTAAAAATCACTTTATTGCAGCTACATTTGATTGTTCAGCAGAAAACCCGCAATTCCGCCAGCTTGACATGACATGAATTCTCGTCGAATTTTCAGTGCAATCTTCAGTTCAGGGAAGTGCAAATTTGCCAATGACACAATGGTGGACATTCTGCTTGACGTAAATTTAAAAAAGTTCAACAACAGCACAAAAATAGTTGTGTTGTCAAGGATAAGGGCACCTAAACTGCCCTCTTTTTTTGTGCACTGTCTTCTTCCTAGCAATGCACAGTGTCTTTAAAATGCTGGCACATATGTGTGGTACAACTTTGCCCACCAAAATTGGACACAAAAACGAAGATGTAACACAGTAGCATACATCAACTTTCAAAGACTGATTGGCAACACAGCTGCAGTTTGGAAAAAGTGTTGAGTGGCAGTTTCGATGACGGCTTCAGAGAGAAGCACCCCAACTGCCACTGCTATTGTTTGACTGGTCTGCTTCCTTGCCTTGCCAGCCCACCCATAGTCGCATCCACTGTGAACACCCAGCTAATGTATTAGTAATGATGGTGTCACAAGTAAATCATTTGCCAGCCACACACAGCCAGAGCACACTGTACACACGCAAACATACACCAGTTTGTCAGTGTGCAGCGGGTACGCGGGTTTGCTGCTGATTGATTGACACCGCTCAATGCCTGACTGCTGATCTGCCGGCCAATGATAAATTCTGGTGGAACAACAAAAATGATGGCGGTACAGCTGTAGGGCGACTTTAGTTTTTTTTTGGTAGACTGTCAAGGAAAAAGGCTATATGCCCTCACCGGTACTGTCGGCGACACATTTCAAGCCATATGGGTAGCACTAAAGAAAACAATGAAAGGAGAGAATGCACTAGCGGCAACCTAGGTCACTATATAAAGAGCGACACAGTGAAAAGCAATGTCACTGTTTGGCGGCGGTACAGTGCCACAGTGCCACACTGCCTCAAGGACCCGTGGTCGGAAAGAAATGGAGTGAAAGAGAACAAGAGCTGTCTGGCAGTCGAGAACAACAAAAATAATATTTTTAGGATTCCCCTTTTTGTGACCCCCAGTTTTGAGTTTCAAAAGTTTTTCCATTAGTTTTCAACGTTTTTCAGATTACTTCCTGGTGCCAGTGTTCCTGGTGTGCGGCACCAAAAAATGGAAAGACACTTTCCGGTTAGTCTTGGATGGTAATTCTATATATATCAGTAGATCTATATATAGATAGTAGAGCTTAGAAAGAGAAAGAGGCAGGCTTTACTATTCACCTTCAAATTGCGCATATGCAATCTGCAGCAGTGCATCCTTGCTTCCTCATTCATTCGTCTCTTTCTCTCTTTCGATTCCTACTTTAATTTGCCCGTGCCTCAGTGTACGGTATTTGTTTAGTATGCCACTGCAATGCTTGAAGGGAAGTAGTGTGTGTGTATGTGTGCATGTGTGATGGTAATCAAGCAAGCACAGTGAGAGTAGAGTGAAATCATCGGGCAGTAGAGCACACCGCATTGACGACCACCACGAGTGACGAGTGTCCGCTGAAGGGACGCCACCACCAGCTCCGCCACCACAGAGGCCGCCCTGATTCTGCTGGTGCTGCACACAACTCGGTTCAGACTGACCCAGAAACGAAACCGTCTTCCACCACCACCACCACCACCCACCACAGCGACCACCAGAGGTAGCAGCAGGAAGACGGGCACCGCTAGCACTCTTCTGGCGACCTACAACACACACACATCGCGCATTGGCCAATTGGCGTGCTTGCAAGTCAGTCAGTCAGCGACGCAGTGGCAATTCTTCTCCTGTCGTACAATTCACACCTCTCGGCGTTTCAGCTGGTGCAACACTTCAAACATAACAACACAACTAGCAACACCAGCACCAGCCGGCAGTCTTCGCCATCGACAAGGCTGATAAACAGTTGAAGGAATACACGAATGCACGGAGACACCGTGCCGAGACATCAACGCGATAAATTATTAATATTTGCCCCACTACGTAATTACCACTGCAGTGTCAGTCTTCCTTCTTTAAGTGCAAGTGTGTGTGCTTCAGTGCACACCAAAAGATTGTCCGATTGCCATTAAACCAGCAAGCAGACAGTTACCAAAATCAGGCAAACATTTTTGGTTTGTGCCATCATAACAGTGCTGCACTTTAACACTTTTACCGGCAACTGCTCCATCGAACAGTGACAGCAGCCAAACATCGCCAATCTTAAACACCTCAGTCATTCAAAAAACGTGTTTGTGCTTTGACTACCAAGTAAGCGAAACAGTTGTCTTGCAGTATCAGTAACAAACCAGACACAATTTGTACTGATCAGGCATTCAGCCTGCTCAGAGGGTGCCACTTTATTTAGAAAAAAATAAAAAACGCGACAACAGTGTGTAAATTATTTTATCTTGAAAATACCATTTTTAGCAATCATCAAGTCGTACTTTTAAGCAAAGTGCTAGAAACTAGCTGAAAAGTAAGCAATTCAAAGGGTGCAAATCTTATCTTTATATTTGTGCAAACACACATTAGCAAATACCACATTTGCATTACCCGTCCTTGAACAAGTTAAAGAGGATGCACTCCTCAAGGAGTACTGCTTCACTAGTGAAAAAAATACTTGACATTGACAAAGCAGTACAATATTTATTAGCTTATGAAACGCTGATGGGTAATGATAAATAAAATGAAGCCATAAAAAGCAATTGAAAGCTATCAAAACAGGCAAAGTGATTGCCGATATACTTGTGGAGGCTGTAGAGGATAGCATAGCGCCATTCAGAAAGTCAATTGCTGCCATCCTGTACAATTGCACTGCCTTGGCGCACAAATTAGACGCTTCACACAAAAAAGTAGTGCTATGCTTTTTCAAATAAACAAATTTTAATGGTTTTAACACTTTGCTTTCTGCAGTCTCTCATCTCGTTAGGGCGCCAGTCGAACGGTGAGTGTACCTTACTTGAAGAAAAGGAAGACTCTTCAATTCTGCCTGCCGCCCTTCTTATTTTGACGTTTGCCCATCAACGACCGCCACAGTGTGCATCTTCAATCAGCATCAATTGAACTGAATCAAACGACACCATTGGCATTTTAGCAGTGAATCGGCAGCCTTCAGCGCGTTTGTTTTGTCTTCGTTTTTTGTGTTCAGTGCAACAGTGCACCAAACTGGTGCCTAATCTCCGGTTAGCCATCTAGAGAAGAGAGCCAAAGGACGAAACAATCAATTTCCTAGTAAAGTGCTCCGAAAACGCTCGTGGCGCGACAACCCAACACACATCTGTCTAAACATTGTTGAAAAAGTGAAAGATTTTCTTGTTCGCTTTCCGCTTGCAGAATTCAGCCAAATATAGCAGCAAAATCTGCAAGTGTGCTGACTGCTGCAAGAACAACAACCAAAGAACCGGCGACACAACAAACAGACAATTTGTTTGCAGCAAGAAAAGGAGGACGAAGTGGAAGGCATCCAGGAAGAATAGAATATCCAGTAAGTTTCGGGCTGAGGATTCTAACGCCAGCAAATCGGCAGACAGCATCGCGCCTTTCAAATGGCCATCGTTCAGCGGCTCAACACGACACTGCTACACCACTAATCCCAACCAGCGTCGTTATGCGCACGAATAAATCGGCGACAAAAAGAATAAATCAGCTTGTAAGAAGTGGTGTGCTTGCAAAGGCCAAAATAGAAATTCATTCATTTGCCTGACTATTAGAGGGCAAGTGAACTCGACCAGAACAACACAACTGCTTTCATCTAGTCGGCAAAGAACTACCACCAGCACCAATCAACATCAGCATCAGCATCATCATCATCTCTCTGGCGGTCGCATCTGCAACAGCTCTGATAAATGGCACAGCAGCAAACTGCTGACAACACACAACACTAGCCGTCACTTGCATCCATTACGTAAGAGTGCAATTAGTACCAGTGCAGCAGAAGTCAGTAGCAGAGACACAACCGGCGATCCAAAACAGATCCAAACTGCCTGCTCTGTCTGCTCAGCAGCCCAGCCTTTCTCTCACCCCTTCTGACAGTTGTAATTGGCATTAATTTATTGTGTGCAGCAAAAAAACTGGTGCCCTGTGGTGATTCGGGTTTTTGTGTCTCCTCCGAGCAGTAGCGGAAAATTTCAACGTTTACCATCGCACGCAGACCACAAATCGACAATAAAACCGCAACCGTTTAACCAGCACATTGCTTTGTCACGTTTCGATAGAAGGCAAAGCCACCAGAAAGTGCGCCAAGAGAGAGAGAGAGAGAGGCAGGAGCAAAGCAACGGGTAAAAGCGATCTACCGTAATCAAGATTGCAATCATTAGAAGACTATCGAACTGCTCCAGTCTACAGGCTCTAGTCGTGATTCCTCGAGTGCGCACACAGGCGCCATCACTAATGAGCACATCTCATTAGTGTGCTTTTGCAACCTTCTCTCGCATTGTTCCCATCTCGGTGATCGTCTCATATGCCGCCAGCAGGGATGAGAACAAAGCTTTGAAATAAAATAATTAACAAAAAATACACTGCAGTTAATTTCCAGCCAAGTATTTTGAAAAAAGATCGTCTTCAGTGTCTGTGTGTCTGTGCCCATCTCCTTTCCACAGCATCTCTGCAACCTCGACTGCCAGTATCGCCACAACTCCTCTGTCCTGCCCAATCACCACCCGAATCCTGATATCCTCCAAACTGTATCATGGCTCAAGAACAGTATCGAACCTCAACGTACTGCACCATTTTTGGTGCTGCACTCCTCTGTCTTCTCCTCTTCCAGTCTTCAGTATCTCATGTCTCTGCCAGGTGTCCATCACGCGATGACTCCTTTTGCTTGCAGGTGGACGGCTTTGACACCATCATACTGGATGGAAATAAATTTGCCGATATAAAGAAAGTGTTCAGAAACATCAAGTTTCTCTTTGATGAGGAGAGCGAAACCACTGAACTCGATCAGCTGATGCTGATCAACAACCAAAACCTGAAAAAACTTGATCGAAATGCGTTCGGTGACTTTCGCTTTCGCCGGATTGTCATCCGAAACTGCACCAACCTAGAACATTTCGATCCAGAGGCATTCAACGGCACAAAGCAGATCATCGAGCGATCAAGTTTGATCACATTGCCGTCAATGATGGAACACAGGAGTCCTTTTTCGATGCACTTAACTCCATTGAAAATCTAGAGGAGCTGGAAATTTACAACCACAAGATTCGCAAGATTCGCTCCTACACATTTCGGCAGTCTCTTCTCGCAAAGCTGCACTTGGGCGGTCCACTGGAGGAGCTGGACAACAACGCCTTCTTCTACCTGTACAACGTTCGCATTCTCCACCTGAGCAAGTCGCTCAATCATGTCCGCCAGCATGCGTTTGACATGAAGGCGGAGAACAACAAGTCAGTGGACATATACCTGGACGGCAAACTGGGCAAACTGGAAAGAGGCGTCTTCACCTACACCAAACGGCCGCTGACCATCAATCTGTACCTGAAGAAGCTCGCCGCCTTTGATGCTGCCATTTTTCGGCCCATTCTCGCGGCGCCCATTGCGCATGAGATCATCTTTCACGGCAATCCAAAGGAGATGCACAACCCATGTCAGCTGATATGGCTGTTTCGCCACAAGTTCCGTGGCGTGTTTACCTTCAAAGATGAGCCACTAATAAACGAAGCTTACTTTGATCCGTGGCAGTGCTCTTATCACTCGAACACAGCCGAAGACATCGTGGAAGAGGTACCCGAAATTGAGGAAGTCAGTCGGGCAGGCATCGATTCCACTAACAATGCAGCACCCAGTGTGAAGCAGAGTCTTCTAACAACCGTTGCGACTCACTTGATTGTCGATTTGCTCTACATTCTCCCCTTTGTCTTGGTCATCTAATGAAAGTACCAACAAAGAACCGTAAGAAAGCGGGTTGTGCGAGCAAGTGACCAATTCCATTCATGTAAGTCTTCTTAATAACTGAATTTACTTTGTAACTAACAGAAGCTCTTTTCCGCACCGACAGCAATCATCACCTACCGAAGTAGAACCCAACCAATCTCTGCCAATGTTGATTCCTAGTCCAAATTGACTTCCACCACCAGCACCGCCACCTCTACTACCCTGTACTACTCGCCAAAAGAATACTCTATTTTTGCACAATGAGGCTGTAAAGTTACTGGAGGCAAAGATGTCTCAGCAAAGTCCACCTGTGAGCTTGTTCGCCTGCTGGCCAGTAGAGCAGTTGTTGGCTTGTTGGCCAGTTGGTCGAAGCAGGCTGTTAACCGAACCACAAAGTACAAACTGCGACTGTTACCGACTGCGAGAGTTTATATACACAACACAACACGTGTCGATATATTTTTGTATGAGGAAAATGTTTAAGATTTTCTTACCCACTTCCAACCGAAGGTATTGTTACGGCTGTTCAGGATAACCAAGAAGGACTGCTTGAAACTGCTTTTCTCTTTTATAAAAACCCTCTTCTCTCCCTTTCTTCTCTGTGGTACATTTTGACGGTGGTATTACTGATCAAAGATAAAAAGGCAGTCGACTTTTCTCACGTACTCACCCTACTATCGGGCAAAACAATGACTGTGTAAAATAGCAAGAAAAGTAGACCCACTTTTAATCTTTGATGCCGTCGTCAATTGATTTACTTGATCATAGATCCCAAGCCAGCACTCTAATACAATACTCATTTGTTACCAAAACGGAACCCTTTCTGATCAAACAGTCAAACCGAGTATGAAAGACACCCACTATACACACACCATCACACACCTGCACCTATTTATTGTTCACCCATCACTGTTCAGTTTTCATCCTCTTTCACTTTCCCTTTTTCCTTTTCCTTCTCTTTAATGACCAAGTCCATTTTTCCTTTATACAATGTACATAGTCCTCCCCTTTCATTGTTCTGCGACATGATTCTCTTTATTCAAGCAAGCACACAAGCTGTCCAGTCTGACAAACACCAAATTCCAAACTTTGTAGCATGAAAAAGTGATCTACAATAGAATGTACAGCAGCCCAAATTGTTTTTGTGTTGTTGCTTTTTGCAGCACATTACATTTGTATTTAAATTATGCATAATTAGAAAACTTTTAATTATTACAAAGTATGTTTTCCTTCTCACTGCACACAAAGACACACCGGACACAAACTATCTTGCACAATTACACACTCAACTATATTAATAATTGTTATTGTTGAAAATTTAATTAAAATTAATTGGGCAATTGTATTTATTGGTTTTGATTAATTTAATCCTAATGGTAGTGTGACAAAAATATGTTAAAGAAACATGCAATTGCATCGGAAATAAATAATTTAGCGTTTATTTTTAATTAGTTGTTTTGTAAAAACACTGAAAGCTAAAGTAATGTTGCAATCAATATTAAAGCATTAAAAAGACAAAGGGTAATTAGGCAAATTGGATCGATCTAAAAATGTTCAGTCATATTGGTAAACATAAAATAGGCATTACTACTTTTTTGAAAATTAGAATAATCGAATGGAAATAGCACCTAACCGACAGTTTCAATTAGTATACACATCAGCAAGTTATTTCAAATGAATGCGGACAGGATAAAGTGTACTCACAGTTTAAGTAATTGATAATTAGCATATTTGCTTTCATTAAAATGGACAAATGTCAATGAAAAATGCTAAATTAATTAGCTTAATGCGCCTAAATATATAAAATTTAGAAATGAAACTACAATAAAAAACTACTTGTACTACAAAAATAAAGCACTTCTGATTTACAAAAACCAAAAAAAATTTATTTTGTTTTGAACTAAATCTTTTTAATTTTACCATTGACATTTTTTTTAACTATGGCGCCAGCTGTTGGCTATTTTACAAAAACTGCTGTAAAACAGGTAACAGTTTTTATCAATTTTTATTTAAATTAAAATCAAGAAATCTGTATTTTGAAATTTAAAAATATAAAAGCAAACAAATTGTTAAAAACTAAAATACTTTTATAATCAATAAAAAATTGAAAAATAAATATTTGTTACTGAATAAATGCAGATAAGTAATTTTAATAAATGATTTGACAAACTGTAACAGAATAAATTTAAAAAGTGTCAGTGTAAGACAAACAAAATAATAAAATTTTAACTAAATAAATTTTTTGAGAATAAATAACAATTAAACAAAAACTAATTTTCAAAATGAGTTTGATTTGTTTGGGCACAATGTATGTAGTGATTGAGTTTTGCATTTTGTAAAGATTTGATTCTCTGGAAAGTTTTTGAAAACAGTGTCATTTAAAATTAAGAAAAAATTGATCAAAAGTTAAATAATTGTTTTGAAAAAAGGAGCAAATTGGGTAGATTCAAGTTTGTAATATGCTTGAACAGATAATTTGTTCATAGGTTTGTTTTCTATTTGAAAAAAGACTGGGAATTTAAATAACAAGGTGACTAGAAAATTGAGGCTAAAAGGGAGCATTGGATATCAGTTTGATTGTGGCACATGGGATTGAGGAGCAAAAACAAAAGGGGTAAAAGAAGAGTGATAGTTTAGACGGGACATTACTGTCCATCATACGAGGAAAGTTTGTTTGTTTGTCGGTTACACAACACACGTACTGGCAAACACTGGAATGGACAGAGAAAAATGATTGGGAGAGGGAAAATCAGTCAAGCGATTGTGCACTGATATTAAGCTGCACCTTCACATCAAGCGTAGAACATTAAAAGTGGAATCTGCCCCTCAAGAAGGCCAGACTCTCTGATTCGAGTAGCCACGTCCTCGCGCCGATCAATAAAGGACAGTGCACGTCGCAGTCGCTGCATTCGTGATGGACGACGGTATTCAGTGGGCGGTGGTGGTCGCGGCGGCGGAGGATTTGCCGGCGTGGCTGGCTCAGAGGAAGCCGTCGCTGCAGGAAAGAAGTTGTTATTGGAAGCCGAGTCAGACTGCGAGTCCTCCTGCATGCTGCCAGTGTCCCGTTCCCAGTTAAAGTTGAAGATGACGTTCTCCTGGCGATTGTTGATGCGCACCTTTGTCGCGTACTGCCCTTCAGTGCCGTAGTAGAAGTTAACATCACTGGGACGCGTGTAGTAGAGGTGCGGGTGAAGCCGGGCTCTGACGATGGAGGTGGAGCGAGTGGTGGGCGACACACAGGCTGCCACCTCGTACTGCACGTTTGCTTCGCACTGCAGCGGCTCGTCAAAGACTACGTTGAGAATGTGCCCCGATCCATCGTACTTGAGGAAGACCGTCTGCTCGACACGTTCCATTGGGGAATTCCATGTCTGCGCTTCGTGGTCAGCTCGACGCACTCGTACCCAAACGTTTAGGTAAAATGTGCAGGCTTTTCGTGGCGCGTAGAGGCCCACGCCAGACAACCAGATACGTTTGTTGGTGAGAAAGTTGAGCGAGCGATTGAGATATCGATTGGGCAGAGTGTTCTCAAAGGAGGCAAAGCGGAAAACTGAAAAGAAAATCAAGCTGTGAATTGGAACAATGATCTCAAAGTTTGATAAACTAATCGACTGTACTTTGCTGTACTCTCTGGTCTGAAGACTCTACTAACAAACTTACCGTTGTGCACTCGGCCACTGTGCAGTTTTTGAAAGGTTCGTGGCTCATTTGGAAATGACAGTGGCCCACCTGCTGATGAGATGAGACTGGAGACTCTGGGCCAGTTGCGAGAGCAGTGCACTAGAGCTCGGAGCAGTTCGTCGTCGAGAATGCCTTCAGCGGCAACCATTCGTTGCAACTGCTCCTCGCTCATCAGCGGAAAGCGTATCAAGCCCAGACCGGGCCCGATGAAGGCGCGCACATTGACACGCGTCGGACAGAGGCCAGCTCGAAGGCAGCACTGCTTTGCCCATCGAGTCAGTGCTCGGAACACGATAATCTCATCTGCTCGGAGCAGATCGTCGCCAATCAGTTCGCACACTGTCACCTGGTCGGCGCGCAGAAAGTCATTGGAGAGGAGGCGGTCTCTGCAAAGTGGTTCACTGACTTGCGGGCCGCTCTCTCCAGGTCCCTTTCACCATAGGCTCGTGCTGACAGCCAAATGGCCATGCAGGACTTCTTTGCTAAACACTTGTGAATGTACTCAATAGCCTGGCGTTCGAGGTTGGTGATCTCATAGCGTCGGGCGGCCACCATCACGCCGACGGCATTGTCTTTGGTCAGTCTGGCGCTGTCAGTGTAGGCGTATCGCAGAAATTCTAGAAATGCAGCTGGCTCAATGTCTGTTATCTCAATGTCTTCATCGCACACGATCAGCTGATTGGTGGCCGAGTCAAAGAGAAGCTGCTTGAAGACGGGACTAGCGCTAGCAATGATCAGTCGGTGAGCAGGAATGCGCAGTTTGCGTTGCTGTGGAGTGGTTGGAGTTTGACCGTTTGAGCTCGGTGTGTGGCTATTGTTTACACTTCCATTGTTTACCTATATTGGACAAGCATTGTAGTTTAATATTTTGTAAAGAAACAAAAACATTTTCGCAGACTACTAACCAGCATTCCACCGCCGACGAGAAAGTGCATGTCACACATCTCCTCACAACTGAGCAGTCGGCCGATTCGAATTTGCAAGGACTCAACCGGCTCCTGGAAGATCTGCTCATCGCCGGGAGTGGTGGCTCGTGTACTTCGCCCGCCAGTGCCTCCACCAGTTTGCTCGGTGTTTCCGTCTAAGGTAGCCTCCTGTCTGAACTGGCTTATTTCGTCGGTAGAGAAGCGAAAGTTATTGACGACATTGGCAGAGGCACTGGCCGCAGCAATGGCGTTTCCCATGCCAGCAGGCAGTGTGGCCGAGGTGCCGAGAGTGCCCACCAGGCCACCCAGGCTGCCCACACCATCATTCTCTGAGAGTGAACTCTGCGTGCGATAGTCGATCGGAGTGCCGTACTGAGTGCCGTAGTTGTTCAGACCGCCATTGTTTTCTCCCTCCACTTCTTCGATGGAGCGAGACACCGACAGCTCATTGTCCAGACTGGAGCCTCGCTTGTTTTTCAGTCGCCAGTGTCGAGCATTTCCCGCCGATCCACTGTCGCCGCCATTCTGGCGGTGTGGTGGAATGTCGTTGATCGTGCCAAAATCAAAGCTCATCTAGGGCAGAACAAATAGAATAGACCAAAAGAAAATTACTGATCAGAAAAAAAGATAGTTTTGTGGAAACTGACGGTAAATGCATGCAGTGAAGTTATCCTCTATCTCTAGGTACACAATAGAAGGAGCACGCAATTTTTGCAAAAATTAGGTGAGCACAAATGAAAAACAATACAACTAGATGAACCCGCATTGGGAAAATAGCAAACAATGAAGGCAAACAATTTTAAATTACCGTTCAATCAGTGTCCTGGTGAAATACTTGTCCTCAGACGAATAAGTGAATGCTGGTCGATCAGCTGGCAATTGACGGACAAACTGAAGCTGTTTTGGCAGCCAAAGCAGAGAGTAAATAAGTCATGAAAAGTGAACTGCAAAGGAAGTAGTTTAAGTAAGAAGCTCATGCAAACAGAAATGACCAGCAGCGTGTATGCCGGTGGTGCCAGTGTCTACCTTTGGAGCAGTAAGCCAAACGGCCAAAAATAGTAACAACAACAATTATGAAAGTAGGGTGCACTTACTTACAGAAAAAAACAAGAAAAATAGTGATTGAAGCAAGCAAATTTAGAGTATCACAACTGCTAGACACCGGCAAACACCGATTTGAGTGGAGCAGCTGCAAGTCAAAGTCGTCTGTTAGAGAAACAACTCATAAAAATGCTTGTTTGCACAAGTGATGATAAAAAGACTGATGAGAGAGAGAGAGAGAGAGAGAGAGAGAGAGAGAGAGAGAGAGAGAGAGAGAGAGAGAGAGAGAGAGAGAGAATTGAAGCTTCGATTGATGTACAATTCCTCGTGAACTAGTACGCGTTTTCCACTGCCGATCAGTGCTTCGGCTGGCCGCAGATCAGTGCGATCTTTGCCAGGCAAATATTCAGACTGACAAGTTTACTGGCAAGCACGGCAAGTTGAGACGAAATCGTAGAGAGAATTCTGGTCTCTCTCTCTCTCTCCTCTCTCTCTCTCTCTCTCTCTCTCTCTTTCTCTCAGTTTGGGTTCTCTCACTATTGACACACATCGAGTCGGCGAGGCCTGCGTGACACCGTTCCTCGCTTTTGGCCCAACACTGCACCCTGCCTCCTTCTCTTTCTCTTCTCGTTTTCTTCAGCCTCGCACTCACTGACTGGCTCACTCACCACTTCTCGCAAGATCCTTCGACTCAAAGGGGAGGTCGGCAAAATGAAAATTTCAAGAACAGGGAAAAAGAATGAAGAAACAGGGAAGAAGTGAGCCCGACTGCTGAGAGAGGAAACGATCGACTTGCCAGCGGTCTTGGAGCATGCGCCCTTCATTCTCCAGTCTGCCTCTACTGCTCTCTCTCTCTCTTTCTCTCGTTTGTACAATTGTTTGCCCCTATTGTACGGCACATATTTTTTCCATCTTTTTCATTTGTAGCAACAACAACACTGGCTTTCTCTTTTTTCCCATTTTTTATTCTCTAGGACGGCAGTTGTTTCAAGGCTAGTTATCTGCTTTTAAAGTAACCTATCAATTTTAAATTATTTTTAAATGCGATTTGTAAAATAGAAAATCAGATTCAACATCAGTTAGATTAAAATGAAACTAAAAACTTTGTTTGCATAATCAATCAAAACTACAAGTGATAATCGGGCTAACTTATTATGAAAGTTTGCTTTTTTTTAATTTTAATTTAGTACAAAGTAATAGTTTTTAACATAGAACAAGTTTTACAACGCTATGACTTTAAAATTGTTTAAAAAAGAAGAATAATGGTCTGATGAGAAGTGATCAAATTGGCTTTTGCGCACTGAAAACGGCATTGGCGAGACGGACAAATTGGAAAGCACTGATGCGCCAGTGACACTAACAAATCAACGCGCACATTGTGTGCCCATTCTATGTTGTACATATGTATTGCTGTGCCATCAAGCGTAACTCACTGACTAGCTGCAGTCTGTTGGCACTGCTGGTAGAAACTGGTTTCAATTGGATCGATTCATGACGAATCGACCTTCTGACAGTCGATGCTCTGCCGCAAACAAGCAAGGCAATTGCAACAGCACAATTGCTGTAATTAGTAGATGTATTGCAGTAGTGCTCAAAACAGAGTCATTGACAGGCACAGGTGAATAAGAGCAGATGCAAGAGATACATTGCAGATTGATATTGCTTTCCATGCAGAGCTCGTTATGACATTACTGAGCAGCATTGGAAGGGAACCAAAGGCAAAGGAGAGCAAGCACATGGAAAAAAGGGAAAGAGAAAGAGAAAGGTTATTGCATGTAATAAGCTTGGGATAAAGATGCGGGTAGTAGTTGTGCTGGTAGCGGTGGCTGCGGTAGTGCCTAGTACTTCAGTAGCACTGCAGTGCAATGCCTAGAGATTCGCGATTTGTCATCTGCATTCATCCACACGCCAAACAGCTCGATCGAAACTAATTTGCAGCAAAGTGCCTTCTCCTACATGTGTTCTGCTACTCTAATTTGCCACCGTACAGACTGACCCGCAAGGAGGACTTGAATGTGGCGTCAAGTAATAGCACCAAGTGTCAGTGATGTAATGCGCCCTTTATGGTTGGCCGCACTTTGCATGCCTTTGCATGCCGACATCGTCGGACTAAAAGCCGACATTCTTCAAAGCGGTAAATAGTGGCATATTGCACCAGATAGGCAGCCAGACAGTTTCCTAGAAACAGGACAATCTGGGCAGTAGAGCTGACCAAACATAATCTGCCCGAGAGCACCATTGGCACCAATGGATTGAGATGAATTTGCTCACGCCACTGACCAACTTGCCACTTAGCGACCACTGCTTTCTGCTCCAGCATAGAGCTGCTCGGTTATTCTGCAGCAAGCAAAGCAATGCCACTTGAGACCGGCAGTCACTCCAACAACAGTCTCTAGCCAGTTCATTTTGTCAGCAGCTTGGCTCACAATCTGCCCACGCAAAGTCAATACTGTCCAAGAAGCTTTCTAAATAGAGTCATGAAAAACTATCGAGTCAAGCAGTGTTTCCAAATGCTCTTTAGCGACAAAAACAGCTTAAATTAACGAAAACTGAGACTGCTTTTAGAGCTTTTGAATGAAGTCAGCAGAAGTACAAAGAAGAGACACATTGCAAATCGGAATAAAGAGCTTTGAAATGCATCTTTTGCCTCTACTCTGTGCGGTCCTAAAGACTTTCACTTGTTGTAGTTGCTCTAGCAGGAGCATGAATAAATCAGGTAGGTTTTTGTAATGGGTCTTTTGTAAGAGTTTGCCACGAGCTCAATCTTTGGATGTAGCTCTCTCCAGTGCGCAGTACACTCTTTTTTTGTAGCATCTACTATTTTAAGCAATCTGCAACATCTTTTCAGCCAATTAAATTCGCTCTACAGTTCATGTGCTGGTGTACTGAACAAACCAAATCAGTAGTGGGCAGAGACCACAAAACAAGTAAATTAAATTTTGTTTTTTCTAACAAGATGTTAAAACTAAAAAAATTTTAAAAATTACATTTTACAAAAAATATTTTAAAACTTTTACAACTTAATTATAAAATGTCTACGTTGAAACAAATGCAAAAATGGTTTGTTAATAAAATTATTTTTTGAAAATTCAAATGTAAAAAACTTAAAAATATAAAGCATTTTTACAATTTAATCAAACTTATTGAAATTAATGCCACTTTACTTTAAAATTAAGAGTAAATAAATTAAGTCCCATTGAAATTCAATACTGCTAGTTGTAAACACCAGTAAAGTACTGCATTTGTACTGTCAAAAATTTAAAACAACTCTAAAATAGTGTTTCCAGGGGACAAAAAGACTCAAAACATCACTACTGAAACTTAGGCAGTGCCAAAGAGACGATGTGTGAGCTAAGATAAAGAGTAAATTCAGTTGTACCAATGACATGATTGTTGTGTCGATGTATGTGCAGAGTCGATAATGATTAATTAGCTTGCCAGAAAGCACACAATGAGCAGACATCAGTGAGAATAAATGGAAGGAAACAGTCACAGCGACAGTAGTCGGAGGGACGTGTAACGTTAACGATAAAAAACGATTCATCGAATGGCCGCCTTAGTGCCAATTAGATGCATTGGACGTGCTGTGGAGTTGCTACCACAGCAGATACCCAGACATTAGAAACTTTGACAAAATCAAATGACATTTGTCAACAATGTAAAACCTATCAAACAACAGCACATTCAGATTGTAATTTATCTTTTTAAATTCTTCTTTATCGTTTAATAATCCGTTTCTCAAATACAGTTCTCAATGCTTATTTAAAAATAGATATTAAACTGGTAAAATGTAGTAAAAAGTTTTAAAATCTGTAATGAACTAATTACATCTAACAAATTTATTTTTTGTAAATTTTTTTATTTGAGAACCCTTTTTAATTATATATTTAAAATTTACATTATAAAAACTTTCAATTAACACAAATCATATTGTTTTTTAAATGCAATAATCTAAAATAACTGAAATTAAAAAATGTAGTTTTTTAACATCAATTGAATTTAGTAAAATGTTTAGAAAAAATTACTAAAACAGTTTTTTCAGTTTAATCATTACAATTGAAGCAACCATTTAATTTAAAATTTCATTAGTTTAATTAATTTTGATAAATCAATTTTTCATAGTAAGAAATTTGCTACAGGCAAAAACTTTAAAAATTGGCGTAAAAACTATATTCTCATTCTCAAGTAAAACTAATATGTTAAAACAGTTTTAAATAGTCACAAGTAATATTTTAAAAAGCAAAATTTATTAAACAACATTTTTTAATCAATTTTTTGTTTTGTGAGTTTCCTTTATTTGAGAAATAGCTTTAAATTAATTAAAAAAAACAAAGCAAACCAGCGCAAAGGTTTAAGTTCTAGAAATTGTGATCCAAAAAATACTAGTATGACAAAACGTTATTAGGAAAAAACTATTGACTATTAATTATAATAATTATTAATAAAAATTTAAGTAAAAAATTCTTAGCATTGTGTTCTTTAAAAAAAATAAAAATAAAAAACTTAAGACGGCATGTCATACCAGTTGCGCTTTGGCATACTCGCTTAGAAAAACCAAATTAATTTTATTTACTGACTCGCTGCTTGGTCAGCAATTATGCAAACGCATAAAAGGCAGACATTCATTCCAAATGGCTCTATCTGGATCGTTCATAAGGTGTGTCAGTAAAACTGAATGTGAGAAAATGCAATAGATGAGCTGTTAGGGGAATCAGTATGCAAAAGACAAGGACTGGTGCCTAAGAAGACAGTGTGCTTCTGCCAACTGAAAC
Organism: Tyrophagus putrescentiae; assembly: GCA_024499935.1. NCBI lineage: Eukaryota > Metazoa > Arthropoda > Arachnida > Sarcoptiformes > Acaridae > Tyrophagus > Tyrophagus putrescentiae. The sequence goes on along the minus strand of JAMZRA010000001.1, from coordinate 5,857,446 downwards.
GCTCACGTACGGTAATTAGAATAAATATTTACCTGACTGGTAGCGCTGGAGGAGAGGACGTGAGGCAACTGTAGAAGTCTGCCGTTACCCCTAATGATGTTTTGCTGGTGCCGATGCCTGCGGTGTCAAAGAGAAGGCACTCCTGCTGTGACTTGATGCCCGGAGAGCCGGGATTTGGGTAATTTTTTCCCTGTCTACTGATTAACTACTGGTGACAATGGTAGTGTGAACACGACCAGAAGAATATAAATGAGTGCTTGCTACTGTGCCATTGTTAGTAATTCACCGGAGAAAGTGAAGTAGGTGGCTACTCGAGAAAAAGCCGCTGCTGAGTGAAAGCAAATTTGATTCGCAATCACAGTTTGCAATCACTTTATTTGAAACACTAAATGTGCACAATTACAGGAGTTTCAAAAAAAATTTAATAACTTAAAAAGTATAAGTAAAAATTGTTTGAAGCAAAAATTGATGAAAAGCATAATAAAAAGTATTTCAGTTTTTTATCACATTTTTTCAAAAACTGTTTTTGACAAAAAATAATTTTAAATTTTAAAACTAAAATTGTGATTTAAAGAAAAGTGTGTTCACAGTGTAGTTTTGAAGAGTTTATTCTAATCGCGTATTGGCAATAAGATTAGCAAACAGAAAAGAAATATACAGTGACATTATTTTGAGGTTAAATGGTAAATGTTACAGACGACAAAAGATGCAGTGCAAGCATGGGGAGAAGGAGAGAGACACTCGGTGATTGCCAATGTCAGTGTTTGCATTTTCTTGTTGAGAGTACTCGGAAACAAGAGCTTCTGTACTAAATTCTTGGCAAATAGTCAATGCTACACTTGACACACTGTTTGCATTAGTAAAGGCATCGCAAACTGAAAAGCTGCCTTTTTCTACTCGAATAAGCCACACAGTACATTCCCGCAAAAACACTAGATGCACTTCTTGCAAAATATTCAAGTGAATATTCTCAAATTTCTCTGCTTGTGCATCGTTTGCAGCTGTTTGTCAAATAGTTGTTGATCAAATTTTGCACATAACAAATTGTCTTGTTTTCTCAGTTCTGGATCAGATCTATTGAGTAAGTGTATTTTCTTCTGTTATTTGAGTTACATAAACAGAAAATAAGAAAGTTTTTCAATGTCAAGTTAATTATTACCTTGTCTATTAAGGTATCTTTTTGTCAAGTTAATAGACTGAATTCACTATTAAAAACAAGAATTTTGATTAACGATCACATCTGAACTAATGCACAATACACATTTATTTTCAAAATAGTCGGTGAACTTATTCAAAATGTCAGCTTCTGGAAAAAATAGCACTACATGCCAACAAAAGTCATCAGGAAAATCAAACCCATCTTCTGCATCAACACCAGTAAAAGAGCCAGTTTGCAAAAAGAAAGGATTTTTTGGTTGGCTAAAAGAGAAAATACATTCCAAAGAAGAGCTGGAAGCGATGGAAATTGAAAAAAGAGAAAAGACACAACAAAAAGCTAAAGAAAAGCAAACCACTTGCAAGCGATAAGAATCACTTTGCTTCCAAAGATTCTCCCTGAAAGAGGCAACCAAAATAATGAAGTGTCAGATAAAGAAAATTGTGAATTTGTTGTAACCACTTCTTGATTTGATTACGTTGCACAGCCGCCTTCAATCATGTTGCTGTTGCTTCATAGGCCTGAGTACTACCTTTTAACTGCTCAAACTTTAGTCGTGCCTAATATGCTTTTTATCAAAATTTGCCACAACTCTACTGCTTGTCTACTGTGATGCCGATTATAATCAAATTAAAATAAAATAAAAACAGGTGAAAATTTTATTAAATTACGGCGCAACTACTTGTTCACTGGCGTAAGTGCATTAACTGTAATGTTGCCTGTCGAAAGGAAAGCTCTAAAGTAGATTCTTAGTACTTGCTGAAAAAAGTTCAATTGTTTTATTCTATTGTAAAAAACAAGCTGTGTTTTTGAGTGATAAACAATTTGTTTAATTTTTTGTATGTTTTTAAAAAATTTGTTATTGTGTGTTTAAAACTATGTTTAGGAAAACTAAAAAGAATATAAAAATAACAAATATTTGCTATGATTTTTTAAATATATAAAAAATTACAAAATTTTTTGTTTTTATTTAATTTAAAAAATTATTAAATACATTTTATATAATTTTATTTACATTAATTTTAAACATAATAATTCTTTTCATCAAAAAAATTAATTTAAAAATTATTGCATTTTACCCTTTTGTACACTTTTTGACAAAAAACGCTTTGTCCTATAAAAATAAAAAAATTTTAGCAATAATTGTTTATCGAAATGTTGCTAAATATAAAAGCATAATGCAAACGATGTAAAAATAACAATAGATTGTAGAATTTGGTTTCAAGTTAAATGAAGATTTTAAACAATTTTACAAAAAATTACCAATTAAAAATAACAAATTTTTAGCTGGTGTGTAACCTGAACAATTGCTAATGATAAAACCTCAATTTAACTAAAAAATGATTCAATTAATTGCATCATTTGCTTTTTCTGCTTTGTCATTTGTTCAACTGATAGTTTAACCTAATTTGTCATTTATACTAACTAATTGAACCTTCTTTCTCTGTTTCATTCTTTTTAAAACCATTAATCATGACAACAACTGTAATAGAAAACAATGAGGTATTTAGCCGCAATATAGACTAGTGATTGATCAATTTGCATTAGTTCATCATTTAACTTGTTTTAACAGGTAGTAAATTTTATTGTACATTTAAATGCTTGACTCAATAAAATAGATTTTTTAAATAAACATTTTTTGTTTAAATTAAAGATTAAATTTTTTTAAAACTACATTTGTTGTTTTACAAATATACAATCATTTTTAAAAATCATGATTGTGCAAAATGTAAAAAATATTTGTAAGTTATGAAAAAATTGGTTTTTGAAAATCATTAATCTTTAATCCACGCTGAAATGTTGACTTTTACTATTATTGTTCATCTTAAAATAACAAAACAAATAACTAGCGTTTTAAAAAAACGGTACTATCAAAAGTGGTCATTGTGTTTTGTAAATAACTGTTTTTTTCGATTGCTACAAAAGAGTCTAATACATTTCACTAAGTTTGACTGCACCAAACTAAAGGAAAAACAGAAACGGTCACTCACTAAACGATCTGACATTTAGTGTCTTCTCTTTTCTTTGTTGCTAACAAGAGAAGAATGTCTGTCATGTTTGTATTTGCACAATTCAACTCTATTCAATTGTACTGTCTGACACTGTTAGAGCGATCAAACACAATGTTCTCTTGTCATTATCCATTAAATGCGCCTGACTGTCTTTTCCATTTATCAATTGATTAATATCATCATTTTTGGGCCCTACCTTGCCGTTGATTAAGATGTATGCAATAAAAATGGTTTTAAAGGCCTGCCTCATTTATAAGGTGAGGCACATTTATAACTTTATTGAACTTAACTTTAGTTACTTTTACTGTTATACAGTGTTGCTTTATGTTAAAAGCTCTTCGATGGTTGTTAATACAACCCAATTCTCTTTTCTAATGGTTTTTGCTATTGTAGAAATTCTACTGCCCACAACCAATTCACTCTAATGGCCAATTACTAAAAGCGACAAATTGTCATTCACTGAAGCACTACTTTATTAGACAACATCATCACTGTTGAGTCGTACAATTCTTCAAACGGAATGAGTTTTTTCTTTTTTAGTTCATTCATTCAGTTTACTTAAAAACACTTTTGGGGGTCAGTCAGTGGTGATGCTTGGTTGTCTATTGCTTCAATTAAATTATGCATACGGACACACGCACATTATCTACTCAATCATCATCATCGTCGCACTGTTCCCCATATTACCAGTGCCATTTTCTTTTTGCTAACTTCCCCAATGGCTGACACTAGTGAGCTATTGAACTCGTGAGTAAGAGCAGTAGAGCTGTCGCCAGAAGTGAATTGCATCTTTTGATCTGATGGCAAAGTCGATGAGGCGATGTGCGCCAGCATCGATGCATCTTCGATGTGCACCTTAGATTGTGTGCACTCTTGTTGCATGTTTTGTTCGTGCGACTGACTGTCTGTCTAATGCACTTCCCTAATATGCATTATTAATCGTTGCTGTCTATTGACTGACCACTGGCCGCTAATGCTCTGGCGCCATGTGTCAGAGAGGTGCTCTATGGCTCCAAAGGGAGCTTTCTCTCATCGTTTGCACCAGCGGACAATCGTGATCTTGCACGCCTCTAACACTCAGGCAGACTTGTTGAACGCAACTCAGATGAAGAGAGAGAGGATACATTGTGGCCACTGTGTGCACCACCAAGCCATAGACAAACACCGAACACTGCAGGGCTAAACTCAGAGCATGGTGAAAATTGGTTTGAAGGCTCGGCTGAAAGAGTTCAGCTCGAATAGGCCACGCTGAAAGACGAGCCTTTTTTGCCTCTCCTACCAGGCACGGGTCAATCAGTTTGCGTGCTTCTTCATTTTTTCTTCTTCTTTCTGTAACCTTTGCCACTGCAGTCGACCACAAAGGCGTCTTTTCACCTGCAAGAGTGTCCATTTTCCCACTGCCCGCTCCTAACTTCTTTTCTTTTTCCTCCTGCCATCCTTCACACGCACAACCTGTCGACATAATGCCTGTCAGTGTGTCTGCAGTAAGAAATGGTACAGATCTGCAGCAGTAGTAGTCACTCACTTGTATTTTCCCTTCTGGTCACTACAACTTTTGGGCCATTTCATCCGTGACTTATGCACAGAAAAGAAGCTTTCTTCTCATTTGCGTTGTGTGCATTTCATTTGCGCGATCGACGGCCCGTGTCCAAGTGAAGTGTTAGCGCTGCTGGTGCGTTGACTTTCCAAGACATATCTCTCTGTAGCCGAGACAATAATCTCTCTCCTAGCAATGGCTAAACTACTGCAAGTATCCCAAAGGCATTCATCTTCTGTTGCACTTTATTTTTTTAAACGCTGAAACGCTGCACAGCGATATTGCCCACTTTGCGACCCATGACCCCATCGTTTTGCTGCCGCTGCCGTTTTTGTTTTGTAAACCTTTCCCTGCTACTGCCACGCAACTGAGCACTCTACTCTACTTTACTTCACTCTACTGTTTGCTGAATTGTATAGCATGTATCCGCACCGAAGAGGATTTGCCAGCGTGGTGTCGCACTCTCTACTGCCTACCGCTATGTGTTGCCAGGCGCCATGTGCTGCGAGTCACTGAATGACTCAGTGGAAGAATCTCCCTCTCCTAGTCTACGCCAAACCGACTAAGCTCTTCACAAAGTGTCAGTGGCACCTACTTTTCACATCTATTCAAGCCAGTCAAGTATTCAGCAAAGTGTAGCTTTTTCACCACAAAAGTTGATCTAGGAAGCCGACAGTCTGCGACGTCTAACTAAGCCGTTTGTTCTGCTGCGAAGACTGCCTTGCCTAGTGAGTGACCTTTCATCATCTGCAAGAGGCCCCAGCTGACGGCAGATGGTTCACGACCACCAGCTGCACCAACTCCTCTGCATCGTCAATTGCATCATCAACTTTCTATTGCCAGTCTCAGCTTGCTTTGAGTAGCTTTGTTGAAGAGTGCATTGCTAGCCAGCACCCCAGCTTGGACCAACAACATATCGCAATGGACTCTAGCAGCAGTGGTGGCCCCTCGACCAGCAGTCCTGAAGCAGACATGGCTGGCCCTTCGGTGGCACAGTCCAACTCGGGCGCCTCTGATCAGACGCTGACTACTGGTCAACGCAAGCTATCGTGGTGGGAAAGATTCTTGCAGAGAATTTACAGCAAAGAAGAGTTTGAAGCTTATCTTTTGAATAAGGATAGACGCAAGAAAAAGGGTACGTCTCGTTTATAGCAGTATAAGTTTGCAAAATAACCAACTTTTTTGTGCAGATAAAGAAAAGAATAAACGATCTGCAGTTTCAACTGCAAGCACGGACCAAACTACAGCTGATTCAGTTCACTGAAAGGGAACTGCCACATAATTTTCAAAACACGTGTGTTACATGAAAGCACGAGTCTTTCAAAACGTCAAAATCTTGTCATTAATGTATACAATTTTCTTAATTTACAACTATTTGATCACTTGCAAAAATAGGCACCTGTGTCACTCAGTGCTACTGGTACCTATTTAATCAAGTGGTCAACTGCTTTTCCAACAAATAATCTACTTTCTGTGATCTCTGACATTTTTATGTGAACAATCTTTATATATTTGTTTATGATACATGTAATTGTGCTTAAAAGCAAACACGTGTTTGCTCAGGTGCTTCTCTTCAATTCAATTTTGATTGAGATGAATAACTTGAATGTATTTAATAAAAGCTATTTAAAGATCAAGAGTTTTAAGACAATCATTTACGCCAATGTTTAAAATATTTTACTCGAACCATTCCAATCAACTGTCGCAGCAGGCCATTTAGTGCGAATAATACACTCAATGGGGCAAATTACTTCATTGGTTTCGCTTAAAACTGAAACAGCACTATCGTCTTTCGGGTTAGCGTCTAAAAACGTAATTATATTTAGTGTTTTATAAATCAAACATAAATGCTTACCAATTGTCAAACGAATTTCATGATCTTGTCCTAGCAGTCCATCATAGTAGAAAAGGTCAAACTTGTTAGTTTCGCTTGTTTTATTGCTCTTCAAGGCATCCGAGTTTAAATCATCTTCGCCAAACTTTTGCTTGCTAAACAGCAAAGTAAAGTGGTACTCATTGAGCACTAAATATATTGGCAGTTTTGAGTTTTTGTAGCAATTTCCCACCTAGGGAAAAGAGGAGCTCATGTCAAGTGGCACACCTTAAATGATCAAATAAGCTTACCTTGAAAGCTCCTTCATGTTCGTGAATTGTCAGAAAGCCTATGAGTGATTGTCGGTTGATGCCTTGCAGTATCATCTCACTGGAAATAGCAAAGTTGCGATCAAAAACATTGGACACTGCGCGGCCTATTAGCGTCAAATTGACCAGTTCTTGAGTACAGAGCAGACGTTCTGGTGTGAGAAGCGTCTCAATAGAGCCCGAATCATAGTCTTGCTGTATTTGATTGACCCCTCTCGTAAGAATGCTTGAGAATGCGAGCGATATTGCTCCTAAACAGTGACGATCATGAGAGAAGAGTTCACTGAGAAACTGTGTCACTTCAGCTAGGCTCGATAACTCAACGCTTATTCGAATGTGCTCAGTAATGCCGTCAGGGGCGAAACCAACCGCCTCAGAAAGTTCCATTCGACTGGGAAAAACTCGATTGGATTCACTAAACAAATGTTGCAAATCTTTGTTATTTATCAAGTAGAAAAGGGATGCAGGGAACAATAAGGCTTACAAGGCAACAATCACTTTCTGTTTGTGCCCGCCAATTTGCCACAGCAAATTGGCAATTGCACGAGCCAGACAAGCGTATCGATAGGCGTCCAAATCAGATTCTTTCTCGGCTAAGTTTTCATCATTCAAATGAAAAAACTCGGCGCATAGGTAGCCCTGAACGGTGGCCATCAAGCCGCACGGTCCCCCTTGATGCTGCACCAGGCCGTACCAGAGGTCAGGAACGCGTGTTTCAAAGTCAAAGTACTGAAGGCACCACTCGGGGCCAATTGCTTTGCTGGCATCGCCAATGAGCAGTGTTTTAAGCTTCTGTAGGGATACCAGTACTGATAAAGGTCACAGTGAAGGGAACAAAGAGCAGCTTTACCATACTTTAGCAGTGTCCATATCGATCGGCTTTGAGGTAGTGCTTAGCAGTTTCTGGCTGGAGAGGGTGCTGCTCACTGAAGAGCGAATGCTCTTGCTCGAGTAGTGACTGCTCTCGTCCTCCAGATCGTCATCATCGATAATGTCTGATATTTCCAGAGCCGTCTCCTTCTTTGCACTGGCCACCTTGTCTTTGGGCACGATTTGACTTCGACTGAACAGTTGTTGGTCGTCTTTGGAAGTTTTTCGCTCAGTTTTAAAGCTGCCTCGCCCACCACTGCCACCGCCATTTCCACTTCCGCCGCCGTTGTTGCTGCCAGAAGAGTTCATAATCTTGTGTTTGAGGGCAAACATTAGTTGGCTTTGCTTAAAAACGTTGTCAGAGTGGAGACACTATTCTTCTATAGGCAGGACACACTCTCTGTCTGACTCTGGTTTGAGGGGATATTAAATGCGAGTAATGTATTTACCGCTCCGGCAGAACAGAACTGTATCATAGCAACAGTCGAACGAATAGTCTGCTCTTTTATTTGGTTATAAAAACCAAACACACAGAAAAGTGATCGGTTGCGGTCGCGACGAGAAATGGAAAAAGCACTTCCAAGTATGGAAAACTTAAAAACCGAGTATTTTTTTGGTAAAGTTGACGAGAAAAAACATAAGGAACAGTGGCATACATATGCAGTAGATACAAGAGGAAAAACAACGGCAAGAAAAATCAATTTACAATTAGGAGTTGCATATAAATTGAGGTCCTAAAATAGTCCTCACTTCTCCGCTAATTGCCTAGTCTGGTGAGAAGGAGAGCCACTTCTGGACGTATATTGGCACTTGGTTGCGAATGTACATTAGCGCACTCGAGCCAGCACAATGCCGACCCTGGAGGGAATATAGACTAAGAGTGAATTGGCACGGCCAGCGTACGAGTGTGGCTCGGAGAAAAACTCCGTTTCCGGTTGCAGAAGACTATGGCCTCCGAAGATGGCCTCGTCCGAGTTGAGAACAATCTTGTAGACGCCTGGCTCGTGAACGCCAATGCGATAGTCAGGAAAGCTCTGTGTTGGGTGCAGGTTGATGACAAAGACCACACCGCTTCGCTCAAAAACGATCACTTTGTCTGATTCGTGCTTCCAGGAAACGTAGCCTGAGTCAGTGCAAGAAAGCCAGTGGTACTTCTCCTCGGCCTCATTCAGTGCACGGTCAAACTCATTGAGAAACTCGTATCGAAGCAGCTTGTCGTCCACCAGATTGAACTGTCGTCGAGCGTAGTGGAAGCTGTCATTATTGCCGGCACGAGGAAAATCCAGCCATTCAGGGTGGCCAAATTCATTGCCCATAAAGTTGAGCCAAGCCTCGCCGCCTGAGAGGGAACAAAAACTGTTAGTTAGTGCCTTCTCAACAATAGTAATCTCCTCAGTAATCTACTCACCGAGTCCGTGCGTAATCATGCGAATGAGCTTGTGCATGGCAATACCACGATCGATGACCGGAGTGTTGGGGGTAAGCTTCGACATGAAGTTGTACATCTCCGCGTCCATCAGCCAGAAGGCAATGGTCTTGTCGCCAACCAGCGCCTGGTCATGGGACTCGGCGTAGGCGACAGTGCCCTCCATCCACCGACGGTTGGTCAGCGTGTGGACGATGTGTCCCATTTCCCAGCTGTCATCGCTGCACTCCTTCAGCAGCTTGATCCACATGTCAGGAATGGCCATTCCCAGGCGAAAGTCAAATCCGCCGCCGCCTTCTGCCACTGGGCGACAGAGAGCGGGCATGCCGCTAACGTCCTCGGCGATGGTGACTGCATTGGGAGCAAACTGGTGGACTATATGGTTCGCCAGTTGAAGGTAGTTGAAGGCCTGGGTGTCGGTGTTCAGGCCGAAATACTCATTGTAGTCACCGGAGAAGCCGTGACCGAGGCCGTGGGAGTGGTAGAGCATTGAGGTGACGCCGTCAAATCGAAATCCATCAAATCGATACTCCTCCAGGTACCAAATTAAATTGGAAAGCAAGAAACGCAGCACTTCCCAGTTGGAGTAGTCAAATAGACGAGAGTCCCAAAGCTCGTGGCTGCCTCGAGGGCCAGAGTGGAAGAAGCAGGCGTCAGTTCCGTCAAATTGATTGAGGCCATCGAGGACGTTCTTCGAAGCATGTGAATGGACAATGTCGAGCAGAACGTAGATGCCTGCCTTGTGAGCAGCATCGACCAGGTATTTGAGGTCATCAGGAGTGCCATAGCGAGACGAGGCCGCAAAGAAGGATGTCACTTGGTATCCAAATGAAGCGTAGTAGGCGTGCTCCATGATGGCCATCAGTTGAATGGCATTGTATCCTAGAAATGGGCAGTGTGAGTACATGAGCTCTCAATATGCTCAGAAAGTAACAGTACCTTGGCGTTTAATTCGCGGGATGACATTGTCGGCAAACTCTCGATAGGAAGCAATTTTATACTCCGGAGAGGCGATTCCCACGTGCGACTCGTAGATCCTCAAACTTCGAGGCTGTTGTGGCTTGGGCACTTTGAACTCATACTTTTCCGGCGGATTCCAAATCACCTGGTCATAAATGAACACTCCTGTAGACTTGTCAGGCTGAACCACATACGGAGCCCAAGGAGACAGTCGATCGACAAGTTCGCCTGATTTAGTTCGCACCACCAATTTGACCTTGGATAGATGCTTAATGGCAGGCGAACCATCAGCCAGTGGTGGAATGGTTAGTTCCCACTTGCCGAACTCCAGCCTTTTGAATGGATAGCTCTCTTTGGCCCAGTCGTTGAAGTCGCCTCGAAGGTAGAGTCCTTCTGCACCGGGAGCCCATTCAATGCAGCTGATCGAGTTGTCAGGCAAGACATGAATTCCAAATCGGCGGAATGAGTGCACAAAATCGTCCAGGCCTGGAATGGCAGACAAATATTACTTGGTATGGCAACAATTGTCAGCCAGTGACATTGACAAGTGACATTACCTTCAGCCTTCTCAATGCCGGAGAGCAGGTTGCTAAACTCGCGGTAGCGTCGGCGAATTTCATACTCGTGCTGTCGAAGGTACCCATCCCTTTCGAATAGCTTCTCAATGTAGGGAACCACCGTCTGAGAAACTTCGTCTTTGGTTGAGGCCATTGCGAGAAGAGCTTGCGTTGCTGATGAAGGACAAGTGACCGTTTTCTCTGACTGGCGACTATCAAGTGCAGACACAACGGCAGGCCGGATGATTTTCAGATCTGTCATTTCACTGGCGAGATGATAATCAAGTGCATTGAAACATGCTGAACGGAGGAGATGCTACCAGGAGGGAGAAGCAGAAGAAGCGCCACAGGAGGAGCGTATCTATTTTTAGTGTGACCGTGATAAAAGCAGCACCTCTTGTGCTCGTGCTGGCTTCATGTTGTTGTGATCGTGACTATTCGCTGAAATACACACGGTGGCAAGGTGGCAAGGCAAGCCGCCACTGTGGAGCAGACTGTGAGACATCCGAAAAGGTGATAAGTTGAACTATTTGTCACCAGCGACAGGAAGGAGACAAACAGAGCAGATGAAGTTTACTGATATGTAAACACAGTGGAGAACTCGGCAAAATGTGTAGAACTCAAAGTTTGAATACTTGATAGTTTGAACTAGTTTCTGATCAGTTTCTGGACACAGTTTGTGATCATTTTTGTTGCCCAGACAGTAATTCCGAAACACAATAGTGACTTTGTTGACGAGTGTTGTCTTGTTGACAGTTTGCCGCTTGAGTGCACAGGCATGCAAAATTTTCAGCGACATTTTGGTAAAACTTTCTTTGTGGCAGAATATGCCAACGAGTACTTTTCTTGAAACTATTCTTAAATGAATGCTGGTTCTCTTCATTCTAAATAAGAAACCAAGTAAAGCCTAAATAATTCTTAAGCTTAAACATTTAACTTGGAACAAGATTTACAGCTTACGGCCATATCATGTTGAGCACACCGGTTCTCGTCCGATCACCGAAGTTAAGCAACATCGAGCCGAGTCAGTACTTGGGAGGGTGACCACCTGGGAACACTCGGTGCCGTAAGCTTTTTACATTGCTTTGACTTTTTGTACAAAATTTTTATTATTGAAGAATGCTGCTGTAATCATAAAGAAATAATATTTGCCAATAACAACGATAAAGGACAGTACTTTCGCCACCATTGAAACACGGAGACGACCAGATAAATAGACGATTAGGCTTGTTTTGTTTCAAGTGCAGTTGATGAAGGGAAGTTGTATAATCACAAAAATAAATGATTAGAAGAAAATATGTCGTAATATAAAATGAAGGAAAGTTCGTCTGTATAAAGGTGTCTTTCCTAAAAAGGGCCAGTTGAAAACGTGGAAAATGTCAAAGTTCTTAGAAGGTTTCTCGTCTTGGAGGCGATCGAAAGGGAAGAAGTAGGGAACAGCAAAATGCTACATATTTTCAACACTGGTGAAGCATAACAGATGATTATATATTTTGAAGCAAACATTTTAGGCTAACAACAACCAAACGATGAATATCATTGCCACCCAGAGAAATAGCTTCGAGATAAACTGATCTTGGGCCATATCGACGCCATTCACCATAGCGGGGTTGACACGAAAGTCTCCGATGTTGAAGGTGGAAGCGAAGAATCCGAATGGGAACGCCCCTATTCCGAAAGACATATGGAAACCATCTCCGAACCCAAAGTTGGGAAACGTCTAGAAAACAAATAAAAGTTTAGAAAATGAAAGTTCTACTACCTAATGAAATGATCGTCACTTACATTGTACTCTGACTGTTCTGTTCGCTGCCCTTGAGGACGCGGGGGAATCTTCTTCTCGCGAGGGTCTTTCTTGTCTGAGCCTCGACCGTACAGTGGAATCACCTGTTCCCGAGTGACGGCACTCTTACAAACCGGACAGGTAGGTCTCATAGGCTTTGTCTCAAGCCACTGGTGCAAGCAGGGCCAACTGGAGTTTGGACAATAGAAACAAGCAACTGTAAACAAATGAGACAGCGCACAGTGGGCGAACTTACCAGAAAAGATGACCACACATGCTGACCACTGCATCCTTGGCAGTGTCCAGGCAAATGTTGCACTCAAAGTTTGACTCTGCACCTCCTCCTCCTCCTCCTGCTCCGTCGTTTGGAGTGGCCGATGAGGTGGATGGCCCGTTTTTGTGGTCCGCATTGCCCGAGTGAGTGGCCCCATTTGTGCTTTGCTCGTTCATGATCAAGTACAGAGGGCTCAGGTGAACTCCCAAAGAGTCGCGTGGCACAGTTAAATAGTTGTTGTTGTTCTTTGTTGTAGTGTTGGATGTTGGATGCTGCGCTACAGTATGCACTTCGGTACGGCCGAATATCGTTTCTCTGCTCCTTCACTCCTGCTGATCAGGTGAGTTTGAGGAAATATGTTGTTTCTCTTTTCGCTCTCTATCTCTTTCTCTTTCAGTCACTCACTCTGCCAGTCTCACTCACTTGCCAGACTCGCAATCACTGGAAATGCACTTTTTGGCCACAACGCGTCACTGTGGGTGCTGGAGACCACGAGACAGTCAGTTCGCGAATACAGGCTGGGCAAATAGTTCGAGAAAGCTCTGGCGCGAAAGCAAATCTACAGCAAAGATATATGTGGTATGTTATTTTTTATTACTAGTAATATCACAATGAAAATGTAGCTTAGATAAACAAAAGCAATGACTCAAAAAGTGGATTCGAAGTCGATTCGATTCTGACAGGTGAAAGGGGGAATTGGGTGAGCTATGGTGACATTTCCCCTTCCTTGAGAGCGCAGGACAGTTGCCTTAAAAAGTCATTTGGATTTAACGATAAACAGCGAATGAATCATTCGCCATGGATGAGTGCTCGCACGCAATGAGAAAATTAAGCAGACTGATTAATTAACCTCCCCAAACTAAGAAAGAGAAAACATCGGTGACGTAAATTGTCAGCCGTTTTCACTTTTCAGTTCAGCGAGAGGTAGCGTCTCTGGTGAGGAACATCTTGACCAGGCTAAAGATGGAAAACTTTTGCTCCTCATGTGCGGTAAAGTTCACTTGGCTCCGCTGAACTTCCAACTGAGGCATTGAAGTGCAAATCTTCGAGCTGGGCGCAAAGAGCTCTTTACTGCAGATAAAGTCAGGCAAACCACCAAGCAACTTTGACATGACAGTTTGAAGCACTTGCTGTCCATTGTCCTGGCACTGGTCGACGATCTTTGGCACTGAACACTCCTCCCACAGGCGGTAGGCGCAACAGCCCGAGTCGATGATGTAGTCTAATACGTTGTTGTCATGGTGCTCCGAATGGGCGTTCATTTCACCCCAGGCAATAGTGGTGTACAGGGGATTGTTGCACTCTCGCTGGAATGGTTTCTGGGAAAGCACCTTCTCGTGGAGGCAAGGACCAACGGCGACAATTTCTAAAAGATACGTGAAACTTAGACAATAACAAAAAACGGTTTAAATAATTGGCTGACAAACCATTTCGAAAGGGAGAACTGGGAGTGCAAATCTGGTCCATGTGCTGTAAAACGGCATCAAAGATGACCTTGCTTAGCTCCTTATTCAGCGGTGTGCCGCACTTCTGAATAAATCCAGTAATGCAGTCAACATAGTCAACTTTGAGTACTCTGTAATGTGTTCAGTACATTAATACACGACCACTGAATGGAGTCCGAAATGAAGGGCATACCGGCAGATTCGATCGAGACCATCGGTTGAAGTGAGCAAGTACGACGGGTCATTGTTGGCGTCCTTAAGGGTGTGTAACTTGTCAAAACAACGCTCCACTTCCGACAAATGGCACTTGGGCTCAGCTCGAACAGTGCCGGGTAAAAAGGCACAAATAACGCAAAAGACTGAACAGAAATAAAAAAGAAATGCCGACATGGTAGCTCCTCGTGCTGATCAGGTGCGATATGTGCAAATGCAGTTCACGTAGAGCGCAATCACATCGTTCAATCAGCCTTTTATATCTCGCTCGATGGACCATGGGTGCTGCTGAAAGGAGTAGCATATAAGAGCTAACATTCAAGGTGAACATCGGTCAGAGGAAGGCTTATCCATCCAAACCAAGCCAGCGAACCATGGCAAAGGTACGAGGTGCAGTTTATTTTAGACATTGTGAAAGGAGGCGACGGACGCGGCAATTCAATCAATGAGCGAGTGTGGCCATTAAATGATAATTATTGTGACGATTATTAATAGAGTTTTGATTGGTTGCAGGTTCGAGGTGACAAAATGAAGAGACAAGTTGACGTCATAAGCCGGTGGCACTTTTTTCCGATGCTATTTTGCAACGTTCCACATTGTCTGCAGATGACGTTGGAGAATTTCCAATACCGAGAGGTATTTCCAACATTTAGATCTTTTGTTGTTGATGTAAAATCTCTGTGAGAAAATAAACAAAGCAATTATAATTAGACAACAGTAAAGTTAAAACCAAGTTGACGGCGTCAACAAAGTTGTTTTCTTACTTTGAACTTCTTGTCGGACAGCGGTGATGGGTTGTTTGAAAAATATCTGCGAGTTTGGCTGCTGTACATAAGTTGCCTTGAAACGAATGAGCTCAATTAAATATTTACAAGTACAAGTTACAAATGTGATCAGTATTTGCCAGACTGATATTGCATTCAATGACATTGACCATTGTCAAAGTAATGTAATAAAAAGGACTATACAAAAGAACTTACAGCTTGACTGCTCTTCACCTTTTTGAGCAAATCATTCACCTGAACAGCGAAAAAACGGTATTAGCATAAAAGAATACACAATAAAAAGCAACTCTTTACCTGATTCGCCTCATCAACGCTCAAGACTTTATTTGAATCCATCATTTGGAGCTTTTTGTTTTACAAGTTTTCACAGAGCATGAGGATTACCCAAAACATTGTCCTATCATCTATGAAAGTCTATGCAAAAAACCGAATTTTTTTGAAAATGGAAATAAATGATTGAATTAAATTCCAGTTTAAACTGTCGCAAAACTAATCTTGCAACTTGACTTTATTGTAAAAATTACATTACAAAATATAAATAAATAAGTTTAATAGCCCTGCCAAAAGACAATTGTAAAATGTAAAAACTGTACAAGTTGTATAAAAGAATAAATATAATACTTTCAATGAGAATGAACACATGATTATCAATACTCAAAAATATAAATGGTGTGTACTTTGTACTTTGGCGTCATTAAACGTTTGTTGCGGGTGCTTGAATTGAGCTTTCATTTTCAAGTAACTGAGAATTTTCATGAGAATGTGCACTTGAAAGTGATTTTAAAAGCGACCCTAAACGTGGGCAGGAGTCTTGATGAGCGTCTGCATTTAGGTAAGTACTAGCAAAAGAAGAAAAATTTGGAAAAGAATTTTGTAACATGTTTGAGAAATCATTTGAGTTTATAAATGAGTCAAAATGTGACTTTGAGTTTTGAAACGGAAAAACGTTTGGTTTAGCAGAAAGCTCATTTTCTTTCTTCACTTGCAAGTTGCTGTAGTTGTCCAAGAGTACTGTCAAAAGTTCATTATGTTCAGCAACTGTGGCCAAAGACAACTTTCCGCCATCACACCCATCACTGTCGACCAATCTCATTATTTTGCGAGCAAAATTAACCTTATGTTCGGGTAGATTAATCACTCTAAGCAGTAGAAGAAATCGATCTCGTCCCATCAGACTGTTAAGTTTTCGAGAAAGAGCGTCACTTTCTGCTCGCATAACTGGACTCAAGTCATTCGATTCTTTTGAAGCTAATTCCATTTTTGAAGCATCTTTGGCTCCATTAGAAGATATTCCATTTTGCTGTAGAGAACCAATGGAATTGACTACATGACCATTTAACTTTACGGACTTGCTACCATTTAGCAGTGCTTGCTTCAATAAGGGACGTTTCATGTTGTCTGAAGTTTGCTTTCTCGCATGTGAAACACTTTCAGACGTGGACACTGATGAGATGGTAGTGGTTGGAAATGATGACACTGATGACGAAGTTGAGGATTGTGAAGTAAATGGCTGAGTCTTTAGTTGTCGCTTTAAAAGATTTGACGATTGCTGTCTAAAAGTTGTCAAAGAAGTGGTAGAGAGTTCTGAAATGGCAGGAGAAGAAGTGAAAGAGTATTCATCAACATTATTGCCATTTCGAAGTTGCTGTTGAACATCGCCCGCCATGTACTGCTCGATTAGGTCTGAGTGAATTTCAAAGTAGTCAATTAAATCGTCAGTATAAGTGTTGCGCAGTGGGTCGAATGCATTCTTCAGCCGTTCATCGTTTAGATGCTCCATTGTGGTCAAAGTTGAGATCTCTGTGACAGTGCTAGGGTTTGATGGGTACATTTTCTTCCAGGCATTAACCATTAATCCTCTAGTGACATCTTCGTTCCATGCCTGTCCTACGAGTTCAATGCAGTGCTTTATATTAAAACTTTTCCAAAAGTCGATCAACTCGGACTTTTTCTCTTCTTTAACGGCTGAGTCAAGATAGTTTTTGGCCATTTTCATTGCTCTTTTTAAGTAGGCATCTCGAAATGCATTTCGTAAATCAGAGTTGACCATTGGATGAATCTTGCACGAGACTAAAGGAGGAATGGATAAGACATTAACTTTTTTGCCGAAGCTCAATGTCTTTGAGTGTGCTGGAACCGAGTCAATCAGCAAAAGAACTTTGTACTCGATATTCTTGCTGGCAAGATAGTCTTTCACTTGCGGGCAAAAACATTTTCGAAACCACTTTGTGAATATATCATTATTCATGCGTAGAGCTTTGTTGGAACGATATGTGACAGGCAGTGTATTGCGGAGTACGTGAAACAGTGCTCTCGGCGCTTCCGTGTAGTTGATCATTAACGGTTTCAGTTTAAAGTCACCCGAAGCGTTTCCGCCTGTTTAAGCAAAAACATTAGTCAAAAGTTTAACCTTCAGTGAATAAAACGACATACCGAGAAGCAAAATAACTTGCTCTTGAAAGTTTCCATTTATCTTCCACTTGAAACCAATTTCATCAACAGTGAATATTTGTTCGGGCAAATACTTTTCCTTAGAAACAGTCTGTTCAAACTTGGCAATAAACTCGCAAGTCGGCTTATCGTCGTATTTGGCTTTTTGAGCAACTAGTTCTTTGAGTTTAGATTTGATCTTGAAACGCTTCATGAAACCTCGAAACCAGCTAGTGTCCGCCTCAAACTTGCACTCCTCGTTTGGGTTTAGCTTTCTCTCGTAGTTGGAATAAAGTAACTTTGCCATGTCACACAACTTGGCCTTTGTCACAATGATGTCTCTAGCAATTTGTTCGTCAACCCAAGTGATGAGAACATTATCAATAGATGTGAGCATTGATGTGTGTACACCAGAGGTACCATTCGTCAAGGAAACTTCTTTTGTTGGAGTTCGCTGAAGTTTGTTTTTAAGAGGACTGTTTGCTGAAAGAGGCGGTTTTTTGTTTCTCCTTTGAACTAGTTCGAGTATCTTTTCGCGCGATTTCCAGATATGAGAGAGCGTTTGAGGATTCATTTCCCATTTTTTGGCCAGTTTACGAAAGCTGATGTTTTCCTGCAAAGCTAGCTCACATTCTTGAATAATTGTTTCCTTTGTTTCTAAGGAGATGCTAAGACGTTTTCGCTTTTGCTTTAGCTGCTCGTCAGAGTCAGCCGTTGGAGTTGAAACTTCCGCGCTGTCCATAGTTTTGAGATCAGTTAGATGCTCTAGGGAGAAGAGAGTGAGTTTGAGAAAACAACTTTCACTTGCAGGTAAAACAAACTTACATTGGCGAGAAGTAAAATGGAATTTGCCATAAACTGACATTACTCGCGGGCGAACTAAGTGCTTGGGTGGGGAGGGCAAAGAATAAGCGGGAGATCATAGCTTGAGAGAAGGTCGCAGCTGAGCTTCGAGAGGTAGCATCATGGGAGCCGATAAAGAGAAAAATGGCCCAGAACCGGTAAAGGATCTCAACGCATCATCGGGAAAAGGAATTTTTCGGTTAAAAATTGAGATTTCCCTGGGACAAATCAAAACAAAGAGCGCAAACCGACTGTCCGACTATTGCCACCTGGGAATCACAGACTGAAATGCGGGCTTTTTTGCGCTGCTGCTGCACAGCTAATGGTAGAGAGCGCTAGCATTGGCTGTGCTGCAACAGCGCAAAAAATGGCCAGTATTTCTGCCTCTGCTCTGGCTACTGCCACCCAGGCGGTCGATGCAGCTGAGAAAAAGTGTGCATGCCTTTCCTCTGCAGCCGCAGCAACTTCCTTCTCTGCACGCTCGAGATTTGTGTTGCCTTCTTTTTCTCCTGGTCACCCGCGCCGAAGTCCGCCACATCATGGTAAGTGTACCCGTTGACCCGGTCCCAGCTCCCACCTAACTAACCAGTCTCTCTTTTTTGCAGTCGGCCCACAAGACGTTCAAAATTAAGCGAGTGCTCGCCAAGAAGCAGCGACAGAACCGACCCGTTCCCCAGTGGATCAGGATGAAGACCGGCAATAAGATCCGATACAATGCCAAGCGCCGTCACTGGCGCCGAACCAAGCTAAAGCTGTAAGCTTCGCTACACTTTACAACAACGTACCGCCGTCTTCTCCATCTGCGACGGTGGCATTCACGGGCTGTGTATCCTCCTGATGAAAACTCAATAAAAACATTTTGTATTACGCAAATCTCCACGTGGTAACTTTTCACTATTTATTCTTATTTGGCTAACATTTTGGCATATTTTTACAAGTCACTGGTCCAACTTGGTGCTCTTTCCTGCTTTTGACAGGCCGTTGACACGCTTTGCTTTTGGCGGTGTTTGTTTTTTATGCTCGCTGGACTTTTCCTCACCACTCGACGACTCCTTTGCTTTGGGCTTGATATTCACGTCTATTCGTATGGGAGTTAGTTTTCCCTGCGACCGCCATCCCCATCACCACTATCACCTTCGGCTTTGTTTTTCTCATCAATGAAGTTTTTCGAGGCGTCTTTATCCTTCATCAGAGCACTTACGTCTGTATCCTCGCCGAAGCCCCGTAAAATATCAACCGGTTTTACTGTTGTGCTGCTTGTTGATATGGAAACTGAAGTGGTGGTGGAAGTTGTAGTGTTGAAAATCGTACCATTTGAAGAGGCCGTTGTGGAGTAATTACCGCTGTGAGCATCGGTAATAATGACAGTACTACTGGCTGTTGTAGCTGTGCTGCTGCTTGGGGGAGGTTTGTGTCTGCGCTGGAAGTATATGGTCTCCCCTTCGCTGCTCTTTTTGAAGGTCCAATCATGCCCCAGTTGTGCCAGCCTCGTTCGCCCTTGTTCTCAAAGACGCCACTCTCAAAGACCCACACTCCGAATCGAGTCCCGTCGGCGTAGTTGACACTGCCGTAGAAGAGCACGCCGTACAGTCGCTGTCGGTGCTCTTCGCCCAGATTAAAGACAATTACATTGTGTGTCTGCCCAGAGCGATAAAAGGCAGTGTAGAGAAGGTCGCGAACAAAGGCGCCTCGATTCTTCTTGCAGTTTGCCGATTCTCGCAGGTACTTGGCAATGTGCAAGGTGTCCACTTGGATCGAGAAGATGCCCGCTGCTGAGGAGGCGATCGCTGTGAGAATGGGAATGATCGGCGCCGAGTCCACCTGGTGATAGTGCGTGGACTGCAAGAGCAAGGATGCAGTGAGAATTGAGATCACGAAAAGGAGACTTTTCCTCTGAGTGGACATGTTGCCGCCGCTGCTGGACAGAGCAAGGGAATGCGAATCAGCGAAATGTGTGACACTGGAGTAGCACTCTACTGAGGTGATTCATTCGAAAGGAGAGGGAGAGAGAGGTCTTTGTCTTGTAGAGCATCCCCATTCAGCCTTCCATCTACCCCTCTGACTGAACGACACTGCTGCTGCTTCAGCCAACAACTCGTTTGCTATCGCTTCCATTGATGGCAGTGGGCAAATGGTGGCGATGCCTCATCGCCATTTCCAAGTAATCGAGGGTATTGGACGAGAGCAGTGTGCTCACGGAAGGCAGATCTCTCTTTCTCTTCCCGCCATCTTCTACCGTGTAAGTGTCCTATTTTTTGTTGTTGCAGCGTCCATTGTTGTTGCTTCGGCGTAATCTGCCGATTAGCCACTACACCATAAAGGGTTGCACTGAAGCTAGCGAGCGCTGTGAAGGTGTCGCTGGCCGACGAATGTGCGGATGGGCAGTGCTGAGGATGACAATGCGCGGTGAAGTGTTGCCGGAGGAGCCGGTGAATGACTGCCACGAGGTGGAGGGAATCGAAGGCGTCCTCCCCTTCGCTGTCCGCTGCTGCTGCATAATCCACGGCTGAACTACCCGCTGGTGTCTGCTGACCGGCGTTCCCGGCTGCAGTAGCTGCTGCTGCTGGAACAGTATCCTCTGCTGCTGCTGCAGTCGCTTTCGGTATCGCTGGGGCACTCGGCCAATCACACTGGGCAGTGCCTGTTGCTGTCTGGGCACAGTGTTTGGCTGCTTTTTGGCAGCTGCACTCTGACGCATGGCACTCTTCTTCGGCGGTGGGGGTGTTCGGTGTAGCTGACGCAGCTTGACCAGGTACTTGAAGACATTGTAGGAGCGCAGTGTGGTGAGCACCGAGGTGAGGAGGAGAAAGATGGCGAGGAGGAAGAATATGGAGGCGTGCAGTGCCAGGCAGGTGGACACGTCAGCAGGGGCAGACTGTTCCAGTGGGGGCCCAGTGAGAACAGACGCAGATGCACGATGACCATGTACAGCCCGGGAATGGCGACCACTGCTGTGGCGCTGCCCAGAAAGAGGTACAGGTTGTAGTCGGCTCGCTCACGCAGACTGGCAATGTGGAGGATTCGATCGCCGATCTGGTAGGCAATGCAGATGATGGCCACGAGGACGGTCACGCCGAAGAAGACATTGAACCCTTTGGCTATGGCATACAGCCCTGGCTCATGGTACCACTGCTCGATGGGCTTCTCGGTGATGCGCAGGACAGTGTTGAGGAAGGCGACAATGGCGATGATGACCATGTACACTCCTGTCCACAGCAGAGTCAGCCAGAATTTGCAACTTTTTGAAAGGGCCATTGCAGTGTCGCTGGTGAAGTGTCACTCCTTAGTATTCGCAGTGCTAACCCAAACCAGGTAGTAGGCTTGGTGTTGTTTTGTTGGGCGCAGTGCAAGTGTGCACACCAGTGTCATGAAATCCTCCAAATCTTGCACTAATTTGAGCTTTCACACACAACGGTGCACCCGCGACATTATTTTCACTTTAAACAATTGTGCAAATGAATCGTTTAGTTTTTTGCATTTTACTTAATTTCAACTAAAGTTATTCTTTAACTTGCAAAACATATTCCAAAGCTGCTCTAGTTATTACAAATAAAATGATTGTAATGACTACTTTATGAAAGCAAGGGAAAACATTCTGTAGTGGTAAGGACACCAATTCAAGTGGCACACAAGTGGTGGCAAACCTATTTGCGGCAGACGACTAAAATGATGCCTGCATGTTTGTTGAAATGTCTTTACGGCATACTTGGCGACGATGCCAATTTCTATTATTCTCCCTGAGAGCAGAAACTCTGTCAATGGTGTGAATGTTCTGCTGTAGCACTTGAGTAGTTTTTTACGCACAACTCGCCCTGACTATTCTATTGTCCTAGACTCACTGTCAGATTTTGCATTAGTCAGCATTGAAAGAGCTGATTGATGGATTTGCTCTGTTGATTACTAAACAGAATCTCTATTCTATTTCATTCAAAAATGTTACATTATTATCTGGTACAAGGAAAACTAATCACATTCAATTTGTGTGCGTTTATTGGTGATAGAATTGCTTAGATTTACAAAATTTAGTACTTTCGATACAGGTGCTCGAAACGACCCTTCTTGTGTTTGTAGTCGAGGTGTGGCAACTTGCCGTGTTCAGGGAGATTGTATCCAGTTTGCAGCCCTCGATGCAGATTTGTCTCTGTAACTGCTTCTCCGACTAGTCGATTTCCTCGCAGCTTCAAATCGATGAGCATTTCTCGAACATCGTGCTGAGTGCCTGTCGAAAAAGTCAGTTAGATTGACACGATTACAATGAAACGAGAATTACCTTTTGCTTTTCGAATGTACCATCCATCGGCATAGTCTGAGTGAACAGGAGTAAAGTCGTTGTAGTAATGGCCCGCCCCATCACCCTTTTGCAGTCGAGGCTCTTGCATCCATCGCTCAAAATTATTGTACAAAGTTTCGTGATGAAAAGTCTCCATTTGTAGCGTTATGAAGTGGGGTACTGTGTTTGCAAAAAAGGTAACGAAGGTGATGCACAAATTTTTTAAAAGGAACAAAAAACGTACATTGAAGTAAAGAGCACACCAACTGACGCCAAGCAAATGAAGTAATAATCAAGACTGCAAAAATATTTTGTGTGAACTTTTTCTACCAACTTTATTTTCTATATAAATGTTTAGTATGTGCTGGTGTATATGCGGTACAGCTACAGGCTGCTAGGCGTTTTTGTAGAAGCTGCACATACAACATTGAAACGCTGTTGCATGGAAAAAGCTAATTTCGGGTAGGAAAGCGGTGCGCAGACGACGATAACAATAATATTTCTTCGGTGCATGTAATGAACACTTTAAAGCAGTAAGTTAGCAAATCAACTGCAATGTAGTAGGCTAACCTTGGTTTGGGCCAGTTAACCTTAACACTTGGAATGAGGCCAGCTTTGAAGGAGTGAGATGGGACGGCTGCTAATTCTACCAGTGAGGGAGAATCTTCACTCTCTACAAAACTGCTGCAATTGCCGCAATCAGGAGAAATCTATTCTTGCCTTGGCTCTAACTTCAATCAATGCGATTAAAGTAAGACAGGGCCATTGCCTTTACAGTTTTGCAATCACTGAACAAATGTGTTAAATAAAAAATTCAATTTATTAATGATTGGTTGAGAAATACATATTTTTAGTTGTAAGTTTGCGAGTTATCTACAAAATAAACGGCCGCATGCTTCTTGTGATGTGGCTCAATTGTCTTGGCAGCCAAATCAACTATTTGCTTAACAAGTGTATGAAGATGTTGAGCTACAAGAATTTGAAATGTTAAATTAGTATTTTCTAGTGTCAGTATATATGTTGTGCACTTACTTTGTGGCACTTCAATCAATTTCACACCCTTTTGCTTTGTGAACGGCTCTTCGACGTGAGTAAACACTTCGTGGTTGAATTTAGTTTGGTCAAATTTAGTTTTTGTTTCCACCGAGTGAATGATATCCTTAAGGAAAAGGGCCCATCTCGGTTTGTAGTACGCCGACACAAGACCAGACCAATGTTTGTTGGCGTAGTCAAGAATCTAGTCAACGACAAAATTTTAGATTAGTTTGGCTCTAAAAAGCAACAATTTGCATTTGCCTACATTTCCGTTTGGTCCCCACAGTGTCACCTGGTTCCTCGCCTGCCATTCATTAAAGTCTTTCTCGGCAGTGTCCTTTCCCAGGGCCCGTGCACTGTTCACCCATTTGCTGAGAAGAAAATGCTCACTACATTGAAGGACTGACTCGAAAAGGTCAAAAACGTGCAACATCTGATTGCTGGTAGTTTTCAAGTGGGCAGCCTCGTGCTTGACGTACTGCGGGTACATTTGGTGCTCACGATAGTAGTCAAAGATGAGCTGAAGTGCCTGTCGAGACACGTCAACCATATCGTACACAAATGTCTCAGATTTGTTGACAATGGCTGGGTTAGCCTCCAAATACCCTGCCATCAATTTGAGCGCATCAGTCAGGTTGGCTGGCTGGTACCACAATGGACTGTGATAGCTGATCTTGGCCTTTTATTGATGGCATACTGTCCGTGGTTGTGCACTCCAATTGGATCAGTGTACACGCTCACTCGAAGCAGTTGCCAAGCTTTGTCCAGTCGCGCGTCGTACAGTCCATACCGACGAACGGAGTAGTTAGTGAACCACTTGGCCATATCCGGTGTGGAACTGTGCCACGTCGTGTCCATCATGTACTCATAAGCTACGGGGTTCTGTTCAATGCCCTCGGGCGTCAGTCCAATTCCAAGCAGGTTAGAGTACTTCTTGCGATCCGTGTACAATTCAGCGTTGATTCGGTTGATAGAGCCGTACATTCCTAAAGTTCCACCAAAATTGTGAAGCATGCAAAAAATAAACGGTTGCCCGTAGTAGCCTTCGAAATGAGAATAGATTGGCTTGACATCACTGAAAAGATCGAGAATAAGGAGCTTTCCAATAGGCACTGACTGCACCATTGCCTTCACTTGCGGTTGCTTCCAAAAACCGGGTTGATTAACAAAAAGCCACCCCTGCATTACCCAAATGCCATTTGGATCAGCCTTGACAATGCTCTCGTAAACACCTTTTCCCGTTGAGTGCAAGTACTGAGGATCTGAGTGACTGGGCGTTTCCTCATTGAAAAGATCAATGTTGTAGAAATGATCAGTGCCAAAAAGTTTAATGTACTGCAAAAAAAGTAATAAATTAAAAACAAACAAAATCAAAGCGTACTTGCCTCTTGAATGAATAGTTCGTTGATTTTACTAAAGTTTGGGTCTTCAGGCTGCAAAAAGTATGTGTGGCTGTAGTTTGTGCCAAAACTACCCCAGTCGGGTAAACGATCAATCTTTGCTTTTGGCAAATTGATCACTAAATCTCTAGGAACATGACCCGCAAAACCTGGCACCACAGGGTACATGCCAAAGTCACGCATTCGAGCGAGAATTTGTTTTTGCAGTTTTTCCTGCTGCTCATGCCAGTGTTCGGACAACGGGCCAGACCAAGTTTGCATGTTGCCCATTCGGTTCCATGCAAGGAAAGCAGGTCCGCTAAAGTAGTTATCAGCTTGCGCCTTTGTCATGTTAAAGTGATTTATGAAAACTTGACGGAAAACGCTTTCTTGGCCATTGAATGCCAGTGGCAAGTTGATACCACGCAGTGCCATCCAATCCAGTTCCCGCTCCCACCTGGCCCAATTCCACCAGACCATAGAGTAAGACACTGTGCACACATTTTGGTAGTACCGAAATCTTTGGAAAACATTAGTTTTAGAGTTGAACACATTTTTACCGACTACAATCGCTTACTTGTCTTGAATGACAACTTCAATAGCTTTAGCGGGCATCGGCAAGGAATCTAGAGGCAGGGTGTGTAGTTGGTCGCCAGACCAGGAAGTGGAGCAGTTGGCAACGTTTTTGAGGTAGTAGTACAGGCCATTGGCAGCAGCGACACCAGTGTTGGCGGTTATTTTAATGCCATGCTTTGCAGAACTCCTTCAATCTGTATAGAAAATAAGAATTTAAATTGTCGAAAAAATAACAAAACGACATGCCTTGAATTTATCAAGATGGTTATGGGTAAAGTGCTCATCGATGAGTAACTCAATAAGGTGCGACTGCTTAGGAAGCAAACGAGAGATCAATCCTCGAACAGCTTGGCCCTGCTGAGGAACTGTTGCTTTAGGCTTGAGAGTCAACAGGTGGTCTAGTGTTCCGCATTGTGCCTGAGCTACCAATAAAGCCACCAAACAAATGGTCAAAATTGAGAACTGTGTCAGTTTTCTGCGCGAATCCATGACTTGATGCGGCAAAAAGGTCTAAATAAAAAAGCGGATACAAATCGGATTGCATTTTATACATTATTAGTCTGTCAACTATCAAATTGGCAGGTAAAATCGAGATCACAATCCGATTGGCGCCACTATGGCTGATTCATTAAAGTGGAGATGACTTTTAATTAGATATAATTGATTTGTTTGTTAATTAAGGTAAACTAGATAGATATTTATTGACACCCATGCCTTTAATGAACAGTAAACTGAGTTAAAAGTTTCTCAAAGTGATAACTGATATCAATGGTAATGTTTGTCTAATTGGCCACTGATAATCATCTGCAAGTAGGTACTACCCCCGGGGAGCACTCACTACCTTGTCTTTGCTTACTGAGTGGAACAGTGCATTGCCGGCACTGGCACTACTGCATTTATTTTCCTGTCACTGTCAGCGGTGTTGCCATGTAGCAACGGTGGGACACAACAGCAGCCGCAGCTGCAGAAGCAGCAAACGGTTTGCCAGGATAGCGGCGATGCAATGAAGTAGTAGTCGTTGGCGACAGTCAGTGCGCCTAGTCAGTGGTTGTCGACTCTACAGCCAACTGCTGACTGAAGCGATCGCCAATTTGAGGTGATTGCATGTTTGTATGCATGTATGTACGCAGGCAGTTGGACGTCGGTGAGAGAGCAGCACTCTGTGTTGGTGCAGGGCGTGTGCTGCTGCAACTGCAGCTTTTGCTTTCCATATCTGTATGATCAACCACAGACATCCTGTCAGATGAGCGACACTGAGTTGGGGCAGAATCGAATAGCCACCCGCTAATGAGCTAAGCGACACATGAGCTGGCAATAAACATAAAAAACCTGCCTTGGATGAGCCGCAAAATGTCCTGTTGAACCCGTTGCCAGCCAAAGTTTTACCGTTCAGACGTACGATCGTCTCCGTTGCACCGTTGCATAAGTAAAAGAAAGAGAGAGAGACAATCTCCCTTTCTCTTCTGCTCTTTTCACTTACAGCTGTGGTCAGTAGAAGTCTTGCAAGACTGCCGCAAAGAAGTAAACACTTTGACTTGAAGTGAAAGACGCAACTGCTCCTTACTTGGCAATCAACAGGCAACACTCACTGGCACTGTCACTTGACTATCAGCTCCATCACCACCGTCAACATGCCCTCGCTGTATCATTCCACACTGGAAAGTCGTCAAAAAATTGGCAACATTTCCAAGCTTACCTTTCGAACCAAATTCAATGGTCCAATTCGAACAGTAGAAGATGAGCACCGTAAGTTGTTATGTCAATTTAATAAACTTTGAACTAATAAACGTCTTCAACTGTAGTACGCAAAGAAGATCCAGTGGGAGCAGACATCATCGATGAGGCGTTGTACTTTTTCAAATCTAACATTTTCTTCTCTAGCTATGAAATTAAAGTAAGTTTTTGTGTGCCTGCCTGCTATCACTCTAATGTTTGTTTTCTTCTAGAGCGAGGCAGATCGAAATATAATCTACTTGACGTTGTACATTATCGAGTGTCTCAAAGTGATTGGCAATGTAAGGGATAGATGCCAGTTTGGGTGGAAACTAAATGTCGATTAATCACAATCTGTTGTTCATTGAATAGGCCTCTAGTCGAAATGCCGCAACGCAGGAGCTGTTTCAGCTTGGCCTCTCTAAGTTTGCCATTCCCGGAGACTCGGCATTTCCGCTAAACAACCTGTACTCAAAACCAGCCAGCAGCAAAGAGGCCGATGAGATGCGAAGCTACTTGACACAGCTCAGACAAGAGTGCGGTCTGCGTGTTCTGGAGCAAGCCTGGCCAACTGGCTACAAGACACCCTCAAAGTGGTGGTGCTGCTTTGCAAAGCGAAAGTTCCTCAACATTAGCCTGGCAGAACGATAAACTATTGTTGTGCAAAATCATTTGTTTTTGTTTTTGTTTTATGACTAAACAATCATTCTTGACTTAAGAAGTTATCTCAGTTCCAGTCAACAGTTTTTCTGGATTAAAACTGTAATAAATGCCTCAGGAGTTACTGCTAGTTGTGTTGCAGGTTCGTTAGTAGTAACTCAAAATTGTTTGAGCTGTTTTAGTAGTTTTAATCTTTGTTAATAGACACTTCTATATTTTTGTTGACAAAAGACGTGTTGAAATTTCCTAAAGTACTCAAATTTAATGGTGTCATGATGACATTGCTTTAATTTTCTACATTCTGCTAGAAGTATGATGATTCAATTTGAACAACAAAGTTTTGCTAGCAGTGAAACTGTGTGTACAATGGACACAAAATGTAATCACTATTTTTCTCTTTTTATCACAATTTTTTGCTATTACTGCATCCCCTCGGTTGCTTAGACGCACATGACAGTGCTTTGATAGTGTCCTATCTGAAAAGACAATTTTTTGTCCCCTCATCGAAACTGGTTCTCAACGTGTCCAACGTTTTTGGGCCTAATTATGGTTTAGATTACAAACTTTTGTCATTTAAGTTTATGAACACATTACCAGATAAAGGTTAAATGACCAATTTTGTTTACTCACTGGATCAAATTGTATTCGAACAGTTAATTTTTACCTTCAAAATCAATTCAATTTCATTGACACTCGCCTGATGCAATGCTCAACAACTCTTTAACAAAGTGTTTATAAAAATAATTCTCACTTAAACAAACCAAAGTAGAAAAATATTATTTAAATAAGAAATTTATTTGAATAATAAAAAATTATTAAAAATACAGAAATCAAAGTTGGTCCACATTGTGGTGCACGTGCTTGCTTGTGCTGCTGGCGAGAGAACGCTTCACGGTGGGTGGTTGTAGCTGGTGGAAGGTGGCTGCTTTCATAATCTCATCTTGAGGAACCACACCGGAAGGGATGTTCTGGGCAATGAAACAACAGTTTTTGTTAGTTTATTTATGTACTCAGCTAGCAGACATTGGCAAACCTTTTAGTCTCTCATTTGCAGCACTTGCAGTTGCACGAGTCGCCACAGAACTGCTATTAAAAAAGTAAAATAAAAGAAGATGAGTATTTAACACCATTGTGAGGGCGGTCAGCACATACCAGTTGCAGTTGCAGTTGGGGTCGTTGCAGTCCTGCATCGTTTCGGGTGAATTGGGTGGTTGGGTGACTTGAAGTCGGTAGAGAGAAAGGGGAGAGAAGCTGGACGATCGAGTGTGAACTGATCTGATGCTTTGAGCAAAGGGATCATTGCCACCTTTTATACTCACCGAGCACTGTTGTAGAGAGCGCTTTCGACAAGCATCATCAGCAATGATTCTGTTCTCGATCCTTCCTCCCCCTTTTCCGTCCCCCGTGTCGCTTGCCCAACAACGCGCAATATTATTGTGATGAATAGAGAGAGAGAGAGAGAGAGAGAGGAGAGAGAGAGAGAGAGAGAGAGAGAGAGAGAGAGAGAGAGGAACGGTGCTATCACGTTCCTCTACACTGTCTTCCCTCACACTTGCCGAGAGATACTGTTCTCTATCATGTGGTGATAAGGCGGGACCAGTGCTGCACGCACTTGTTGGCAGAGTACTCCGCGAAGAGACTCACGTCCACCTCCACTGCCGCTACACCGATCAGTCTGCTGTAATCGTGTTTCTGGTCATGAGATCGTTAGATGGCTATATTTGGCCAGTGCTCTTCTGGTCGATATCGAGCATAGGCAGATCTAGATTCAAACGTGACAGTGATTATCAACCACTGCACTAGCACTAGGGGCAACAAAACCAGTGGTCATCACTGGCTCATCTCTCGAAAAATGACTATCATGTCGTGTGCCATCAAGTTGGGCATCACTGCCACAGTGCTATGCATTCGTCAGTTGATGGTGATGGCAAAACAAAGTGGTGGATAAGGATTAGCCGTAAATATAAACACCAAGAGTTGATTGCAGTGACGTCTGTCTATGGCACCTTCCTGGCAAACTTTCAGTTCACTGCATAATGCAAACACCAACATGACAAATTGATCTCCATTTTCAAACTTTGCTCCCCTTAACGACAATGTCCATTTGTAGCGCTGCCAATTAATCTAGCTTATTTGAGAGTAGACTTTAATCAAATGAATCTCTTTCTATGACATTTTTTAGTTGTTACTAACTGCTGAATGGTAACAGCAACAACAGGTGCCATCGCCAGAAGTTGTTTACCTTTTGTGTCAAAAAAACTTGATTTGACTAGTTTGAAAAACATCCCAACAATTAATTGCTTTTTGGCAAAGTACGTTTATTCGCTTTTTCTTTAGGCAAGTTAATGAATCCAGCAGTTTTGAAGCAGACTGCTAGCTAGACAAAACATTGCCATAAAAACAAATGCCACTCTACTTGTCGTTGCTGAGCGCCTCAGTATAGGCAACTTTCAATCAACTTTTGGTCATGCTTTGTCAATGCTAGCCATTACACAGTCCAAAGATTTTTTTGTTTTGAGTTTTTCTAACTAAAAGTACTAAATTAAAATCACGTTTTAGCATACTTTTAGCATACGGTCATAAAAGAGCAAACAGTTCTTTAGAGAATAATGTTGGAAAACTTTGTGTTGCTTGTTGCTTGTTTGATAACTTGACTCGGTTTATAAAGAAACGTGTAGCAATAAATTTGAGTTACTAGCTTTTATTACAATGCGGCAAAAGGATACCTAAAAAATCACAAAAAGTTTGATTTACAAACTAACATTTCAATAGTGTTACTGCCAAGCTAAAAATTCTTGTTTTTTATTACTAGTTATGCATTGCTAAACAATCAACTGATTACTTGGCCAAATGTTCATTCTTTTGGCAAAATGTCTTCAAATATTTTTTCATCATAGGCCAAGTCATTGCGATGGACATTGTTAAAGATGATAAAAACGCGTTTTGAAGGCAAACTCAGCTCAGTCTCAAGAAAAGAGTGAATATTTTTGCAGTTGACGCGATTCTCTTCACAAGAAATGTTGCCAATAGAATTTAGTGTGACAAGTGCACAAGGTTCGCTGGTGCCGCCAAAGGTGACAAGCTGATTGGGGATAACTGCAATCTGCAAACAAGATATTAATGTTGACAACTTGAATATATCAAAAAATATAAATTTTTGCTTGCCATTGTCATTTCTGGTGGCTTGCTCAGCATTGTGGCCACCATTTCAGTGGCTTTTTGGTTAAAATTAGCCGGTATTTGAGACAAACGCAAGTTTGTACGAATCTCCAATTGAGGCATTTTCAGTTTTCAATTATTAAATCTTTTAATTAGATTGTAGTAGCAATTACAAAAATCAGTTTTTATATACGTCTGAAAGTTTGTTTTTTAACTTTATGGCTAATCAATGATCACAAAACGCACAGTGTGGCTTAGAAACCTTCAATTTGAAAATAGAAAAGTTTTTTTCAGTTCAAACATACTTTTTACAGAAAATTAGACAAAAGAAAATATGCTTTAGTAAGGAAAAAAACCACTAAGTAGATATGCTATAAAAAAATTACGCGTTTTTTCTAAAGAATCGCACCGAAGTACGAGGCGGGAACTTTGCTGGCACGGAAACAGTGCATATTGACGTTGATCAGCGACACTATCGCCTGTAATATCGACCCACCTTTGTTTGGTCTTTATTGAATGGTTGCACACAAGCAGTTCAGAGTAGCCTTCTCAGTGGTAATGTTCAGCAATCTAATTAGTGCCGATGCAATGACAGTAGATTGATGATGACACACTCTGGGCCACGCCGTACCAGACTTGTTTAGTGAAACAAGTCTTACTTGTTTTGCCCAGGCAAGAACCTGGCAAAAACGGTTTCTCATGACAACTGACATTGCTTATTCTAGTTGCCCTGAGAAACTGAACTCCACTGACTAAAGTTTTTAATGTTATTCTTCGAAAAAAAGCAAAATCTTAACTGTTTGCAAGATGTCATTAAATATAAAATTCTAAAACCATAAAATGATTATTTTGCAAAACCATTTGTAAAAAATGAGCTAAATTAGTAGTTTTTGTTGTTTAAAAAAATTGTTGCAGGAATTTATATAAAATCGAATTATTTTAAACAGTTTAAAAACAATATTTTTATCAGTCTAGCATTCTAACAAAGTTTGTAAAACCATGCACAAATTGTGGTGTATTTTGTTAACTGCGTTTTTTGGGTTATTTATGGTTCAACATGTTGTTTCTCAGAAACAGTTAGACAGCAACGATCGCCAACAAGATATTTCAGCTTTCAATAATGAACAGTACGCAAAGAAGACACAACTGGGAAATAATTTTGGCATTTCAAAAAAACAAAAATCAAGCTTATGGGGAACATTCCATGACAGACTTTTTGGGCAACCGAACTTGGCAAAAGAACGCCGCAATGATAATGCCATAAACAGAAACTTGGAAAATGGGCAAGAACACTATTTGGACCGACGACGAGGTGAATTGCCAGTTTATGGACCTCGAAATAAAGAGTCGAGCTCATCATTGGCAGTTTTGATTTTTATGCTAATTGTGGTCGTAATCATGGCTATCATTTGGATGGAAATCGATACTAGCATCACCCGAAACCTTTTTCGAGTGGTATCGCAGAACGACTATAATGAACAAAGTGGTTGCCGATCCTCTAGACGGTCTGAAAAAACAAAGAAGAGCAAGTCACGCAAATCGAGAAGCAACTCGCACGATGATTCTGACTCTGACTCAGATTTGGAACTTGGTCAAAAAAAGAGAAGTCATCCACACAAGCAGAAGCGTCAATTGCAAAGTTCAGAACATTTATCTTAGAGTTTAAAACTTTGACCTTGTTTTTAAAGGATATTTTTTGTAAAGAACAATAACTACACCACGTCATTTAGATAATTACAATATTTGGTGCATTTATGCACTTTTTAAAATGAGTAATGTTGCTTTTTGAAGATTAATTAGTATCTTTTGACTGATTATATGTAGGATTCTTCGTATTTCTCACACTTTCATTTATTATTCGTTTTTTTATTATTTTTGTGTGATTAAAAAGAATGCTTATCGTTAGTGATAAACATTTTTTTCAGATTTCAGTAATCCGACTAGCAGTGAGAAATGCCGTCTTTTCGAGTTGCACGAAAATGTTTTGGCCAGAAAGCCTTCACCTTTACATCTAAACTGCGGGCCAATCAGGCAGAGAACAAGTCACCCAGTGGCAAACACTACCAGTCAAGTTTAGTGACCGGTCAGACGACGGTCAAGAATGACTACTCGTGGTGCGTCCTTTCGGGAGGTTTCATGTCGCACTGGACAACACACTACTTTGATGAAAATGAAAAACACTTTCATCGAGCAGTTTGGAAGTTCTTCAGCATTTTCAAACTGCTCATTATCATTCGAATTGTGCGCATTCTCTTGCTGTTTGGGACGCCCAACTATGAACAGCTTCGAGAGCACGTCTACTTGGGCACTTTTGCCCGATACATGGGAGGGCCACTTCATTTCACCGAGTTGATCGCATTTTTCTGGTCATTTTCTGAAGCTATGATGTACCAGTTTTGCATCAATCCACCACGGCACAAGTTTGACGACTGGATTCAAATATTCCTTTTTCTCAATCAAATCAACATTCCAAGTATTGTATTATTTTGTTAAATTACTTTAATATATTTATCTGTTTATTTGCCAGATTTGCCGACATCAATTGATGCAGATTCAGTTGGGCTTGATTTGAAAAGCATTAACAAGCTGAAAAGGGCAGCCAAGATTTCATTTACCATGTCCTCGCAGTACATTTCTCAAATTATATCAGGTTTTCCCGTCATTATTACTTTGCTTTTCTATTTCAACTTTTCTTTTGAGGACTTTCTCTACTTTGGCATTCCTTGGGCTCTAGTGTGGACTTTGTGGACTTATTGCGGATGCATGGTCGTTTACTGGCTGCCTTCCTATTAGTTTGTCTACTGCTATTACCTCAAATTGAGAATTCACAAACTATAGATTCGAGTTGAGAAATTTAGCTAGTCCAAACGTTGCAGTACCAATTAATCCTTCAGTCATCAGCTAATGGAGTTCGTTTGGCAAGGTTAGACCCTACCAATGTTCAATTAAGGACAACCTTTGACATAAAACACACATTTATATTGCTAGAAACACTTTACATTTTGCCATTGCTGATTCGCACAACAAATTTGCAGAAAATCTTCGAACCAATGCTACTGATCTCGCTACCGAGCTGATATTCTTCTCTACACATAATAATTTGCATTCTATCTTTTTTCTATGTTGCCATTATGCCTGGTACAGTTACTTTCAGATGCAGTGGTCATACTCTCTGGCCATGTCATACTCCTGGTGATGTCATTTCCTGCCAGCATTGTGCGGATGAAGCCGGACAGACTTATAGGATATTGATGAGTTCAATTCTAGTCATTTCCGGTGTTATACCAAGCTAACAGAGTTTGTTTTCAATTGACTTCCCAGCAAAATCACTGAAACATTTTCTTTTACAGATAATGACGTACCTTGAGCGACTTAAAGTGAACCGACAAGGCTTCTTTCTGGTCACCGGACAGCTGATATCTGCAGTCACTTTTCAAGAAGTAATATTCCCTTTTGAAAACAAATACAGGACATTTATTTCAGCTTTCTATTGTGGTTATAATTTCAGGTTCTTGAAAA
Organism: Tyrophagus putrescentiae; assembly: GCA_024499935.1. Classification (NCBI taxonomy): domain Eukaryota; kingdom Metazoa; phylum Arthropoda; class Arachnida; order Sarcoptiformes; family Acaridae; genus Tyrophagus; species Tyrophagus putrescentiae. The sequence goes on along the minus strand of JAMZRA010000001.1, from coordinate 5,822,702 downwards.
CATTATGAAATACTTTCTGCTTGTAATACAGAACAGCAAATGAGCGAGAAAAGGGTAATTCAAAGTAAGCAATGTACAAGTTTCACTTTGTAAGTGTTTCTACAGCTGCGAGATAAATATTATACTGTTTAAAGTTTCAATAAAACTCAAACTTGTTTCAAACAGTGTTAGAATTATGCGGTTATTGAGTACAGTCCATTAAACTGACAGTTACTTTCTATCAGAGTTAGTCTACTTCTTCAATCTTCGGACCGTCACTGCCTGCTTTCGCACCCGCTCCTCCTTGTCCACCAGGTGCCCCGGCTCCACCCTGGTACAGCTTGGACATGATCGGTCTGCACAAGTTCTCCAGTTCTTTGTATCGGTGGTTGAACTCCTCCTTCTCCGCCAGCTGATTGTCGTCCAGCCATTTGAGAACTTCACGCACCTTGTCAAGTACTTTGTTGCGATCTGCATCAGTAATCTTAGACTTCAGCGCTTCATCCTCAACCGTGCTTTTGATGCTGTACGCATATGACTCCAGTTGGTTCTTGGCAGCGATTCTCTCTCGCTGTTTGTCGTCATCATCTTTGAATTGCTCGGCGTCGCGCACCATCTTCTCAATTTCCGCTTTAGACAGTCGGCCTTTGTCATTGGTGATGGTGATTTTGTTCTGCTTTCCAGTGCTCTTGTCTTGTGCCGAAACATGCAAGATACCATTTGCATCGATGTCAAAAGTGACTTCGATCTGGGGAACGCCGCGCGGCGCCGGTGGAATGCCGGAGAGCTCGAAATGACCGAGGAGATTATTGTCCTTGGTCATGGCACGCTCGCCCTCGTACACTTGAATGGTCACACCTGGCTGGTTGTCAGAGTAGGTGGTGAAAATCTGCGTTTGCTTTGTGGGGATGGTGGTATTGCGCTTGATGAGAGTGGTCATGACGCCTCCTGCAGTTTCTATTCCCTGCGATAAGGGCGTGACATCCAAAAGGAGAAGGTCCTGGACAGCCTCAGACTTGTCGCCGGCTAGAATGGCGCCCTGAACGGCAGCACCGTACGCAACTGCTTCATCCGGGTTGATGGACTTGTTCAGTTCCTTGCCGTTGAAAAAGTCCTGCAGCAGCTTTTGAATTTTGGGAATTCGAGTAGAGCCGCCGACAAGGACGATCTCATCAATTCGACCCTTGTCAAGTTTTGCGTCACGCAGAGCCTTCTCCACTGGTTCTATGGTTGATCTAAACAGGTCAGCGCAAGTTCTTCAAATCGAGCTCGAGTGATGGAGGAGTAAAAATCTTGGCCGTCAAAAAGGGAGTCAATTTCAATAGAGGCCTGTGTGGAGGAGGACAGAGTCCGTTTGGCCCGTTCGCAGGCAGTTTGAAGTCGTCGAATGGCGCGCTTGTTCTGTGTCAAGTCCTTTTTGTACTTTCGCTGAAACTCCTGCACAAAGTGGTTCACCATGCGGTTGTCGAAATCCTCCCCGCCCAGGTGGGTGTCACCAGCGGTGGCTTTCACCTCAAAGATGCCGCCATCAATGACGAGAATGGACACGTCAAAGGTGCCACCGCCGAGGTCAAAGATGAGAATGTTTTGCTCACGTTTGTCGGCCTTCTTGTCCAGACCATAGGCGATGGCCGCTGCAGTGGGCTCGTTGATGATGCGCAGCACATTGAGGCCGGCGATCACGCCCGCGTCCTTGGTCTCGCCCTGGCGTTGGCTATCGTTAAAGTATGCAGGCACCGTGATGACGGCGTCAGTCACCGTCTGGCCAAGGTACGCCTCAGCAGTCTCCTTCATCTTAATGAGGACCATCGAGGAAATTTCCTCCGGAAAAAATCGCTTAGTCTCGCCCTTGTACTCCACTTGAATCTTCGGTTTGCCGCCCTCGCTAACCACTTTGAAAGGCCAGTGCTTCATGTCTGACTGGACAGTGGAGTCATCGTAGCGACGGCCAATGAGTCGCTTCGCATCAAAGACAGTGTTGGTCGGGTTCAGTGCCACTTGGTTCTTGGCAGCATCGCCGATCAGACGTTCAGTGTCGGTGAAAGCCTAAATGATATAAGACAATTATTAGACTGTAGTGCACGAGTCCCCAGTAAAGGGCTAGGGCCCTAGCCCCTACAAGACATTAAATAACCAAAAGTGGAGATTGATTTACATACCACAAAAGACGGCGTCACTCGGTTTCCTTGATCATTGGCGATTATCTCCACTTTGCCATGCTGGAACACACCTACACAAGAGTAGGTGGTGCCCAGATCAATGCCGATGCACTTGCCAGGCATTTTCACTTGTCGCAGTTTTAGGTTGTCTGTTGATAGTAAATGAATATTTAAAAAATGGCAAAAAGCAAAAGCACTTCGTACCAGAAATAGGAGAGTTCTCGTTTGAAAATGTGTGTTTGAAGAGAAGAACAGTGAATTTGTGTCAATAGTTTGGCGATTGCACCAGTTAGAAGTGATTGATTCACTCTGAAACGTCGCTTCTTAGGCTAATGTTTACGAGTTTTGGCGGCGGCAAGGTGACGCAGCGCACATTTATATACGCGGCAATAGAATTGAACGAAACGGCGACAAGTAGAGATGCTCCGAGAAGAGAGGAGAAGGCTCCACCAGCTGGCAAGCGTAGGCACCGTTGCCGGTTGCTGCTGTGGCTTGCAGTAGAGAGGCGACTGTACGAGCAGCACTTCCCCTTGCTACCACTCTTCTGACGGCATTCGCGTTTCGGGTTGTGATGGTGAGCACGCAATAGAATGCGAAGTTTCGAGAATCACCCAGACCAGACGAGTGTAACAGCTCACTGTGACAGTGGGAAGATGATGCCCACCCGATGCGCCCTGGTCCACTGGTAAGCAGTGTATAGCGACTCAAACACGGAAAGGCCTCTCCAACATTCGCACACAACCCCACTTGGCTCTAGTACCTTCTAGAAACTTTTATCCAATTAGACTTGTCTGGTCAAATTGGACTTTCAGTGTCGGCTGGGCAACAGTACTTTCAGAGCTTTCACCGTTTAAGTGAGCACTGTGTCTGCTACGAGCAATTGACAGGTGCAGCGACAGTAGTGCCTACGCAATTTAGCTGAATTGGTTGCTGATTGGAAACGTTCTCGAGTGTTCCGCCCAGCAGTCCAGCGGCGCATCACCGCACTGAAACTGCTCGAAGTTACTTTTTGCCAGAAACACTGTTGACACTGAATTTGAACCTTTCCAAATGTAATTCTAGTTTAGCGTACTCGTAGGCGATTGAGGTAACACTTACCCTCGTGTGTATAACTGAGCGAGACACCCTTTGAGAGTCATTTTTCCTTTTATGGAAAAGTTGGTTTAGCATTGCAACATCAAAATATATTATTGCCTACACTAAAACTGAAAGCTGTCGAGAATATCGTCTTTTTTCTTGTGTAGTGTTTTCAAAAGGAATTGTGCACTGTCAGTTGCAACTCGATGGGAGCATACACTATTGCTCTTCTTCTGCACTCTTTCAGTTGCTTATATAAGGGGCAATTAGTGCTATTCTATTTATGGTTAAGTAATCGTATCAAGTGACTTACCGAAGAGATTAAGCAACTGAATTATATTTTAGGTAATCAAATGTTGTTACCAAAATACCTGGCAAAATGTGCTTTCTAGGATATTTGAAACTCATTGTTGATTGCAAACAGAGATGTTGCTGCAGCGGCTGCTGCGGCGGCAGAGACATGACAATTGCTGCCATTTTTTGCTGGGTGAAATGGCGCAAAAGATGCCTCGGTTGGAGGCGGAACATCTTTCAAATGTTACCTAGTGTACTTCAAACTGCCGAATTTCGACCTGGTTAAAGCAGACACAGGTAGGCACTGACATCCAATTCACATAGACAATGTCAGCCTCAACTTGCACTGTTGGGCAGTGCATCAGGGGCAGGGGAGCACAGCTTTGTGCCCCCTTAGTCTTGGCAAAATCGGCAGAGAGCATTTCAGTTCACTATGCCCTGCCTCCACCAGCGAAAGCAGCCTCGTGTTTACATTCAAGACTGCATTGGCTTTCCTACTCACGTTTGTGATTTTGATGACATTCAAGGACGTCCACATTAGGTGCAAGGAATGCCGCTGTTGGTCGATTTTGCCAGATAAATAACTGCCTCTTCACATTGACACTGTCCCCAGCTTACAGGTGAGTTCGAGTACGTTCAGTTTGCATCGGCCGAACACAATGACAGTCTGAATCTTTTATTCTACAGAATATTTCCCAACTGACAACTGACAAAACTGATTCAGAATCAAAATGAGTTTTGTCGTACTTCGATCGCTTCGTGCCCCCTTCGTTTCTTCTCTTCTTCGCAATGGCCAGTCCGGCAATGCGTTTGCCTTCAAAGGTCAAAGTTTGCTCCAGAATCAAACTCGCAATCTAAACTTTGCCACAACCCAAAACTCTCATCCGGATGATGAGGTTTTCATGAGCCGGCTGTCTGGAAAGCACTCTGGCATTGTGGTACGTTTTGTCGTGCCAAAATACAATAGACACTATCATCATTTCATGACATTCTAATTCAACATTTTTTTATTATTTTAGGTTCTTTCGCTGAATCGCCCCAAAGCGGCCAACTCTCTGAGCAGGTCGTTGGCTCGGGCTCTCAATGAAAGTCTCTACCAGCTGGGCAAAGATGAAGAGTTGCGCGTTTTGATTATTCGTTCTGTGGTGCCAGGCATCTTTTGCGCTGGTGCGGATCTCAAGGAACGCGCAACTATGCACATCAAAGAGATTCCGCACTTTGTGGCGAAGCTCCGCTCAATCTCTTCAGCAATTTACGATTTTCCGTTTCCCACTATTGCAGCCATCGATGGCGCCGCTCTTGGCGGCGGACTCGAGTATGCACTGTCTGCAGATCTGCGAGTTGCCTCGACTAATGCCAAGCTCGGTCTGGTGGAGACTAAACTGGCCATCATCCCTGGTGCCGGTGGAACGCAGCGCCTGTCACGCATTATTCCTCGGCACATTGCCAAGGAGCTCATATTCACCGGCAGAATCCTTGACGGAACGCAGGCTCTCGAGTACGGCCTGGTCAACTACACAGTGCCACAGAACGAGACGAACGATGCTGCTTATCAACGATCGGTGTCTCTTGCCGGAGAAATGCTGTCTGCTGGTCCAGTTGCCCTTCGCGCTGTCAAAACTGCGATAAATCGTGGCGTTGACGTGGACATCAACACTGGCTTGGCCATCGAAGCTGCCTGCTATCAACAGGTGTTGGTCACCAAGGACCGCGTTGAAGGATTGGCTGCTTTCAAAGAGAAGCGCGCTCCAAAGTATATTGGCGAATAATATGATTTCAGTCAGTGATTTCAGGTACACTATATTATCTGCACACTTTTTATATCATTTCCTACAATTAGTTAGCAAATGACTGTAATAACCTACGCAAAAATTCAATGCTTTGCTTAAAAGAACACTTTGTTGTGATCAAGTACTTCTTTCTTTTTGTATAAGTTCTGGACACTTACTCCACCGATGTGTGCTCACCTTGTAATATGACCTACTGTCTGAGCATCTCAGTTTGTGCAACCATGCCGTAATTAATTAATTAATGACTACTAATTTAGTTGCGTACATTCTTTTACTGTGGATAAGACGCGGTTACCTGTGGTGTACACCTTTCTCGGCATCTTTTTTTATTTTTTACTAACCAAACAATAAGGACAGCATAAACGAAAACTCCCATTTTTTGGAATTTGCGTTCAGATTATTTTACTGGTTTTAATGGTTTTGCTTTACTTAGTTTTACTTTGCCGTCTTTATAATGCCAACTTCTATGTGCATGCATTTTTTAATGTCCTGTTCATTTGCTAAAACATTAACATTTTTATTCTATTAAAATTTAATTTTACATCAATGCATATTCTTTTTCAACGACTGCTCGTTGAGCGGTTCAAATAGTGCCTGCTTGTCGGTAATTCTGACTCAATTGTTATCTTCAAGGCTTGTAAATACTTGGTTTGATTGTATACTGAGGGTCATAAATGCAATTGTCAGTGTATGCTAGTTCAATTTGAACTTTGGATATCTTTTTGGGATCATCATTCCGCCAGCATTGCTGTCTACTTTACAATCCATATCAATTTGTTTAGATGCAAACAGTATAGTGTTTTTGAAAAAATTAAATATTTTTGTGATCAGTTTTTGTCGAAGCAAATATTCCATTTTTCCAAATAAAAAGGCATATTTTACTACAACTTTTAATAAAAATATTGTATTCGATCAAAATAACCATTTTTTGTACAATGATTTTAAACATAAAACTTTAATTAAAAACCGAGTTTTATTTTAGTGTTCATGTGCAGAACTACAGATTAGATTAGATTATTGTGTACTACTATTTGTTCTTAGCATAGTAATTCTAGTTTATTGCAATGGAGCAATTATCTTCGAATCAGCCATGTCTAGTAATCACCTTTTTGGCTACTATAAAATGGTACAGTAAGTTTAGTTTCGAGATTTTTGAGAAGCTGCAGGCTTCTGAGCTAAACCAACTTAAAACGGTTTAGCTAAAACTAAATCTTTTAAAAAATTTTTATTTCTGTTATCATGAAACTCATATTTCTCGTTTTTGAGGCCCTTCTGGTGGTTTCAATTTCCACTGTGAGTTGTAGTTATTTGCAAACCAACAATAATTTTACTTAATTTAATTTTTATTTTTAGAGTCATGCTCAGAATCTTACAAAAGTAGAAATTTTCTACGAAACATTAAATGAACCTGTTCGCCGTTTATTTGTTGAGCAATATAGATCTGTGTTTGAAAGTTTAAATGATAAAATTGATCTTCGATTGTTCCCTTATGGAAGAACAACAAAAGTCGGTGATAAATACACTTGCGACTCAGATTTGCAATGTGAAGCCAATAAAATTCATGTACGTTCAAGATTAACTTTTTAAAACATTTTTTACATAATATTTTTGTTGCAGGCTTGCTTGATAAAAGCTGAAATTATTGCAGAAAATCCAACAGATGTTGATCAGGCAATCAATCAAATTTCAGCATCTAATTTTGTGCAATGTTTTTTCAAAAACAGAAAATCAATTGATGATGTTGAAGAGCTTGGAAACCAGTGTATGCCTGGGGACGCTTCTGCAGATTGGGCAGAAATTAGAAATTGCGTTCTTACTGATGACACCATAACCAGTCAGTTTGACACAGCTAGTTCATCAGTCAAAGATCAACTTGCGATAAATGGCCTGGTTGTTAGAGTTGGTGGTACTACTATTGTTGATTTGACTACAACCAGTCTTGCTGGAGCTATTTGTATCGAACTACAGGTATGAAATAAAATTGGAAATGCATTTTATTAAATTTATTTAATACAGGGAACCAAACCAGACATATGCACTCAAGCAGGCCTTCCAGCAAACAAAGTGAAGATAGGCGTTTTTTACGAGGCTCAAAGTCCTGACGCCAACAAGTATTTGGACAAACAGCTGGGCAACTTCTATCACGTAATCGAAGACTTTGTCGACATTGACCTTGTTCCATACGGTAACACTGTCAAAACTGGAGACACATACAACTGCACACTGGGCACTAGTCAGTGCATCAGCAACAAGTTTCAGGTTTGTTCCTCAACGGTGTTAATTCTCCATCTTACTTAGAAATTATCTTGTTACAGGCTTTAGTTGTCGATAAATACCTAACAAATCCAAAAGGCGATCTAGTCAGTGGGCCAAACCGAGTGGTCAACTTTGTTCGCTGTTTAGCTCAGAGTAATTTAGGAAGTGAACTAACCAAACTGGAAGTCTGTTCACGAGACTTCCTCCAAGTTGATGATTACCGAACTTTTATTGAGTTCATTCGAATGAATTCAGATGAGGTGAAAAAAGTTTTTGAAAACATGCGAACAAAGACTGCGCCTTTGCTCGGAGAAGGCAACACTTTGCCTCGAGTGCCAACTGTTACTGTCAATGGTCAATTGGACTATAACGCACTAGATGATCTTGTGCAGGAAGCATGTAATCAAACAACGTGGATTGTAAGTGAAATCGACTTCTATTTATATAACTTCAATTTTGAACTATTTTCTTTATTATCTAGGGACCCAAATCGAGCATTTGCACAAAAATTGATGTCGTCATTCTTTACGAAGCTTTGAATCAAAGATCTCGATCATTCTTTCTTGAACACTTCAACCCAATTTTCCACAACATGTACGCTCTTCTCAATGTTCAACTTGTTCCGGCAGGTCGATCTGTTATGGTTCCTGGCAATGGACTGACATGTTACAATGGCTATGACCAGTGCATTGCCATGGAGCTACAAGCTTGTGCAATTGACAATTTTTGGAATGATGGCAACAACTATACTGATCCTATCAGACAGGAAGTGTTTGACTTCATATGGTGTACTTTCAAGAATAAGAACATGAGAAATGTGATGGATGCAGCTGAAACTTGTGCCAATGATCACATCGAACTTGATGCTTGGGTTACCATTCACGGTTGCTTTATCGAAGGAATGGGCCAAATTTTAGTTGCTGACAATATCGAAACAACCCAAAGTATGGTACATGACATGGAGCACCACGATGTGCCAGCTGTTTTTGTCAACGGCACTAATGTCACTGATTTGGCTTCTATCAGGGCTATAATTTGTGGCTTCTATGTAAGTTTTGCCTTTTACAAAACAAAAACATTTTATAACTATTTTTTTCTAGGATATCTACCATCAGCCCGATATTTGTCTAAATGATGAGCCAAGCAAGGTGGACATTTCAGTGTATTTTGAATCGACCAGTGAGTTGTCAAAACACTTTTTTACTACTCAATACGATCCTTGGTACATTTACATTGAGGAGATGGTTAACATTAAACTGTTTCCGGCTGGAAATGTTCGTGAAACTCTCGGTGATAATGGCACCTGTGACAGCTACGATCTTGACTCTGCGTGCATGTCAAACAAACTTTTGTCTATGGTCATCGATAGATATTTATACCATGACGATGGAGATTTTATTCCTGGATCACTACGTGTTATGCGCTATTTATCCTGCCTCTACAGCCATAATGAATTTAAAAGCAACATCTACAATGCTCATGAGTACTGCGAAGAGGAATCTCCATTTGACGATTGGTTTGATTTACTAGTAACTGCCAAGTCTGAAATTGGTGCACAAAAGTACGCAGAAGTATTATCGGCTACTAAACAACTAAATTCTGACAATGGTCAAGACAGTTTGTCTAACATTCCGTGGGTGACTCTAAACAATCGTAACTTTAGCAGAATGGCTCAAAATGATCTTATGCAAACTGTCTGTGAGCATTACGGCGGAGAGAAACCACTGGAGTGCACACAAGTGGAAGTGACCATCTACTATTCAGCAATTCATGCACAGTCTCGACGGTTCTTTATCGATCAGGTGAAAATGGTGTATCTTCACCTTCGTGAACGTATTCATCTTCAACTCGTTCCATATGGTTTGGCAGATGCCAGTTCGACTATTGAAAAGGAATGTGAAGCAAACCAAAATGTCTGCGAAGCCAACAAAGCCCAGGTACTGAACTAATACTGAATTTTTTAGTTAATGTTTATAACAAAAATTTTGTGGTTTTGAATTTAGGCTTGTGCCATAAAGTCTTATTTTGATGCAGGAGAGAACACTGTTCAATGGGATGGAAGAAACCAGACTATTACATTCATCATTTGCATGTTCAAAAATGTTAAGAGCCAACAAGACGTTCACAAGCTTATTGAAGATTGTGCTAATATAGATTATGTGCTAGCTGATGAAGTCAGTGCATGCGTTCGAGACACTGATGGCCAGAAGTATCTGTCAGAGATGCGCAATCGCACTTTAGAGCAGATTGAGTCTATGGAGCACGCCCCTTGGATTGTAATCAACGGAGTGCGAAGCGCCTTAGCTCAATCTGACCTGAAGACGGCCATTTGCGATGCTATGGTTGGGGATAAACCAGATTATTGCTATGAGCCAACACCGGCAAAAGTAAATGTGGTTTTCCACTACTCAGCACAGGACTCTAAAGTGCAGGACTACGTTTTAAACGAGCTGTATCCTCACTATAGAAATCTAGAAGAAATAGTGGATCTTGACGTGGTTCCCTTTGGATTGACGGAAATAAAGACAAACGAGGATGGAAATTACACTTTGATTTGTGATAACGGACTCAACGAATGTCGTGTCAACTTGATCCATGGCTGTCTGTACAACGAGTACTATCACAACGACGATGACCCAGTGAGCGACAACCAGGAGGAGTACGATGGAAAGTTACAGGTAATTGAGTGATTAAACAGCTTGATATTTTTATTTGATCAATACTTCTTTATCTATTGCTTTTGTATAGTTTATTGAATATCTGTACTGCTACTTTGAAATGTCAAATTTCCCAAGCAACATTATAGATGCGGCCACTTCATGTGGAGAAAAGATATTTGGCGACGTTTTTAGCAGCGCTTTGGAGTGCGCCAAGTTGCCACTTGGTGTACAAATCCTGCAAGAGTTTGAGGAGAAAAAGGTAGACATTTTGCTGCCTCGCTTAACTTACATTCCTTGGATGACAGTGGATTCAAAGCACAGCTATACGATTGAGCATCACATTCAAAGAACTATTTGCGACTCGTACACAGTAAGTCAAGAAAGTTTATATTTTAAAATGCCCTTTAATTTGTTCTATTTTTTAAGGGAAAAGAAAAACCCTTAGATTGTTATCAAATTTATGATACTGAACCCAAACCAGAAGTAGAGGTGCACTATGAACCTGGTCACGCTGATTCAAAGTACTTCTTTACTAAAAGTTTAATGCCTGATCATGTCTTTGAAATTGGAAAAATTAAACTGATTCCATTTGGTCGATCAACATATACTGCAGACACCAAGAAATGCATTGGCGATGAAACGTGTGGTCAATACAAGGAGCATGTAAGTTTTTGTCAGAATATTATTCAACGCGTCACCTTATCCAATCTTTTTTAGGCTTGTCTTCTGGATGTCTATTTCAACAATTATACTGTGCTCACTCTTGAAAGTATTGCCTGCACTTTTGAAGATGACGTTATTGGAGACGCTGATTCACTTAATGAATGTGTTAATAAATTTTTTGGCGAAACAGTTGTTGATCCATACTGGCAAATTGAAGCGTGTGTCAAGTCAGATCGTGCAAAACTGATGACTGAAAATGCCAATTTAGTCTAGATGACACCAAGAATATTCACACGTTTCTGGTTTTAATAATGAAGAACTAACATTGAAGTAAGTTTCTCTGAATGGTAGAATTTAATTAGATTCATTCTAGCAGTTTGAGCGCACTAATTATAGTAAATGCTCAGAACTTGTTTCAAGTACTATCCAGATGAGCAAACCACCGTTGTGCAAGCAACTCCTTCCGGAACATTTACTATGAACAAGACTAATGTGGTGGAATGATGCTTGGCTTGGGTCAATATCGCAGTATTTGGGCGAGATGGGTGACTTTTTTTCATTCCTTACGTAAACACCAACATAATGGAGAATCACGCCTGTAGATGCAACCAGTGCCAAGCAACAGGTTCAAAAGTGTTTTGTATTTTTACTCCAATTGTAAGGGCATGTCCATATTTTTGGCCTTGCGTCGAAACGATTCTACATCTTATCGGGAACCTGATATGGAGAAGTACGAATTCGAACAGTAGGTTTCACAGTTTGCACCTTTTTCCAAGATGGGCAGCCTGATGCGGTTGCCATGCGCGAATCCTCATAAACTTGATCTTGATCTGGCCCAGACAAAATGGCAATGCGTGCCTATCTTGCGGCAAAGGCTAATGGACGAAATTGTAGACAGAACAGGCGTTGACCAAGCTGAAACGCTACGTGACCATTGGCTCAAGTACACATAAGAATGCAAAAGTGAATCTAATTCAGGCACTTTGCGATGCATATCCAATGGTGAAAGCGCCACTGTGCGCCACTTTGCCCAATTACGCGGTCAAAGTTGGCGTCTACTTTTCGGGAAATGCTGCCGCTCAGAAGCTTTTCATCGAACAGGTTCTACCGTTCTACAAGGAGATTATCCCTGTTCTTCGCGATGGCACGAGCGAGAGTAAACTGCATGCGCTGATTAACCCTGAAATTGTTGCCTGGGGCGCCACCAAGTACGACAAAGACAATGCTGAAAATCCCTTCACTTGCGATACTTCCAATGAGTGCTACATCAATCGATTCTTTGTAAGTCACACAACTAAAAATTGGCGTTACAGTATTATTGACTATTTTGTACGTTTCACCACAGGCTTGCGCTACCCACTACCACGGATCAGAGCCCCGGGCGACGTTGCACCTGATGGAGCTGACTCTTTGCTTTTTTGCAAATGCCGATGCTTTGAATAGTTCCTCTAGTGTTTTCAACAGTTGCGCTAATCGCATTTGGCTTGTGGATCCATTTCCTGAAATGGAAGTTTGTGCTACGCAAAACACTCCTGAAATGATTGCTATTTTCCTCAAAGCAATGGAAAAAACTAAAAATAACAGTCCCGAATTGACTACCTGTAAGTTTGAATTGTTTTTCCTAAAACTCTCTAAACTCACTTTTGTTTATGCGACATTTATACAGTTCCTGCAATTACACTCGACAATATTTACAACAATGACGCCTCATCAAATCTTCTTGGCGCAGTTTGTGCTCTTTATCAAGGAAATAATCGTCCAACTGAATGTGACAACGCACTTCCAACTTTTACTCCAACTCCAACTTCTACTCCAACTCCAACTCCATCTCCAGGCTCGGGAACCATGCCAGTCATTTCTGCTTTTGTTTTCCTCGTCTCATTTGTACTATCTTTCATTCTTTTGTAATTAAAGTTGCTTTTAATAAAATTTCTTCGACACAACTTGCAAACAAACGGCTTAAACTTTGAACATTCATTTTTAAAGTAAAATAACTGTAAATTAGAAATGAAGAAATGAATTTGGCAAAAAGTGGCTAAAACGTGCAAAACATTTCAAACATGCGACATTAGTCAGCATACTCCAGGTCTTTTAGTTCCTGAGTAGGATCCTCGACCACGCCAAAGTAGAGGAACTGACGACTGGTCTTGTCGATGAGGACAAAGAAAAGGCACGGCTGGCCACCAGCTGATGAGAAGGCTTTGCCTTCTCTTGCAAATCGGCAGCAGGCGATTTGCGACATTTATACAGTTCCTGCAATTACACTCGACAATATTTACAACAATGACGCCTCATCAAATCTTCTTGGCGCAGTTTGTGCTCTTTATCAAGGAAATAATCGTCCAACTGAATGGGGACAACGCACTTCCAACTTTTACTCCAACTCCAACTTCTACTCCAACTCCAACTCCATCTCCAGGCTCGGGAACCATGCCAGTCATTTCTGCTTTTGTTTTCCTCGTCTCATTTGTACTATCTTTCATTCTTTTGTAATTAAAGTTGCTTTTAATAAAATTTCTTCGACACAACTTGCAAACAAACGGCTTAAACTTTGAACATTCATTTTTAAAGTAAAATAACTGTAAATTAGAAATGAAGAAATGAATTTGGCAAAAAGTGGCTAAAACGTGCAAAACATTTCAAACATGCGACATTAGTCAGCATACTCCAGGTCTTTTAGTTCCTGAGTAGGATCCTCGACCACGCCAAAGTAGAGGAACTGACGACTGGTCTTGTCGATGAGGACAAAGAGAAAGGCACGGCTGGCCACCAGCTGATGAGAAGGCTTTGCCTTCTCTTGCGAATCGGCAGCAGGCGAGTCTTCATCCTCATGTACCACTGGCTTGCTCATATTCGCAGTGGTGCCCTCCTCTGAGACCACTATCTGGCAGCCCTGTAGAATATCACTGAGAAAGACTGGCTCCTTGGCGCGATGCTCATTGCCTTCCGCACTGAACATGGACGACTTTAAGTGGGCCCCCGGACTGAAAAGCTGCTTGATGCCCAACGACTTTAGCGACTCGGCCATCTGTTCCATTTTAGTAACTTTGAAGTGCGGAATTTTGAAAAGGACCATCTCTCGGGGCTGCAAACCGCCAAGAATGGTTTGCATTTTAGAGCCAGTAAAGCTGTGAAGAAAGGTGCTCATGTTCTGTCCTTCTTTGGGCAAAATGACCACCAGCGAGAGGTGATCGGTGCCTTTCAGCTGCACTGCTTTGGTGCCGTCGCTGTCCTCGTAGTAGGGCAGAGTGCCCAGTTGGGACATTATGGGCACAGTGCAGTCCATGAACTGGTTGTCTTTGTACACTACGCGAAAGGTGCCACGCACTGTTTCGTTCACTGGAAATGGACTGCTCCAGAGAAGCTTAATGTCCAGCGCACTGACCGCCACCAAACGACTGTTGGGCGGTAGCAGTGATCCGACGTTGTCAAACTTGTCTCGGGTCTGCTCGGCGACGTCAGTGTTGATCTGTCGAGGAGCCTTCTTGGTGTGCAAATCGAGCGTTTTCCCGGTGATCTGCCATTGACTTTTGATTAGGCCAACAAATTCAGTTGAGAGTGGCCAGCTTTTGTGGGCGTACAGAAACTTGGCCGTTTTGATGTGGTGCCAGTCACGCTCTAGACGTTGTCCTGTTTTGGTGAACTGTTCAGAGAATGTCTCCACCAATGAATCGCTTGGTTTAGCTGAACCGAGCAGAGTTGCCGTGAGCTCACTTCGAGTGTTTTCATCTGAGTTGTACATAAAGCTGGCCAGTGGACGCAAAACACCAAGCGGTGAGACTATAGTGTTGACTGAAGCGCTGTGAAAGTGTTTCAGCAGGCGAACTGCAAAATCCGAGGTGCTGGTGGCCAGCGAATCATTCATGGTTACAATGTTCTTGATGATACCGACGCAAGTGAAGAACCGCACTAAATGCTTATGACAGTCTGTATAATGATGCGTCAGAGTTAAAACTCTTGTAAAAAAATCACAAAGTTCGATTAAGTTACGCAAAAATTAAGAAAAGGTGTATTCGAATACTGTAAACCGCTCATATATGTCAACGGTTTCAGTGAACTCACTAACATAATGGCCGAAACTGAAATGGATTTGACTGATCGCCTCAACACTGCCAGAATGGAAGTTGCCACACAAAACATTGCTGCTGAGAACCGGTCAATACATTCTCAATTTGTCCGTTTTACACTTTGTAAAGTGATCAAACTTTTGCTGCTAGGCCACTGTCTTCTAATTGCCTACGGAGCATTTTCAGAACAGCTTACTTTGCTTCATGATCTTATGCAGACAGCAATCATCACTCTGTTTTACAATTTTGTGACTGCCACCTTTGCGCGGCACACTTCGGTGAGTACTTTAGTAAACACTAGTAGTAAATACTATAATTTTTTCATATCAAACAGATTGACTTCACTGTGGATAATGAATCTTTAGGAGCACGTTGTGTTTCCTGTTTCATCTGGACAGCCGTCTCTTCAATTCAAGTTTACTATACATACAGCAAAGATTTAACCTTTACTTCATTTCTAATATCTGTGTTCAGCACTATCTTTGCCGTTTTCTCCCAAGCTGTAAGTCATCGTAAAGATGCCTTTTCCACACATTCATTTATACTTTTATCTACATTTAGGCGCTGCTCTTTTTCATTCAAGCTCTTTACGGCAACAGAGTTGAGGAGTTCGATATTGGTGATGGTCAATCTGCAGTCGTTTCTATTGCCTTTTCAATTGCCAATTTCTACCTTTGCATTCTGTACATTGTTGAGCAAGGTCATTGAAAATAAAATTACGATTACAAAATTAGCGCCAAAAAATACGTTTGCATTTCGAACTTGCATGTAGCAATAAAAAGCTTGAGCCAGCAAGCTGTAGTTACCACTTTAGCGTCAGCATTGAATTGATTCGCTGCAAAAGCAATCAAAGCTTGTATCAAGAACCATCTTTTGAGTAAAATCTTCTAAGTGTTGAATTGCTACACTGCGAAATGGCCGGTGGATCGTTTGTTGGCTCTATTGCCAAGTTTATTTTGTTGCTCATAAATCTGCACTTTATCTTGGTCTCTCTTGGCCTCATTCTTTTTGGCTCGCGTGTGCATCTGTCAAAGGAGATCAACGACGTGGCCCTCGATGTGGGTGAAGCCTCCATCAGCTGGAGCGCCATTGCTACCGGATGCATTGTCCTTGGAGCCATTTTAGGCATGGTCTCCTTCTTCGGCTTCATTGCTGCTCTCTGCGAGTCGGCTTTTCTGCTCTACGCCTATGCTTACTTTCTCCTGTCAGTGGCCCTTCTAGTCGGGTCACTGTACGTCTACCTGGCTGTCATTTTCAATACCGAGGGTATTCAGCACCTGCGCAAGTACTACGGCAGTCTGATGGAAAGCTACTACAAGAATGACAATGCTCTGCTCATTGTCGATAACATTCAGACGGCCTTCTTCTGCTGCGGAGATCAGAGTCCCGAAGACTGGCACAACAGCAACCACACTTCAGGAAACAACCATTCGTCTGCTGCTGTCAGTGAGACACCCACCACTGTGAATCCCTCTTCGGAGTTTGAGTTTCCGAAAAGTTGTTGCAAATTGCCTGGCGAGTCGGATCACAAGTGCCTCGCCTCTGACATCGTCTACACCTCTGGCTGCTTTTCATCGGTGCAGGTTGCTCGCTATGAGTACTTCTTTCATGGCTACTTCATTGCAACCATTGCCGCCATTCTCCTCTTGCTGACCATCTCCTGCTGCCTTGAGCGCTCTCACGAGCTAAAACGCGCCAAAATTATTAATCTCCAGGTAGTCATAATTGGCAAACTTTGCTTGTTGATTCTTACTCATTTTCTTCTTCTTCTTCCTCTATAGTATTCTGCCCACCTCGAAACTTGCCGTGGCGGGCGTACATCTGCAATTCGTAACGCAGCCTCACACCATGTCCCTGGTGCCGTTTCTGCTCGAGGAACTGCTGATATTTATTAGCAACTTACTAGCACGTGTCCCCGCATGCCAAAAATGGCGTCTTTTGCCATTTACTTTTAAATTTTAAATTTATTGAAATTTTATGCAATAATCGCCTATTTGTCAAGGAAAATTGCTTTATTAATCCTCTATTATTTTAAACAAATTCAATTGAATTATCCCCTGGAGTTGTTGTGAGTTCTAAATTATAATGAGTTTTAGGGCAAAAGGAATACAAGAATGACAAAAGGCTAGCTAAGAGCAACCTAAAGCCACGTCGAGCCTCTGCTTATATGCAGAAGGTAAGGGTTTAAAATGTTCTAAAACACGTCATTAGAACAATACCACCACAAAATATATTTTTAGAATACTTACATTTTGTTTTAAATGTTTGTAAAATTGCAGAATACAAAGAAAAGCTGCTTTTATTTTACCATTTTAAAATTATCAAAATGTCGGGAAACATTGGATCACCAAAGATGATTGTTCGCATTTTGTTTGGTTGCAGCTTGATTGCAGCATTTTGCTGTTATCTAATTGAATTCATTGATGATCAAGATAGTTACTCATTTTTGGGTATAATTCACATTTACACAGGTCATCACAACGACGCAGGTAAGATTTTAGCTAGTTTCTACTGAACCCAACTTAACATTACTTATAAAAATCCTACAAGGCTACATTATCCTCTTTATCTTCATTCTCATATGGCTAATAATTGGAGCTGTTGCAGTGGCTTTGGAATACACCATTGCTGCCGTCATCTTTGTCGCTGGAATGATTATTTTAGTCACTGTTGATGGTCTTTACGTCGGCTGGATTGGCGCAATCATCTCAGGATCTCTCGCTATAGTATTTGGAGCAATTTTCGCTGCATTTTCTATGGGGTTAGCTGGCAAATGAGTCACAATATAAATTGGTTCAAAAACAAGTTTGTACCATTTTCTGATTAATTACAACCGTTTAGTCATTTGTTCCATTTCATAACTGACTGTAGAACTTTTGAAAATAATATATGTAGCATTTCAAAAACTGTTTTTGTTTTATCCATAATTTATGTCACACTTTGGTGCAACGCATTATGCTATCGGTTCAAATCTTTAAATCTGCTTTGAATGAGTTAGGGAAAAAAACAGAGCTGACTCAGCCTGAAAGCAGTTATGAAGAAATAAGTCTTCCTGGCGCAATTCTACCCTGTGCTTGCCTTATCATAATGCTGATTGTTTTAATTATTTGTGTAAACTGCGCTTCTCAACCGGTGAAACCTGAAACTGATTCTTCTCCTCCATTTCAAGAACCTCAAGTAAAATCAAACATAATTCTGTGTGATTCTGAAATGGTCAAGTTTGAGTACTTGATGATTATTCGAATTGGCTCTTCAACTGAGATTTTTTCTAAAAACTCGTGGGTGGACATTGCTATTATTGGAAAAGAAGGCTCAGTTTTGGGCAAAACAACACGGTAACTTGAAAAACTGGCAAACATCAAAATGACTCATTGCTCTTATATTATTTTTTCAGATACAAATGTGAACTATTTCCTGAAACTCGTGGCATCAATGAGCTACACTTGACCATTGGCTACATTGCCTCTTTGCCGCCCATCAAAGGATTGCTTGTCTCGCACAACTTGGACAGTGACTCTCAACTTTTGCTCTATGATTACACGTTGATTGATACTTTGCAAAACACAGTCATAGAAGAACGACTTTTTATGAAGAAAATAACCAAAAAGGCAAAACTGTTTAAAGGACGACCAGCACCTTCCACAAATGACTGGGCGCAACAACTAAAAGAAAAGGCTCAAGAGAATGAGTGGACATGGGTTGAGAAATCATTGATCTTATCACTTATAACTCTATCAATAGCTTGTTTGGTTATTGTTTTTGAGCAAACAAGCGCTTACTTTTCCTTTTCAGACGAAGATGGCTCTTTGTACCGAAGTTTCTTTGACATACTCTATGTTTCTGTTATTGGATTTTGCCTGCTCGTTTTAGTTCTTTCTGCATATAAGTACTGTCTGCGGTAAGTTTAAAGTATTCCCTGCACAAGCAATGAATAAAACGTTTGTTTTTTTTATTTCAGACAAAAAGTTACAAAATCTGCCTTCTTTGACTGCTGTTCATTCGCTTTTTTGTCTTTCTACATGGTCATTTCATTTGTATTGGCAGGAATACTTTTATCATTTGGAACAATTATTTCTTTTCCAAAATCACTTTTCTGGCTTGGCTCTACATATAACATCTGCGTCGTTGTTTTTGGCTTTTGGTGCCTTTACATCAGTTTTTGTGAGTTTTGTGTTCAAGATAACTTGAAAAAATCAATGTATTTTGGCGAAGATGACACTGAAAGCTTTTTGGCGCAGTTCGAACCAGATACTCATGACCGACACGCTGATCGCAATGTTCGCACTGAAAAAACAACTTACCTTGATGGAAAGACTGCCATGACCAACTGTGAAAAACAGACTGTTGCAACAAACGTATCTTTTGGGCCAAAACTGATCAACATAAAACCCAAAAAGGCTGGATTATCTCAGAAAATGGCAAATTCCATTGCCAAATGCAAAGAAATCTTGGTACAAAAAACAATACTAGACAACAGCAACTGTGTATCAAAACGAATAGACAAAAAGATATCTACATCTCTTTCAAAAGGTACACTTATAGTTTTTAAACTCATATGTTATTAAAATATTTTTTTTTCAGACAATAATGGCAACGTTACAACAGCAAACAGCAAAGGAAAAGTTAAAGTCAACAAAACTTGATTGTTTTCAAACAAGATGCCGTTCTTTTTTATTCAAATTTTTGACATTTATTTTTGTTGAAGTTGTTTACTCGATCTGCTTTGACTGACGATTACATCTAGTCTGTTTTAAAAAATAAAAACGCAATTAGTAAAAAATTTATTTTATGTTATGTTATTTACCTGTCACAAATGAAAGAATTCACTCCCATCCGATGAAATCGATTGACCAGCGAGAAATTGTTAAGTTTACTTCCCCACAAAAAGAGAGTTAGATTTCGACGCCGAATATAGGAAATATATCGAGGATGAGCAATGACGTTGTCTACTAGTAAAGAAAGACCGTTCAAAAACATGCTTTGAGCGTAAGCAACTCCCAATTTGAGTGAATTCGTTCTTGGATCAAAGTAAGCTGTTCATTATTGTGATTGTGAAGCTTAGCGTTTCCTAAAGTAAGCAAAACAACCGGGTAGCGATTTTGCTTCAATTTAACACTAAAATAATAAGTGAAATCATTATTTAAAACAAAAAAACTTATCATTTGTCAAAATGCACTTACGCTGAAACAATGTCAACGTGAAAAGATGAAATAACGACTTTTCTATAACCAGAATATCTGTACAGCACATAGAGAATAGTGTCTACGTATTTATTGATTTCAACACCTGGAGCAGCTTCATATTTCATAGTCTGTAAAAGTTATAAATAAATTAATAATAAAATCTAAACAATATAGTTTTACATACTTCAAGCAATTGGGGATATTTGATTTCAACGTTAAAAGCACAATTTTGATTGACATTTTTTAAAGCAGTTTCAAGTTTTTCAAATGGAGCATTATTCAAAGAAGTAATATTTTCTTGTCCAATAAACTTATTGCTCCGTATGATCTACAAATATTACAAAATTTTAGTATACAAACTTGTGTTACAAACAAAAGTACCTTTTGCAAATTTTGATAACGTATGTTTTTAATAGAGAGATTTTCGTTGTGGTCACCAGATTTGATTTTAAAAGAAAAGTCATGAAACACAATCGGTATTGGATTGACTCGGTCTCCACTAAGCTGAACGTCAATCTCTACTCCATCCGCTCCATTAGAACAAATGTAGTTGTAACTTGAAATGGTATTCTCAAAATACTTTTCTTTTTTGCAATTTTGAAAATCATACAAGGTGGGCCAAAAGTTCTGTCACCACTTTTTCCAATAGCGATATCTCCATAAAAATAAAAGTGTTTATTAAAACAAAAAATACTCCCAGTAAAAATAACTCTTTGACTTATTTGACAATTTTAAATCATTTGATTTCGACCAGTAGTTCCAAAGATATCGTCAAAAGTTTGGAGCGTTCCAAAACTCGGTCTATGGGAAAACCATGCATTTCAATGGGAGCAGCAAAATGCATTAGAGTCAATGCAACAGAATTTTTATTTTTATTTTTTCTGCGCAGACTCCGGTTTTTGTTTTTATCGACTCTCATTGATTTTGCTGGCTCCATTGAAATGCATGGTTTTCCCATAGACCGAGTTTTGGAACGTTCCAAACTTTTGACGATATCTTTAGAACTACTGATCAAAATCAAATGAATTAAAATTGTCAAATAAGTCGAAGAGTTACTCTTACTGAGAATATTGTTTGTTTTAATAAACACTTTAATTTTTATAGAGATATCGCTATTGGAAAAAGTGGTGACAGAACTTTTGGCCCACCCTGTACATCCAATTGTACAGGTTAGTAAAAAATCTAAACTTACAAGTCGTTACGAACTCCTTTGCCTGTGCCTCGATGACCAAAGTAGGTGACGTCGCGTATTCCAAAATTTTGATGTTCAACAAGTGGGTTAAATGAACTTACAGGATAAACAACCAGGTACCAAACTAAAATTATAATAAGTTTTATATTATGCTTAATATTTGCAATTCAAGTGGAATCTTTACTTTGAACTTTTCCCCAAAAATTCTTTTGGTGATCAAACAAACTGACAATTTTATAACCCCAGTTTTTTCTGAATGGCTTGATTACTCCAACTAATTTTAAGTTTGCATTGATGGTAGTTATGATTCTGAAATACTTTTTTAAAAAAATTAGTATAAAATAAAACAAAAATTATTTAATTACCGTATTTTTTGGCAAAGTTGTGTTAAACTAAAAAGTAAAAAATTCTTTGCTGTTATATCTTACACCATTAAATTCTTGTGGCACAAATTTTGTTTGATCTAGAAGCAGTTTAGAATACACAATGTCATCACTTGACCATGGTCGTAAATCATTTTTCCAATAAATAGCAAAATTTTGAAGATGGACATTTGCTCTGTGCCATTGAAAAGCACCATCTCCAAACGGTTTGATATGAATGGCGGTTGTATTTAATAAAATATCTTCATTTTTTGACCCAACACACAAACAAAATAAAATTGCTAACAATATTTGCGACATTGAAAATATATTGTTCATTGGTTATGCATTCAAAACCAAAGTAAATTCTACTTTTAAACTTGGCTGCTACAAACGTTTAAAAAAATTGTAATATTTTTATGTTTTATAAATGTCATGTTTAATTTTATTTTTAACATTAAATTGACCTTTTAAAATTATTTTTTGTTTTTTAAACTCAGATCAAATGAGTTTAGTTTGACATTTAAAAATTTTTTTTAGCAAATGCGTTTTAAAATAAAATGATTAAACAAAAATTAAAGTTTTTATTTTAATTGGTTAAAATCACGTTGTATTTTAATTTTCTTAAAAATAAGTGTAAAAAGTTTTTTTGTTTTAAGAAAATAATGCAGAATTAAATTCAAAAATGTCATTTATTTTAATTAACAAATTAAAAACAGTATTAATGTTTGTCATACATTTAATGCAAGCTTAATATTAGGTTTGCTTAAAATTAAAATTAGCCATTGTTAAATGTTATTAAAATGTTTTTATAAAATATAACCCAATTTTAAAACAAATTTACTAGTTTTAATATTGTTTTTATTAAAAAGTATTTCAATGCATTCATAACAAAAACTATTTTGTTTGTTAATTTTTTGTTTTTAAAAAATTAAAAATTTAGTGCGGAGGCACTACAAAAACATTTTTTACAAACCGACAATGCATTTGGTTAAAGAATTTTGCTTAGTTGAAGAATTTTCAATCATTTTTTCTGATCTATTAGAAACTGTCGCTCGCAATGGAGTGTGGGATAGGTTCATTGATTGAGTGCCATTAGATGCTTCTTTGCAAAAAGGAAGGCGAACAAACCTGTTGAGAGCAGATTTCATTTCTCTCATTCGATATGTGTATATCATCGGATCCACAATAGCCTTTAGAACAACCAGACCATTGGTGACAAAGGCGATGCTTATACGCAATCGCCAATCCATTTGGGTGATAGGAAATGGGCAGTGGTCAATGCATGTTATGGCAAAGAAGAAAACCGCTGGCATGTAGCAAAGTAGATACGTTCCAAGAATAAGAAGTGTTGTTACTAGTGCTTTGGTGTGACCAGTGTTACCTAGAGATGGGTCAAAGGATAAACTGTGTGAAGTTTGCCCGAGGCGGGTTTGCACTGAGCCCGGTTGTCTTTTTGACAAATTCGAATACATATTTTCTCGGTATTTTATGGAACCATTGCCATTAGTTGCTCTAGTTTTGTTGATCGTAGATGGAATGTTGATTTGATTTTGTACCGAATCAGAAGTCGCTGAGCTAGAAGAGACCGATTGTGATGAGTGACTTGGTTTGAGTTTTTTCTTGCAACAAGACCAGTTGAATCGACCTAAACTAGAGTCCTCTAGTTGGCTCGGATTTTTAGTTTTTTTGTTATCAGTTTCATTCTCCTGTTTATACAAAACTGTCCTGATCATTTGCTCTTCAGTAGTAGTCACCATTAGAGAATTAAAACGCGCTTGTCGTTGCAACTGTTTTCTACGAAAATTTATCGGCGGCATGAATCCGTTTCGTTTTGTTTTCACTGGCTCATCGACCTCTTCATTTGCAGTACTTGAAACACCATTGGAGCTGAGAAGTGTTGTATCAGTGTGCGTAGAATGCGAAGACATTAGCAGTGGTGATGGTTTCACCGGTGTCGTACCGGTAGTGCTCACTCCACGGGCGTACGATCGAGACCGAATGCTAATCTGACAGGATTGCTGTCGTTGGCAGGCACGTGCCTTTTGATGATCTTTGATAATTCGAAATATGCGGAAATAAAGAACTGACATGCATATGAGCGGAATGAAGAAAACGACTAGTATGATGGCACGAAAGCGGAAAGTTGTTATGAACTCTACACGACAGTTGTTTGATTGGAAACCTGCAAAATAATAACAAATTGACAAACAACTAACTTAATTTAAAAGTAAATATTTACCTTGGCAGGGAATCAATGAAAAATATGCTGTTAAAAGGACAGCAGGAACAACCCAGCAAGTAAAAGTCATCAGGTAGATGCTACGTGTGCGATGCTGCGAGCAAAAAATGACAGACCTGAAAAGTATGCAATAGGTATAAAGTTACTAAAAAGTTTAAACTTTACTAAACAGTAATTTTTTAGTCATACGCAATAAATCAACATAAATTGATAGCAGAACCAGAAACATTGAAGAAAGCCTTGTTAGATCACATCAATCACCAAGCAATTAGGGATTTGCTCAATGAATCAGAGCAGTGATGTATTGCCATTAGTGACTAAGCACCAGAACAGTTTAAACACAGCAATAGACAACTGACGCTTCTTGTTAAGCATTGTTCCTTTCCAAAAAAACATTTACTACTTAAAGAAACAGCTGAAAAACTTAATAGACTACTCAGTTGCACACCAAGTGTATAAAAATGCTATTTTAATTTTTAGAAAATAATGAAACTTAGACAATGGAAAGCAGTAAACTCAACAAAAATGTTTATTGCGTAAAATGGCAAAAACCAAAAACATTTCATGGTTGTAATCATGCGAACCGATGGAGCGCAATAAGTTCTCTTTAGCTGATAAATGGCTGAGCTGTGCCTAGCAATTACCGTTGACACTGTCAGCATAATGTTGTGCAGGGAAAGGGCATCAATATTAAAGACTATAAGCATTTATGGTTAAAAGTGAATCGATTCGTAAAGTAAACTGCAGTAAGTAATATTGGCAATATCAATAACCTAATAAAGTGTCTCCAGTCAATAAAAAAGATCGGCAAAAAGTGAAAACCTAGTAAATATAAAAATAATCAATCCACACCAAATATGAAAAAATTCTTTGAAATATGAGTATAGGCATTAATTGCTAGTGACGAGCCATAAAGATAAAAACGGAACAACCTGTGGTCGACTAAACAAACTAACTGCCTTGCGGGAAAATAAGATCAAGACAATGCATCAAATTACTTATTTTTTGCACTTGTCGTCTACACAATAGCTTAACTAGTATAGAAAAATAGCAGCGTTAAAATTTTTTTTTCAAGGCAAATATTTTACAAAAAAGTGGTATCATTAAAAGTTTAGTTATTTAGACATAAATGACAAAAAGGCAAACTCAGACAAAGAAAATATAATTGCTAATAGTTTAATGCGCAATTAATCCGATAATATTTAAAAGAGTAATGAGAATAGAACGTTGAAAAAGTTAGTATAGGCAAAGTTGCCATTTGTGGTCCTAATAAAAGAAAACTTAGCACTGAAAAAAACAAACCAATAGTGCTTTATCAAATTGACAATGGATCTATTTGTTTAAAAAAAATTTAAATTGCTTCTTTAACTTTTAAAATGCAAAGTTTTATTCATTTCAAATTTACGTTAATTAAACTTTATATGATTAATGTTAGCTAGTTTAAGTATATGTTTGTCAGTCAAACCCGCTTGTGGTCATTTAAATTTTTGTTCAAACCGCAAGTTGGCCAATTAAAATATACATAAAATACTCAAAACTTGGCCAATTTTCTTTACTTCATCATCACCACTTGACAAACATAAGCGCAGAATATTAATATAAATCTGAAGTTAACAGATATATTAGATTGGTTTTTGTGAGAAATTTTAATACAGGCACAAACATCCGCTCTTAATTTTAATTAACTTTTATCATTTATTTATTACTTGTCTTTTGTCGTGCTTCAATAAATTAACTATCAGTCACCCAATAAACAGTATAAACAAAATAAAAATATGCAATTACAAAATGTAATAAAAATATTGAGTCAAGTAATACAAATTAAAAGATTTTTAAACAAATCTAAAACTTAATGAACAACTGTCAATTTAAAAAAACTCACATTAAACGAATGACTAATTTAATGTATAAAACAAATATTTATTAAAAATTTTGTACAAATTAGGTATTTGTCAAAATAAAAAATTTTAATTTTTGATTACAAAATCTTTATTTTTTTAAACAAATTTATTTTAAAGTCAATTCAGTTTGTTTGATTTGCCCACAAACTAAAAAGGTTACTCTGATATTGTTTGAAAAATTGCTAAAAACAAACAAAATTCATTTAAAATTGAGTTGAAACTGTAATTGAATGACAAATGTTTTGAAATTTGCAGAAAAAAGTTTGATATTGGAAAACTTTAAATTATTAAAAACTAATTTTGATTACTCAAAAACTATTTAACAATATTTGTAAATATAAAATTACAAACTTACCTGTAATGAATTGGATTGACAATTCCTTTGTAGTGAACTAAAGCCATAGCAAGTAAATGTGTTGCTGATGCAATTAAAGAAGAAAGTCGAAAGACTTCGAGCATAAGTAGAGAACAAGATTTCATTGGACTTTCAATGTTGATTTGCAAAACCACTGGTAAAAATGAGTTAATTACAAAACTAAGGCCAATGAGAAAAGACGCAAGACAATCTGTTGCTGCCAGATTCAGTGAAAGTACCAAAATTGGAGATCGTGAACGTATTGTTTGCCGAGATGCTGAACCAACAGCAACTAAAATTAAATTTAATATAAGGCTGAAAAGACATCCTACTAATAAAATGGGCACAAATATTTTGTACAAAAGGATTTGCATTTCTTTTCCTTCCATGTTTTTTACCCGGAAGTAGGCAATAACAGTTTCATTATCGCAGAAATCCATTTTGAAGTTTGTTTTGGAAAATTGTTTTAAAGAGTTTTTATAAAAACAAGTTTACATAAAACACAAAAAACACATAAAAATTTTAAACACAATATTTTAAAATTTAGTGTTGAAAAATAGACAATTTTGTAGTAACAAAAAAAGTTTCATGTGTTCTCAATTTGTTCAACGTATTGAATAAAATAGCAATATATATTTTAGTTTATTAAAAATTGTAACTTGTGATTTTAATATTAATAAAAACAATAGATGAAAATCAAATTCAAATAAAATTATTGAAACATTTAAAAAAATTGTAAATTCAATTACTTTAACAAACATGTATGTGCAGCATAAATTTTTCTCAGTAAAAAAATTTTGATAAAATCGTAAAAAACACCCACGATCACTTGTTAGATCAAATTGAAAAGAACCTCTGTACGATGCTGTTTGAACGGCACTGGTTAAAAAGGAACAAACTAGAGTCGCGTGGCTACCAGTTTTGAGAATAGCTGCTCTGACAAAGTGTACGAGAATGCGCTGCTGAGAGAATAGTTTGTAGTAAAGAATGAAAATGAGAAAAAAAATTGAGTGTAGAGAAGGCAAAAAAGTGAAAGAGAGAATATAACCAGAGATAATGTGTTAGCTAATTTAACAAAAAAGCAACACTTGTGTCAGATAAAAAAGCAATCTAGATAAAACCATAATTTTTAAAAGCAATACAGGAAAGTAATTAAAAATTAGTTTAGTACATAAAAAAGTTTAGCAAAAAATATAATAGTACGTGATTTTTATGTCATATTTTTTAAATGTTTTTTAAATTTACAAAAAATAAAACTTAACTTAATTAATAACAATAACTATACGTAACATTTGTAAAACAAAACAATTTTAAAATATTGTAAGGTTTTTTAAATATAACTTAAAATAAAATGAAAATACAAACTAAATTTTTTTTAAGTTTTTTGTTTTAAATAGTCAACAAAACTTAATAAATTCTTAACAAAATTTAATAAACATGTAACAATCGTTTATTTGAAGTGTACTTTGTAGTTTTACAAAAATGATGAACTTCAATCAATCACCCGTCTGAAACATATTGGAGTTTAAAAACAATACACTTTTCAAAGTGCATCTTTTGTTTTAAAATGCCCCAAGGAGCAAACAATTTGATCGGATGTTTTGCATTAGATTTTAGAACTCAAATTTCTGAGAAGTGCAAAGTTTGTACATTTCTTATGTTATGTTTGATGCAAACACTAAACCCAAATTTAGCTTTTATCAAATGCAAACAGTACTGCGTCATTAGAGTACAAAATTAAATTTGAATTCACATTTCAAAAAAATTTAAAGTAAAAATGAGTGGTTACGTAAAATCAAAAAGGTTACAAGTATTTGTTTTTAAAACATCAAAACAATTGAATGACTGTCATGTTGAAAACAAAACTATTTACTATTGTAACAGCAATTTACAAAACAGTGCATTACTACTAGGCTGATGATAAAAATGCAATGGATCCGCCTGTAAGAAAATGGTAATTTCGGTAATTGCAAAATAGAAAACAGTTAAGTAGAAAAAGATTATACCAAAACTTTTCTAATTACAGAATTCATTGAGTTTTAAGATCAATGTTTTGTGAAAACATTACAAAAGTTAATTTTATCTTTTAAATATGCAAAAAGTATTACAAACAAGATTATACGTAATTACATCAAAAAATATCATTTGAGAAAACTAATAATCATTTGGGTTGAATGTGCAAGAATTTAAAAAATAAAAAACGTTACTTCTTTTACAAAATTAATTTTTAGAGTAATAAAAAGTAAATGGTCAACTATAATTGAATGGATTTGATAATCAATTTGTTTTTGGGTTAAACCCATTTCAAATAAGACTACCCCAAGGTCAACTGGTAATCACACAAAACGAAGGGTTATAATTCTACTTGTCGATTCATCTCACATGCATTCGTTTTATAACTGTGCCAAACTGTACTAACTTTCAGAGAATGATGGTTCATCAGCAACAAAACAAAGTTATCTGTGCATGTGCACCAGACGACACTTGTCAAAGGCTGTGAAGACTTGAGCTAAAATTATTTAATTTGATTTTATTTACTCTCTGCATTTGTTGTCATTGCGTTTGTGATCAGTGAAGGCGAAAACAGCATAAAATCACTGAATGTGCAGAAGCACTGAAGGAGAAAGAAAGTGAGAGAGCACAGAACACAAACAAAATAATTAAACTTTTGTCAAACTGTAGCATTTCAAGCGTAATGGTCGTATCAAGTTTTAAACTCATGGAAAAACAAATACATTTGAGACCAAGAAGAGCAGTGCTGCGCCTTTACTAAACTGAGCAAACTACTTTCACCAGCAACAACTTTAGCTTTACAAATGCTTTTCTATTGTTAATTTTTACTGTTTTTTTGTGGTTTTGTAAAAAATCATTCATAATTAAATTAAAAATATATCTGTCATTTATAAGAACTAGACAAAATCATTTTAAGGGAATTTTTACAGTTGATAAGTTTTAAAAAACTTAAAATTATTTAATTTTTTTGTTTGTTTTAGCTGTTTTAATTTGTAGGTATGGGCTAAAAATATCACCAGCTTTGTTATATTAACAAATATAAAAATAAATTCCCTTTAAACATTCAAAAGTTTTTAATTATAATTAGTTATGTTTGTTTTAAAGCTTGTTTTTACTGACAAATTAATCAGCAAAATTCTCTTTTGAAGTAAGTTTTACCCGATAAAAATATAAAACCAGAGTGTTTTTAAACGCCATCTTTAGTCACCAAATGAAAGGGGGCTAACTGGCTGCAGACTGCAGTACCAGATCCGTTTGCTCGTAATTCAGCTATTTTTGTCGTCTGTTCAAAGTTCAAAACAATGTTTGTGTGCTATGACAACCACAATGAATGAAAGTTGAGAGAAAAGGGGGGCCAAGTTTTTGTTAATATAACGTTCTAAATTATCTGATTTGAAATAACAAAGCAGCCTCGGGTTCAAAAAGAAACAAATAGGCATAACATTGGTGTTCACACTGCAGTGTTTATTGCGCCATCTTCCCCGTTCGTGGAACAATCTGATGGCGGCAAAGAGCGTCTGAGCCATCCCAACACTTCACCCTGTGCGCCCTTTTACTTCAGCGTCGGCACTGCTTTGGAAGGGAGAAAAGAGAAAGAGAAAAGGCAAGAGCTATATCATTGAGCGAAAGTGCATGAGCATGAGTTAATCAAGTTGGCACTAGAAGAGACTCATGTAAACAGGACGACTCTTCTTTGCCGCTCTTCTAAGTGTCCTCAATTGGCCAGATACACGACACCGCTCACACCTTGGTCAACGATTCAAATCAAACTCTGTTTGGTCTTAAAATTGAACCTCTGCTTTTCATTTCACACTGAAATGCCAAACAGCTGTCCTCACCACTGACTCACACAGTCAAGTTCAATCAGAACTGTCGTACGTTACTCACATCTTTTCCCTCCTCAGCTATCACCGCTATGTGACACTCAGCTAAAGTCGGCCAGTGTGGTAAATCAGATTCGCCAGTGCTTTTCTCGGATGACGCATGCTAATCAGTGCCAGTGGTGTGATTGCTGATTACTGCCTGGATGTTTTGCCAAAAAGACTAGTCAGACAGAGAGGCGGAGAAGATCATCAGTGCTGGCTTGCTATCATTCTGTGAGCACCTCTCTGCCCCTTCTGCCGGCCGCATCATCACGCTTCGCCCAGCTGTCCTTGGTGCATCTCTTCCACTGCTAGCAGGTGCATACATTACACTGGCAAGCTTGCACTTGCGCTATTACGTAGGCCAATAATCCCAAACGGTGTAAATTTGCCAGACATTCGGTCTGTCTAATTGGCAAATTGTATTTTTACATTTATATACGTATGCTTTCCCCTTTCGAACTATTGGTTTCGCTTCGCTGCCCATTCGCGTCACACGTCACCAGTAGTGCAATCACTGTTAAAGGACGGTCGACTTTCACCCAGAGCTTTCACTTGTCGTCTGTACGCTCTCTCAATCGCACAACTGCTTGCCAATTTGAAGAAGCCATTCAAAGAGCACACTTGTCAATTTTTAACTCCATCTCCTCTGTGATTGCTTTTACTTGACAGCAAAACTTCAAAAAATGACTGACAAAGTAAGTGAAGTAGCTAAACAACCGCAGAGTGATCTTTTCTCAACTTGCAATTTTCACACACTTGGTTTTTACAGCAATTTGAAGAAGCCGCTGAACTGGTGAAGAAGCTAAAGACTCGTCCAACTGATCAAGAGTTGTTGGAGATTTATGGCTTGTACAAGCAAGGCACTGAGGGCGACTGCAACATTCGTATGTGAACTAAAGCTTCAGCAAAAACGACGTTTCTTTAACCAACACACTTTTGTCACAGCTAAACCAGGAATGTTCGACTTGAAGGGCAAAGCCAAGTGGGAGCACTGGAACTCTCTGAAGGGTGAGCTGATAATGCAGCTATCTTTTCAGCAATTTTTAATCTTTTTTAACTTTTAGGCATGAGCAAGGCTGACGCTCAGAAGAAGTACATTGCCAAGGTCCATGAGTTGGCCAAAACCTACGGCACCAACTGAGGTGATGTGAGTGAGCAACTACATAGGAGCTCCTCTTTCCTTCTCGTCACTCTCAAAGTCAAACTTATATCTCAACCATTTTGATTATTTTTACCCTATTTTATTCACTCATTTTTTCCTTGTCGAGTCATCAATATAAACAATTTTATTGACTCAATGTTTGATTATACGTATTACCATTGACAGTATTGAAACGCTGTTGAATGGCACTTATTTTTTTATATTACGTGTGTTTGTCACCAAACCGGTCTTTTCAATTTCCATTTGACTGAAGTCAGTACAAAGTAAAGGCAGAAAAAAGAGTCAATGATCAGATATAAAAAGCACTGCTGTGTGTCTGCTCAATTTACACACGTACATTTCTTGTTGTTGTTGCCTCTTTCTTTGGGTAAACTACAACAAAATTGCACATTGTAAGCCAACTGTTACGGGTAGTTAGTGCAGGAATGGTCAAACCTTGTGGGGAAAAAGGGAAATTGGTCACAAGAAATTCTAACAGCAGTCAGCATTAGGCAGTTTCATGTTATCTGTCCAACTTGAGGAAAATTGGAGGTGGCACGTAGTAACTGGCCGATTCGGTCATCATGGAAAGATCCTGGAAAGAGCCAGAAGGACTAACGTGACGTGAGTGGGCTGGAGTCTGCGTGGCAGAAATGTTGGGGCGGTAGATGCGATCAGTGGAAATGGTGTAGAAGGAACGCATTCGACTCTGACTGCGACTACGACTTCGTCGCTCTAATCGATAGCTGTGAATGCTTTGTATCTCCTGTCGAGCAGCATCACCTCGCTTCACCAGATGAGTGAGATTGCAGACACACATCACCAGAATGAGTTCAACAGTGGCACTGAGAATACCCAGTACGGTGACGCTAGTAAGAAAAGGCCGATTTGGTGTAAGGCTGTGCATACCTGCTGAAGCTACAATAAACATTAGAGAAATTAATACCATTATCTGGAAAATACCTACTACCACTTACCGATTAAGAAGAGCATTTTGAGAAAGAAACTGATCAGCAGAAGATGACTGTACGTTGCCAAAAAGTTAGCTCGTTCTTGGGTGACGGAAACTATGCCAAAAATCGCATGACCAAGGGTGAGTCCTCCAAAAATCAACTCTACACTGGGAGCGGAAGTGCTGGGGAAACGGGGTTGATCATCAATCACCTCGGCTGGAGCCACGTTGTTGACACTGTCTACTGAAGAAGAACTAGAGACAGTTTTGATAACTGCTTCTGCACGACCACTCTCACTGATGATGTTGATAGCGTGAAAAATTCCAGTTGCAAACATGTAACAACCAGCAAGGAAAAGCAAACTAATTATAACTACAAGGGCAGATCTGGTCAATCGAGGAGAGGCGTAGGTGGTCATTGTTGAGAGAATCAAACACTCTTATTTGTCGTAACAATCTTGCACTTTCTTTGTGCAGATTGCCCAATAAGGCACTTTTAAAAGATGACTACACAACAATTGTTTTATCACTCAGGCGTCTCTAGACACTTGGAAAAAATGTTGAAATGTAAAAGATGATGAAAGCAAATTTTAGATTCTGAAAACTTATTTTCTTTATGATTAATTTTTGTCATGTCTAAAAACAATTTGGATTCTAATGTTTAAGTTGTATAAACAAACAATTTTTTGAAGGTAATATATAGACAAAATGGTAAATAGGCAAAAACAAATAAAAGTTGAATTGGTCTGTAAGCAGAAAAACTTGTATATTCGGCTTTGTTTGGTACCAAATAAACCTCTGAAAAAGTGTTCTTCTTCTGCGAATATTCCTCAGTGCAAGCAGCCAGAAACGATCATGGCAGGTTTGTCGAGCAGCTCACATTACAAATGGGAGAGACCAACAAGTGGCTGCTTCTACCAGCTAAACAGAAGCAAATTGTAAAATATATAACATTGCTGTCACCCAAAAGAAAGACACTTATTAAAACAGTGCATGTTGATGCAGGCTTGAAGGATTGAAAATGAACAATTGCTGTACAGTAGCGAGAAATTGCTGTGATTGTTAACTGAAAAAAGTGCCTCATCTACAAGCAGCCACATTTTGATCGTCTGCCAAGTTGGCAGCTTAAGCAACTTCTAGCATTCTTTAAGCGTCAAATGGGGAGAGCTTTTTAAATAAATCAATGTCTGTCTTGCTTAATTTTAACTCATGTTCCGCGTGTTCATTGCAGCACAGTTTTAATTGCAGCCAGACACCGCTTAGTCTGATAACTAGGACAACTGACTCAAGTTATGGGAAAAAGATTTTTGTAAACTGAGGTTTAAAAAATTGGTTATTTTAGAAAAAAAGACAATTTAGTTTGTTACTCAATTGACAGATAACAACATAAAAACTTTTTACATTTATTGATTGATTATTCACATTTAGATTACGGATAATTTAATTTTTACAATACTAATTTAGTTACTTATAAAATGCAATTGAATTTAAATGAAAAAAATATTGATAAAAAAGGATGCTGTGAAGGATTTACTGTGCAAAAATGACATTGGTTGTTTTTTTATATTGTCATCAGTGTCAAAATAGTGACATTGTCTCGAATCAATGTAGGTCATCACAAGTGTGGTGCATAAAGTAAAGGAGGTAGCAAAAAACAAGAGATTTTTCAAACTTAAAATTAGAACTTGAAACTTGGCATGTAGATTCAGCTCGTAGAGCTGAGCAAAAAGTTAAAAACACTAAGTGTTCAAATTTTTCCAAGGGTTCCAAAATGGCGTCCAAAGATGACCAAAAATGCACTGAAATGTGTTACGCAGGCAAGCATAACGCCGTTCATTGCCAGCAGCAGAAATGCGCAAGATGCCGCTAGGGGCGCTGCTCTCGATCGCGTAACACATTTCAATGCATTTTTGGTCATCTTTGGACG
This sequence comes from Tyrophagus putrescentiae, assembly GCA_024499935.1. Lineage (NCBI taxonomy): Eukaryota > Metazoa > Arthropoda > Arachnida > Sarcoptiformes > Acaridae > Tyrophagus > Tyrophagus putrescentiae. Next base: position 5,788,624 of record JAMZRA010000001.1, on the reverse strand, counting down.
CCATTTTGAAACCCTTGGAAAAACTTGAACACTTAGTGTTTTTTAACTTTTTGCTCAGCTCTACGAGCTGAATCTACATGCCAAGTTTCAAGTTCTAATTTTAAGTTTGAAAAATCTCTTGTTTTTTGCTACCTCCTTAACGATCATCGGCTTTAAAGTTAGCAAAGGATGGTCAAATTGTGACCATCTCTAGTAGAAGTGCTACTCACTGCAGTAGTCCTCTGAAAGACACCTCAGCAAGCAAAAATAATTTTCGACGCAACCCATACGCAACTGAACATTGTAAAAATCAGCGGAAATGTTGAACAAACGTAAAATCATTTGGGCAGTACAGCAATGGCCATGGCAAACACTGATCAACACAGATTGACCACTTTATGGCTGTTGATGGTGTTCACACTCAGTTTGCTCTATATAAAAGTGATAACTAGTTCAAATTGGCTGATTAGTAAACGGCATGTTGTGAGTAGACAAAATTAAACCGTCCTAACAACAAAATGCATCAAAAACTGAGTTTATTATTACTACTTCTGCTGTTTGTGTTTCTCAAGACAGTGTCATTAAAAGAAAATGAAGATGAAGAAACTTTTCGAACTGCCGTGAGTGACAGTCAATTAAAACTTGCCTATGGTATGCCTTTGATTTGCTTTCTAAAGCATTTCCTGGTAACTGTCTACATTCACTCAAAAACCACCAACATCATATTTTGTAGGTTCAATGTTGAATGTCAGCTGTTCCAACCACGATGACTGTCTGTTGAAACATTCAATCTGCAACCCACTGACAAAACGGTGTGAGTGTGACATCGGCTCAATGCAGGACAACAGTAGATGTAAGTGAATGTTGATCACCAAGTTCATATCAGATTGATTCTCATTGTTCTAGGCGAAGTGATTCAGTGCCTGACGAGCAATGAGTGCCTGGATCGCTTTCCCAACACTGTCTGCATGTTTGGCCGATGTCAATGTCGCTATGGCTTAAGAGCTAATGGAAAGTGCGTCACACTAGAAAGTAATAGATACTGAATAGCGTGAAAAGTACTAACAGCGTATGCATTTGTTCAGTCGAAACAGTTAAACAGCTACCCGAATGGGCCATCTCGATGATTGCTGTGGCTGCACTTCTCAGCGGAGTTCTCGGTGGTCGAAGTCAAGCAGCAGCACAAATAGTTCAACACGTCATGGCGATCATTGGCTTGATCGCTACACAGCTTGGTAGGAAATCACTGTCCAGCGGAGACAATTCGGACAACGGGACAGCACCGACGATAGCTTGCCCATCACTCGATGAGCACAGCCTGCCCAAAAGGCACTCCGATTTGCTTGACTCTGAGTCACACTTGAAAGAACAGCAAATATCACTCATCACACTGCCGTCGTCCAGCAAAACAACAGCACCCTCGACTGGCACTAGTCAGGTGCTCGTTGATCAGTAGTTGGCAGTGCAGTCCAGGAAGGAAGGCAGTGCAAGTACGGAAGAGCCATGCGAGTGCTTTCGGTCACGTCCTTGTCCAGCGATAAAGGTTTCACTGTAGTCCTTCATACCTTTCAACTGCCAAAAAGTACCTTTTTGATTACATAATTACTAATTAGTGTGCATTACTCGATTAGTGCGTAATCGAATTAAATGCACAAAATTCACTCTTTTTTAGTGCACGCCAACACAGTCCATTGTTCACAGTGCACCGTACCAAGAACAATTAAACAACGTCACCGATGAGCTTGTTTCAAATGGACCAGTCCAAATTGTCAATCTAGACAAAACTACTATTTAGAAAAATATCAAAAACCTTTCGCTGTACGGCAGTTCAGCAATCGTTTTTACAGCTTTGATTTTACCACTGATCGAACAATGCATGGTTTCTAGCTCATTTCCTGACTCACTTTTTTTGTCATCACCCATTTCATTGCATGCTAAAAGAGTAACATACTTAAAAACTATATGTAATCATTAATAATGGCACTAATTTTGCATACATTGTCATTTTTTTCGTGAATTAATAAACTAAAATTGACTTCAAAAAACAATAGTTTTGAGTCGTGCTCCTACGCAAAATAGGTTACCTAAATCAAAACGGTTTAAAACTAGCTTTGCGTCAGTCTGCAATGACAAAGGTGTACCTAAATTAGCAGTATCCAATTTAATTTACAATAGGTCACTGGTGATGACAGTCATATAATTGCACAATGGCAACACAAAGGGAGGCACACTCCAATGGCATCTATAAATTAACACCGGCCAGTGGTGCCCTGACAATTTTATTTTATTGTTTTGTTAAATGTCCTAAAAACTGAATTTTATCATAAAAACTAGACAAACCAGGCAATGATTTAAAAAAGTATTTTAAATGCATCATAAAAAAATTATTAAGCTGAAAAAAATATAGTCAATTTTTAAATTTTTTAAACAAATTTTATTTACAAAGTTTAAAATTTTTACATTTGGTCAAACTTGATGTTCAAAGTTTATAGTTTTGAATTTTGGAAGGTTTTACAGCAGTTATTTTGTGGAGATCATTTCAACTGGCATTGCCGTTGCCATTTTCAATTGGATTAATAGAGTTTCGTTTTCTATTGACATAAAGACGATTTATAGTAAGGGCTGTTATAAGACACAATGCTACAAGTAGATCAATGAAATCAAATAGAGCAGCCAACAAAAGATGCGAGTCTTCATAGGGACTCAGACTAAGAGGTGAATAGTCTTTAAACTCAAACCAAGCTATTAAATTAAAGCAAATTATTGTAAAAAGCAAAAGTGCATGACTCATTAAAAAGTACATCTTTCGAGAGAGGTACAGTGTATGAGCGCCAAGAACACCGAGTATGGCTGTGGTGAGATAAAAAAGCAGGTATACAATCAAAGAAAAGTGTTGTTCTGAACTTTGATCAGGGAACGAAATTGGACTTGCAGTTGCTGTTTGCGATTGGGACGATTTGTTAAACGGTATTGCAGTGGATGATATGCTTGCATTGGTTGTAAACAAAGACAGTGATAGAGAGTTGCTTAAAAATGAAGACTCTTTTGTTTGAAAGTTTGATGGGTCATTTGTCTCCGTAAAAAGATGTTCAAATCCCAAATAAGCCATTATTAATAGAAAAAGTGCACTAAAGCAAAGGAATATGGAAATGGTGTTGAGAATGAAACACAGAATGCACAGTGTTCTCACAAACCAGCTTGGAACCAACATTTTGCCGGTTTTTTTAAAAGATCGAACTAACATATTGAATGAATATGTTGGAATTGATTAGCAGCTAATTTATAGGTAAAAAACCAAAAACATGTTGCCAAAATGAAATCAAATGATTCATACAGACAGAGAGATGAACCTAGTTTTTTTGTGGAACAGGTTACTCAGGCGTGCTTTCACTTTTGGCGCACTTTATCTTCCAAACTGCGGGTCTCTGGTGCGCGCGCGCCTAATTTTTCCGACCACAACATAGAATCACAACTGCTTATGCATAATGGGAGAAAGAGAGGTAGAGACGAGGGGAGCAGCGTAACCCTGGTGACCAGAAACACTCTCCTCCGTGAACCAAACAGGTGCTGAGCACTGAACACTGCTGCTCCCCAGCCTGACCACCTGGTCATCCTCTTTTTAGTCAGTCAGTTCGTTAGTCCTTGTGGTTCTATGGTGTCGGGTGAGGTGTGCTAAACGGCACGCTTTGATCTGAGAGAGAAAGAAAGGTTAATGAAATTTGATGTTGGGCACTCACACACAGTTTTCAGTAGTTGGGAAAAATTGTAAAAGCGTCCTGAAAACGAGGAAACTAATTGCAATGCAACATTGTCTCTTGGGATTCAATCAAACTGGTGCTTCATTGGGTTGGAAGGCCACCAAATGCTTGGTCAATGGTTAAATAACCACAAGTCAAGTGAGTGCCTTTGTTAATAGCTTCAATTTTAACAATGCTCGGGGTCAGAGTCCGAATAGGTACTGCTTGTGCCAAAACTCATTTCTTTCATGTGTCAAACCTTCAGTGCAGTTGCTGTATGGCAATCAGAAATGAAAAGCAATTTAAACAAAAGTTTATGATTTAATTTGCATTTAAATGTTAAAAAATAAATCTTAATGATTTTGCAGTGAGAAATTAACTCGTGCACTACAAAAGTATTTTCTAAAAAAACTTATTATTATTATTTAAAATTTACATTTTTTTGTGATTAAACTAGCTTGCTTTTGAACGCACATCTATCGAAAACCACAAAAAAAATTACACAAAATTGACAGTGCTCGTCATAGTTTGATTGTAAAAACAGTCAAACGACAACCATAATTGGTTTAGATTCGAAAAAAGTCATTTGTGTTCACTATTGATTGGTAAAAAGATTAAACTTTACTTTAAACTAAAATTTTGTATGTGTTAAAACTAACATTTAAAAAATTCATGAATTGTGTCTATAAAAATTGTAAAAGTTTATTGAGATTTGAGACAAAAATTGGTCATAGCGACTACTTTGTACAATAGTGCTAATGCGTTTTGTGGCCTAATTGAGCTAATAGCTGTTTGATGCAATAAAAATACAGAAATTCATTGAAAATCGATCGCAAGCCTGTCCAAACTTGTCTGTTGTCAGCTGGATCGTCCAATTGACTGCTCCTCTGCTGTCTGTCCACAGGAAGCAATAGTGATGTGCAGCCATCAGAAAAGCCTCACCAGAGCAGCCGGGCAGGCGGCAGGGAAGACCAGAACACAAGCAAACATATACACTCACATACGATTAGGGGAACACTTTGAAGCAGTACAGTTCTACTGCTGCAACTTGACTGGTCGCAGCCTAGCTGCCTGCTTGTTTCCGTCTGAATGCTGGCGCCCAGTTGCCAGTCAGCTAGTGCCATCGACTGATGCCTTCACATATCCAAAGAGATGGCCTCAACTAGCAACGAGCTAGCTGCCAAAGTGGAGCGCAGAGAGGACAGGCCTCGATGAGCAAGCTACGAAGAAAGACGAAGATGAAGAAAGGCGACCCTTCTGCAACACTTGGTAAGTGTTCCAGTGGCGTCAGAGATGTCGCCATGGCCTGCCCTGGCCCAGCACTAGTCACAAGTACTGGTAGCATCACTGCACCAGCACGACCAGAAGGAAGGCGCCCGCGCTCACTGGCACATCTTCACTCTACAGCAAGTCATCTGCCGTCTGCAAGCAGGCAAGCACACTCACACACTCAAACACACGCCCGACCATCAGTGCCTAATTGCATTAACACCAGTCATAGCTGGGCCAGCAACTGTGCCCAACCAGCAAAGGGCAGTCAATTTCTGCAATTACATTTCTCTCAATCTTTCATCGACTGATTGTTTTGCTTTTTGTTGTCTGCATCAAATACACTGTTCTTTTATTGAGTCCCATTGAATCTGGTTAAATCAAAGCAGTGAAAACGTCCTGAAAACCAACAAGTCTGAACTGAACTGATCAACGAAACACTTTCTGAGCAATACAGAGTGCCTCGTATTTAAAATTTGTTTTTTGTAAAGCACATTCTTTTTAAGTACAGCTGCCAGCAGGTTTCGCTAGCGTTAATTGATGAGGCAAAAACAGAATGCCGAACACAGCACTGATAGCGAATCGGCTTCCGACAAGGACTCGACAGTGGAGGTCTCTTTGCGCTGGATTCACAGTCAGATCAGTAGAGTGCTTGAAGTTTTCATCATTCTACAATTCGTAACGGGAGCCTTCATCTTCTTTACTGGAATCTTTTTACTGCTCTGGGCAGTGACGCCGTCCACGAGCCTCCAAGCTGGCTCCTACATGCTGCTTGCATTTTTCATTAATTTTCGAGCCCTTCTTGGTCTGTTTGGCAACTCTTCAGACAATTTTTGCCTACTTGCTTCCTACGGAGTACTGCACGGTATAGTCTACAAAACTTCCGTTTGACCATTGATCACCTGTTTATACGTTTTCTTCCTTATATTTAGTGGCAACTTTTGTTATTCGCACCATTCTTACGTTGGTTCGCTTGAAAATCACCACTGGTGCCGATGAACAGTTGGCTATTCCTCCTCTTTTACAGGCGATGCCAGGAGCACTGAACGCGCCAATTGAACTCATTTGCTCGTTGCTTGAGTGCTCTCAGGCTATCTGTTCATTCTACATATGTTGGATTATCACCAAAACAGCCTCTATTGAAAAGTCTGTTGAAGAGTCTAGACTCAACATTGCGACGGAAATTGCCAGGTATTTGAGTCAACAGGAAAGTAGTAAAAGAACTGAAGAGGCCAACAAAGAGAAAAGCTCAACGATCAAATCAAACCAAAACAAAACTGAAAGTCTTGAAAGAGATGGGAAACACCCTGGTACTGATGGAAAAGAAACTACACTACTTACAAACTCAGTTCAGGCGCTGGGAGCAAAGACATCAAAAGGCCAGTCAGTTCCACTAAAAAGCATTCTTCATCATCCTTCAGTCCATTCAGAGCAGCACAAAGCTTTGTCTCAACAGCAAGAAACGGATAATGTCGATCACTTTGCACAGTACAGAAAATATCCTCATAAGATTAGCAACAATCGCCCGTCTCGACCAACGCATCTCCCCTACCAGAATCATTCTGCTAAAGAGTACCAGTGCAATGGCGAAGTTGATGGTGGTCAATCTAGACCACAATCAGATGAAAACTTGGACCAGCTAGTGCAAGACTTTAACAATAACAACAGTGACAATGCTCCAGTGACAATGACCAACGAGGGAGGGGAACAGTACAACAATGCAGCGAACAATTTTGCAGGCAGCAATGAACATCATTACGGACACTATGCTGAGGAAAGGGGCGATCGGTTACACTGGGATCCGCCTGTGCCAGTACCACCCTTTCCACCTCTTCAATCACATTTGCCAGCGATGCACTTGCAGGCACTAGATAAGCCTTTCATTGACCATCCACCCGAGTACATGAATGCTGGAGCGATGCACACAGTTGCATACGATATGGTCAACCACCGCCATGATCAGTTGGCGCGGACAGTTTCACCGACGCCACCTTCTGAAATGAACCTATCCTCACCTAATTCGCCACTACTGTACGACCACCGAATGGCCGTGTACCAGGACTACGGATCAACTAACGGTACGATGCATTATCCTGAACCGCAACAATTTCAAATGGGTCCGCCTATGCACTACCCCGCAATGTATCGCTAGTTTAGTGGGCAAAAATAACGGTTCGGGTGCATTAGTATTATAATGAAAAAATTAAAAATTAAATTTAGTGTATGACTTTAGTCTTGTATAAATTATCAAAAAGTAAGAATAACTCAATAAAACATCTTTTTTATATTTAACTTCTTTTTTTGATTCAAATATGCCTTTTAAAGTTGGGAAAACTGCATAAATTTTATTGATTGTTTTCAGCAAAAAATTTTTACAATTTTATAAATACTTAAAACATTTTTAATAAATACAATAAGACATAAAAATAAATACCAACAGATGACCAAGATATGTTTTTTAATTCAGTTCAATAAATGTGTAAAAAGATTTAACTAAATCTGCCTACAATAGCTGCACTAAATAAAGCATTTAAATAGATAAAAAAAACCTTTTGAACTTGAGAAAAATTCATCTATTATCACTTGCTAAAGCTACTCTTTGCCTGGAAGATATTTGTGATGATGTGCTAATTACGGTGAAAAAAAGTAAAACCTCAAGAATACTAGTCACGTAAATGATTCCACTAAAGTTAGAAGCGCCTGCAATGAGAGCAGAAGAGAGGTACGCCAAAGTTGGAAGCTGATTTGGCGGCGCTATAGATATAAGACTGCTCCAAGTGGAAGTGATCAGACGAAGAAGAAATGAGAAAGACATCAAAAATATAAATGTCAATTTAAGGCTAAACATGAAATTGCATTTGTTGGTTTGGCAGTTTGGTGAAGAACTAAACTTCTTGACTTCCCTACGAGATGTGATCGGAACAATGTTATAATTGGCCGGATTTGAATACTCGTAGTTGCTGAAGATGATTACAAGTGAACAGATCACTTCGGCAACCAATAAAGCCAGTTGACACAGTGTTATGTGCTGAATGAAAGTATTGCTCTCGGATGAAAACTCAGATCTTAGTTGAAACGTCGAGTGAATTGTTGGAAAAAATATGTTGTTACTGTCACTGACTAACAGAATAAAGAAGCCACTGACAGAGATGATTAGCAAAATAATGGCAAGTACCACTGCAATGGTCCCTCGAATCATATTGCCATTTTCGTTACAGAATCGTGTTTTTTTCAGATCTCTAGATCGCAGGAAAGAATGAATAGTCATTTTTGAAAATGATGAATTAAACGAAAATAGTTTTTGCTGAATTCATAGTTAATATGTAGTTGAAAAACACGAAACTTTTATCTTTTGATAGAATTTGGCAATATTTGCAGTAAATTCCGCCATCTAAACTCTGTGCAAAAGTATATCTTCCTGCGATTCAAAGTTTCAATAATTTTCAGTGTTGAGTGGCAGTTGTCTTAGCAACAAACTTTGCCTCATTTTCAATGCTCATTTTAAAATGCCAATCGATAAAGTTGTTGAGTAAGAAACATAAAGCTCATAGATCGTCAACGTCAGCAGTTGGCACCATTTTTGCAAGACAGTACTCATGTGTTCGCTCAATTCGACGTTCCATGATAATTTCATAGACAAGAAAAGCCGTAGTGTATAGCTAATTTAATTAAAAGGTAATTAGTAAATATATAAACGCATCAGTTGACTTGCACTTACCTGAAGTGCGCTGATAAAGCAAATGGCAATCAGCAAGCCATACCAAAAGTCAAATAGAAGGAGATTGGAATCAAGTGTCGAGCTGAGAGAGCTGAAAATCAACGCCGCAAGAGAGCTGCTAAAAATGAGTCCAAAGATGGTGGACAAACAAATAAGAAGTGTGAGATGCTCAATTCCGACGGCAATTGCGACGGTGATGGCGAGAAAGTACCAGAGAGAAGCAACGGCGATCAGTGGCCGACCGGCGGTAAACAATGAAGTGGCTCCTTCGAAAGAAGCCCCTTCTTCGTCGCCACCACCACCACCACCACCACTACTGCCAGTAGATGTGACCGAGTTGCCAAGCCAGTTAATAGAGCTCTGAAGCAGAGAAGGAAGGTAGGCAAAGAGTGACTTCGAGTTGGCTGAGTCGTCGTCGTCGCTCTTCTGTTGTTGCTGCGAGTTTCCTTCACCTGGATGACGTAGTGACCGGCTGCTGTTATTAGTAGCTACCACACTTTCACTTGAATTTTTAAATTGATCGTCGCTATTGTTGTTGCTGCTGCCGCTGCTGTTCACTGAAAAAAGATACAACGAAGCGAGGATTGTCAAACTAAGGCAGATCAGGGAGACATTGACGCCAATAGCAAGGTATTTTAAACGTGTCGCCTTTGACATTTGGACTTGGGAGTCAGTCGGCTTCAGCACGTAAGATTACCAAAGCGTAACATAGAAAAGCAGTACAAAAAAGTAGGATGCTGAAAAGACGTCACAAGGACACACTCAAACATCACTGGTAATGTGCTGTATATTTTAAACGCATGTGTCCTCCAGATAGCTGTTTGCACTGATAAAAGAGTATATAAAAAGTAATTTTGATGTTTTGGCAAAAATTGTTTTGTTAGATTTGAAAGCTTTGAACGCAAAACGCTGCTTGATTAGCTGTGTCAATATTTGAAAAATACAACGAAGAAATTGTGGAGACTATTTGCAGCGACTGAAATTTTTGGCAAAGAAAAAAGGAATAATTAGTTGTTGTCCAAATTATGAAACAAACAATCTGGTTGATGGGAAAGATAACAGGTACTTACAAACATTTGAAGGAAAACGTACGAATATTTTCCTCAATTTTGGTAATTTTGAGCTTTGATCAGTTCAACTCAATTGAACTTCAATTGGTATTGTGTGAGTTTTTTTCTTCACGGTCATTGCTCGTCTCGGTGTTTTATCGTCTGCTAATCATGTGCATGTCTTTAACCTTTGAAATGAATGTGCACGTTAGTGGTGACTTAGGATCAGAGTATTAAATTGTGAAATCAGCAAATCACGTTGTGAAGATTGCCGTACAAACCATTATCTAATGAAAAGATTATGCGACGGGTTGAAGAGAAAAAAATATGAAAAGTTAAATGCTGGAAGAGAAAATAATGAACTTTGCAAAGAAATGAATAAAAACTTTTGAAAATTGAGTTGATTTTGGCAGTCTATAGGGCGCGAGTGTCTTTAGTCATTTGCGAGTTTGTGGCAGTGCAGTTTGTCACTAGGACAGCTGCCCTTTTCGCCGCTTGCTTCCATCAGTCCGTTCCAGCAGCACGATGGGAAGCGACAAAGAGACGGACAGTTGTCCGGGAGTGAGTGCTAGGAGCGATCTGTCCAGCCCCACTTCGATTCACGCTGCCAAAATCATGCGTGCTAAACGGAATATTCCGCTCAACAACAATGGTAGGACGCATGCGTTAGATTCCCGCATTGAAAGGCGCCGATGATTTGCTGAAGAATCGACACACTTTGGAAAGCAGTTACGTAACTCCTGACATGTGGCAATCTTTGCAAAATGACACCACTGAGTACTGGTGAATGAGCACTTTCGCACTTGCTTATGATTCGAAGGAAGGCAATGGATATCTTTGTAGGTAGTGATTGAATGCAGCTAACTAAATTTACCTTATTAGGCTGCATATTGTTTACCCTGTGTTTGCTGATTTTTTGTGTCAGCCGCACATTGACTGAAATAATCGATTACCTGAATCACTGAAGTACTGAAGTGTGCAGCAAATTAATTTTGAACAAAAGGGAAAGGATTATAAAGCATAACATCAGATTTTGAACTTAAACAATGACATCGTCATTGTCATCGATAAAGATGACAATTGGAATGATGAGGAGGACAGCAGAACCAGCACCCCTCGCATCAGTGTCGATCAAAACGGCTTAAAATAGTGGCCAAAATGTAGGTTTAAAATTATTTTAAAATGTTTTAATTGTAGTTTTAATATTTTTTAGATGAGTAATCTTATTTCTATCACGCATTTTATTTTTTACAATTGAAATAAATACAAAGTGGTTGCCAAACTTAGTGCTGCAAAACTGTTATAAATCACATTAATGGAGGTATTGTGTTCAATCTTGGGCGCGAGAGTTCAGAGCCATCTCCTCAAAGTGTGCTTTCGTTTACTGGTCGCCCACTTAATGCTGCCATTTGTTTAGACACCTGTTCATTTTGGTAGATATTTTCAATAGCCATACTCAATGCCATTCAAAGTTGCCATACATTGCTAATAATTAAATCCCAAAAAACTGAAAGTAGCGGCCACCAGGCCGCTGGTGACGTGGCTTTGCTCACGCAAAGTTCGAAACCTCTGTAAATGCTTTATAAGCTGCTCCCTCTACCATTAAAAGTCAGTCTGGACTACGTCATGCTTGTAAATCTCTCCGCGCGCCGCGTTACCAAATCGCTTCTTGAATCAATTCAAACAAACATTTTTGTGATTGTATCAATGTTTCTAAACTTTTTGTTAATTAAAAAATAGAATTTCAAAAATACAATTGATTTCACTAAAATTAAGGGGGGACAACGCGCAAATAACAACTTTTTTCGAATTTTTAGTTTCCTTTACTAGTCAACGGCATTTTTTACTAAAACCTTTACACCGAACGGTACACTTTCCGGCAAAATGGAAGTTGGCATTGCATGATCAGAAATGCCAAATGAAAGGTAACAAAAAAATCTAAAGTTTGTTGGATTTAGATTTTTTAGTGTAGCTCTTATTATTTTTTGAGAATATTTTAAAAGTAAACTTTCTAAGTTTTCTTGCATTTTTCATCCTAAATCTTGAACCAAAAATCATCCCAGAAAGTCTGGGACCACATAAAAATAATTCAGCTCCAACATTTTTTAGTTTTAGACGTCCCTTTTCATTCGGCTTATCTGATTATTTCATGCCAGCCTCACTGGTTCCGGAAAATGTACCAATAGGTTCGGAACATTTAAATCCTTCATGACTGCGACCCGTTCACCGGAGGGTCAAAGTATTAACACAAAACTGTCTTACATGAAATTCCTAACAATTTGTATTGAGTACATTTTTCATGAACATCCTAGCCACCCCAAAATCAAAATTCGAAAAAGCAGTAAAATAGTGCGCGGTGTCCCGCCTTAAATTGATCTAAAAGAATTTAATTATTTAAAAAATAGTTATTTTGCTGGAATTTCACTTTCTCACGGTTGAGTGTAAAGAATTGAAAGTAATAAAAATAGCTGCAAAGGGTGAGAAAAGCTGTTTCAGCAACAGGAACGCTGATTTTCAATTTTTGACTGATTGAATTAATATGAATAGTCAAACTACACTGTTCTCTAATTGTCTACTGAATTGTATTCAATGGAAGCATCAAAAAGTGTGCACATGATGTTGAAGCAACAATAAAGGTGACTTGCATTAGTTTTTCTGTCATTTCCTTTAGCCTTGGAACTTGTTGAATAGTTTTGTTAAGCTGAAACCAAATGAAAACCGCCCTCTTACCAGTTAAAAACCAGCTGTTGACAGCCTTGAATCAATTTGACCTAATTATTGGTCGTTAACATTTTAAGTTTTTGAACAAAATAAAGCATTTTAAAAACTATATAAAAAATTAAAAAAAAAGTTAGTGAGTTATTCAACACCAAGATTCTATTTGTTAAATAGTGACTTTTATATTTTACAAATAAAATTCTATGCAAACAGCGGTTGAAATGGCTATCCTAATGATAGATAATGATGGCACTGTCAAAGGCAATAGTGAGAACGGATGGATTAATGACTGTGCAAGCCAGCAAAGCAGTAGTAAAGTAACATCTATTGATTATACTAATCGGATTTGCCCAAAACGCGCGTCCGGTGAAGACACTTTGTCCAAGTGAGTCCAAGTGAGTCACCCCGATGAAGTTGTGGCCTCAAGTGACTGCCACTCTAACGGCCACTCATTAGCGTGCCATTTATCTGCCGTCAGTTTGTGTGTGTTTGCATTTGAATTGATCAAGCCTCGACCATTAGCTGGCCAGTGGTCGGTGTTGCCTGTGATGCAAAGCAGAGCAGCACTGCGCCCCGCAAGTGCCACTCACTGCTTATAATTAATCTCGTTTTAATTTTAGTCTTCAATGCAAAAGACGATAATATTCACAGAGAAATAGACTTGTAGGTAAAAGAAAGTCAAGTGGAGAACTCTCTCAGCGGCGTTGCTGCAAGAGAAAAAGTGAAGAAAACGCCGCATTACTTCCTCACCGCATTGACATGGCCGTCGATTTGATGACAAATGGCTTTGATTTTCAACATAATAATTTTTTGCTTGTGTTTTTCTAATGATTACTTTATTTTAATAGAAAATATTTAATAAAAAATTGCATTTGATGCAACAAAAAGTGCATGTAAAATAATACAAATCTGCATAAAAATGGTTTATTATCGATTAACACAATAAGTTCAGCAAACAATGTCGTGAAAAAAGGAAAAGTTAAAAAGTGTGATGGAAAATGAGGATGAGAAGAAAAATGTACAGAAAAAAATGAAAGGAAAAAAAATGACCAGCATGATTGATGCGAACGATTGGTGATGGTCGTCACTGTGTTCTAGTCAGCATTATAAAGTTCAATTGTATGCAGCTTTTACGGTGTTTCTTTGACACGAAGCAATGCTTTTATTTGTTGTATTCACCAAATAAAATGGCCAACTAGTCTTTAAATCATGTTGCTACTTGTGGCCGACTTGATAAAACCGACATTGATCTTTTTCAGAGAGCCAGTGACAGACAAAAGAAAAGTTTCAATTAGGAAGCGTTCTCCGGGTGGCAGTAATTAGTTCGGCAATTGTGCGATGATTGATCAGCTAGATGATTAAAGTTAGGGCAATCTTTGTTTTGGAAGCTTTATACAAATGTGCAACACTCTTTGGCGATTGTGTGTAATGACTAATACAGAGATGAATGTTCATTTAAGAAAAATGAAAATAGCTTTGAATGAACAAGTTGAAGCAAAGCTACTAGCAAGTGCCATGTCTAAGCACCGTAACAATTGGCAATGCGGAGAAAATGAGGATGACCGAGAGATGGGCACAATGGCACTGTGATTGTGCGTTCAAATGACTGAAGTGTTTCTGACTATCGAAGTTGGTGGTCTCTGTAGCTGACCAGTGGTCATTCAGTCGTCCTTCGTTCATCCCTCTCGAACCACTTCTTTGTAGTACACTGACTCCTGTCTCATCTCTCGGTGTTCGGTGGTTCGGAAAGTAGTGGTCGACTCTAAGTTGGCCCCCATGCTTCCACTTCTAGTCATGTTGTACGACTCCACGGTTCGGTCGGAGATTGGTTGCGATATCCTCATCGGCATGGGCGAGGTTACTAGCGACGGCGACGAGGTGGCAGATGGTCTTACAGTGCTGTACTCGGTTGGGCGGTTGCTGCTGCTGGCGGCTGCACTTGTTGGGTAGCGGTAAGACTTTATGTAGTTAAGGTACTGGTCTTCGTAGGCTTTTGCTGCACTGCTGCTGTTGCTGCCCCTAGAGGGGGCAAACAAGTGAGAGCTTGTCGGCGTGTTTGTCGTCATAGCAGCTGTGCTGGTTGCTGTCTTTTGCGATGGAGAGAATAGAGTTCGAAAGACGCTAGAGCCGCTTGAAGTGTTGGGTGGACGGGTGGAACCCGTTTTCTGCATGTAATTGCTCGATGTGGCAGTTGAAATTGGCGTTACCGGTGCTGGCTTGGTGACCCGAGGTGTCGGTGAGGGAGAGGTGACAGCGGTATGGCTGCTAGGAAACGAACGATACGCTGGTGGGGAGGTGACCGTGTAGGATGGCACCGGAGTTGTGGCAGTACTACTCGAAAGTGGCGATGTGTAAGTGGAAAAGAGGTTCCGAGTCTGATTCAGGTTGGTTGGCGTTGCCGATGTGACAGTGGCAGTGGCACGGGAAGTAGAGGTAGCAGGTAGTGGAGAGCTACCTCGCATCGAAGAGTAGTTGAATAGATTCGCCGAGCTGTATGGTGTGGGCGGAAGTAAAAAAGTTGGCTCGTTGCGTTTGCAGCTGATCTCGATTGTAACCATGGCTGGGAGTGGTGGTCGTAGTCGCTCTAGTGCCCATCATCGTCGACGCAGGCGACTGCTGGGGTTTGCCACCGTAGCTGCTCGTTAGAATGGTCGACCGTGGAAAGCTGCTGCTCGTGGAGGTGTAAGTAGAACGGGACTGTGCTGATGAGGTGTAGGACTTGGTGGTGGTCAGCAGAGTCGTAGAACTCGAGTAAAGCGGCGAAGAGCCCCGTGCCGGCGGTATGGGCGTCGTCCGTGAGGCAGCTCGTGGCAGAGAGTTGGTCCTACTGCTACCCAAAGTAGTCCACACGCTCTGTTTGCCCCCATCTGCTGGCGGTGGAGAAGCTGTTCGGTGGTGTGAGCTGCTGTGGTAGTTCAATGTTGACTGGTTGTTTGTTTTGCTCGAGTAGATGTCCTTCGCTGAGGTAAGTGTGGTTGGTGAGGGCGACTGGTAGCGAAAGTAGTGCTCATGAGACAGACTCTTTGGCACTCGGTGCTGCTGCTGTTGTAGGTGCTGGTCGGTGGTGTCAATCACCAGAGGAGTGCTGTCGCTTTTGCTGCGAATAGAGTCATTCTGCAGTGTGGCAGTTGTGCCGGTGATGTTCTGCTTGTTGTTGTTGCTGTCATGACTGGAGCCACTGCTGTTGGCACTCTCTGAGCTGTACTCTACTGGGTTAGGCAGGTACTTTCGAGATCGTTGTGAGCCCGTGTGCTGCTGCTGAGGATGAGGGTGGCCATGATGACCGTTGGATGGCCGCACTGGACTTTGTTTTCTGCCACTTCCGTAGCTCGAGGTTATGTAAATGTTGTCCGGTGGCAGAATCTTGCCTGACTTTTTAGGTTTTTCTTTACTTTTGCCTTTTGAGTCATTTTGGTTTCTGTTGATCAGTTTAGAACGTAACATCAAAAACTTTTTCTTTGTGAAGGGCAATGAGTTTTGTATAGTCAAAGCTTCGAGAACTGCAAGGATGAGGAGGAACAGTTTGGCAAGGAAGGTAAGCAGTGTGAGGCTGACGGTAAGGTCGAGGATAAATCGCTTGTCCTGGTGCAGCTGAGCGGTAGCCCACCAGGCGAGACGAAAGATGAACACACCGATGATGCACAGTCCATAGAGGATAAGGAGGTAAAAATGTTCTCTTATAGCGCCAATAAGTCCTGCAGCTGCTATGACCACTGCAATACAAGAGACTAGTGCGAGTGAGGGTCCATAGTCGACTGGGAACAAATTGTCTGAATAGGGGTCGTACATTTGTAGAAAAGGTGGGTCTATGAGACCTAGGATGAAGCCTGAGAGGCCGAAGAGAACGACAACTGCATTTCCCGCCACCAAAGAATATTTGATGCAGCGAAAAGAGTTATTTTTATCCATTTTGGACAAGTTTGTGTTCACGGGTTTTTTAGTTTAGATGATTCACTTTATCAGGAAGGAAAAAGCTATTTCACATTGAACCACGATGTAGATTGCAGTCGGTAAAGTGCAATGCACTGCCCTACTACTGGCCTCACATTGCGCAATGTTGGAGAGCAGACGATCAGGTGAGTGGCATTCAATTCTGCGCACAGTTGTTTTCAATATGATGATGATACATTAAAGTGTTTGCAAGTGTACAGAGATGAGCAGAAAGGGCAAATGTTGAAAAATGAATTAAATTGAAAACGATGCAATGGAGTGCACTGGAGGACGGCAGGTGGACAGAGAGCACTGTGAGCACTGTGACTCACCAAAGACTAACTGGCAGACAAACCGCAAAAAGTGATGCAGCGAACACGGTGCTAATAAGTAATGGAGTACAGTGAGCCGAAATTAGATCAGCCACCTGTTGAGAGTGAAGCGATCGATCGGTACAGCATGAGATGCTCAGTCCTCTTGATGTTTGCGGTGGTTGTGTGCAGTTGATGCTGCCTTGATGCGCCGATTAAGACGACGTCGATGTATGCCTCTGCTAACTGTCGGCTTGAAAGCACCGCTAAGCGAACAGCATGCACTTGGTGGCTATCACTGGCGAGCAAAAAGAGAGAAAACTGTACTGCGGCCGATGGTGATGCTGATGCTGTTGCAACTTCGAGACTGCTGCATACCTGGCCGGGAGTAGAGTCGCTGACTGAGAGAACGCGCAACACACGGCGACCGAGTCGAACTGTTCAAATAAGAAGCATTTGATTAGTACAACAAAAAGTAAAAGAGAAAAAGAGAGACTAAAGCGGATGAGAAAGAGCTGTGTAAGAGCTGTGCAAAAGCGCAAGGCATGCTATCCGTTATACGGGAGAGACCAAAACAAAGTGGACACTTTGATGGCACTGCTGCGACGGATGCGATTGTGCGAACACCGCCGCCAACACACAGAGTGCGCAATGAGCCAAAGCGGAGCGGAGGTGAGGTGGACTACTGACTACTGACAGTGGGAGCAATCGTCCGGCAGTAGTGGACACTAAACCAGAGGCGACACTGCGTTTGTCTGGACACTGTGTCTGCTCAGCTGTGGACCATAGAGGATGGTCATTAGACAATGGCAGCTGCAGGCAATCGATACTCAAAAAATGAATGCTGCAGTTCGACAAACTAGCAAATATTATTGGCTATGCCTTTGCTTCAGCAGAGCACACTAGACAACAGGCAATTGCCGTGTCGAACACATGTGTCAGTAGCAGTGCAGTTGCATCGCAATTGCCTCCTTTCTTTCCGCTGATTACTTGTGGCTTCACTGGCTCACACTTATTTCTGGCTTCTCCACTGTTTGGCGTTTATTTGCACATTTCTGCAATTGCGGTGGTGACCACAGGCACCTCAGTGCCTTTGCTGCCACCCTGCACTGAAATTTGAGGAAAATGCCACATTGCTAAAGAAGCGGAAGAACAGACAATCACATTTGTTCATGTTTAATAGCTACAACGTATTTTTTAACACTTTACTGAGCATCTATTTTACTTTAATCTCTGTGTTCATGATTTATGTGATCGTATCATGGAAAAGCGGACAGTCATTTCAGTGTTGGTAACACGGCTCAAACATTTCGGCAAAGTGCACTTCATCACTGCTTAGTAATGCTGGCAAAAGTGATGATTTATTTAGTGTCAAACAAGTAACAGTACAGATTTGCATGAAAACTGCGTTCTACTCAGCGGAAAAACAATAGCTCACGTGGTGAAATTACCGGTAATCAGTGGCCATATCGACAGGTAAACACTGGCTGGCAGCACTAAACACAAATAGCAATTGGGTTTTCGCTTCTATCTGTTCTCCGAATCCTCTGTGTGTGTATTTGTACTGGCATACGTGTTTGTAAATTAAGTCAAGACGGCTTTCCACACAGTCAGTGGACAGTTGTTGTCCGTTTCAGCAAATATTTGCAATTTCCGTTATTGAAACATCACTTTGACAAGAGCCAGAAAACTAGCAAGCTAAGTGCAAGACACACATGCACATTTGCAAATTGAACAGAAGAGCAGCAAACAATAAAGTCAATTTGAGTGATAGCTTAGACTACAGAAGTTATTTACATTTTTACAAAGTTCACATTTTGCCGATGGCAATTTGTGAAGTTGGCTCATCAACTTTTTTATTTGTTATCACTTTTCACTACTATGTGTCATTTAAAATAAAAAACTTGACGTTATCTTACCAACTGAAGAAGAAGTTGTGGCAATTTATCATAAAATCAGTAAACTTTTGTATCAATCAAAAAATTTGAGCATAACTGAAAACCCAGTTAATTGTTTACTGACAGATCAGCAAAGAACAGTAAACTGGCACAACTGGCACGTTCACTATGTCACCAAAGAAAGTTGTTGGATTTTAGTAAAAAAAAATTTTAATGTGAAAAAATGACGAGTTTGATGAACGGCGAGTTTGATTGATCGTCAAGTGAAGTAACATTTCCGTGCTTATATTGCTTTTATATACGAGGAAACAGTAACCAGGACAAACGACCGAAATGTGTGTTCAGGTGAAGGGAGGTGAAACGTAACGAAGGAGTGGCACCGTTCTGGTGTCGGTGGTAACCAAGGTAGAAGAGACCACTGCAGAAATAGAGGTGCAGATGAGCAGTGCGCACGATGGCATGAAACCAAATGAATCGATGGAGATGATGATTGCAGTAGTGGGCAAGTGGCAAGACTACTGCACACTCACTACTGCCACAAACACTGCCAGTGCAGTGCTTCCTTTGGGCAGCCTTGCACGCGTTCGAACTTTTAGCAAAGCAGAAGCTGCTGCTGCAGCATCAGTGGATCCACCGTAGTGCAGGGATGTGAATAATGCTAATAATAATGACGATTTCTATGGACAGGTACGGCGATAATGAGACGATGCAGCAGGACGGAGCAAGACAGTAGATTGACTGACTGACTTGCTGGCTGTGCTGCTGATCAGCAGTGGCTAGTGGCATGGCGCCAGTGCTCCAACACGGATGGCTGCCACGACCAAGTGCAAAGGACGGTGGGGCGAATGGTTTGAAGAAAGAGAGGGAGAGCAAAGTGAATGAAACAATGCCACAGTCCGTGCTGCCTGTTGCACGAACGCGGAGAAGCGGCACAAGGAACGAAACAAGTTGAAAGCCAACTCTCAAGTTGCCCATTGCTCAGTGAAGGTTGCCCACACAATGTACGCCAGCTCGATCCAACATGGCGTCAATACATTCCACTGACGACAGACATTTGCAAGTTAACGTGCTATTTTCAAGTGATTCTTACGAAAAAAATTGTCAAATTTCTAAAATGTGATTTCCAACTTGTAAAACACGTTTTAAAAATTTCAAATAAAAATGCTTGCAGGTTACATAACCGTTTTGAATTTGTTTACAAAAAATTTAAAAGAAAGTGACACAAAGCAGTAGAGAAGCACAAGATTGAGTGGCCACCTAAGGTTGTGCAATGTGCTGAGAAATGTGTTCAGTGCAAAGTGGCTAATTGTGCGCCTCACCAGCACTGAAATCATTAGTTGCTGCGTCGTTTGTAGGTTTGTTTCAATAAGTTTGACGGCACAACAGTGCATGTTTTCATTGCAGAACAAATTTGCATTGTGGGAAATAAGATTGTTCTTTGTAGCCTGTCTGTCACTTGATACCAAAAAGCACTCGAACTAACAAACAAGCACGCAATGCTTAGGTAGTCAAATGAAAGTTAGGTGTCGATGTGTGATCAACTCAATGATGGCGCATTGTCGAGCAATCAGAATAAGTGAAAAATGCTCAATACCAGTTGCTCTGGCCAGTAACGGTTTTGAGCTACGGTTTTGAAGCAAACTCCAGTACTTATTTAACTTATGCACTAGTAATGGAAAGTTTGGCATTCTAAGCTGCTGGTCATGTCTGCCATTTTAAGCAACCTGTAGTCATTAGCTTTAATGACAAATTAGCCAATTGCATCTTCCAGGCTAGGGGCCATACCTAGGGGCAACATTGGGCGCTGATGACTGTTGTTGCTAGTGCTAGATCTTCTTTTGAGCAGATTGTTCAGCTATTTGTGTACTTATGTTGATACAAATGTTTAGAAAAGCATTACACGATAATGATACTGCACTAAAAAATCTATTTGAGTTTATGCGGGAGATAAAAGTGAAATCTTGGCAAATCAAATTAGTGAAAGCATCTGATGTTTCAATTGTATTGCACTACTTGAAGAGCTATGATTTCCACTTTCCTACACTAAGGAGTTGGTGCTAGTTAGCATTGGCCAGCCAAGCATTGCATTTTAATGGAGCAGACACAACGAAACGCACAGCTGCACAACGAACAACTACTGAGATGATTGAATTATTGTAGTGCTCATTCAGTACTCTTATATTCAAATCAGCACGTCTTCTATACCTAATTAGCATGCTTGGTTAAGGTGTAAGTTGTTAAATATAGTCAGCACTTTTGACGAGTAATTGCGTTTTATTAAGGCTAATTGTGGTCACAATTTTATTTGACTTCAAAAATTGCTTTTCAAAACTTTACAATGAACACATTTGGTATTCATTTTTAAAACTGAATTAAAAATTGACTTGTCGCACAACCAAAAATAACATAATTTGCAGTAGTTTAGAAAGTTGTAAATTCAGTTCAAAAAAATATATTTGAAATGTGTATAATCGATTGGGTATTAAATAAATGTCAGTAGTGCCGGCCCTTTACGTCACTCATTTAGTAGAAATAACATTTCTAAAAGCTCCAGTGTTTTTACTATTAAGTAAAGCGTTTTAAATCGTAACCGTTTTAAAAGTTAAAGTTTGCACATCGCAATTTAACACATTTAACCTAATTAAAAAACGCCAAAGTCAGTAAAGTTTAAAAAAAGTTGTTGGAGTAGTACCAGAGTAATGTTTTATGCTTTTTGGTATTACTATGACTGACATATAAGCTTTGCAAAGTGTTTAAAAAACTCTAATTTAAATTAACTTTTGCCATACTGTTTCGATAATAAAATTAAAGCTTTATAAAAAGCTTTATAAAAGTATTAATCAATAATTTTAAAAATGAACCATTTGACAATGTTTGCAACTACAACAACTAATTGTATTAAGGGCAGATGAATATAGAAATTAAGATACTGGTAGACAACACAGGAAAAGTCAATTAATGGCTCATTTGATTTACATTGAGAAGTCAATCTACCTTTCTTTGCACTGAAGTAGAGCATGTCATGGACCTAGATTGCGGAAGACTCCCAGGTAACGAGCATTTCAGTACAGAGTCAGAGAATGGGTCACAACGCACCATTTAGTGCCATTTAGTGCCACACAAGTCAGTGAGTCACATCATACCTCTAGCATTACAACCATGTTAAACTTTAACTAATAAATCAAACTGTTCAAAGCAATAGAAAAACCTTTTAGTGGCAAGTTAAGCTAAAATGAATGCCTACAGGTAGTGCTGAACAAGTAAATAACTGATTTGAAGTGTTAAAGAGTGCAGTCACGTGGCAGTAAATGCGCTTGCTTTCAGGTGCTATCTGAAGAGTCTTGCTGGTAAAGGTGGCCATGTGAGGTAAGAAGAAAGCAAACGGCCAAACTGTGCATCTATCAGAAGGTTAGCGAGTTGTATTGCACAAAAGCAGACTCACTCTCACTGTGTTTCACTCTGCCAGTCTTGGCATCACCTTCCACAATAATGCTTCTGGGTATTGCCTAACTATGAAGAAAGAGAGGTACTACCGCTGCTGCTCCTTGCAAACGGCAAGGTGGCACGAGTTTTGCAAATGGTTATAAAAATGTCAGAATGCTTCTCTAAGACTTTTTAAAAATCAAAATCTCTAATGCTGCGTAGCAATTAAAAATAAAAAAAATAATGATGCAACAGAAAAGTTAAACGGTACAAATTATACACTAGAATACTTGTATTGTAAATTAACTTGTGATTCCTATCTTGAGCTTAAACCAAGTTCATAACTAATTCAGTTGCCTCGAGTTAAATTAATACTGCCGCACTTAAAAAAAGAAGTGCAATGTGGGGAATACTAACTAAAGTTTAGCCACACACGAAGATATTATGGTAAAATTAGCAAGATATTTAAACACAAAAAGAAAATAACAGACAAAAAAACATTTAACATCCTAAAGTTTTTCTAAAACCTATAGTTTAATAAGGCAATCGCAAACGATTTTATGACAAAAACTTTTTTTGTTGATCAGATCCACAGCTCTATCAGTGTGGCAACAAAAATCATTGAAAGTTTAGAAGTTGTAAAAAGTGTCATGAAACAAGAACAAGTGTCTCTAATGCTAATCTCAACCGAACATTCAAGTATGTTTTGTAATGACTATTGTAGAAAAATGTTGCAATTGTCTTACCTTAGTCTACCAGTTAAGTGGCGTTTTTTGTGCATGCCTGCACCTGATCTTGTTTTTGTGGTTGATGTGCCAAGTGACAGTTTTGGGCATCAAACTTTTAAATTGCTCAATTACTTGTGTTGTTTATATGAGAAGTGTGAACGTTGATAGATGAGCGAGTTTAGTGTCAATGCTCCTAGAAATAGGTGAAAACACCGAATCGCATGTGACAGTTGAGTGTCCTGACGACAGAGTGTGTAATATGTGTGATGCTATTTGCATGCCTTGCCGTTGACTGAGACTAATCGCTTGGTGATCCTATGCTGACACACAGTCCTCGCTGGATCAAGAATCGTCCGAGTTGTGCTTGTCACAATGCAAGCACTCTTGGAGCACGTTCGCAAAAGCACAAAGAGAAAGAAGGGAGAGGCAACGATGTGCTTTGTTTGTTGCCATGCATAGTGCACACCTTTGCCGCCACAACAGTTCCGGTTGCTGAACTGCACCAGCCAACGGCAATGAACGCTGAGAGAAAAGGAGCACATTGGCAGTGCCAAAAAGAGTGTGTCGACACAAAAGGCAAGCGGATCTATCCTTCCCTGTCGGTCCGTTGCCTTCGAAACGGGATCGACCCAAAGTGCAAACACCAAGCACACTAAATAACACTGGTCGACAAGCCAAAAGTGCCTAAGATATTTTAATTGACCTTTATTAATTCGAGTACGCTGAATCCAATGGCGTCAACCATTTTTTAATCTGATCGTCGAAATTTTGAGATAATAGATCTTGAAAGTTCCAAAATGGCCGTTTTGAGCACTTTTCACCATTTTTTTAAAAATAGTTACAGTTTTTGCCTGTTATTAAGCAGAGATTTTTCTAAACGCAATTAACCTCATCTTTTCATATCCGAAGAGAGAATTTAAGATTACTGCATAAAAACATTTTTTATCTGATCTAAAATCTTGTTTGAAAAATTCACTGAATGTTGGCTTCACCTTGAGCCACTTGTGTGCATTTAGACTCAATTCAATTTTAAACTGTGATTTCTTTTTAACTAAAAAAGTAAATGTTTTAAAGTTACTTTTTGTTAAATAACGTTTTCTAAATTAAGGATAAAACTTATAAAGTATGTTCCATTTTAAAAAACGGTAAAGTAAGTTACTTTTTTTATTTAGAAAAAAAGAATTTTATTTGGCTATTTATACACATGCGGCGCAGTCAACATATTGAATTTCAGCCATTTTGTTTTGACTTGCGTATTTGAATTTAAGTAATATTTCTGGATTCTCTTTTCGGATATGAAAAGATAAGGTTAAAACCGTTCAGGAAAGTCTCAGTTCAATTACAGACAACTACTGTAACTATTTTTAAAAAAGTGGTGAAAAGTGCTTAAAACGGCCATTTTGGAACTTTCAAGATCAATTTTCTCAAAATTTCAACGACCAAATTAAAAAATGGTTGACGCCATTGGATTCAGCGTACTCGAATTAGTAAAAGTCAATTAAAACATCTTAGGTACCTCAAAAATTGCTTTGGTTTGTCGACCAGTGTAACCAAACGTTGACATTCCGGTTGCCTGTGACACACTCAACTGGTCACACTACCAAAGGATTCATCATGGAAACTTACTCTTTTTGCAGCTGTTAGTTCATTGTTGTTCTGTGTATGAATGTTTTCTCGTATAAATGATCGACCTGTTGACTGTTAATTACCGTAATTCTTTAATTTTTTACAACAAAAACAAAAGTGTTGGAGTTTTATGTGATCATTTATAAATTAACTGCGTTTTAATGCCAAACTTAGGCGTGGTTCATAAATTGACACCTTTTGTTGTCGCGCGTTTGATAGATTAAAACTTCAAGTCAATCTGGCGAAAGTCAATGGCAATGGAAAGATGAGCAGGAAGAAAAATCAAGTAATAAAATTTTTTTTGTTGTAATGAGGCATTATATAGTGATTTCATTGATGCGTTCATTTAATATTGCAAATAGCTATTAGAGAGTCTGCACTTTTAACTCGACACTGTAATAAGTTGTTTCAAAAGAATGAGCCCAGGTTTTAGGTGCATTTAATGGGCTGTATGAAGTGCATTAAGCCAAGCATTAACTTTGGGGAAACAAACTGATGATTGTGTAAAAAAGTTAAATTTCATTTGTTAGAAATGATCAAGTTGCTAAGTTGTTTAGCATACAGCATGTAGCTAGATATTTTACAAAAAACAATGCTCATAGTTAAAAATAACTTTTTTTATAAATATTAAAAAGACCTTCAGACCAATATCAAAACTTTCAAAGCAATTTGATCATGCTTTTCAATATTTTACAAATGGCAGTATTTGACTATTGCTAAACACAAGCAAAAAAATTGAGCTGTCATACTTTAAGATTTTTAATTTTCAAAAAAATTGTAATTTTTATTTTATTTTATGCAAGATATAACACATTTTCCTTGTAACTGAAGATAGACACGATTTAATATTCGCGCCTCTTTTTTAATCAAAACAAAATGCCTTTTCTGAATACGCAACTGCTTCAGTTGCAGCCTGTCCGTCTGTCCGAAGAGTACAGTGAAAGTAGTGAGCTCGGCACAAGTTTTGCTCTTGCCAAATTCTCCAAGTACGGCAATATAAACTCTGAAACGATTCCGATTTGATGAAGCTGAAATTGGGCAAATCAACCTCAGTTTCAGTTGACAGTTACATTTTCTGCCTCTACCAGTGCCTACGTACATCGAGCGAGAGTGATAGAGGCTGATGCAACTGAGACGGCTTGTTGCACGCTTGTCTACTTATCAATGTGATATAAACAACAACTCCAGCACACAGATTCTGGCCATCTGTGAACACTGGGAACGAACAGAGCCGGCATGTTGCATGACCATCGAAGTCGGTCAACAACTGACACTATGGAAAATCAACTTCTGATAATTGAAGATCTTGAAAACACCATTCGCAGCAGACCGGTGAATGAAAATTTGTGTAGCTATGTACTATCCACATCCAGAGGACTACTTGACGCAACAAACCCCAATGAGGTGCGACATCGAGTATGGCGGCTGTATATTCATCTGGTTCAAGGTCGAGCAGAATGTATCGGACAACAGCGATACTTGCTCTTTGATCTCATCCGGAAAAATGATCGTCGTTCTGAAGACATTCCATTTCGAATTGATCTTTTGAACGGTAAATAAACAATCATGAATTTTAAATTTCGATTATAATTATAATACTCGACAGCACTTACTGACTACGGTCGAAGCATTTCGTATTATGAGAACGATATAGCAGATTGTATGGTTTTGTTTTTATCAAATCTGATTGAAAGAAGAACCAACATTAGTTTGAAAGTGAAGAAGCTACCCTGGGAAGTGCAAAAAGAACTCTTGCAATTGATCACTGGTTTGGTTAAGTTTAACAGCTCACATATCAGGTAATTTCTGTGCTTTTTATTTGCTTTGCATTAATTTGTTTGTCGTTTTACAGTTCCAACAATTCTCAAGCCTTGTGCCTGATGATTCAGTACACCTGCCAACTTGCTTTTGACTCTGATTTGCCGGCTGAACTTGAAAAGATTTATGAGTTTTTTAACGTCGTCCTGAGCTACGGCCATCTTCCCAATCAGTTTGATAACCTTAGCTTGGTAGTCGTTGTAGTTTGCAATGGAATGAACAAAAAGAATCTCTTCGGCATTTGTCAAAAAATTATGCGCAATCTTTTAGGAACACATCTTGGGTTTGCATGTCTCCGAACGTTGATGCACATCATTGAAGATCAAACCAACTACACCGAGCCTGCTCTCATACGTGGAGCTGTTTACTTTCTCGTTCATTCTTTATGGGGCGACTTTCACACCAAAAAGGCCACTCTAAGTCCTAACACTGTTTTGCCTGCATTCAAAAATTTGCTGGAAAATGAACAAATCGCTAGTCCTTGTAT
This sequence comes from Tyrophagus putrescentiae, assembly GCA_024499935.1. Taxonomy (NCBI): domain Eukaryota; kingdom Metazoa; phylum Arthropoda; class Arachnida; order Sarcoptiformes; family Acaridae; genus Tyrophagus; species Tyrophagus putrescentiae. The sequence continues at coordinate 5,761,933 of JAMZRA010000001.1, read as the reverse complement.
TTTCCTGGAAATCTGCAATGGAATTCACATGTTTCTGATGTCTGTGATAAATCCAACAAAAAATGCCAACAAACTGCTACAAAGAAGACCAAGCTTGATGCCAGAGGATTTACCTGAAATCACCGAAATAGTTACTGAATGGACTTGGAATTTAGTACTTGACGTGTGCCACAATTTGGTGTACTCGATGATTGTCAAAGAAGACGAGCTTAAAGATAACAAGGAGCTTGTTTCGATGATTCAGCTCTTAATAGAAGCACTTAAAGATTTGTTAAGCCAAGTGCTCTCAGTCAATGATTTTGCCGAAAACGAACAAATGTCTAATGACTATGTTTCATTATTACTTTTAATGAATGAAGACTTTATAAGCCGGCTATTTGACATAATTCAACGTGGGATCAATTATCTTTCATCTGAATCCATTTTAAAGCTCATTTCTTATCGCTTCAAATACATAACCGAAAACTTGACAGTTATTCCAAACCGCGACTGGTTTTCTGAGCTAGATCACCTTATGACAGACTTTTTTTCGCAATCCAATCTCAGCACTGACATCCGCAAACAATTTTTACTTCAAATGCAGCAATTCCTTTCAACCAACAGCTCGTACATAAGTTCTGATGCGTTCTTTTCTAAGGTCGCCAAAAATCATTTTAGTTCAAGTCCAAATCAAAATCGTAGTAGTGAAATTGGAATTTCTTTTTTATTGTATTTTGTCAAAGAGTTGAATGTTCCTGAAAACTTGGCCCAAATTATTGCTTTATTTATTAAGGCAAGTATCTAACATTGTTTTTTAACATTTAACTAATTCTGCTTCGGTTTTTAGGGAGCTTTAACTTTAATTGCTAAACTGTTTCTTCGTAAACACTCGGTTGACATTCACGGTGGAGCAATTCGTGTAGGAACTAATGTTCACCAGCAAGTTACTCATCAAATCTCGGCACCTTATCCTTCAAATCAAGCCGACTTGTGCAATGATTTAGTTTACTTTGTTGAAAGTTTGGCGTCAATATTTCAAGAAAAGTTTGATCATCAGCAGTGCCATGAAATAGCAGTGGATACTTTTGCCAAAGTTTGCGATTTCTATACTAAATTCATGGCGGCTGTGAGAAATTGTGACAGTGTGAACTTGCACCAATCTCGTGCCATTAGCAAAATCAAGTGTATTGTAAGTGTCTATTGCTGATTTTAGTTAATTTCTAATCACACTTCACATTGTTTTAGGTTGTCAAAATGATTTTATCACTTCGTTCCAATGCTTTGGGACAATTGGGTGTCCTAATAGATCAGTCACCACCACAAAGCACATTTTCGTTTTCATCTCCACCGTCTCTTTACAATCGTAGTTTCAGCTATGATGTTAAAATCAAGTACAGTCCTTTTGTATTGCTTTCTGGCAACTATACTTCAGATGTAAAATCTAGACTTGACAAGCCTCCAGGAATTCTACTACAAGAAACCTTCTACAGTGCGCTGCATACAATTATTTTAGAAAACATTAAGTCGGAAACTGACTGGACTGTCCTTGAGACTGTTTTCGATAACCTCGCACAGTTGTTGAAGAACAAGGGACTAGTCATGGCCGTTTCTGAAAGATGTGTTGCATCGAATGAAAACCGTTTTGGCGAGCATTTTTTTCATGATTCACTGATTCCTTTGCTGGAGAAGTTCGCAAGTGTTTAAAAAAATATTTTTTATTTTATTTTTACACATTACTATTACAGATTGACTCACTCAACACTCGTCTGGGAGAAATTGACTTTGGCGATTGCAAGTTGGCTAAAGCAGATGTACTTTTACACGTTTTCAAGTCTATTTCCGAGTTGGTCAGCTATCCTCTTTTGCCATCTAATCAGGTTTTTAATTGATTTAAAAACATTTTTTATTATTCTAAAACTGGTTGTTCTCATAGACACTGCTTATCAACAAATGCCTCAAGAATGGTCTTGTACAGTTCTCTTCCAAACCGACATGGCTTCGACAGTGCATCATCTCATTGACGATTTGCTCCATAGAAATGCAAACTACGATGAACAAATTTTTAAAAGATATTATAATCACTCTTAGTCAGATTTCTTCTAGCAAAACTCTCGCTGTTCCGAAACTTGAGTTTTTGTCAAGTGCGTTTTTAAAAGTTGTTTTTATTGTTCGTACTAATTCATTGCTTTCTGCAGATATAATACTTTTTCCCGATCTCTACTACACCTTTACTGTGAAACAATATTTATCCATCTTTAGCATTGCCACCCAGTACGTGTCTCCGAACAAGTAAGTAACATTTTCTATGTTGATCGTTTATGGTTATTAAAACCTTCCTTTCTTTCTTAGATATGGCGAATACATAGTGACGCTTGCCTTGCGTCAAGTACAAATGTGGTTTCTCTGCTCTCCTGCTGCTTTTCGGGTGTCGTTGATGAAGTTTCTCTCCAAACAACTGAAAACAACTATTCTTGAAAGTAGCTCGTCAATAGATTCGACTACTCCGCAACTTTCACAGCGTCTTAATTCAATCAGCTTGGGCTCTGATCACCGAAACAGGTAGTGTGTCTTTTTGCTTATGTTTAAGTGTATTATTTTTGTTCATTTGTTTTGCTTTTTGTTTTATTTGCCGCTTGAATGTTTAATATTGTAGACTTGAAAGCCGACTGTCGGTCAACCCTACGTCCCCGTCACCTCCCCCTACTACACCCGTCAACGTCTTCTCATCCCAATTTCCTTTTTCGTTTATCTCTAGCAACTCTAACCTAGACTCGCATCACTCACCTTCGCTTCATTTTTCGTCCAGCTCTGCGTTCAACGTGCCACTCACTTCTCAGATTACTACCGAGGGTCTGATTCTTGATCCAAACAACAGAGAACAATCCAAAGTGGAGCTTGTCGAAGTTTGTATGGACATGTTTTCAGCCAATGCTTTCAATACCACATCACCTTTACCACTCAAGCCTTCCATGATTGACAAGATTTTGAATCGTCAAAAGGCACAGATGTGGCTAATTGGTATGATTCAATTGGCACCAGTATTTGTAATACATTTTCATATTTGCTTTTTTGCAGGTCATAAAATCGTTCAGATAACACCTACAGTTTGCTCGGCTCGAGCTGTCAAGAATGGCCTGTGCAACAAGTGCTACTACATTTGTCACATGAATGCAGCTGAACCCGAAATGGAATCAATGGTTTCTAGTTCGGCTAGCAGCCAGTCGAATATATTTTCCGAGCGATCCACCTTAAGCAACCAACTGAGCTGTGAACAGATGTCGAGACCTATTATCAGCGATGCTTCTTCTCTTGCTTCAAGTAGGCGACGACATCGCTCGGAAATTCATTCAAGCCGCGTCATGAACAGTGCACAGCCCTTGTTCACACATGATGATACTTACTTTTCTAAGCGTCGTTCAACAGCGGAGTCTGCTCTATTCAGTCCTATTACAACACCGACTACTAAGGCATTTGAAAACATAAATGCCAGTGATCCTGATTTACTTACCAACAACAGTGACGTCGATTGCCGTTACTGTCGCTGCTGGTGCCAGAACTGGGCCGAAATTTTAATTCGGCGTTCTACGGGTAACACAAGATGGATCTCACGTGTGGAAAACCATCTGGGAGATTTTCCTTATTGGACTCGAAATTCTAAAGAAGCAGACGATTCGTTGGCGGAAATTTTTTCACATACAGATCCCGAGATCAATATGGCTCTTAAAATGCAGATAGAAGCTGATGAGGAGCCTGATGACAAAATTGAGCAGTTTGAGCTTTTAGATGGAATGAGACAAAAGAATCACAAGAAAAGAAAAAGCACTTTCCCAGAGCCAGTCGACAACCGACATCACTCAACAGCAGCTCATTTCGACGCCTGTCACTCGAGCTTCCTCCTTTGGTAGTCGTCGGCCAGCTGATATCTCGGAGCAGCAGCAAACATCTAAACAGAAACCCGAAGTGCAGCCAAAGCATCAAGTTTTGGAACGTGTGGAACGGCGTCTTCAGAAGGATTTTTCAGTCGATCAGGATGATCCACCTACTGTCTCCTTGTTGTCAACACAGCCCTCACAGCTGACTGCACCATCACCTGTCAATTCGAATGCATCTTCTGACATGACCGTCACAAGTCCAGACCGAAATAGTGCCAACTACAGAGATCGGTCATCGACCATTTCGGTTATGACCCCTGTTCAGAAGAGTGCCAGTTCAACTGGCGTCTTTCAAGCACCACCACCGAAGTCTTCTTCCTCGCTAAACATGTCTTCAAGTCGACCTTCAATATCATCAGGAGCGCTTTCTCCTCAAGCCGTCTTTCTTCAGCTCTACTACAACTCAACCTTCAAAGACGTCAATGAGTTGTCGCTTTCTGAAAAGCCAATTTTGCTGGAGAAAAACGATGCTCTAGTGCGGTCAATTAGCTGTTTGGATCGAATAACTCCGTATGAAACTCACAAGATTGCTTGCCTCTACATTGGACCAGGTCAAGCGAAAAGCAAAATTGACATTCTCTCCAACCAGATAGGCTCACTCAGATATACCAACTTTTTGCTGAAAATTGGCCATACCGTTAACCTCAAAGACGTCGATCCGAGTGTGTGCTTTCTTGGTGGTTTAGACCAAAATGAAGATGGTCCTTATGCAATTTCTTGGGGAGATCATCTAGTGCAAGCCATCTTTCATGTTGGGACTCTCATGCCGCACAAGGATCGCCATTGCACCAATAAAATGCGCCATATTGGAAACGACTTTGTTGCAATCATTTACAACAACAGCGGGGAGAAATTTGACATTTGTACTATAAAGGTGAGACTTTTACCTTTTTTATCGATTTGTTTTAAAATTACACAAAATTTTGGTTCAGGGAGACGGACAGTTTCTTCAGGCAATGGTGGTGATCACGCCTCTAGAACGGGAAAGCAACTCGGTACAAATGATTGGTGCAAAGAAAGGTAATACAGTTTAAGTTGTGCATTTTTAATAACTTTGACAAATTATATTGCAGAATTCATCGAGTTCATTGGACATGGTGAAGCACAAATCATATCAGACCATGCACTTCCGGTGTACGTTCGTCAACTAGCATTGCATGCCAATGTAAGCGAAAACCTAAATGCAGTAAAATGAAAGCTTTTATAATGTAATTTAACTTTTGCAGCTTGCAGCAATGGTCAGCCATACAAGCAAGAGTTTTAAATCTTACAACATTTCAAATTGGATTTCCCGTTTGCAAAATATTAAGAGAATTCGCTCTCGTGTGTGTGAAGGTTTGCCCCTGTACAATTCTGAAATGGTTCACTATCTTCGAGGTTCAGCAGCTCCACCACAAACTCCGCATCCTCTGAGCGCATCTTCGCCACATGGTCGATTTCGTTTGGGTACAGGCGTGGCCAGTCAATCGTCTCGAGATGAGTCAGACTCTGTGATATCTTCTTCGGTTGCCAGCCCAAACATAGCTCCAGGCAGTGCCGGTACCAACTCAGGGGCCTTTGAATATGAAACCGGAACGCGACTCGTTTTTCCCGATTTCACCGAATTTACAAAAGAGCCAAATTAAGAGAAAAATTTGTTTTATCTTCAAGTCACCAAAAAAATTACGAATCCTGAACTTTAACTTCAGATCATTTTTACAACTTTTGTGATGTCATGTGTGGAGTGAACTTACAATTACCGCCAATCATTGCCCCACACTCAAACTTCTTGACCGCTACTTCTGCCTCTTTGTGAGGACCAAAACAGCTTCAAGCTGAATCATTTAGTACAAAACGTATTTTTAAATATTTTTTATATTTTTTAATGTTCTTTATTCTTTATTAGCAACTTCTCTAGCATCACTGTAGTACTCTTTTGAGCTCAAGTTGGCTTGTTTGTGCTCTCCACTTAATTCACAGACTAGCTAACCGAAATTTATGAAACTTTTTTACAAGAAACATGAACGTTTTAAGTTCATTTCAAATGTGATGCTTTATCTAAATAAAATTCAATAAATGTTCCCTCAGACTATTTTTCGGCAATAATTAGCCAGCCTTAGCACTCTGCTGACTGCAAACAAGTCAAGCTACCATGTCCGAACGTGTGTGTTTAGCAAACAATGTTTACATTGCCTTGCAACAATAAAGCTGTCTGACCTTTGACCCTGCCTCTGTCGTCATTGACATGTCCGTTCACTCTAGGAAAGTCTGCGCTGCTGGCAGCTGTAGTGTTTACTCATGTCTGGCTGGGTCCTTGCTAACCTTTGCCTGGTCAACCAGATTAGCGCGACTCTACCAGTGTGACTACTTGTGGGACCTAGTCAACTGACAGCTCACTAGACTGCAGCACGAAAACGGAGTAACATGTGTGCTGCTTTGGCCAGAAGAATGTCGCTTCACCGAATTCAGCTGAATGTGTTTGTCGGAAGTGGTGATTAGCCTCGAATTGGATGGGTGACTGCAGAGCACACTGCTCAAGTGTAACGCTGAAGAGAGCTGAAAAGCACCCGGTTCGACGAGTTACCATAAAAAGTCAGCGGCGCAATCAGTGTGCAGCAGCAGCAGGAGCTGCAGTGTCTCCAGCCCAGTGTCGTCTCGTTCACCCACACACAAACTCCGCGCTCTCCCTTGCATCGTCTGTCGGTGTGTGTGCCATCGGCAACGAGATCAGCCAAGAAGAAGCAGCACCTCAGTGTTGAGCTCCAAAATAATTCTGCAGCAATCGCCAACTTCCCCTCTCTGCCTCTCTCCGCAGACGTTGCCAGTCGCCGCTCGGCAGCCATCGTCCTACGCCAACTTTTTGGTGTCTCAGCAGCAGCAGCAGCAGCAGCAGGCATTGCACTAGCTTGTTGCAGGCGGTGGCAGCTGCACTCTCTCCCATTCACCACTTGGTCGTCGCACAGTGGTTGCTTTCTTCTTACCATATAGCCATTATCCTCGATGTGCCACTACGAGTGCGACTGCACAAACACTCACACACACACACGCACGGTGCCGACGACAAGACAGCAACGACGACCACGACCAGCAGCAGAAGCAGCAGCAACAAACTGCGGCAGTGTGCAAGAAGACTCAGAGCGTGTGCTAGAGGGATTCTACTGATGCGGCGGTTTTGGGTTGTGTCTCATCAACACAGCCAGCAGTCACTCAGTTCCAGTCCTGTTCATTCGCTCACTGGGCCACCACCACCAGCAGTACAGTTCAGAGGTGAACAAGTTCATCAGTAGTGCACCATCACTGCCTTCATCTCTCATTTTTTCAAATCATCTGAATCATCTGTGCTACTAATTCAGTAATATTTTGCAATAAAAATTGCGCGAGTGAAAGTGTCAGCAACAATTTTCAAAACATCAATTATCGATCTCAACCGTTCTGCATTAAAAGGTTGATAAGAATACTTCCATGACAGTTCAATAACCACTGCACCGTTCGCTCATTCATCAAGTGTTTATGCCCATCCCAACTGTCACTGTCACTGTGCCAATCTCCTTAATTCTTCTATTATACCCTCCTCCTAAGATTGACTTTGCTTGTTTTTGGCATTTTTGGTTGTACCATCTGGGAAACACTGGCAGCCTCTCCTTTTGGTTTCTTACTTAAGCAGCACTAGTCTTTTCATGGCAGCTAATTGAAAAGTGCCCTTCAATACACAGCATCAAGCGACCGAATGTGGCATCTTCTCTGTAAGGTCAACAACAACAAACACAACTGAAGCAGCTTATATTTTTAAAAAGTGCAATTCTCAACTTTTCTCAAACTACAAAATTTCTTGCCAGATAAAAACTGCCTTATTTTTACTTTTGGTAAGTGATTTCCGTTACTTAGGAATGCAAAATGCATGCCCCACTTAGATGCTGTCAACTTGCGCGGACAAGCCTTTGATTACTGCTTTGATTACTGCCTGCTAGTGCAATGACGATGATTGTGATGCCCCTACTGCAACTTCTGCCACTCGCACGTGACCGGCCACGCGTATGATCTATTTACTATTACCGCTCATTGTCCATTTCAAAACTGTTGACCAGTTTTGTTGATTACAATTCAGAATAAATTCTGCTTTTCATTTTGGTAGCTTTTATGATCATTTTTTTCAGCCTAAATAGAGATCAACTACTAGATTTAGGTTTTTTTCAAAAAAAACTTTCGATTTTAGTCAGCATATGTTGGCAGTTAAGAGCAAACAGTAGCGCATGGCACGACTAAACTCAAGATGGTTCAATGTAATGTAAGTCTTTTGTGAAGGCCTCATGTTGTGAGAATTGCCAGGTCTGGCAATCATTGCCTACTTCTCTCTTGATACTACACCCAAACTCTTGGCGGTCGTATCTGTTCGCCTCAAACTCAAACAACCGTGCACATTCATTACTGAAGTGTTTACGCATTCACGTCAACTGTGCAGAGCTGTAAGTGCTAAGGTTCATGATCATTGAAATGTCTGCTTGATTCTGTTTGCATTCCAGGCAGAGAGCTAAAGAAAGACATTTTCTAAACTTTTTTGAGCACAAAAAATTACTCATTGATGTAAATATAATTTTGGGTGTCATTTGAGAAGTCACCTCATATATTAAAGTGAAATGTGCCACTTTGACTTTGTCTCGATCTTTTCAATGTATTATCGATCATTAAGAGCAATTATCTGCTGTAGTTGTCCGTATGTTTGTTGTTGGCTCATCGAAAGTTTCTCGCACCCGATAAGGGAAGCTCTGTCTTTCACTACCGGCGCCGGCCATGTGTCTATTGGGCTGAAACTGCTGCCTGCTGCCATGGACAACCTGATTGCTGCTTTGTCCTCTTATCACTTTCCATCGTTACAATCAACATATTGTCTGTAGCCTCAGTGTCAGATCAACTCTCACTTATCAAATCAGCCACGCTTTTCTGTATTTTTAATATTCACTGTTGTTCATTTGCTTTATTTTTTAAGCTTTTTGTTTTCATAATCTTTTCTAAAGATTCATTTTTATATCTTTGATATTTAGGTAAAATTTATCTATTTACACATTGAAAATCAATTGCATTGTGATACTATTCTTGTTTTAGTGATTTTTAGTGACTCATCCCTTTACAGTATATGTTTGTTGCGCCAGTAAAGAGAGTTCCCCTTTGCAGTCAGCAATAGTTTGTTTTTCCTTTATCCCCTTACTCTGTTCCGGCATTGGCGTTGTTGTGAGCTAAACTAAATGAAGAGCTGTATTTGAAACTGTCGTGATAAACGACTGTGGCCAATGGCTGTGCTGCCTATTTTGAGATGCGCCACTCGGCCACTGAATCGGGCAGATTCTTCATTGGGCAATTATTCATATTGCCGCGCACTGTGGCTCAGTGATTCTCCTCCGCAGAGTGACTGAGTACGTTTGTGTATGTGCAAGTGTGTGTCTGTGTTTCTCTTGCTATCCTCTTAGTTTCTTATTCATTGTATTTTTAGCACTCCGTACACCCGCTTGGAACCGAAAGTGCCTCAAAGTAAGAGGGCGCCTTGTGGTTCAAATTGAACCACTCGATGCAGCTGACGATTGTTGCCACTGTGCGCTTTTGGGCGATAAATAATTCAGCGCCATTGTGAGACCAGTGGAGGTGGTTGCTGATGATTCGACTGCTTCAAATGTCGCCATCGACATGATGACAAATTGTGGCCCATTCGGTCTCTGCACCAGTGGGCGCATCTAATTCAGCTGGTGCAGCATGCTCCCACCGTCTGGAAGATTGCTTCCAGCTGCTGCGGTGTACGCCTGTGTACTGCAGACTGGAGCACTGTAATAATAACCCAGATTGAGGTGCAGCCAGGCTGCAACAGTCTGCTAGCATTCTTCTTTTGCTTCTGCACTTGCTCCAGTCCGTCATCGTCCGCCCACAGAAGGCACTAAGCACCACGCTAATCCTACTTAGCTGCCTTTCCCACTTTGCGGGCTTTTTTCCATCTCTTTCTCTGATTTTGCCTGTATGCCACTACCGGTAACTTTACTGAGTTGCATGGACAATTTACGAGCGGCACATCTTCCGCTTTTTGCTGTTCAGCCTTCTGCACTATCCTCGTCGCGTTCGCTCATGCTTGTCTATGAAAAGGGGTGCTTTGTTTTCTCCATTTGTATACTTGAAACCCTAAGAATGTTCTTTTTACGAGTGTCAGGTTTGTTGGCGCGTCAGTGGTGCAGCAAACTCGAGTTTAAGCAATTCGAGCTCTGTGCTCATGAAACACTGTCACTGTCAATGATTTTTTTGTGCTTCTTCAGTGTTCTTCTTTGGAAGACTCTAAACAAAAACACAACTGCCCAGGCTGCACTAATAAAACCCAGACATGTCCCTTGCCGCCCATTGGCTTTGATTGACGATCGCCGACTCGGCAGTGGCACATGTGTTCACTCGTAGCCATCCAGGAGCACCCTAAACAGTAACTGAAACGTTCACTGCCCTAATAGCTCACTGAATTGGTTTCGCGGCACTGGACGCATGTGAAGGCGATCAAGCGCACTCTGTCTATGTGTCTGTGTTTGTGTGTGGCAGAGCAGGGTCAACTGTTCGACCGACCCCGAGTGGTCCATTCGAGCTTTCTGCTTCATTTATTCAGTGCCTATCTCTGTCCAGTGATCATCAGCAGACTATTCGCTAACTGACCTTTCACTAGTGACTTTAGAAGCGTCACTGATTAAACACAGACAACCCTGCAGAACGGAGCGAATGTTTCACTTGCCCATTTCATTTGCAGTTCTTCTGCAGCTCCCCAGAAGATCACAGCCACTCGCCAATTGACATCAGTTTGAGACACTACCAAATACGTCCTTCTCTGTTTACCTGTCTCTTGTTTGTGTCGCTTATGTGTGTTTGTGTGTATGTGCTTTTCGTCGCCAATTTATCTTGTTCATTCTTGGCACTACTCGGTCGTCTGGCGCCTTTTTCGCTCTTTTGGCCTCTCCTCCCGTTTGCTGCCGCCCTCCTCTGCAAGTTTCTCCTCTGCCCGTGTCTGCGCTTTCTGCTTGCTGTGCTAACCTTAATTTCATTCACGGCAATCCTAATTATTACTACTTCTTACTGCACTCTTCGACATCCATGTATGGCAATGTGACGCGTGGCGGTGCTGTATAAAACGAGCTGTTTGACTCTGTGCTTCAATGGCAGGTTTGAGTTGATAAAAATATTAAATAAAAATCTGTTCGATGTGTTTGGATGTGGTTGGGGCTGCAGTGCAATCGTACAGTGACTACGGCCAGCTTCCGGCCATTGAATGGTGCCACCATTTGGATTGCATTCACATAGTACAGACAGTCATTGAGAGAAGTAGCCACTAGTCGCATTATTCGGCAAAGTATGGAGATGCTCGTCTGAGCTTCCTCCGCTTTTTACACTCACTCAAGTTTTCTGAACATAAGCTCACTAGTACAAAGTTGATTCGTCAATAAAATTTTTATATAAATGTATTATTAAACAAATCAATTGAATTGTTTTTATTATATTTTACTAGTTCATTGACATTTTTAGGCTGAAAAAGTTTTAGCGCATTTCGAGTCTCAATTAACGCCGACAAATGGGAACACGACGTGCTGCTTTTCCGTTGTGACGGTATGTCGCTTTCTCAGTCGCCTGCTCGATTCTACACAGTTTGTATGTGTGCCTTCCCTCCAACATCGGTGTCTTGAATCGGCAATTCTGCCCGCTGAAGTGAGTGGTGTCAGCCAAGTGTGGCACACACCAACGCTTGCTTGTTGCCTTGTCTCTCCCTCGATCTGTATCTTGGCACTGATGTGCACTTTTTGATGTTTGTTTGCTCATTTGTGGCTCACTTTTGCTTCATCTTCGAAGCACCGGTCTAATTATACTCCGTCTTTTGAACGGTTCACTTGCAAAGTGCCGGTTCTCGACGAGCACAATGATTATCGTCCTCATGGAACCCTTATTTAAGCAAGCAGCACCCATCACTTTGAGGACATGTCTTCTGCTGAGCCTTCAGTTACTGCACTCTCTTTGATGATCTACTGTTGATCCAAGAGATCATGATTCTCACTTGACATCTCCAGCAGTCACATTTTTTGCGGAGAATGCGCCAACGCGTCAGTATTATCAGTTGTGCATCATCATATTTTAATATTTACTTGATGACGGTGTATTTATAGCTCTAGCACATACTGCTTGCTGATAAGATTAGCACGTTGATGAGAGCCTTCATCAGAGGGGCAATTATGCAAACATTTGCTTGATTCTTGGTGGAACATGGACAACCAAAACCAAATGGCACTGTTTGATTATGTAAATGAGCAAACTAATTGACAAAGAAACGAATATGACTCACAACTCGGCAAAAGAGCAATGGGTTTTCTTATATCTTAATTATTAATTTTATACAATTTTTTGTTTGCTTTTAGCACTTTTTCTAAATTGTTTTTGATTCGTTCAACCCATTGAAAAAAGCATTCGTTTAAAATCATAGCTTTCTTACTCACAACTCTATAAACCATTTAGACATAGAGTTTGCTATTGATTCAACTTTGATTGTTTACGATTACCCGTCGAGGCGACATTTGTGAGCTTTATTGCAAGCCATTTGATGCACTACTTTTCCGCTTTTCATCGCTCCTTCATTGCTATTCTGGTTGGCAACACTTGCACTGTGGCTGAGTCACTTCTTCGTCAGCAACTCCTTTTCTTCTTTTTTGCTCTCTATTCAAATGACTTCATAGCCGTTACTGTTTCCATAGAGCCGCTTTTTCACGCACACATGGCAGCATCTGGCTTATTAATTAGTACCCTAATAGTAATCCTGCGCTGTCTGCTCTGTTTGCCGGTAAGGCAATGAACGATTTGCCCGTTTGTTGACCGCATCCACTGCCGACCTCGCCCTTGTCTCTTTTCATATCAGAGAATGCAATAGCATAGTATTGCGGCTTTTTCTGCTGTCTTGCTGTGATAGTACCACTTTGTCTGTAACTTGACTCCTCTTCACTTGAGCAGTCTGCACTCTGCAGATTGCCTTCACTTTGTGGAAATACTCTTCAGCAACTGATGCTTTTTTCACACCTGTTCATCTTTGCCGTGCGCTCTTCCGTTCGGACTCGTTAGCTTCACTCACGAAGCACACCATCGAGCATTTGCCTCTTTTTGGTGCCGACTTCCATTAATAGTAATTTATATCTGACAATTAAGTAATTGTCAAACAGCTGCTGTTTTAGTTAATTTGCAAAAGCGAAGTTTAAATGTACTGATCACTTACTAAATAATGCTTTTTTCGTTTCAGTGAACAACTGTCAAACAGTGGCTTTACTTTTCTTCTACATCAATTGACCCAGAATCTCCCGAAATATACATAGACATAAAGCTGAGCTGGCCGTAAACTTCGGCAAAGCCATCTGCAAAGCTAACTTGTCACTGAACAGGCGCTGGTGAATAATTTGCCTGCAACGGTGTGTCAGCAATGAAGCCAAATTATTAAACACTCATAAAGCCGACACTTGTTCAACTAATACTTGGCGATATTTGATTTGCTTTCCATTTTGCTGTTTCCATGTTTCTTCGTCTGTCGGAGTGAAGGGGAGCCGTCAGCGAGAGCACAGGCAAAGTCATCATCGCATTACATGAAGCGCACATTGAAACGACCGAAAAAGAAACCTTTACCACTGCCAAGAATCGACTGACACACTTTTCCTTCCTTCCTCCCTTTTTTCCTTACTCAACACGTAACCATCTTATTTGTTGCCTCTTTTCGTCTGCCTCACTTCCTCCGCCTCGCCAAATTGCACCCGAATCGCCGGCAATTTTTATCCTAGCAGTATTCTCACTTTTTTGTCACAAGTGTCTTCCTTCTACCTGTTCATTTACCAAATTTGCCTTATCTGATCGATATTCTAATCGGTCGTACTTTACCTAAACTCAATGGATGATTTTTAGCATTTTCTTTTGCAACTCTACACTTTATATTTTTTATATTCCTTTTTCTATACATTTACACAAGCTTTTTTAAAGTGTTTTTATTTGCATTTTTTGTCAAGTCACACCATTATCTGTTTCATCGCCACCACAATGTTTTCAAAAATGCATCACAATTGGTTGTGTCGAAGGATACTTTTCGGACTGAAAGCATTCTTTCTTGGCGCCTTTATCCTTGGCCAAGTCAGCGGGCCAATCAGCACTGAATGTAAGTGTGTGTCAGATGACCCTTTAGCAAATACAGCCACTAACCATTGCTTGTGTTTGTTTGTCTAGTTGTGAAGCAGTCAACGACCACCTATTTCGGTGGTTTCGATGAGTTCAGCTCGCCATTTGCCGAGCTGGCACTGGAGGCTAGCCAATGCATCACCAAGGAGGACTGTGGCGAGTGCATCAGAGCCAGTCCCACCTGTGCCTGGTGTTCAGCACCTGGCAACATGACATCTCGCTGTGACACCGTCTTCAATCTCCAACAACGAGGATGTCCCTCACCGAGCCTTCACTCGCCCACCTCCAATATGAACTTGGATCAGGACGAAGAGCTGTCGAATAAGACCAGAGAGTATGAAGATCCCGTTCAGTTGAGACCTCAACGAATTTCAGTCAACTTGCGACCTAAGCATCCAGTGCCCGTTAAGGTTACCTTCAGACAGGCTCTTGATTACCCAGTGGATTTGTACTACCTGATGGATTTGTCCAAATCAATGGAGGACGATAAAGCAAAACTGGCTGAACTTGGAAACATTTTGGCGGAGAAAATGAAGAAGCTGACCAGCAACTTTCGCCTGGGATTTGGCTCTTTTGTTGACAAGGTTGTCATGCCCTACGTGAGCACAGTGCCAGAAAAGTAAGTTAGCAATTTTTGTTTTTTACACTCTCTAACTAACTTTCTATTTGCTATTAACAGGTTGCGAGAACCCTGCACCGGCTGTGCTGCTCCGTATGGTTTTAAAAACCACATGAAGCTGGACACCGATTCGAATGAGTTTGTTCGCAAGGTTGCTGACACTCAAATTTCGGGAAATTTAGATGCCCCTGAGGGTGGTTTTGATGCAATCATGCAAGCTATTGTCTGCAAGAATGATATTGGATGGAGAGAAAAGTCACGAAAGTTGCTTGTTTTCTCCACTGATGCTGGCTTTCACTACGCAGGCGATGGAAAATTGGGTGGCATTGTTAAGCCCAATGATGGTCACTGCCATCTTGATAAAGACGGCGTCTACACAGAAAGCATTTCGCAAGATTACCCTTCAATCAGGTAATTTAGTGTTTGCCCATTTTATTGTCATTTTAAATAACGATTTTTTTCTGTTTGTTTTAGTCAAATCAACCGAAAAGTTCAGGAACACCATGTGAACATAATCTTTGCCGTCACGGAAGGACAGTTTCACATTTACAACCAACTGACTGGTGACTCGAACAACAGCCTGTCTTTGATTGAGGGCTCCTCTGCTGGCAAACTAGAAAGTGACTCCTCTAACGTTGTACAACTGATTGAAGACGAGTACAAAAAGATCACCTCTGCCATTGAGCTGAAGGATAACGCCACCAGTGATGTCAGTATCACCTACACCTCGTCCTGTCTTGGAAATCGAAAGGAACAGACTAATGTTTGCAAAGACCTTCGCGTTGGCGACGAGGTCGTCTTTGACTTGAAGATTCAACTGGAATCTTGTCCGTCTAATCGCAACGAGTGGAACCAGACTATCAAAATCTACCCGATTGGCCTTAAGGACGCCCTGTACATCGATCTGTACATGATTTGCGATTGCGAATGCGAGCGTGACTGGAACAGCATTGAAAGTAGCCCTGGTTGCAATTTTAAGGGCACTGAACAATGTGGCATTTGCAAGTGCAACCCTGGTTTTGAAGGCGAACGATGCGAATGCGACAGCAAAGATCTTGACAAAGTGGAAATGATCGATCGGTGTCGCAAAGGCAACGACACTAAGCTCTGTTCGGGTCGCGGTACTTGCCGGTAAGTTCACTTTGACCGTTGTTTGTATTATATCTCAGTTTGCTAACCACCAACATTACCTTGTAGATGCGGCGTCTGTGAGTGCTACCCTCGAGATGCACCCGAAAAGGTCAGCGGACAGTTCTGTGAGTGCGACAATTTTAGCTGCGACCGATATGATGGAAAAGTGTGCGCTGGCCCTGAGCACGGAACCTGCGAGTGCGGCAACTGTATCTGCAACGACGGCTGGAGTGGACCTGACTGCAGCTGTAAGGTCAGTCAGGATGACTGTGTCAATCCAAAGACGAACAAAATCTGCTCGGGCCACGGCAAGTGCAGCTGCGGTCAGTGTGTCTGCGATGCAAAGGAGAACGAGCAGTACACTGGACAGTACTGTGACCAGTGTCCTACCTGTAAGAACCTGTGCGACGTCTACAAGGACTGCGTTCAGTGCCGCATTCACAAGTCGGGCCCACTGACCAAAGAGGAGTGCGCCAACTGCACCATTAATCCCATTGGCACCACAGAGTTTGAAGTGCTGGAGGGCGAAGAGTTGTGCGTCATCTGGGACGAGAATGACTGCATCTTTAACTTCAAGTACAAGTACGATGAAACCGAGGATGCCATCTTTGTGATCGCCCAGAACACCAAAGACTGTCCACAGCCTGTAGACGTGCTGGCCATCGTCATCGGTGTTATCGTTGGCATCGTAATCATCGGCATTGCTTTGCTGCTCATCTGGAAGCTACTTACGACTATTCAGGACAGACGAGAGGTGGCCAAGTTTAATGAAGAACGAATGAACGCCAAATGGGAAACGGTAAAGTAGCAGCGCGATAAGGTGCACCTACAAACTAACTAACCAATTTGTTTATTTTATCAGGGAGTGAATCCAATCTTTAAGAAGGCCACCACCACATTCAAGAACCCGACGTACAGCGGAAAATAGACGCAACTAGGCGGCTAACTAATGTCAAAATGTCAACAAGTGGAGACGATTTCTCCTCTAATCGATCGATCGTCTTTCATGTGATAAACTCCTCCCTTCAAGTGCATTAGTCCATCTTCTTTCTTTCTTTCTTATCGACCTCTTCTGCTAGAACTTCTTTGACAGCAACCTTTTCTACAAAATTGTCCAAACTCAAGCTGGCAAGCTCACAGCCTATTCGGTCAGCCTCAAAAGACTACTTAAGTATGCAGACAAGTGGACCTTTCGCTTTTCTAAATGTGCCAACGAAAGGCCATGTGAAGCAAAGTCATCACCCGGATGATTATTGGGCTTCAGCACCTTTTGAGTCAGCCAAAAAATGCCTCTACTTTACTTTACTCTGAGCACTGTACAATTCTATCTCTCCTTGTTGTTACTTGTTGTTAATATTTATTTGCCCATTATCAATAATGATGTAAACTAACCCGCCCACTGCGACTGCACCTTTCACCTCGCCTCATCGCCCAATCTCCCAATCACCCCAGCGCCCTCTTGTCTGCTCAACGACCATGCCTTTTACCAGTTCGTTGTCGGCTTGATTCACTCCTCGCTTCTTGTTTCATACCGCCATTTCTTTTACATTTAGCCTGCTGTAACTTTCATTCATTTGCGCAACTATTTTTTCGTAACACTTGTCATTTCTCACTATAAACTATTTATTATTTTCTCTTTTTTTGCAATCAACATCTTTTTCTCTTTTCTCTAGTGTATACTATTATTTTTGTAAAGTCTAATTTTAAAAAATCAATAAACATTTTAATTAACAAAATTGTTTTGAACGAAGAATTTTAGTTTTACGCGCAAATTAACATTTGAAGTTGAAATAATTTTTGTGTTACCTAGGTGCGGCGAATACTGTTGATATAGCCTTAAAATAGAATAAACAAAATTGTTTGTTGCAAAAGTACAGAATCGCATTTTGGCTGTTCTTTGTTTTTGAATCATTTTATCAGCAACCATGAAGTTTGTAAGTATCTTTACGGCACTTTATTGAGGTATACTAAACTAGTCAAACTTGCAGACTTGTCTAAGCGGCAATCCGAACAGTCCATGCAATGTCATCAAGTTCAAGTCAACAATCATCATGCTGGACTGTGCTTTGGATCAGCTGTCAACGCTTGCTTTTTTACCGGTTCCTTTGGTACACAGGTATTTTGCGTCAAAAGTCTTATTGAATTATGCTGTAACTAATTGAAAACACTGTTTTGCAGTAACCATTTTCACTCCCTTCCAAATTGGAGCTCTTTTAAAGATCCGAGCGAGCCACAGCTGGAGAGTGAACTCAAAGAATGCAATGGAAAGGCATTTGTTGACAGCTCACCTGAGTTTGGAATACCAGACGTTTGTTTTATCAATATAAATTGAGTTATTTTTTAATTTGTTTTTTATATAGCTATCATGCATTGATCTAAAGCATGTTGATGTCATTCTCATCTCAAACTATCGTTCAATTCTCGCACTTCCATACATCACTGAAAGAACAGAGTTTTCTGGAGTTGTTTACGCAACTGAACCATCATTGACTCTTGGCAGACTTTACATGGAAGAACTAGTCACTTACATTGAGCGCAGTCCTAAATTGAAGCGAGCTTCAGTTTGGAAGAAACCTCATGTTTTTGGCCATCTTCAATCGCAAATGTACTTTACCCCTGATAGTACACCTCCTTCAAGCTGGCAAACAATCTACTCAGTGAAGGAAATTAACAACTGTTTGTCTAAAGTTAAACCAGTTTCGTTTGCTGAAAAAACAGTACGTATTTTTTACTGAACTTTCAATCATGGTTTTATGTTTACTTATATTTTTTAAACCAGAGTATGTTTGGCTCTTTGAGCTGGTACCCAGTTAGTTCCGGCTATTCCATTGGCTCCTGTAATTGGGTTATTGAAAGTGCTCACGAAAAGATTGTCTATCTCTCAAATTCGTCTACTTTTACCACACATCCCCGTCTTATCTCTACTGCTCCGCTAAAGAATGCAGATCTTCTTATTCTAACTTCACTTTCTCAATCACCTCCCCATACGACCCCCAACATGAAAATTAACGAGTTTTGTTTAATTGTTGAAAAGACTCTGAAAGGGAATGGCAATGTCCTTATTCCATGTTTTTCTTCTGGAGTTCTCTATGATCTGTTTGAATGCCTGATGATTCACATGGAAAGAAACAACTTGGGCGCAATTCCAATCTACTTCATCTCACCAATTGCCGAGCACTCTCTGGCATACTCAAATATTCTCGCAGAATGGCTGTCTGATGAAAAGCAAAGTCGAGTCTATATTCCTGAAGAGCCATTTCCCCATGCACAGTTTGTTCGTAGCGGACGCATCAAACATTTTACCAGTCTCAGTGAAGAGGCATTCAATAATGAATTCAGAACTCCGTGCGTTGTTTTTACCGGGCACCCGTCTTGTCGTTTCGGAGATGTCGTTCACTTTATAGAGCTGTGGGGTCCGTCACCTAGCAATCACATTATCTTTACCGAGCCAGACTTTAACTACTATGAGGCTCTTGGCCCTTACCAGCCGTTTGCAATGAAAGTCATTTATTGTCCAATTGATACGAACTTCAATTACATCCAAGCAAACAAAGTGATTCGTGATCTCAAGCCAGCAAATATTCTCCTCCCTTACAATTACATGCAGTCTTCATCTCGAACTCCAACTGATCTGACGACTGCTATTGATGCTCCTGACTGCAAGATGCATCCATTTAAACGAGGAGATGTGATACAGTTGCCCATAAAATGTCAGTTTGAACGTCTTTTTATTGATTCAAATGTAAGTGCGATGTTAACTTTTTCTTAATCAGGTTTTTAATTTAGTTTTAATTTTATAGCTGGCCAACAGAATCATGCCTGTTCAAGTTCAGCCTGGATTGAAAATTGCTACTGTCACTGGGGTGTTAGAGACAAAGGACAACAAGTTTCGTCTTTGCCCAATCACAAAAAATGACCAAACTGAGTTTGCTCATCAAATGCCTACCAAAACACTCCCTCCTAATCAGTACCTTTTTGGTAATGTGAATATACTTCAACTTGCAACTCTTATTACCAATAACAGCATTAACGATGCTGTAATTGAAAAAAACCAAGGAACGGATAAACCTTCTTGCATCAAAATTGTAAGTAATTTTAGCTCATTTTTTACTTTTATAAAAATTTTCATTTTTTTATTTAGCGTTCCCTCGGAGTGATAATTGAAGTTGGGGAGAAATCAACCACAATTGTGACTGATCAGCCTAACTCAGAGACTTGTATTATGCTGCGTAATTTACTTTCACAGTGTCTCTATAAAGTTTGAAGTTGCAATTCGTATCATATTTTCGTTTCTATTCTGGATGCTTTCTTTTAATTTCATCAATAAATCATACTTTCCTATTTACTATCTTTTTGACGTTACAGTGTTGATGTGCTTTCTTTCGTTTAATTTAATTTTTAGCATATTTATCTCTCAACGATATTTGAAAAGGCTGGCCATTGAGCGCCACTTTTTAGTGCGCAAGGAGTTGTCTGTGCAGGGTCCATTTGCTAATGCATTGGGCATGCATTTATTTATGACATGTTTTCTTTTTTCACTAAGTGGTCTTCACTTTGCTCTTATCGAGTAGCGTAATTGATCACACACATGCACTCACATGGGCGCAATTTGAATACGTCAGTGCGTTCAGTGAATGCAGCTGGGGCGATATGTGCCAGCTCGGGCAATCACTAGTTCTTTCAGATCGATAGTAGGCTGCTCTGGCTTCAATGCTGCGCACAGGGGAATACGTCGCAGATGAATTTGACGTACTAGTGGCGCAAATTTATGCTTGCTTTGCTAAAAATTGATGATGAATGCGTGCACTGTGCTGTATGCCGCTTTCAGAGAAACACTTACCCGACTCTCCCCTTTCCTAAAAGTTTTGCTGCTTTACGATATCCACTTCTACAATTTGGATACATTTGGGGCTGTGTTTATATTTATTTTCCATATTGATGAATTGCCATCTATTGCCACTTTGAGCTTGTGTACCTCGATTAAAGTGCTTACAGTGCCAATTTAGTCCATTTCATCTCAATAATCTTCAAAGTTGTTCCATTTGAAACATTGACTCTTCTTAAATTAATATACATTGGCTCAAACACCTCTAGTGCTGCACTTGTAGGTGCACCTGATCTCTCTTCAGACCACCCTCTTTGATTGCCCCTACTTTTCAGCATTTATGAAGCACTAGTCTGTAACCGGTCTGCGAATTTGACTAAACGGCTACGTTCATAGTCCAAGTGAATTGATTGCTGCATTGAATTGCAAGTGAACCCGAAAAGACTTTATGTCTGCTTTTGTTCGATACTCTTCATTTCTCGCTCTAATGTAAGCTAGTTTTTCTTGTGTTGAAAGCAATCAACTGGCATGTTTACTTTTCTTTTTAGATTTTTCACTACAATTGAGGGCGTGTGCGTTCACGTAGTACTGGTAGGTACGTGCCAAGCAGAAAGGCCCCGTGGAACGTTGAAGGGCGTTGAAACAATGAAGCTCACAGAGAACGGGCCTGAATGATGTGACCTGAAGTGAGTGGCCTCTTCTGACGAGCTGTACGAATGGCTGAATGGGCACTGCCAGTAGAATGCAATGAGCCAGTGGAATTGACGCAGAATCGATCTTCTGCTGAACAGCTGACAGCAGCTGCCGGTGGCCCTAGCTGGAGGCTGGCCAGCTCTGCGCAGTGGCTGAACACACTGCCACACTCTTTCTCATTGTATTGTTTCTTTGCCTGCAGCGGCTTTGAAATGCCGGTTCTTTCGGTGCTCTTGCTGCCTCCAACTGCCTGTTCTTCGTCTCCTTCTCCTCGTTGTCAGCCTTCACCACCTCGCGTCTCTCGATGGCCCTTTTGTGTCTCTTTTGGTGATTACATTCTGTGCAGCTCTGTCTGCAGTTTCACTCAGTTAGAGCGCTGAGGCTTTGCGCTGCACCGAGCATTGCCGAACTCACTCCACCGGACGGACACACGCCGACCGAAGAGGAACGCTGACCGAAGTAGTAGTGCCTCACTCTTCACTTTGCACATACTTTCCAGTGGCCACATGCAGACGCACTAGTCGGGAGATGTGCGCGCCTGTTGTCCCTACAAATTCGCTTCATTCGTCGACAGACAATTCCGCAGTGCCGAACATTGAACCAGCAGCACTTTTCCGCAGACAGTCAGAGCAACTGGCTGTCACCGTTTATAGCCGCAGTTTTATTCGCATTATCGCCGTCAATGTTGGCGCCTAGTACTCATTCATTGCTTCGTCAAATCTACTCGTCATTCATTCACATCTTTTTGCTCACCCTCTACTATCATCACTTCAATTGCCGGCACTTTAAGCTTTTCAACTTTTTCAGTTTTAGCAAAACACGCATAGTATTTCAACTCAACTACGCCTGAAGCTATCATCAAAACAAATTTAGTTTGTCAAATTAGTCAGGTAAGTTTAATTTTTGACAACTCTGTAGCAAAATATCATTTTTTACATATCTCCAATTACTTACACTTTCTCTTGTTGTCGCATCAATTTTGAGCAATCATTGCAGACTTCTCCTGAAAAGTGCATGTCTTCATAAATTAACTTTTCTTATCCTGTCTGGCAAAAGAATTTCAACTTTTGATTATCCTGCACTCACCAGGGAGTGTAAACCATCTAAAACCTGTAATAATTTTTAACACTTGGTCATTCACTTTCTTTCACTACATCACATTTATTGCCTTACCCCCTGTGCGACAATTAACCCTTTTAATTGCTCTCATGCAGTCATCGCAAATAGATGCTTTCTGAACATTGTACGAGTCAAGGACCGCATGATAGTGCTTGAGTTAGCTTTTTATGTTTTCGCTGAATCGCATTTTAACATTAAATTGCTGTTTTACAAGCAAATTATACTTGAGAATCAGCTTATACAGCAAAAAGTTGTCACACGTTTCAGACCAACAGGTCAAAAATCATAACTTTTATGTAATGGAATCTTGAATGATTGTCTTGACAAAACACTTCTAGTGACAGCACTAGTTAGCCAGCAGCATTACAACGCCAAATGACTTGTTAAATTTTCAATGCTAGTTTTTCTCCATTGTCGACTTTTTGTACTTTTGCTCTTGACATTGGCAAATGCCAAAGTTGATGCAAGCACCACATTTTGCCACTGCATTCTTCAGCATTTGCAGAACCGGTGGCATTCGACACACTAACACTGCCATCAGCACAACCACCGTCAGCAGCACCGTTTGGCAATGTCGATTGGCTGGGCCATTTGTTGTCTATGGCAAATATGCTAATATAAACACTCGTAAAAGACCATAATTATACTGAGAAGTCAGAGAAAGAGAGAAGGAGAGGGAAGCAAACGAAGCAGACGATAATTGCGGTCGGTGGCAGGGGTCGAAGCTCGCTGTTCAGCGGTGCACACCTGCTTTGAAATTGGAGATTTACCAGCAGTCTCGCTTTCAGTTCCTGTAATGTGTGAAGAATTTTTGACAGAGAGACAAATTCATCATCATCATCTTTTTTTTGTCGGTTTAATTTACAATTCCTTTTAGTTTTACTACTACTTAAGTAGCACAGGAAATATTCATTGCTATTGGCTTTTATTTCTGTCTCAAAAGCTCTAACGATTTCTCAAATGACAGTTTTCTTCAGTGTCATTTGTCAGTAATTTTTAACCTACTAAACTAGACATTCAAATAAATTTTTAAAAAAAATGAAAAAACGGTCGGAAATCGTGGGCGATCCAGTCTTTGATTTGCTTTTGCTAAACTTGTCTGTAAAAGCGCACTCTACTAATTTGCTACATTATAAACGCAGCCAGAATGGGCTATCTCTTTCGTTTGCAGACGACAATGTCCAACGAGCGACTGTCTCAATGAAAGAACTCTCTTAACTTTCTGTGCCTTTCTGGTTCCCCTCAATCGTATAGTATTATGTGAAGTGCGCTGTGCCTTATTTGGCGCAAACACACACTGCTACTACAAGTAATGTTGATTTTATTGTTAACTAGTTTTTTAATACATAAACAAATAAGTTTTTGCAACTTTTTTTATTAATTTCTCGTTTTTTATTTGCATTTTTAAATAATCATAATTTTTTTCACAATATAGGAAATTGCCAAAATGTTCTCCGCAAGCCAAACTATCAGTCAATACTGCCGGTTATCGTTCATTTCATTTTGAAAATTTTGTACATGATAATTGCGATAATTTTCAAATCTTTTTAAATGAATCAAAAATCTGCTTTCTGGTCATTTTGGCCAGAGATTCTTCTATTTATAGTGAAACGCTTTAGTCTACTATTTCTTGTGATCCCAATAATTCTAAATCTTCTGCTCATCTGTGATTTAAATGCCGAAAATGGAATTTTTCCAGCTAGAAAATCAGTCAATGGTAGAAGACAATGGGCTAGACCCAATGGCTCCCAGTTTTGGGTTAGCAACGGCGACATCGACAAAACCATCGGACCAGCAAGTTTGCTCATTCAACTGAAAGATTTAATAATGAACTTCCTCGAGTTTATCAAGCATTGCCAGTTTCAGAAACATCGACCTACTTGAAAAACCAAAGCTTTCAAAATGCTTCATTTCACCAGTATGGACAGAGTTCTAATTTGGATTTGCTTCTTGCCTCTTCTAGTCACATAAACCAAATCTCTCTTTATGATCCTGTTTTTAACTTCAGCCGAAGCACACTGTACTCTAATTCAAAATCCACCAATTTCTACGTTCGTTCATCTCACTTCCCTAGCCAACAACAGTCAAAGAAGCGGCATCATCACAGTGCACACCGTCGAGGACATCCGGAAACTAAGAAACGTCCAAATATTATTTTCATGCTTACCGACGACCAAGACATAGAGTTAGGTACTTGAAATGTGATTTTTACTTTACTTTTTTTAATTATTGTTTATTGTGTCACAGGTTCTATGAATTACATGCCTAAAGCTCTGTCAATTCTTTCCCGGGGAGGTGTTCATGTGAAAAATGCCTACGTTACTACTCCGTAAGTAATCTGTGCATGAGCAACCCGGGTCTTTCTAACTTTTACATTTGTAGAATGTGCTGCCCTTCTCGAAGTTCAATTTTGACTGGCCGTTATGTACACAATCATAATGTTTATGTAAACATGTCTGATGAATTTGTGGGGACTTTTTAATAAACAGTTATCCTCTTTTTACAGACTAATGGCGAGAACTGTAGCTCCCCTCAATGGCAGAAAACATACGAGTCACAAAGCTTTGGTAAATACCTTCATGACTCAGGATATCGAACGGCTTTTTTTGGAAAATATTTAAATGAATACAACGGAAGCTACATTCCAGCCGGATGGTCTCACTTCTCAGGGCTGATTAGAAATTCACGTTACTATTCATATCAATTAAACGTGAATGGAGACCGAGTGCGCCATGGCTCTGACTATCACCTCGACTATTACCCAGATCTGATTCTTAACGATAGCCTACAGTATATGCGATACTCGAACCGGTTTTTCTCTTCCAAACCCTACCTCATGGTCATGAGCTTTCCATCTCCACATGGCCCTGAAGATGCTGCACCGCAATTTCAAAAAATGTTTTTTAACGAAAAAGGGCATCGGTTTGTTGGAGATTAACTTTTAACTTAAGTTTTTATCATTTGTGTTGTCATTTTTGCAGTACACCAAGTTGGAATCACGCACCTAATGGCGATAAGCAATGGCTGCTAAGAAAAACACCGAAAATGGCTCGCATCCATCAAGATTTTACCGATTTTTTAAACACCAAACGATTGCAAACACTTCAATCTGTCGACAATGCTGTTTATCAAATATACTCTGAACTGAAAAACTTGGGAGAATTAGAAAACACTTACATCATCTACACGTCTGATCATGGTTTGTTTTTATCTTTGCCTTTCTGTTTGCTTTGCAATACTCATGCTTTCTTTGATAGGTTATCACCTCGGCCAGTTTGGCCTGGTTAAAGGAAAAGCCATGCCGTTTGAGTTTGATATTCGAGTTCCATTTTTTGTTCGTGGACCAGGTGTTCCTCACGATCAAACGTAAGCTAAAACTGAGTATTTTTTCACTTTCTATATAGTTATCTTTTCTGCAGGTTGCCGCAAATTGTGCTAAATATTGACATTGCCCCAACCTTGTTAGACATTGCTGGAGTTAAAATTCCTTCTCATATGGATGGAATCTCTTTTTTGCCATATCTAAAGCAACTCAACAATACTTTAAGCAAGCAAAAATCTAAATTGGAAAGCCGTTCAAAAAGGCAAGAACGAGTTGATAAGAAGCTTATCTACCGAGACTCGTTTCTCATTGAAAAGGCAAATTCAAAGTGCCTATAAGCGTTGATAAGTTACTGATTCCCATTATTGGAAAAAAGCAGTGGCTTCAACTTGAGTGCCAAAAACCTGAATATTCAAGTCCATGCAAAATGTATCAAAAGTTTGAGTGTTTTACAGACAGAAATGGAGCATACCGCATTAGAAAATGCTCTCGTAGTCACCGAGGAAGAAAGCATCAGTGCATTTGTCCAAATGGAACAGCTTCTCTGAAAAACTTTGGAAACGAAGTGAACAATCAGCATGATGGATCATTTCAGTGGCAAAGGCGAAGGGAAACGCGATTAAAACGAAGTGATGATTCTCTTTGGACTTCTTCTTTCTTCTCGATGTTTCGTGATGAACCAGGGATGCATTCTGCAAGAGAAAATGTTAACAATTTTGACGTTGCTGGAGTGTATGATTTGAAAAAACTTGTTGATCTTGCCAAATCGACCGCCCCCACCTCTAGAAACGCACAAGAAGATAGAAACTTGAATGTAAATCGAGTCACCGTAAACAGTTCTCTGAACGATATTTCCAATATCACAACCAGCCAGCTGATTTCAATTCTGCAAACTGAAGAATTAACCGATATGTCAAACTACACTGATTACTTGAATAGGACATTCTGTACGGTTGCGCGCACTAATTTAAGTATTGAGTGCACTGAAGAGATTTATCACAATCAGGAGTCGTGGAAAGAAAAGTGAGTGTTTAACTTATTTGTTTATGTGAAGTCAAAATGTTGTGTATTATTTTTGCAGGAAAAATCATATTGACGCAGCTATAAAAGAACTGCAACGACGATTGTTTGAGTTAAAAGGTATTCGCCGGTTTATGAATGAAAAGCGACCAATTAAGGCACCGTCTTCAGGCAGAAAGAGTAAAAAATGTCACTGTGACCCAACGGCTGGTGGTGTTTCTCAGTTTTCTCAACGAATGCAAGTTCATCCTCGACGACTAGTAGAAAGACGTTTTATGAAACATTTGGTTAGAAAGAAGTGGAGTCGTCGACATGAGAAGAAGATGAGAAAGAAGGAAAAATTCGAGAACACTGCATGCAAAGCAGATGCCAATGAACAGATGAACTGCTTCACACATGGGCCAGACCATTGGAAGACGGCGCCATTTTGGACCCAAGCGCCATTCTGTTTTTGCCAAAACGCTCAGAATAACTCGTTTGAGTGTTTACGAACAATCAACGAAACGCACAACAGTCTTTACTGTGAATTTGTCACCGGCTTTATCGCATACTTTGATTTACTTAAAGACCCATTTCAGGTTAGTCAACTCGTAACTACTTTCCCTTCATACTTGCTGTACTCACATTTTCTTTTATAGTTGAAAAATGCCATTTACGAACTTGAGTTTTCTACCATCGAAGAACTGAGTCGCAACTTGGCTCATCTAAAAGGATGTTCCGGTGCAGAGCAGTGTACGTTGCCACGGCAGCAAACACCTAAAAGGAGATCAACTGAAACAGATTCTTCAGTATACTCTAAAACGCTCAACAACACAAATGCACAACTAAGCTAATTTTTGCTAAATTTTGAAAATGATTCATTTCATTTGTTAAACATCTTTCAAACACACTTGACCAAATGTTTACGGCATTTTAAGATGAAACAATGACAACCGATTTATATATTTCTGTAAATATAGAGAATGTTACATCAGATTAAGTAGAAATGATACATCGAATCCGGTCTGGAAGGAAGCGAACAAAGAAAATAGAGTTTCTCAGAAATCAGTGATCAGGTGTATGGTAGTTGGAAGTATACAAAGTTGACCTGGAGAAATAGCAGTCAATGAACACTTGTGAGCCCAAAGGAGACTCGAGTGGAGTTTGATTAATCCACCGAATAAATGTGCAGTTCGGTGGCTGAAAAGGGTAAATGTTGGGGTATTTCTTGTAAAGAGTAAATACATGCGATTTTGTTTACATTGATGATGGTGTGTATACATTTATCACTATTTATTTATTTTATAGTCTAAAAAAACTTACGATACTGGAAGTGTTGAACAGAACACAACTGTGTATTAGGAGAAAAAGTTGATGATAAATGGAGGGTTCAAAAAGTGAAAGGTTAATGCACGAATAGTTTGGTGGTTAATGGCAAGATAGTTACAGTTCAGTAAAACAAAAAATAAATCATCTTTAGGTGGCAATACTGAGAGAATGAACCCAGGGCAGTGTTCTGGACTAGTGGACGCAATGTCTGTTGGCAAAAAATATTTCAATTCTTTTCAAGCAGAATTCAATTGAATAGATGCGCTCACTGTGATCGATTCTATTTTTATACATCAGTTTTTTCCAGAGTCCAGGCCACTGGTGTATTCCTCAAAGTCAAACTCTAAAATGTAGTGTCAACAACATAAAGGGGCATTGGGCTTAGCTATCACATCTACGACTTTAACGGCTTTAAAGAATAAGATTCTTTCAAGTGAAAAAGTAAATAAAAACAAAGTTGAAAAAGATAGATAAGAGTGTAACGCACGTAAATAAAATCTGTGCCGCGTGTTTGTGTGATAAAGACGAGGATGAAAAGGAAAAATCATTTTCATGATCGGTTATGGCCTGAGAATAAATGTGCTGATTGACATTTCAGCAGCGTAAGTTGAAAGTTGACAGTGGCAAGTTTCAATAAGATGACAGTGTGATATATTGAGCCATCTTCATCTGCAGTTGACTGAATCTATTCAATCAATGTTGATTCATTTTAAAACTGTGTAGATCTGAAGCCACAGTGTCCTTGAACGATAGGCAAGTACATGCTTTGGTTAATTGTGATAACGAAGAAAACATGAGCTCGTCATGCTGATTTTAGTGCCATTCACAGCCATGTAGTTGTGTAGCTTGCGTAGTGATGGAGGAAAACCAAAATAAAATAAAATAATAAAAAACAAATGCAAGCGGAAAAACCTCAAGGCAGACGAACAAACGTAAAACAAAAATAAATTTATATAAGATCAATTGAGGGAGAAATCAATCATTAAACGGGAGTGAGAGTCAAAAAGATAGACGATTGAGTAAATGAACGAAAACAGGTCAAATTAAAGAGAGGTTATGTAGTGTTTGGTGCGGAGAGTTGCTTTAAATGTACAAGCTATGGACAGAGAAAAGGGTTTGGGCTCAAATGAAGCACAGTTGAATAGTTGGTTTCAGCATATTGACCACAAGTTCAGTGTTCTTATTGCCATCAGATGACCATGCCTGAAAAATGGGTTGTTACAATCTGTTTAGTTTTCAGTTTTTTGCTTCAGACTGCTCTTCTGACTTGCATGATTCGCAAACATTTTTGTCCATTTTCAATTGTGAAATACCTTTTGCTCGCTGCCAGTGACTGGTGTTGTTTGAGTGAAGATGGTTTGTGCGTTACTGATAGGGCAACAATGACCCAGAACAGGGCAAACAGCATTAGGCAATGAAAACAAAAAGATAATAAAAAAGAAACGAAAACAAGTCTAGTCAATATTGAAAAAATTTAACTCTATAATGAAGCGAAAAAATATATGAAATGTTCAAACAAATAAATAACCGATAGACAATGAAAAGGTCGATAGGGAAAGTGGAGAAAGGGGAAGGGTTAAAGTACAAACAAAAAATAACAATTTTGCAAAAAACAAAGAGTGCTGTGCCATTTGCTGGACTGAAAGGGAAGAGAAAGAGCGAGAAAGAGGTGAAAACCTCAAAGAGAGTTTGAGAGCAATAATTTGGAGGACGATTGAAGGAAGTTCAAAATTGGCAGGTAACGTCGAGCACGTAAGATTGTGGTTATTCACTGATGCCTTCGGTGTACTTTGGTTTGGCATTAATGGCAGAATGAGTAATGGAAGCGAAGAGTGAGGCGATGAAGCAAAGAGAATGATGGCAGAGATGGGCTTGCCGGTGTGTGACTGGCTCAAAGTGGCGAGGTGATGTGTATTAGTACTGATGGTGGTGAGAACGAGCATGCCAAGGTAGGTAGGTGTGTGTGTACATTTATACAAAATGTGAGCTGAGTGGCGCAGATGGCAACGAGAGAATGCATGAGAATTGAAATTCAAAGGGAAAACAAACGAAAAGGGTCAGAGAGGATGAGAGATTTACAAGCAGAGACATTGAAAAGAGTGGGGCAAAAGTCAGTTGTGCCGGAGGGTGTCCACAAAAAGTGATGACCACTGGGTTTCGTGTCGCCAAATGCACCAAGGCCAGTCAGACACCGGAACAGTGTGAAGCTGAACATGGGCCATACGACACGTCCTGGTGGTATCGATGAGGTATTTCCGGTGTTATTGTTATAGAAAAGTCTTTAGTAATTCTCCTGCTACTTGATTTTCACATTATTTCGATCATATTTAGGGGAATTCCAGTGTTGACAGCATGCGCCATCTTCTTAACTTGGCTTAATCGACTCCAGAAATTATTTGCAGTACAGTGGTGTCACTCTGGAGAGTATCTGGTGCCAACTCTGGATATTTTTAGATTTGATCAAGGGGAAGAAAGAGAAAGAGAGGGAGAGAGTGAAAGAGAGGAGGGAATCTGAATAAGAATATATTGCAGTGGCGGAGTAATCAGAGAAAGAAGACAATTTGGAGGTCAAATGTGCGTTTCTGTGTGATTCGAGTTCGTAAGTTGAGTTGCAGGATGGCTTGCCAAAAACTACCGGATAAAGTGTCCGTGTTTTGGAAAAGCTAACATATATAATGTAGAGAATAAGGAGAACATTGATAAAAAAACGGGTGTGATCCAATGGAAAGAATCAAATTGAAATCAGATTAAGGATCAGGATAAAATTGAAGATGTTGAACACTGAAAAGTGAATAAATGAATGAAAAGAAAACAAATGAAAAGGTTCATTTGATAAGCATACCTGACTATGCTTTGAGAATCTGAGGAATTAAGAATCAGAGAATCGGGTGCATGCTTTCTTCCAGCGACAACTTTTGAAATAGGGGAAAAATGATGCAAATGAAAGTAAGTTATTTGAAATGTGTCCATAAATAACACTAGACAAATCTCTTACCTAGTGCACCAGTTCATGCGTTGAGACATTCCGTACACTTTACGGCATTTGCGAGTTTCACCGCGAACGCGTTTGGTGGGAGAACTTCGGTTGACACTATTCTGGAGAATAGTCGTTCCTGAGCCGTCCACACGAGCCTGCCCCACTCGCAGATACTTATTACTGCCGGTGGAGAAGGAGGAGAGCGAGCCCGAGTTGCGAGGTGGACTGAGTGGCATGTAGCCGGAGCCGAAGCTGTTGTTGTAGCTGCCAAAGCCGCTACTGAGGCTGCTGGCACCGCTGAAGCCGCCAAAGGAAGAGCTCATGGGCGGGTGGCCACCGGCGCCGCTGGCACTGTCCAAGTGGTGCGGAATGTTGATAGGATGCGAGGCCGTGCTGCTCGGGGAAAGCACTGAGGAGTTTCCCGATTTGCGCCCGCGGCGAGATCCAAGAATGCTGACTCCAGCTGGGTCAGGTCGGCGGTTGTATTCGTGGTCCTCCAGGTGACGGTACTGCACCGGCGTGAAGGCCGAGTTGGACTTGGAGAAGTTGAAGGAGTTGCCACTCTGCTCGGGCGAAGGTGGGTTTGAGTCCATGGAGTTGTCGCCGGTCATGACGGCGCTGGTGCTGCTGCTGCTGCTCGCTCCGTCCTCAGAGAGCGACACGGGCGAGTCGGGGCCGGGGTGCGTCAGGCCGGCAAAGCCATTCTTTGGTTGGCCATTGGAGTCCTGCCGTCGGAGGTCAATCTCGGTGTAGTAGAAGTCAAAGTCCTCTTCCCCCGGCATTTCTTCGCCACTACAGCAAAAGGAGGTAAAGTTTGGAATCGGATACAGCTAGATAAGAAAGCAAAGACAGGCACTTACTTCTGGAAATGCTCATCGCGAATGTGCTTTTCAATATCCGAGCAGTTCCACGCCTCCTGTCCACAATGCGGCCAGGTGCATTTGAAGATGCGAGACAAACCTAGGACGCACACATCAGTTTAGAGAGCGGACCTAGCATGGAATGACAGTCAATCTTACGTTCAGTCATGAACGTCGGGGAGCGTGGTGACGCCGACAGGCTCATCAGCACCAGGGCAGCTGTGCACTCGTCCATCAGTTCCGGATTGCTCGTTCGACGCTTGCGACCGCTGTGCAGGAGGAAACGGGACAATTTCATTAGTTGACAGGACTGAGGTGGGGGTCTTTTCAG
This sequence comes from Tyrophagus putrescentiae, assembly GCA_024499935.1. NCBI lineage: Eukaryota > Metazoa > Arthropoda > Arachnida > Sarcoptiformes > Acaridae > Tyrophagus > Tyrophagus putrescentiae. The sequence goes on along the minus strand of JAMZRA010000001.1, from coordinate 5,729,638 downwards.
TGTCCGCGAGGGAGTGTGGTGAGCAGTGTGCCCAGTGGACTCAGTGGCCAGTGGGCGGACAGGGGGAGAGGTGTCAGTGTGGGCACTGGTCAGCTGTGCAGTGCCTCTTTGGAATGTGTGCGGAGTTCACTGGCGCGGCATGGGCATGCGGCATCGGCAGTGTCCAGTGGTGCTCTGCCGGACGATTATCATCGACAGGGCGCCATTACTGGCGTGTGCAGCAGTGCCGGCCTCGCCACTGGCCATTATAGCCGCCATTGTGTGTCCATTATGCGTGGCCGTCTGTGCATTCGCTGTCCTGTACGACGTACTACTGTCTTCTCTACACTACCAGTGTCTGCACTCGCTTACTGTGCCGTTGCAATCAACACTGCAAATTAAGTCAACTGCGCGTTGCATTTGATCGCAACGGCCACGGCAACAACGAAAGCAGGAGGGAGCGAGAGAGTGAGAGAGAGAGTGAGAGTGAGCCACACGTCAGTGTGCCACACGGTCGGCGACTACACGACGACGCCGTGTCCTTTTCCTCTTCCTCGCCGCTCAGCTTCCTACTTTGCAGACTACTGCCGACTACTGCTGCTTCAGTCCTGCAGCAGCAGCCTTCTCTCTCTCTCCTTCGTCAGCTGCTTACCAGCCACTCTCTGCAACTCAGTATTCGCCCCGTCTCTTTCTATTCACTGGCATTCACTTCCCATTCAGTGGCCACTTTCACTTCGCCCAGTGGCACTCTCGCGCCTGATGAGTGAACCGTTTTACGCCCTCCATCGCTTGGAGCACCACCGTGCTAGAGAGCACTGTGTGCACACACAGACGACCGCTGAGACAGGCAGCTAGCTCTCGTCGCAGTGGAGCAATCCATCCACTGCTCGGTCGAAGCGAGCACCATCTCCTCTCTGCGACGTAGTTCCAGTGGTGCTACGCAATGATGCTGCTGCTGCCGCCGCACTCTAGAACACCAAGACGGCGGCAAAAAGAGTGACGGAACTGACTGAACCTGTCAGGTGAATTGAGAAAGGCAGCACAAAGAGTGGTGACACTTTGTCATCACACACTTGCCACACTTTGCACTTGACTGCCTCTCTATCGCCCGCTAGCATCGCAGACAATGCCAGCCGAGGAAGGCTGACCAAGGACTGAGCATCAGAGCGCAATCACGTGACTTCCGAATGGTGGCCAGCACATTTCACAACAGTAGGTAGGCTTTCATTGCCACCGAGAACAAGAGACCTTTCACATCCTATTAGACTGACACCTAGTAGTGCAGTGAACAGGAACGTCGATGTCACAGTCGGTCGACATTGCCCACAAGTACAGGCAAAAAAGTTGCCAGACACCCGAGCACTTTGGTGAAGAGGCGCTCGGCGATGGTAATGTTGATGGTACTTGAGCCTACAAGATGAATGTGATGCTAGGGAAGCTTTTTGATGAGTCTTTGTGGGCTCACCTCTTTCCTGGCCTAATGATATACTCGATATCGAGTGCGAGGTCAAGCTTTTGGCGAGTGAGCAAAACTGACAGCGATAGACAGAGAGATTGGTGCTCGCTGACAGCAGCAGCGACCAAACCAGAAGAGCCAGTGGAAAGAGCCATCGAAAGAGCGTCAGGCGATGATTGTGTGGTGTGTGTTCCACGAAGCTGCCAAGAGGGCAAACAAAGCAAGTGGCAATCATGTGGCCAGAACGCTAATCAAACACATAAATCTCGCGCGGCTCAATTAGCCATTGCGTGAAAACGGAAATAAAGTTGCTCAACTGGAACGGAAGCACCTTTCAACGCAAACGCGTTCATCAGCTTGCTGCATTTACTACAAAAACTGGTTATTTGTTGAAAGGAAAAAATGAAAAAAGAAGGGTGAGAGAAAGGCTCATAAAATGCATACCTAGAAAACAGTTTTCCGCAGAAAAATAAACAGATAAAAAGTGCGAGCACGAGCAGGTGGCAGAATTTAATTTTGCTGAGACACTTTTTTACATCTCTAGCACACTGTCCAGCACTGACAATCAAAGCCCAAAGGAGCAAACATTTCCAGAGCTATCGGGCATCGCTCGTTCATTTTGAAGTCAATTCCGTGCAAACGCAGTGCTCTATAGGACGGCAAGGTCAAAGAAAGCATGTTAATGGGTCAAAATCGAGTTAGGTGCCTTTCTCTGTGAGTGCGAGTGCGAGTGCGAGTGCGAGTGTAAGTGTAGTGTGTGTGTGTGTGTGTGTGTATGAGGGCGCCATATATTGCACTGCCTTGGCACTGCACCAACAGAGCACTGAGCACAGGGCGACAGTGTAGCCAGCGGTAGAGCACTGCAATGGCATGCCAAAGGAGTCTCTTTAAATGGCATCGAAGAGGAAGTGTTCCACATCCGGATATCATATGTGCACAGAGTTTGCTCGCCCTGACGCTCTGGCCATTCACAGATTCCATTTGGACAGGCTGGCATCTTGTGATCAGGGGCTTGTGACCAGGGCTTGTGACCAGCAGTAGCAGCAGCAGCAGCAGCCCTCACAGCAGCTACGACCCACAAGCACGAATGAGTGGATAGGTACGTGCACAGTTGGCTGCCTGAACTATATAGCAGGGGAGCACATATACACATTTGATGCCTTTCACCGTACACACAATGCACTGCTGCCTTAGTAACAAGGAAGCGAACAGTCGACGCTGCACAGCCAAAACTGCAGCCAGCCCGTTGCAAGCTAGCTATACAGTGGCAGGGAGAGAGCGAGAGTGAGCGAGTGAGGATCCACGATGGTAGCACACTTTGACTGTGATTACCTTGAAGATATTCCGTTGATTCAAGGCCAAAGACAAGTGCACGCCTATGTGCGTAGGAATAAAGGGGAGATGAGAAGGAGGAGAAGGGAGCACTGAGAAGAGCAATGCAATGTCTCTCTCACTTTCTATGTGTATGTGTGCTCGCTCTACTCTAACTCTCGCTGCTACTGCGATGACGCCGAGTATGCTGTCACACGCACTCGAAATATAGTGACAGACAATGTAGACTTGCTGCGAGATCGGTGAAAGCACAAGAAAGAAAGAAAGAAAGAAAGCTACATGCCAAGGCAAAGTTTCTATTAGGCAGAAATAAGGAGCAGCTTCTTTTGAAAAAAGCGTAGCGCCTATGGCGTTCAATCCAACTGTCATTGTCAGAACTGCCTTTCACTAAGTAGAGGTGAGAGTCCGTCTGGACAGCGTATTCAGCCTTTCTTCATGGACAGCAGTGAGCAGAAGCGCCACTCTTTCTCACCTGACCAATTTAATCGGCTACCAATAAGCCATCCGCTATTAAGCCGAATCAAATCAAAAAGAAAGACGAGAAAGAGAAAGAGCAGCAGCAGCACGTGCAAGTGGTCGTCCATTATCTATTGACAGGGCAAACAATCCAATCGAGTGGAGTTGAGTAGCAGTGGCTGCCACGAGAGAAGATTACGAGAGCGCAAAATGTCTCAAGCGGCGAGTTTCAAGGCAAGAACGCCGGCAAGAAGTAAACAGTAAGCAGAGTAGTGCCAGCGGAGGTGGTGATGCTGGTGGTGCTGCTGGTGGTGGTGGTGGTGGCATCATCAACGACGGCAGCCTCACACTTGTCATTTGGCCTTGCCACTCGTGACGCCTCGATACTGCCGACGGCAGCTCGCTGCCGCACAAAGCGAGAGAGATCGCACGCTCATTAGTCATTTGAGCGGCAGTACATAGCACGCGCAGCAAGACAATGGCGCCCAAAGAGTGCGCAGTACAGCCCAGAGGACAGTCGACGAGCCGTCGAATGTGCCAATGGGCAATTAATAGTGAACATTAAAGCTATTAATATTAATGCTGCTAGAAGTGGCAATCGACAAGTGGTGGCCACAGTGGAGGTGGTACACTACTGCCACTACCAGTGGTGCTGGTGGTGGTGGTAGTTCCTCAGCTCAGCTCACGATATACACAATGTACATGGAGGAGTGCGCCACGAGCCACGAAGTGCCTGCAATGTCCATCCAGGCATTCACACAATCTCTTCTTGTATTGGTGGAAAGCACGCGTCGTCGTACAGCGGTACAGCTGCCGCTGATCGTACGGTGGTTGTGGGAGCCAGGCAATGCAATGCAGTACTACCTACCTACCTACTTCAACGCTGAGGTAGCACCGGCAAGGTTGAACGGTGCTGGGGGAAAGAGAGAAAGAGCACTCGTGATGCCTGCTGCTGATGTTGATGTTGATGTTGATGCTGCTACAGTCACTGTTAGTCAACCGGAGAGTACCTTTCTCGGTGTTGGCGGCAGTAAATGGTAGTGTGCCTTCTCTGTACCTCTTCGCCTATTTGCCTGCTTCTCCAATTGACGCCAGCAACGGCAACTTCATTGTAGCACCGTTCTAGCTCCTTCGCTGCCCAGTCGGGCAAGTCGGTGTTTGTGGGCACACAACACGTGCCGTCGGTCACTACGACTGGTTTGCACTTACCACTGGCAACATACTCATGTGACAATGGCAGGCAGACAGGCAAGCTGGCAAGCAAAGCCAGTCTTGGCACTTGATCTCTCTCTCTATCTCTCTCTTTCTCTCCCTTTCAAGTCAGTGAGTATGCTTCAGCGCGAAACTTGACTCGCTAATGCAAATTTGCCCGTTTGAGGCTAATCATCGTGCAGCAAGCTGGGCTGGTGCGGACAAGTCAGCCAGAGCTGGCAGTGGTGCTAGCTGAGAGCTAGCAACTAAGTTAGCCTTCCAGTGAGAGCTGAGGAGCCGAGAGCATCAAGGCAAAAAGATGAAATCGGTGCTAAATGAAACGCTAACGCGAGACGAGTGCAGATGGAAGGCCATCAAGACGTGCCGCTGCCGGTGATGGCGATGGTGGCGATGGTGATGGCGGCGGCGACTGCGGAGATGGCAACTCTGCCAGTGGACACACTAATGGGACAAGAAGTGAGGCAATAATGAAACAAAGTTTGACTGTTTTCTGAGCACCAATGCGGTCACTATGAATTATGAAGCAGCCAGGGCAGAAGAGGCACTGCCTGAAGAGTGATCACTCTTCAGACCAGTGAGCTACATGGAGGGACACTGGCCGCCAATGACCACTCACTCACTTGAGGTTGGGCCTCAAAGTGGTGCCACAGCAACGTTCAATGGTTGATTACGCCCTGATGTCCTTTGACTGCTGATGGCAATTGATTACTGCTAATCCACAGAATCAGTTTGGTATAAGCAAGAAAACTAATGAACAAACGCAAAATGGTTAAGAAAGCAATAAAAAGTAGTTGCTAATTTGGCAATACCAGGAAAGGTAGTTTTAAATAAACTCGAATTTAATCAGTAATTTGTGGTCTTGAAGCACATCGAAGAGGGGGTCACTCAGTGTTACAGCTGTAGTCGATGTGCGCCTGTCCTTTCACAGGACCGACCATTAAGGGGCAGGAAGATAGAGGACAGGTGCAACTGAGAGTGGCAAATGTCAAATCTAACGACGCGACTTTGTCAACTGGACACAAGCAATTTGGAAGGGAAGGGAAGGGAAGCCACGGAGTTGTGGTGTCAGCTTCAGTTAGTCAGTACAGAAAAGGCAAAAAACTCTTGACGAATTCTCAGTATCGACAGTGGCAGTGTGTCCCTGTGCGCGCAGCATTCGCTGACCTCGTTTCGACTCGGTGATTGATACTGCCAGCAAGTCGGTGAGAAGACAGTCGCCGACTTGTGGCGTAATCGCCCTCACTGAAGCACAATCACGCACTTTCGCAACTTTGCCCTCACTCCTTTGCTCTGTTCCACAACCAGCAGTTGTAGTAGAAACAGCAGCAGCAGCAGCCGCACAACTCAAACACACAAGACAGTGCGTATCGTTCTGCATACTCTCACTGATCGCTGAGTCCTATCTCTCCAACACCACCTGAGAGTGAGTCAATTAATTAATTAGTCTGTATTAATTACCATTCAGCTGGTAATGTAAACAGACACGCAGAGAAAGAGCAAGTGGTGCTTTGCTTTGCTCCTCTCTCTCTCTCTCTCTCTTGCAAAGCCATCTCTCCGACCGGCCGAGTCCGGATCAGGTGGTCGGTGATAATGAACAAGAGGAGAGCAAGACAAGACAGCGACAGTTTGAGTTGTGGGTGCGCGCAGTCCCAGTCGAAGATGAACTTAGCACTTCTATTTGTCTACTCTTTTCGGGACCGCAATAAAAGACCACAATAAGAAGACAAGGGAGAAATCTGCCTTGGGCGCAAAGTATGACCTCAATCCGGTGCTAGGCAAACACAGAGAGTGCAACTGCCAAGAGAACACTTGGCCACCAGTCTCAAAACAGCGACGCATCCTAAGTGTGCGAGGCAGCGGCGGCAGCAGGCACCGAGGCATCCTTTGGCAGTGTGGCGAGGACGGTGGTGTACGGAGAGACTATCACAGTGTAGCCATCAGAGTGCCACTCTGTAAGCGGCCCTCCAACGGGTCCATCAAATAAATCAGCTTGGTCAGCAAACAGATTGTGTCCACAAAGCTCGATGCTCCAATCCGATTAGAGGGCTGCCTAAATGCGACGCCTGCAGTGGACAGTGCCGTCGATGGCGAGGTGACGATGACGCTTCCCCGCAACCGCACGCAGGTAGGATGGAAGAGAGAGAAAGAGATAGACTGGAAAAGTCTCTGCGAGACAGTCACTGACTAAATCGGTCAGTGCGTGGTGTTTGATAATTCCGCCAGTGAAAGGTAGTGCAGTACAGCGTATAGAGGTGCGCTGCTGTACAGGCACTGCTCTGAACACTGGATACGGTCAAGGATTGTCTGTGAGTGAGAGCTGTCAATGCCGGCGCTGTCACAATGGCAAGTTGGCATTGACAGTGTCTTTGTGATGGTGGTGATAGTGCGGCGGTGGTGGTGGCAAGCTGACTGGCACGCAGGCAGAGACACTGATGCTGTCGCCGATTGCTGTCTCCGGCTTGGCTGCCAAACCACAAAGCACAGCACAGCACAACACAGACACACCGGGCAGAACGTCAACAGGCAATCACCATAGCGCCAGCAGTAGCATCAGCCAGCAGGATACACTCGCCGCAGCAGCATCATCCACTCTCAGCTGTCCAATCAGAGCGCATCGCCAACAACTGCGCATCGGTTTGCCATCACAACATCACCGACACAGAAAAAGAGAGAAAGCAGTGTAATAGTAAAACGACTGAGAGAGTTGACGTTTCTCAAACGGCTTCAAGAACGGTGAGGAAAGAAAAGAGAATCGATAATGTCAATGGAAACGGTAGTAGTGTGCATGCGGTTAGTGTCTATCAGAGCAGGGACAACAAAGTGATGCCTAATTAGCATTAACAAGGTATCGGCACACATCTTCGTTTTGCTCCTCTCACTCACTTCCTCTCTCTCTCTCTCTCTCTCTCTCTCTCTCTCTCTCTCTCTCTCTCTCTCTCTCTCTCTCTCTCACAACGTCGGTGATTCTCGCCACTAAAAGACCACCACAGGACTGGTGAGAATGTGCTGCGAAGTTGAGAGCACGTTCACTGATGGTCATGGTAATGGCGGTGGTGGTGATGCCCAGTGCCCAGAAGCGCACATCGTCTGCTCGTCACATCACATCACCCAGTAGGCTTATCGTGCAATCACTGCTCCGCTTCCTGCAGTCCTCTGCCTGGTGGGGACAATCGCATCGGTGGAGAGGCAATCACACATACACCAATGCAGAGAAGGGGACAGCACTTGCCCCACTACCAGAGAGTGCTCACTGCACTGTGGCGCATTTTGCCACTTTGCGGCCGTTAACCCTATGAGACCTCTTGAAAGCGTCACTGCTGAGCGCATCCTATTGTTGCCATCCTCCACCACCTCACACCAGAGCACGTTCCACAGCACTGACACGTGAAAATTCCTCCCTCTCTTTGACTTGCTCAGTTCTGCTCTATTCACATTACAGAGAGAAGAGAAGGTCAACAGCTCCGTCCGAAGCGGTTAATGAGCCCAATTCACTGCAATTTAATGCCCATTGTTTGTGTTTATTTCATCAGTCAGGGCAAAAAGGATGAAGCGGGGAAGCTTCAATTGAATTGCAGTAAAGCAGAGGCAACAAATGAGCAATCTTTTACAAATTCAACTGCTCTTTGAGCTTCATTCTGTCTGAATGTGAATGAACGAGCCAAAGAATGAATGGGCGGCTTGAAGCAAAGTTTAGATACACTTGGCAAAAGAGGACACGTCAATGTACGATGTCGATAACACTCACTCACTCAAAGGCAGTTCTATGCAACTCCTCATATCGACAGTGTAACAAACTGTGATGTAAGCAACGTATGAGTAGAGAAATTGTGATGGAGCTAATTGATAGAGCTAGTAATAAAGCAATTGTACGCAAATTAGCAGACAAGTTGTCATTTTTAAAACAGTGCTCAAATTAACAACCTGACAAGCTATGTCCCCAATGTCTGCATCCTCCTGCATCTACTGCGTCGTTCTCTATTGATCATTTATTTGTCAACCTAAGCAAAGATGGTGGTGTCACCCTAACGAGCACAGCTCATAAAGGCTCTAAGGGCGAGCACAGAGCATAATGGAGAATGAGAATGCAGTGAACGATCATGAGACGCACAAATTAAAGTGCAGTGCTGCCTGTGCCGATGCAATGCCTGTGTCAGTGCTTATGGGCACACACACAAAGACACTGGCTCTGGTGTCACTAGTAGGGCTGGTAATAACTGCCGTGCAGGAGATCTCCGCCGACTGCAGCATCGAAGAGTGAGCCAACACTGAATAGCTACCCGAGTGCACATAAATAAAGATTCTTTGTGAGGCAGCACTGAAGTGACTGTGACACAGAAAGTGAGCGCACAAGTCGATCGTTTATGTGAGCATCAGCAAAAGTGCACTCGGCAGGAGAGAGAGCGCGGAGCATCCTTGCCAGCATCCAGGCATCATCCTAGCTCCTCCAAGTGCATCTCCCCACTGGCAGTAGCACAGGCCAACTGCCTCTGGGACCTTGACTGCGGCACGAGCACGCGCCAGCACTTCCAGGAAAGGTATAGGCTAGGGCCATATATGGACGACAGCGACTCGGTGATCTGGCACTGGATCTGGCCAGCACTGTCGCCTGCAGTACTCGGCAACAGTGACAGTAGCTCGCTGGCTGTGGCACAAGCTCAGCAGTGAACAGCTGTTCGGGGGAGGGACCCAAAGTGCGGCAGTGCAGGCAGTGCAGGCAACAGCAGTTCTGGTGAGGCTGCTGTCTGCTGATACTCCTGCTGATACTGCTGTTCTTGTGGGTAGTCGTACACTGTGATTGCAAGCTGAGCATTCGCTTGCGTCACGAGCTCGGTAGGTGTAAACACGCGCAGAGGGAAAGCGTTGAGAGGCATGCACGTAGCGGCATCGCCATCGGGGGTGCCCTCCGCCAATCCATCCCCGCCAATGCATCCCTCTTCCAATTCATGCCTCCATCGCCTCTATCCCCACCAGCATTCAGCCTGCCCCAACTCGTACATTGAATCCTGCGATAAGACAGGCGCCCAGTGCTGAACCGGTAAACACGAACAGCACCTCATTGGTGGCGCATGCGTTTGTGCAGCTAGCGGAAGCGGCAATCAGTCGTCAGTCGCCGGCAAATGGATGGCGCAGTCGCCGGCCGCATCCTGCTACTTCCTGTTTTGCGAATCAGCTCACAGGAGAGTTTCTTTCTCTCTCCGTCTGCGTTCTTTTGCCCTTTCCGATGGCAGCGTGCCGATGCCTTGCTAGAATTAGCCCAGCTGTGCCAGTTGCCCTGATTACCATCGTCTTCAGAGTGCTCTACAGTGGTGAGCACTGGAAAGAAGCAAGAGAAGTCTACTGGCGTCCAAGTCCAAGATGCACCGAGAGCGCATACGCTGCCGTTCGGAAAGTGACGCGAGTGCTGAAGCCGAACGAACGACTTGCTCAAACTCGAAAACGTGCCAGTGCCTTTTGTTGGTGAGTGAGTGAGTGTGTGCGATGGCGATCAGAGGCAAGTGATCAACACTGAAGAGAGGCAACAATAGTGCTGATTAGCACAAGACACCAAGAGCAATTGAGGGGGGCAAGTCAGTGCTTGTGGTGCTGCTGCTGATGATGGTGGTGTGGTGGTGCTGGTGGCACACAAGGCAACTGGCGCGGCCACTTGCTCTCTCAACTCTGCAGATCTGCTGCTGCCTGCCCCCTCCCCCTCTCCTTCGAGCAGCCACGAGCTGTGTTCCGCTGTGTTCGGATAGATAAAAGAGTGTGCGACTAATCTATAATGGTAATAATAAGATCAACATGCAAGATGAAGTAGGAGATGGAGTGATGCAAGGCAAGAGACTCTGGAAATACACAACACCAGTCAACTGACGACAAACAGGTTTGGAAGGTAGCGAGACTAGCAAAGAAGGTGAGGAACACAGAGCGCAATCCGTGAAATGAGCCTGTATTTAATGTGTGTTGCGTGGTGTGCTGGTCGTCTGCAGGCCCTTCTTCACTACACTGTAGCCACTTGGTATCGAGCATATATATAATGTGACCGCAGGTCAAGGGTCACTAAAGGGTCAGTTAGGAGAGTAAGTAGTGGTGGCCAGTTCTACTGGTAGTGTTGCGCAGGTAAGCACACTTATTCCGGAGAATTGCAGAACTGGATCGTTCTTTGTAAATATAAATACTGAAAAACTTTCTTACCTTGACTGCGAGGGCACGTCAATGTGAGCCGAAACAGTATGAACTGGATGGTCCTTGGCGGAGGAAAGAATGATGGAAGACTCCGAACTGAGAAGACTTGTGGAAGAGGATGAGGTGGTTCGTCGGCGACCGGAACCGGCTTGTTTTGTCATTTTGCCGGTGAGCGTAGAGGTGCTATTGGCACTGCCGCTTATGGTCCCGCTGCTCATTTCGTTCTCCGATTCAGTCGGCGAGCGGCGACCACTGGCGAGAAGACTGTAATCAGGGTGTTCCTGGACTCGTCCTGACTTGCGACTTGGCAGCAGACGAACTTCGCTCAGTTTAGTAGACATTTCCTGCGAGTCTGCATCGAGGATTAGCTGAAGCATATCGTCCTGTTCGTGTTTGAGAACTCTGGCGCTCACTTCACGGCCTCGGTGGGTTATGTAGACCTTTTGGTTTTCGCACAGTAGCGCACTGGTGATGGGCCCGAAGCCCGACCGATGAGCTGCTCTCCAGTGAAATCGAGAATTAGCCCCTGATCGTCGCTGGGCTCTTGGTCGGTGAGTGATCCGAGTGGGTCAGAAAAGATGACTGAATAGAGTGGCGGCGAAGAGGCCGTTTGATCAACCGACCGCTTAATGGCCTTCACACGGCCCGGATAGTAGAAGCCGCGAATGGGCGCGCTAACGATGGTGCCAACTGCTGACCATTTACCTCGAGTTGAGCTTGCCATGACTGAATGAACACACTGGGTGTTGGGTGAGTAGAAGACTACACTGCGTCACCTTGCGACCGAGTGCTGAGAGAGTGCGGTAGTGACTTCGCCTAAAGGGCGAGAACGGCTGAGGATGAGACCAGGAAACGGACAGGCCGATCCGTTCTGGTCCAATGTTTACGCAGTTCAACGTGAAAGATCAACGGGGCAGTCGGAGTGAAGGGCAACTGAGCAGTGAAGGAGAGGAGCGAATGGGCGCCGGGAGCGGCCGGGCTCGCTGAAGACTATGCAGTGTCGAGTCGGGGAAGAGAAGGTTCGCAGAAGGCGGCGGCAGGTCGGTGATGGTCTTCGAAGAGTGCTGAGGGCCACAGCCGCATCTCGGCAAGTGGGTGGGTAGGGGTGGGTAGGGGTGGCGACGGGAGAGGGGCGACGGAGGCCGAGGAGAGAGCGGGCGATGGGCGCTGATCCGAAGTGGTCTTGTCGTGCGCTGGTCGGAGAGCTCTGATCCGTTGTGTTGTGTTTTGTTGTGTTTTCCTTCGCAGCTGTGAGAGTACTGAGCCGTCTGAGGCGCTATGTTTTGCTCACGTCTACGTGATGTGGTTGTGCAGCCAGTGGTAGTGGCAGTCGACCACAGTGCAGTGGAGGAAGGGAGGATGCAAGCGCTCCTCGGCGCTCTCACTGGCCCTCCATGCGCCATAGCGGTTAGCAACTGACTCTCTGCCATAACCTAAATTCAGAATCGCTCCAATGCTAGGTTGAGCAATCGATGGGCCAGCGAACGGTTCGACTACCAGAATATAGAAGAAGAAGAAGAGGGAGAGGGAGAGGGAGAAATGCACTGCTTCCTTGTCTTTTGTTTGGTAAACTTGGCCAGCTTCAGGGAAGCAGCTACCAGCAGCAGCAGCTGCTTCTCTGGAAGTGCACAGCAGTCTACAGTGCCTGAGCTGCGTCAACATCGAGGTGGAGGCGACACACTGGCAGAGGGGAGGTGAGGTGCCTGCCTGAATGCCTCAATGACTGAATGCCCGCCTGCACTCTCCTTCACTCACTGGGAGCCATCGGAAAGGTCATCGACAACTGCGAGCATTTACCCACTCTCTCTCTCTCTCATTTCACACCAGGTCTTGCCCACTGACTTTCATTACTGGTGGCTTAGTCCTAGGATAACTTGGAAATGAACACTTTCACCCCAATAAGTCCCCAATCATTCCCCTGACATTGATACCTCATCACAGTCACTCTCACTTGGTGGGAGAGAGAGAGGGCACTTGGAGACAGTGCCCCTCAGAGCACTGGCCCCCTCCCTGAACACTCACTTCACGTAAGCCCAACTTTAAAGTCGACTCGTCCAGTGAGTGATTCAGAAGCACCATAGAAGGTTAAAGGACAAGCTTCTGTCGTCTTCTGCTGCCTGTGCGCGTTTGCCACAGTGAAACAGAGAAACATTCCAGCAGAGCAGTACATTGAAAGCAGTCCACTCGGGCCCCGTCCCAGGCCAGGTCACACAAAGACACAGTGAGTCGCAAAGTGAATTTGAACTGCAGCGGCCGGCGTCGATCGGCGAACTGCGCACTTTGCCGGCCTTGGCAGTCGCGCTGCTCTGCTCCTTCTCTTTGCTGTGCCTCTCTGCTAATCACGTCGTCAGCACTGCGATTGCCTCTATCGTGCCGGCAACAGGTGGTAAGAGCGACTCTCCGTTTTGGTGAGTTTGCCGGCCACCAGCTGGACTTGTGTGGATTCCCTTTCAGCAAACACTCCTTTTCATACTTCACTTTAGTTTTCCCTTTTACTATACATCTGCAGACTAAAACTTCTATTACAATCTGTGAATACTCCAGGCTGAACTGCGAGCTCTGCTTTGCAGTGGGTGTCAGCTCAGAGAGCAAAAGCCGCTGGGTAGAGGCTGTGGCGTAGTAAAGAATGACAATTGGACTGTGCGACAGCCGAGCGGATGAGTGCGGCGACCACCAGAACAGGCTGGGATTGGGTTCAATGTTACCCCGCACTTCTCTGACCGGTCGTTGACCGGCCGGCGACCACAACACTGCCTGACTTCTGGTGAGCCGATTCGCTACTTTTTCACAGACGACGGCTCCATCTACTGCACCAGAATGGAATCGCAAGCTTTACATCAAACTTTTAAACATTCATTTAGATTTCCCCCCCCCCCTTTTGTTTGTCATAGTTTCTTGTTTCACCTATTTTGTTTAGTTTTAAAATTGGTCCAAACTGTTTGAGAGTATTTATTTTAAATTGTTTTTAGCACAAAAATGTTTTAGAAAAATAAACAAATTTTACATTCATTAATGATGGCGGAAGTCAAAAGTTAACTATTTTTAATATAAAAAAGCTTCTGTTGATGACAAACTATTGATGTCTATGTGATACAAAATAAATTATTAATGTCAATTAAGATGCTTCAACTTTGTCAAGTGTTTCATTTGAAACTGAATCATTTGCCAGGGCACATCATATTCACCTGCTTCTCATCCTGCCATCTTCAGCGCGACACATTGCACGTGATATATACTGGCTCCAACGAGTTTCGCCAATGCACTCTATATAGACATCTCCATAGACCTTCATGATCTCCATTCGCAGCATTGACGCAGTGCCCGAGACCGTGTGAGAGTGGCCTGTGATGGCCATCACTGAAGGCGACACTGCTAGCACCAGCAGCAGCAACAGCAGCAGCGAGTGGTCCGTTCCACTGGCTCCCGTTGGTGCCATTGCTAGAATCGATTGGATCGCCTCGAATTACTGTGGCAGTGCTCCAAGTGCGCCTATCTCGCCTGCTGCACCGACTCAGAGTGTCCACTGCCTCAGTACTAGTGCTTGGCAGGTCTCTCTCTCCCTTTCCATTTTCGCTAGTGACAGCAGTCTCTGAACATGGTAAATTCTCCGAGTTTCAGTGAGGCAATGAATCCCGCTTCTGTGTTTAGTCTTGGGCACCCATTTGGCTTCATTTGCCTTTGCTGCTTTAATGACGCCTTCATCGGACAACACTTGCAGTAATGTGTGGCTTTCCATCACCTTGATCTCTGCACCTCCCTAGACCTTCTTAATTCATTTAGCCAACTCCACTTCTCTATTCACCTGAACACCAACTCATACGGTCGAACAACTGCAGCACACTGCTTTACATGTGATACTCAAGCAGGCCTAGTGCGCCTTTTCCTTTCAGCTTCTTTTCTACTTTCTTCTATTGTTCTCATATTACCCGTTGTTTTTTGGGCACTCTGAATCCGATTCATTTTCTACAAACTTTGTCTTCATTTTTCAATCATCACTTTTACAAACATGGGCGCTGTGCTTAGTTTGCAAGGCGACCGGAAGGTGGTAATCTACGGAGATGAGAGCGTCGAGTCTAGCACTACATATGGTTCTTCGAAGATATTTGCACAGAGCAATGGACACCACCACCATCACCACCACCACAGCCACAATCATAACCATCATCACCACAACACCAGTAGGTCGTTTTTCGGACAAGCAACGAAAGAAAACTCTAAACACTTTAAATTTGGACATGCTCTCTTTGGAGATCACAATATGTCCACAAAAAACTTTCCTCAACACAACCACCCTCCACTGGCTGAAATGCACATCGGGTCAAATGGAGAGCCAATTGCTAACCAAAACTATCATCCCACCTCTCATCACCACGGTCTGGGCTTGAAAAAGTCACTTGGTTTTATTAATGCTTTGCACCTCGGCAAACACTTTGGATGGGGTAAAGAAAAGAAGAACAAAGTGAACAAGCACGATCTTAGTGGTCAGCAATCCCTGAACAATTCAAAGATGACCCAAAGAATGGACGCAGGCAATGATTCAAATACCAGCTCAACTGGGAGAAACTGCATTCAAAAGTCACTGTCATGTTACAACCTAAAGTCAGGCACAACAACGACAAATATTGAAATTGTAAAGAACATTAACAAGAACATCAATGCAGTTAGTCATGAATCCGATGACAGCCTAAACACACAACAACAACACAACAACAACAACAACAACATTTGCGCTGATAATAACAGCAGCAGCAACGGAAGCAATAACGTGGTCCGCATCAACTCAATCCAAATGAAGAAAAACTCCATTGAGTCGAACATTAGTCGACACGAGTCGCTAATTGTGCCGAAGAAGGAGGACAGCTTCCTCTACGGCGGAAGGAAGCCAGTAGTCCTCACCACTGAGCAGTTCCCAGTGGTGAACGCCAACGACTGCCAATCGAAGCCTATCATCTTCCTCTCAAAGAGTTCTCAGGTGCGACCCAATGTGTACAACGTACTGCAGCAGGCGTACACTAACGGCGTTAATGGACAGATTAAGCTGTCCAACAGCCAGTCCTCTTCACTGGTGGGCGGTGGAAACAACCCGGCCGTCTGCACTCGAAAGACATCCAGCGTCAGTCTTGGCTCTAACGGCAGCAGCTCCATCATCGAGGGACCCAATCATCTGGGGCAGAAACGAACTGTCATTCAGGTTTGTGAAAGTGAAAGACATTCATTTCTATTGCGTGTCATGTTCTTGTGGACAGTATATCGTTCCTAGTTCTGTTTTCTAGTCAGCAAACAGCAGCACAGTTTACTAGTGAACGTGAATGGCTGCGCATCGTCAGCCAGTGTTCATTGCTGCACTGTCATTACAAATCAATGCACATTCGATCCATTAGCTAGTGGATCGACGGCGATTAGCGCTAGGCTTTCCAGAAGAAAGCACAGTGAGTGTTTAGTGCACTGTGCAGAAGTAGTGCTGCATGAGTAAAGGTTGGACCCCCGCTGCTGCCGCCACTGGACCAGTCGATGGTGATGCCGCTACTGATGCGATGATTCATCGGCTGCTCAGTAATGAGCCCAGCCGAACAATGTCGAACACTGCTTCGACTGCATCAGCTTTCTCCCCTGCACCATCGAATGGATAATCATTCAGTTCTGCTGGCACTGTGCGGCTATGACTGACTGTGTGACCTAAGCGAGACAGACCGCATCGAGGCTGCTGGCGACAAGCGGCCATTTGGCTGTGTGTTGTCTCCGTCTCCGTTGCATTCAATTGCTTGTTTGTTCTCCTTTTCTCTCTTTCTTAGCGAACGACTCCCTAGTTGAGCAGTGCACTGCATCCACTATTGCTAGCACTGAGCACACTGTGCGCAAAGTGCTGGTAGTGCTGGTAGTGATGGCGGCCTATGATGGCTGGGAGCAGGCAGACAGGGAGAAGGCAACTCAACTTGCACTGCCGCAGTTGCCGCATCTTGCTGCTGCTTGGTTCGCATCGATCCAGCAACTGTCAGAGAGGCAGAGAGAGCCAGAGCTCACTGCAATGCAATCAAAGTTCAGCAGTGACTGCTACCGCTTCTGTTCACTGCGCACATCTGCGAATGCGTGCACACTGCTGGTCTTTGCTACTGACTGGTCCCACAGCTTAGGGGCGCACTGTACTAAGGCGATGGAATTAAAAATGAAAAAAGTTTGCTCAAAGGGATTAGTACATTTGCTTTCTTTACCCGCACACTACCTAGGCCTCCACCTCTGAATTGCTGCGTTGTCTGGGTGACTTTCTGGTGCATCGGTGCGGCAAACTGACAAACCTGCAACCCGGAGATGCTGTCGTTTGGCTTCGATCGGTGGACCGGTCTCTGCTTCTGCAAGGATGGCAGGTAAGTCAGAGAAAAGAGTTGGGCAATGTCATGCATTTTGCACATATCTTTCTCACCTCATCAACAGGACATGGCCTTTATCAACCCAGCAAACGTAGTCTTTCTGTACATGCTGCTGCGTGAACTGGTCAGCGAGGACATTGAAACTGAGCAAGAACTACAGGCCATAGTGCTCTCCTGCCTCTACCTGAGCTATTCGTACATGGGCAATGAAATATCCTACCCTTTGAAGCCGTTTCTCGTGGAACAGCACGAAAGCAGAGAGAGCTTTTGGGAGCGGGCAATTTACATTATCAACAATCTCAGCGGAAAAATGTTGAAAATCAACAGCGAGCCATCGTACTTCACCGAAATATTCACCGAACTAAAGGACTGCCACAAGTTAGTTGACTCGCCTACTTCCAAATCGCCGCCCAAGCTGAGCAATGGGGCAACTACACTGAGCAACAGCCACTCCACCAGCAGCCACAACAATGTGATTAAAAGAAGCCAGCTGCCGTCAAAGGCCGTTTCGATGATGCCCAGTGTGGTGGTACAGCAGCCACCAGCGGTCATGGCTAGCTAGCTGCCCAGGTACACCTTACCATCGTGATATATGTAACCACCATTATTGCACACTCTCCTTAAAGAATGACAAAAGACCAAACTTTCCACGAAAAGTGCAATCATCAAATACAACTGTCAGTACCTAGGGGACTACTTAAGTGCATAGAAATACTCAAGCAGAGTGATCAACTTATTCCAAAGAACATTGTACTCTATTTAACCTTTTAGTTTTTTCTTACTCAGCCCCCTCTTTTTGGCAAACTTCATTCTGTTGTTCACTTTGATCTGCGTGGATGCAGCCAACAGCGAACTTGTCCCCTTGGATCTATAATTGCAATTTTGCAGCCCCCTTCACCTCTGTACATTTTGTCCCCAACCATCATTTTGTCATTTATACTGTACAAAGTAGTACTGCCCCTATTGCTAATCTAAATTAGACTTGAAAGTAGAGTACATACCCCTGAAAGTGGCAATCGCAATGGCCTTCGCAATTGAAACACCGAACAAGACAGTTCCGTCTGCTCCAATTGCGACACGCAAGTTTGCGTAGGAAGGGGACAGCATTGCAGCCGATGCAGCACTTTTCCTTGCAGCCATCTCAACAGAGCAAAGGAGCACCGAACAAACCGCCATATTCACAGCGAACACTGCAGGGAGAGAGGACAGACATGCGACTGACAGAAGACCACCACCACCAGACGTCATCGTCATCTGCGGCAACATATGGCATGATTAATTTGGTGGCGTCATTCGGTGTTCCACGTCCACTTGTCAAATCGATTGACCAGTTGTCCGCTCTTTGTCTGCTCTACCGTTGACAGCTTCTCTCTCTCTCTCTCTCCTTTCTCTCTTTTCATGGCGACTCGTACCATTGCTGTTTTCTGGTCTTTCATTCCGCTGTAAAGCACACACACACTAGAATATGAACACAAACAAGCTTAACAAACAAATAGACTCCCTTTCTCTTTTTGCCAGTCAGGCCGGACTCTCAGTGCAACCCAACTACCCAACTACACAACATGCTGCCAAATGAACGCCAATGGAGACGCCTGTCACTACCACACAGAGGCTATTTTTCTACCACTTTGCAAATTCTAGAGAATTTAAAGATTGCATCTGCAAGCCTAAGCTATTAGGCAACAGGAATGAGATTACGATGATTGACAGGCAACAGTGACAGAGCAGCAGTGAACAGCGCCAAAAACATCCATTTGCCAAAGTAATATTTGTCACCGTCTTCATTTCACAATCAGCAGCTTTTCTCCCGACTGCACAGGCTGTTTACGTGACTTGAACGAAGTCGCCTAGGCCCCTGAGGAAATTACTAGCTGCAGTTGTGTGCCTACTGTGCGCTCACAATCGGCTCACAGCACGCAAATGGTAAACAATTTCAATCATAGAGCACCTTTTTTCTGGTTGCCATTCTCTTCACTTCACTACGGCATAGTTTTTGGTTTTTCACCACTTCACCTATAGGAGTTTTTAAAGAGAAACTACCAGCTAAGCAGTCGAGTGAGGCTATGAAGGTAGCCGCACTTGACGACCTGAATGTACTTAGGATTTGCTCAAACACCCATTTCTTGTTGTTTGTTGACAATGTCATTGTTATTATTTCTTCAGTTTTCTCTGTTTCTACACACCTACACACTAACACCAACACACACCCACAAAACAACACACTTCATCATTTTTGCATCCTCCAAACACTTCTTTAGTGACCAAAGAGCGACTTTGGACCCTTTTCTTTTTAATCTGTACAGTCTCTCTTTCTCATTATATAGTCCTTTATTGCTACCGATCTATTTTTCAAATCATTTCAAGGCTGTCTGGTCAATCAGCAGTCATGCAGAAACGTGCCACAAACTCACCTACAGAAGCGAGAACTAATTAACATCCACTTGCGTCCACTTACTCGCCCAAACCACATTCACACACATTGCCCACCACTTTCACTTGCTGTTCCCGCCATACAGAACACATAAGCACACACACATTCCAGCTAAAAAGTGTATATTTTCCATGTACCAACTGGCATCTACTATTCAGTCATTAAAGTCAACAGACATTTTCATTTGAACTTCTATTTGACTATGCACATATTTCCAATTCACTTCATCTTCTTGACGAAAAACTTTGAATGGGCGCCCGAAAACAACAAGAGAAATTGTGTCAATAATTGTACAGTATGAGTAAATATTATAGATAAAAATTAACTTAATTTCACACAAAAGGGAAAAATGATATTGAGGGGTACCTGTACTGATGCCACAAAAAAAGTTTTGCTGTTGTATTAAAGTAAATGGTAGGATGCTTCTTCATTCACTAGTTATTGATTAGTTGCTGTGCAACTAATGCGATTTAGAAGTTTGCAATGTAAGAACAGTTCCGGTTGGAGTTTCCCTTTACAGACTTCTTTGCAATCGATCCTGTATTGATTCTCCTTTGCACTCAAATCAACTCAAAGAAAAGCAAAGATACCGTTTTTGTTACAAAAGCGCGTTTTTGTAACAAAAATGATTAGGCTGATTGACTAAAAAAACCACTACAAAAACTCGATATAAGATATGGCAACATTTACAAATTACTAAATTCTCCCGAAAAATTCTTTCATCAGTAAAGACATCTTTACAAGTTTAAAAAGTGTAGTAAACAGGTGGAAGATATAAAAGCTAATAAATATAAATTCAATTTAACAACAACAGCTAAAGTTAAGCGCGTTCATTGCCGCTAATTAAAACAAGAGTACAATTTGCTTGCAACAAATCATTGAGTTCTCCCGACTAAAATCCGGGCACTGAAATTCCATTGAGCTTTGAGGTAAGCTCATGCCCACAGGTATTCAGCACATGGCATTCATTATTAATTAACACAAATGCCACAACCAAGGTGAGTGTACTGAGTGCCACGCAGTTGTGAAAGCTTATGGGCGTACACCGGTGCTCTCCTTAAAGCATGATCCATTAGTGTGGGGAAACATTTCTTTTTGCAAACGCGCAAAACCTACGCCCGGAAAGTGGTGAAAGTAGTGGCGGTAATGAACCGGCGAAAAGGGGCAACCAAAAAAATTGGAACAAATGAAGGATAAAATGAAATGAAAGAATGACGTCAAAGAGAGCCGGTAATTTGAAAGCTGCCTGTACAGACAGTTACTGTCTCGGCTATTGGAGCTATTTAGGGGAAAGCTGCGTGATTGTGGTCGAGTTGCGAGAAGAGTTGATAGAGAGTACACACCGCAGCTTCTGATTGAATTGCGATCGATTGATCGATTGGTAATGGATCATTTATACTGGCACAAAAAGTAAAGTAAAAGACGGCGAATGTTCACCGCAACAACACTTGCTGGTAAAAAAGGGGAAAAGGTGTTGAAGTGTTGAAGCAAAAATAAAACTACATTACATTGTGAAAAGACATTCAACGGAAGGTGTTACATCGCCTTGACCTTGAGCTGCTTCATCTTGGGAACTTTACGTTTCATCTCACGTTTGTACTCCTTCTCCTCCCATCGACGTTGCTTGTCGGGATCGGTCTCTGCAAGAATCTTTTCCTTTTCCATACGCCGCTTTTCTTCACGCTTCTGCTGAGCCATTTCCTGTCGCTGCAAATGAGTCGACGCCAGATAGAGCTTTTGCACCTTTTGCCGATTGCGATCCGATTTTACTTTACTCTCCCGGCTTAGTCGAAAACGTTTCAGTTTATCGATAAGGTAAAATACTAGCTGAAGAAGATGATTCATTCGCTCAATTTCTTCTGGATTTTGAGCATTAGAAGGAACTGCGAAAAAAGGTATTTAGATATAAGGAAAAAATGAGTTAAAATAAATCTTACAGATAAAGGAAGCAATTAGCATCTTTTTGACTTCAGGCAGCTTTGTTGCGTTTTGAGAATCACTAAACACAAAAACTGTTGTTAAACTATTTAAAAAAAGAAAAAAGAAAACATACTCTGTGATACGTAGGCCAGAATACTGGTCCGACACGTGAATGTAATCAATGAGACTTTCATTTTTGTTGAGCAATGCGGCCACTTTGGAATCGAGAATAAAGCTCGCTGCCTCGCCAATTTCGTTGAGAAGCACAAAGTCTTGACTAGTAACGCCATACTTATCAGGACTTTTACGTTCAGGACAGAATGTTGCCTGGTATTGAGAAAAACTTTTAGAAACTTGAATATTTAAATCTAGAGTGTGCTTACAATGTCGTTCATTTCTTTAGAAAGACGAACTGCACTTTTGCGATTAGCAATGCAAAAGACAAAGTTGTCCAAAACATCGGGATTTAGGCTCGTTTTAATAATCTGAAAACAAATAATAAATAGTTGAAAAACCTTTTTGGATAAATCAGATTCTTTAGACTTACGATTTTATCATTTGTAGGCTTAAAGTAGTTGATCACAACTGAAAGTAAATCATGTCGTTTGATGAGATGAATTTCGGCGAGCATCCCGTCAACTGCATTACGCCCAGAGCACCAAAGAGTGTACACACTTTCAGTTTCCTTCATCAATCCATGATATTCAATTTCCTTTTTGCCGTCATCACCGACTAGACTGAAATTGTTTTCCAGCAGTTCTAAATTTTTCTCGTACCAAGAGTTTGCAATAGAAAAATTCTTCGTACGCCCTAAGATGAAATTGATAAAGTAGAGCAGCAGTCCGAGGATCATGACGAACTCGATGAAGTAGCTTTCCCAGTTGGCTCGAAGATGAAGAGGAATTTTGGTAATTTTCAAATCTTCTTTTTTGTTTGAATCGCCCAAACGACTAAATAAAAATTGTTATAGCAAATGCCACGAGTTCAAATTACAGTAAAATAACATACGATTTGTCAAAAGTTTCCTCCTCGTCCCGAATCATCTCAAACTCTTCATCGTCCTCATCTTCTACAACTGCATCTCCTAAATCGTCACCTTTCTTTGATTGCAATGGCGGAGGCGTTGGTGCCGGTTGTTGAGCCTGTTGTTGTTGTGTTGTTGTTGTTGTGGTCGAGCCGGTTTCTGCCCAATAAACTCGTCCGATTCGTCCTCGACGTCTTCAAATTCGGCAAATTCATTATCCTCTATATCTTGTTGGGAGTATTTTGAAGCTGATGTGTGCGGCACAACAACACAGAGTTCCAGAATTAAGAAAAGAATCACGTTTAGCAGCAAAACATGGGTAAGCCCACGGGTGCAGCGAAATTTTCCCATTTCAAGCACTCATTCGAGTGAAAAAAGTCTAGGGAAATATGAAGAGTTAAATACGAAAAGAAGAAATGCAAAGGAGTATCCTCCTTACCGTACGAGCAGGCTGCTGATGTGACCTGTATAAAAGCAGCGACTAGAAGGAAAAGGTAATTTCCTTAAAATCAAAACATTCGTATGGCAATAGATTTGAGAGGCAGTTGAAGAAACAACCGAAAGCTGGCACGGTGTTCCAACTAAGAATGACTCAGCTGAAGCTCATCCACTAGATAAGGCAAGGTGATATCAGGTGAGATGGATACCGCCGGTCTAGTGACTAAGCCCTTTATCTGATGCAGAGAAATTACAGGCCAGAAATTAGTGATTCGGATGCTAACACACACAGATGAGGTGCAATTTACGATTTTGTTGTATTCTCTCTTCAGAAAAAAGGACAAGCTGTACACTCACAGCGCTACAGAGAGCAGCACTGTGCAGCGCTGGGAAGACACAACTGGACCGCTTTTTAGAATGGGAATGAAAAACTCCCGATGCTGTTATCGATAGGCAGCTTTTTAGACTAAAAGATGGCAGCATCAACTCAAACAATGATCTAAAATTTTATTTTCTTATCAGCATTATCTATGAGTAGTCTAAAAGTAAAGTTACGTGAGTAGCTTGACATAGAATAGATACTTTGAGTTTTGGCAAAAAGCTTACGGCACCGAGTGTTCCCAGGTGGTCACCCTCCCAAGTACTGACTCGGCTCGATGTTGCTTAACTTCGGTGATCGGACGAGAACCGGTGTGCTCAACATGATATGGCCGTAAGCTGAAGTTAGCATATGAGGGGTTGCTTATAAAGAAACGGTTTTTGTCTTACAGTACGTTATAAAGGCCATTGTTAGGTGTCGAATCTCAACAAAAGAGTTTTATTCCGGTTAGGTGCCCACAGTCTTGATGAATAAATAATCGCAAAACGGAGTGGAATTTTCAAAGTTGTTTTCGATTATAAAATGCACAGCTGTGTCAGTTTCCGGGAAAAAAATTTATTTTTTGAAAAACATTTTGAATGAATTCAATCACAGTTTTTAAACTAAACCCTACTCAATGATGAGATTTTGATTTGCTAAAATTAGCTATTGAAAATGAAACTTTTCTTTAGGCATGTTTGGTTAGGATCTAACTTAATAAAAAAAGACTGCCAAGTAATAAAGCCCAAAGGGCAAACTCTTTGGCACGCAGATGAACTAGAAAGTAGAAATCTCAATGTTTCCAATTTATAATTTCTTTTTGAGTGTTTTGGCAATAAATAAAAGGATGATACTACATGCATGACAAACATACACCACACACATGTTCGAATGTTCCAAAACATGGCAGTGAGCCTAGTGTCGTCGGTGTGAGTGAGGATGAGTCCTCCTCTTCCTCAACTGCCGCACTACAATTATCGAATCGGAAGGCGGCATATTGTCGGTGGAGAGTGCCGATGGTGGGACAATCAGCGCTTCCTCTGCTTTCACTCATTGCCGGCTTTACTAGCCACACACGCACACTGTTCGAGTGGTCAGTGGCCATCGTCGTCTATTGCCATTTCGCCCACCGCCGAGAGTGAGCAAACATTCATACACTGCCAAATTGATTTGAAAATAATTCTCTTTTTCTGTTTGCGTGTTTGCGCGCCTGGTGCAAAGAGAGCCATTCGAATTCCACAATGACCATTTTCAGTCTCGGCAAAAAAAAGGGGAGCGTAGAAGGGAGGTGATGCACGCAGTAAATTGTAATTAAATGGTCAACAATGATCAGAACAATTTAATTAAAGCACCATTTTGCAGTTCAATCAGACCATTTGATGGGAGGAATGGGCAAAACGGCAAAAAATTAGTGGCTGATTGCCAGATGTGTCGATCATAAGCTGTACACACTAGACAGAGCTCTTCAATTTTATCTTACTGATAAACTAAAAAATGCAATTTCTAGCAAAATATTATTTTCACTCTTTATCAACAAGTTCATGTAATGTTGAAATCAGCTCAAAGTTAAAGTAAAAGGAAAGAAATAATTTAATTGACAGTGTCTGATGCCAGTGTCCACCTATCCACTTTTTCTGTTTTCAGTGGCTGGTTTACGATAAGCCAAACTGGGTAATATAGATCTAAGGCGACAATGCTGATGAGTGCAAACGGTAAAGAGTATGGAAACGGGAACGGGAAAGGTTTTTGGAGAGCAAGAATTGCCTGTCGCCAGTCGGCACACTGGCACACTGTGAGAGCAGTGTGGGCTCTGCTCTACTCTTTTCTCCGCTGTAGCTGCAGCCAATGGAAGCGCTAGAGCACACGCATGTGAACAGACAAATGGCGGTGGGCGCCAAAGTGCACTGGGCATAAAGACAGACGATGGGACCTTCACTCGACGGCAGACTGGTCACCGGACGAACATCATCATCATCATTATCATCAGTGCAAGGTGCGTGCAGCATCCTACTTCTTTCGAACAGGTCTTTTACTGTCCATGATGCAGAAAACAACGACTCGGTGAAAACTGGTCGTCTGAAAAGACAATTAAATTAGCCACCTGTGCTGTTCGGCGGCAGAGTGCTTCACTTGGACTTTGACAACTTGGCTCGTCACTCAAATTTTTACGATCTGCCGAATGAATTCACTGCACGCAGACAGTCTTGCAAGTCAAATATTGCTCTTAAAACACCAATTTGCAGCTTTTTGCTATAAAAATTCTCAATTTTTCAGTGACAAAGTCAGCAATTGCAGTGATGATGTCAAAACAAACCCATCATTCCCGACAACCTCATACGCTTTCCTCTATGCCAATGTCACTTGGTTGGACATTGTACTTTTATTTTCTTCATTTACTGTTTCTTTTGTTCCTCCTGCTTGCGCTAAGTGCACCTTTGCCCTGGAGTGTGCACTGCAAGCATCAATCTGCGCCATCAACCTCAATCAACCAGTTGGCGTTTCCGTTTTCTCGTTCGGTTCGACAGCATCACAGTCACAATCACAATCACATTCAATGGCCATTAAGTGTGGCGCAACGAAGTTTACACAATCCATTTACACCTAATAGTTCGTACGATAAAAATGTTAAAAGGTATTGATATTAATTATAAGTATAAAAGTAGTAAAACGCTAATTAAATTAAACAGGTTTTCCACTGAAAGGAAAAGCAAGCACAATGGTAGCAGGCATCAATCGCGACAAAGAAAAGTAAAGCCAAAAACTTCAATAAACTCTGGCGGACAAGTGCCTAGTTGGGCTCAAAGTGGGGCAGGTCAACACAGTAGCAATATATCCCTTTTGCTAGACCAACTTTTACTTGGCTACGACAGCCATGTAAGGCCAAACTTTGGGGGTATGTACAATTCTTTAAAACTCAAACTAAATTGAAATGCTCTATTACTGCTTTTACTAAACGTATGCAACCTTTTGCCATGACGTCAGTAAGATTATGTTTCGAGGTGCTTATTTGCAAGCAAAACACATCTCAAATTGATTACCTTTGTATTTGCATTTGTAAATTAAATTTTAGGAAAGATCAATTGTGAGACACAAATACAAATAAGCTGAAAAAAGAAAAATGCAATTGTTTTGATAAAAGCTGGCCACATTTGTAGTTATAATCTGACAGTGTCTCAGAATGCTAGGCAGCACACAAGTTTAAATTTATTTTTCTCTTGAATCATTCAATGTCTTCATTTATTGCCGTTTGGAAACAGTATGCTTAAAGAGTTCTCAACAGATGCAACGTGCATCTGAAGTGCTCAATAATGGTTCAATCGATAGAATTGCCCTAATCGTTTTTGGGTCTTTCCAATAAGTTCAATAAACAAGATTGAGCAAATTTTTAAATTATAGTGCTATTCTCAATGCAGAAAATCATTTTTACAGTAAAAAATTATTAAAATGTTTTTTATTTAGTTTCTTGCTCACTTGCTCATGTCGACGCAGCAAAAATGGTCAAGCAGTGTGCGAGGTAGGGTGCGACATTGTGAACAAATAATGGAAAGATGCAAAAGTTGTGTTTGCTCAGTGGATGCGAACCATCACTGCTGTATTCGAATTTCACCAGGTCCAACTGCGGATAAATCATCCTTTGGTAATAGGACGGCAGATAATAGAGCAGTAGTGAATGGTGGTAGTAGTGATGAACAGTGGTTCCCTTCACAGTCAACGCATCGAACTAGTTTGGACTCAATAATACGTTTGATACGTTTGCAGATGCTTTCCCAGTAGCAGACAGAGAATCACGGACTGCTGACGCGCATTTGCCTAGTGTTTGTTCGTATTTACACATGTTTGATCGACTCAATTCAGCAGCCCATTTGCCAGTTTGCCAGTGAATGTGCTGAAGTGTGAGGGTTGCCTGCCCTGCCGCACATTGCTTTCACACATTTGCCCATTTTGGTGCTGTCACCCGAACGAAAGTAGCTCGTTACCAGCGACGTGTCCCCGATGATAATGAATATTCGGACAGTGCAACAGCGCCGAGCTGACTGTCTGACAATTTTACTGCTCTCGGGTAGTGCACTGGTCACAAATCAAAACGGCTGTCAATGAAAAAGAGGTACGCAAAGGCATTTAAGCACAAATATTATCCATTGAGTGCACTAAAAAAACATTGTTGTAGCATGATTAAAATGTCAAGCTGTTAGTAAACCATTTCTAAATTATAATCAAACTATAAAACAGTTAAGTTGCGTATTATCACAATTTATAATTATTTTAAGTTTTTTTTATTAAACCTAGAGTAAATATTTTAGCCTTTCAAAGAATGCACTCTAACTACATTTATTGCTACAATTTTACTAGCCAATGTCAAAAGTGTCGTTATTATTATTTACCAAATGTAACTCGCTTTATTTTTCTACTCTTATAATCAATAGATAAATCAGGTTAGTAGTTTACTGAATGAGAAGCACTCGGTTCCAGTTTGGCGCAAGTTCAAAGCAGCAGGCATTAATTAATTCAATCAATATGGCGTAGCTCGACCGGTTATGCCACCGAACAATGAGTGCTAATTCAATTTTACCAAAAGCTTTCCCATTAGAATGCATTAAATATTGCCTTCTTCTTTGACAATCATTAATTGAGTAAAAATGTATTGCTAAAGGATGCAGAGTGACAATCATTGCCTGATGGCCAATGTTGTGCTACAAACTAGATTAATGATAAAGCAAACATAAAACTAAAATTTAATACCACTCACTAATCAGACATTATGCATTTTTTGTAGGTTCAGCCCTCGAAGTCCAAGTAGACATGCATATTCGAAGGTCATTATGACATTTCATTGCAACTATTTTATTGAGAGTCATTTAATCGCAGACACTTTATTGCAAGCCTTTTCATTTCATTTTAGTTAAATTTTATGTTGCATATTCAGAATTTGTAAAACAAATATAAAATTGCAACTAGAATTTACTTTTAATTTTTTAGATTACACCACCACGCAAAAAAAATTTTTTAGGAGCAAGCTCAAAGCAATTTTTCCATTAAAGTGGAAGGTCCATAAATGTTAATAGTCAAAATTTTAAGTTTTTAACAGTTCCGGTTCGTAGTCTATGATCTGTCAAAGTTGCCGAATGGGCCATTTTAAAGGTAACTTTGCACAGCTCTTGTGACAAACCATGTTATTTAAATTTTTTTTTGCAATTTTGTAAAAAAAGATGTCTTTTATTTTCACTCAAACCCTTGGTTCTAATTTGCTCTCTCATTTCTCTTTATGTCATTGTTAGTCAATTTAATCGGGTAAAACAAAAAAGGTCACCGGAATCTGACAAAGTTTTTTTTCCAATGAGCTTCAGGTTTGAGTGAAAATAGAAAACATTTTTTACAAAATTGCAAAAAAAATAAATTTTTTTAAAGTAACATGGTTTGTTCCAAAAGCTGTGCAAAATTACCTTTAAAATTATCTATTTGGCAACTTTGACAGATCATAGACGTTAGACCGGAACCGTTAGAAACTTAAAATTTTCACCATTAGCATCTATGCACCTTCCACTTTAATAAGAAAATTGTTGTAAACTCGCTCCTTTTTTACTGCGGGGTAGTGTTATGTTAATTAAAGTTGTTTAGCGGAGTTTGGGAGTTTAAAAAATGCAATCAAAAGGCCTGCAATAAAGTTTTTTGCAATGAAATGACTCTCAATGGTTGAGGTGAAATGATAAAAACATGCGCATTTGCAGCATGGGTCCCATTTCTGAGGTAAGCGTTTTTGAAAGGATTTTCCAAACGTAACTTTAACTTATTTTATATTAAAGGTAGAAATGACGTACGTTATTGACTGCTACTTTAGGCAAAGTTGGAAAGATTCAAGATTGGCTTACAAAAATATGCCCATTTTTCAAAATTTCTCAAATCTGCAAAGAAGCAACTCTCCGAATAATTCACACAATCAAAACACAACTCTAAACGCCCTGGCTCTTAGCATTTTCATGTTGGACCGTATCTGGCGGCCAACTACTTTTTTCCATAGTAAGTATGTTTTATTTAATCTAAAAAATAGTGACATTTAAAAAATTTTAACAGACAGTCGATCAGCGGTGTACCACGTTATTACGCAGGTAGAGTGGAATTTTTACAATTACAATGTTACTTTTTTTTATTTTACTTAACTAAACATGCCTCTTTTACACAGGCAAACAAGTTCGTTCGAATCTATTCCAATGGCCAAGTTCTCTACTCCTCACGGTAATGCACAAGTGCTGCACTGCAGTACATTCAACCCATTGTTTTCATTGCTAATCAAGTTTGACATAACCAGAATGACCATCAAAGCAAACTGTCCAATGAATTTAGAAAGATTTCCTATGGATACACAGGTGAGGATGTAACTTATTTATTTATTCATTTACCTAAATTGCCTATTTTTTAGAGATGTCCACTCACATTAGGAAGTTGTAAGTGTTTCTAAACTAAAAGCGTTTTTGTCTAACAATTGTTTTTTTAAAGTTGGCTATACTTCTAAAGATCTTATTTATAATTGGAATCCTACTCGAAAAGTGGTTATCAATCCAGATCTAAAGGTAATGATATTAATTAAAAGTATTAAAAATATAAAGTTGACTATTTTAAATAGATGAGTCAATTTGATTTGATTACCGTGCCGGTTTCTTCTTACAACATTTCTATGCAAACATGTAAGTTTTTTACATTGATGGTGTTAGTTGCGGTTGCAGCTGCCATTGGTTGCTGTGATATTTTTTGCATTTAAGCAGTTGTAGTTGTCACTAAGAACACAGACACTAATTAGTGCGGACAACTGCTGACTAACTCAATTAACTTGTCGTCATCGGCAATGCCCATCGATCGGGTTTTCTCTGACACTTTACTTGTACTTTGCTTTGCTTCTTTACATTGCACAACAACAACGACAGCATCACTACAACAGAATTACTCTGTCCTGGTGGCAACTTTTCATTTCAAGCGTCACAGTGCTGCATTCGTAATAGAAGTCTATGCTCCCTGCGTTATGGTAAGAAGGCTGGTTGTTAAATCTTTTATACGAAATTCAATCAATCAATTTTTGTCTCTTCTCTCTACAATTGCTGCACACTATTGGACTAGCTGACAGTAAGTTAATTGAGTTAGACATGAGGTGCCTCTACTAAATGTCTTTCTATTTTCTCTTTTTCTCTAAATAGGTCTTGAGTTGGGTAGGGTGCGTGAGTCTCCAGGGCGCTGTCTCTTAATTAACGAGGCAGTTAGTGGTCAAAGTGATAGCGCGCATCTGTGCACACATTTACATACGATGCTGAAATCGCTGAGACATATTCAAAAATACATGCTTTTTAAACTGACTAATTGTGATTTACTTTCCTGCATTTTTTTGTGATTTGCTTTTTCCTGTTGTTCTTTTTACTCATTAACGCACACTCTGATTGTTACATCAGTTTTTGGATTAACCGCGAGGCCACAGGTAAAACCATGTCAAGCTTAATGCTATGCAAATTACAACTTAATCTTTTTAATCCTAAAATGCCCAGCTGATCGCGTGACTCTTGGTAAAACAGATGCAATTAAACGGCATTCTTTAGACCTCATTATCTTTATCACCTCCCTTTAACTAGGCCTCACAACTGTGCTAACAATGACATTTCTCGGCTTGGAAATACGAACCGATTTGCCAAAAGTACCTTAGTAAGCAGCAAACTGTGTACAAAATTTTACCTTTTCTTAAAATATTAATTGAATGCTGGTTTAGTTTAACAGCTTTGGACTACTTTGTATACATTTCTTTTGCTTTTATTTCGGCGACTATACTTGAATTTGGTTTTGTACACTTTTTTACTAAAATCGGTGAGTTTATTAATCTTGTGCAAAGTGCCTGCTGTAATAATTGCAATTTATTTGTTTTTTGTTAGGTTCTGGAGAATACTACTTTATGCCAATTCAAGATGCTAATAGAAATGAACACCAAAATAGTTTTCAAAGAAAAACAACTTTTCCAAAAAGAGTTGACGGCAGTAAAATGTCACGTTCAGTTGATCAAATCATGTACAATTGGTCGCCAGTTGAAGTGAAACGCTCTGCAAGTTGGTCAATATCTCCAAAAACTGATGCAGCTCAAAATGTGGTAAATGAAGTATACACTAGACCTGAACAAGATGTGGTTCACTCTGAATACAGCCAAATAGGTTTGTATTTAAAGTAAACAAAAGTAACAACTATTATTAATTATTTTGTTATTGCTACAGGTGTCGATAATGTGTTTTACAATTCAAATCGATTGACGACGTTTCGAAATTCATTACGAAATCGTTTACGGCACAGTTTCAGAAATCGATCAACGACACATCGCAAATCAGTTGTGTCTCTGAATGGACATGATGTCTGCAAGACAGAAACTCCAATTCGAGTACAACTTAACAGTGTCAGCCAAATAGACAGAGCGTCTAGGCTTATCTTTCCTATCGCTTTTCTACTGATGAACTTTGTTTACTGGTAAAATTGATTTTAAGATTACGACAAGTATAATTGACTTTATTTTTTCATTTGAAATAGGTATATTTACCTGAGTGCTGAACGTGAAATAGACACTCATCCTTTTTAAATGGTCATACGAATGCAGTTGCCAGCTTTATTCAACTTATTTAAAATGTGCAATTTTAACTTTGAAGTACCATAAATTACAGTTTTTATTTTAAAATGAAAATTTTGTTTATTTTATCAACGGTGTATTGATGATTAGATGACAAATGAATTGCTTGCAGGCTTGTCAATTACTGAACTGATGTACAATATTTTTTCTAATTGTTTGTTTTGTTGTATATCATTGTTAATTTGCTACCTAATTAGTGTTTACGGTGACAAAGCAGTTATTTTGCTGACAGATGGCCTGATACCGTGCTGATCAATTTAATTGGCTCCCTGCACTCCTCTAATGATGAGTTCAAATGAAACACACTACATTACATTGTTAATTTAAATAACTCAAAAATGTTTTACAGAAAATGACAACAAAATTAAATCTAGCTAAAGATAAACACCAAAACACAAAATTTCAAAGATTTTAGTTTTAAACTATTTATAATTTTAAAGCAATGTGTTGGTTTAATAATTAAGGTTGATTTCACCAAGATGAAATTCAGTACTTCTTTCGTGAATGTAGTATGACCAGTAGATGACGTTAAGTATGAAAAATATTAGTGGAAACATGATGCGACTGACTTTGTCAATTTTTGAAACACTATTCACAGCTCCAAAACTTTGATCGTGTGGTCGACGACGTTTCATTTCCTGTTTATACTTTTCGTTTGAAGTGAAACAGTACCAAAATTGCACAATACACAGTAAAACGGAGTTAACAAAATTTAACAGACGATCAGTTTGGTTTTCAGCATCAGCCATATCATTAGCAACTACTTCATCTTCGTCTTCATCATCAAAGTTACTGCCATCGTCCAGTCCACCTGCTTCAGTCAAGTCAGTCATTGACCAGGGCATGTTGTCATTGCCATGGTCCATCATATCAGAAAGGGTAGGCCAGCTGAGCGCTTGTTTTAGTGAATTGCATTCGGTGTACGCTAATGATGGATAAAAGTCATCTTTTGGGCACACAGCTCCGGAATTACATATAGACATGTGGTTCTGTCGTAGTCGCTTGCTGACATAATTCTCAATAAAAGACATTCTGTCGTCTGTTTGCGAAGGTGCAACGTTACCTATTTCTTCTCTGGGGTTGTTAAAACGCCATTTTACATACTGTTGATAATCAGGACTTTTTGGACAGTAAGGCATGTGACCGAATGCTGTAGTGCTTACTGCTCCAACAGATTTTCTAGTTGGAAAATGATTTCCAATGACATTAAATTTGTATGCTTCTTCAATGTTTTCCGCATTATTCTGAAATAAAAAAATAATATACAAATCAAAACAATTTAAAACAAAAATTTTTTAAATTTGGTTTTTAAAAAAATGCTAATGTGATTTAAGACATCTAATAAAGAAGGTTGCTCAAATCTGCCCACATTTTTGAAACATAAAATTTATACAGTAAAAAAATTCCGATTTTAATGGGGATTGCTGGGACCATCGATTTAAACTTTCTAGTTTTTTATAGTGAAAGAAAAATGAGTATATCTTTACTCCTTCCAATCTTAACGGTTGTACCTTTTTTCTGAAATCTCCCATAAGAAATGCATTGAGCTATTACATCGAACTTTACTAAATACAATTGAGGAATTTTTTTAAGCGCATTTTTTATGTGGAAAAAAGGTTTCAGAAAAAAGGTACAACCGTTAAGATTTGAAGGAGTAAAGATATACTCATTTTTCTTTCACTATAAAAAACTAGAAAGTTTAAATCGATGGTCCCAGCAATCCCCATTAAATTCAGAATTTTTTTACTGTATAAACTTTATGCTTCAAAAATGTGGGCAGATTTTTCTTTACTTTGAGCAACCTCCTTTTTGCTTACAAAATAAGTGATTTAGAACATACCCGGCAATGCATTTCATAGTCAACAGCAAATGGAATGGGACCTCTGAGCTGATGATTGGGCACAAAGTTGACTCTACCTCGAAGACGTTTACTTCGAATCAGTTGTCGCTTCATTCGATTTCGTCTCAATCTCAATTTGTTTGCCACAAATTTCCATTGATCTGTTTTCTGCATTGTCCCGTTTAATTCATCACCATCACTATATTCTCCTTCATCTGATGAGTTCTTTGCCCAAATCTTGTTCATTTCAATAAATGGCACCTCGCCTAAAATAGTCAATTATCCGTGAAAAACTCTTAGGTTTTTGGGAAAACTTTACCTGTGCCTATTTTGGTAAAGTAATGCACACTAGCAAACTCAAGAAGGGTAAAAACAACAAAAAGAAAGCACATGATGCTGTACCAGTCAAGTGCAGTAGCGTAGCTGACACGAGGTAGGTCCTAAAATTGTTTGAATTTTGCATAAAACATTTAAGAGCCAGTTTTCTTGCTAGTTCTTACCGTCCTGGTGTCCAAGCCAAAAGTTGAGAGTGTGAGGACAGCAGTTACGCCAAGGCCCACTCGATCGGCAGTTGCCTCTCTGCCACAATAATCGTTATATCTCTTATTCTATAATGCTTATTTTAATGTTTTGTACGTACCGATTAATCCAAAAGCTGACCCAGGAGAGTACGACAATGAGCGAACAGGGCACGTAGATCTGAATAAGAAAGTAGCCAACGTGTCTGCGAAGGTTAAAATTCACCTGTAGCATTGAGTGGTTTCCACGTTTAAAGTTGAAGGAGCCATTGCGGGCAAGAGTTTTAACAATGTCAAATTGACTGAGAGGAAAGTTACTGCCCGTTATTGTTACGGGCGTTTTATCAAATATATATTTCAGCTGGTTGTCAGGATAGCCATCTGTGATTGTAAACCGAGCTAAATTATTTACTCGTTTGCAAAATGAAAATTGCTTACATGAGCCAATGATGAGAGGACAAGATTGTTTATCCATTGGAAAATTATGTAAATCCATAGGGCACAGTGATTTAATTGTTAACCTGCATAAAATGTAACAAATTATTGAAAAACTAACTTGCATTTTATAGTTTAATATTTAACAAATAAAAACAAATTTGCTCTTTTCTGTTTGCAAACTCTTGACGTTTTCATCAAAAAAATTGACAAATTAATTACTAAATGGGACTGTTCTTATATGATGAAACATTGCCAAACAAAGTATACTTATTTACTACTATTGGCAGATACTAAAACATTTCCGATTGAACAGAAAAAAAATCAGCACGTCAAACAAGTGCTGACACAAAACTCATATTCTTTGTCAGTTAGAATATTCAAAGTTGTCAGCAAAAGAAAAAATGAAAGCTTAAAAGTAACGCTATTAATATAAAACAGACTTTTGATATTTTTTGTGTTATTGATATCAAATTTTTGTATAGATTTTAATCTTAAATTGTGTTTAAAAAATTAAATTTTTACAAATAAAATCTGTATTGTTTTTAAGATTAATTAATAAAAAAATTATTTTTTGTGTAAAAAAATTTCGGTAAAAGCCAATTTAAATTGACATAAACCCTTGTCAGCAGAGCATCAGTAGACATTCAGTATTCTCATTACAATTTTCCATGTATGTACACAGTACTAATTAACCTGATGTCTACACTTGAATGCACTTCAATCTGTGGGCTGCAATCTATAATACTGTTGCATTCTGAACAATATCAACTAATTTGGTTCAGAGCACTTGATTTTACCCTTGGGCTCTTTAGTTTGAGCTAAAGTATAAAAAACCTATCTTATTGAGCTGATCACAATTAGAGCAAAAACACACATTCACTTGAAAAAGCAATTTGTTTTGTGATTTGTTGTCATTAAAAATTCTCTTTTTTGCTAATGTAAAAAATTATAAACCGACACCAACCTCATTGAGTAGAGAATTAATCCGTCCTTGTAAATGCGCAAAAACTTGTTTGGTGTTGTAATTGTGTGAATATGCGATGAAAATTTACCAGTGTGGAAGTAAGTGTCCGGCTGTTAAAACAAAAAAACCGGTTATAAAAAACTTTCAACGTTGTGCCAAATTTATTAACATTTTAAATGTTTTAACTAATTTGTACTAAAACTAAAAACACTTTAAACCGACATGTGCAACAATAATTTGTTTTTTTACAAATAATTGCTTTGTGGTTAATTGGACAATTTTTCACATTGAATGAGCATTTGTTTTTTAAAACAATATTCCATTTAAATACGGTTAGCGCAGTTACACTGCCTAATGAATAGCGTTTTTCATTAATTATGAAATGTCCATGTATGCTTCTTGTCATTTGTCTTGTTTAGGTGATCGTTAGTAAAGAAGGATGAAAGGCTCAAATACATTGAAAAACCAACAAAGACTATTAATTAAAGAGAGCAGTCAGCCTGGGCAATTAACGGTCGGCTGATTAGCTAAACAAAAACGTTTAACGAAAAGGCTTGTTGCCGTTGTACTACACGCTAAACCTGCCATCAATTGAATCACCATTAGGAAGGTACGGCGTGAAAAGAAGTGATTGCTTCTGACAAATATGATTGCCAACGATACGCACTGGATTAGTAGGCATTACAAGTTTACAGTATACCACCGCATACACAAACCAATGATTAGATTAAATCTTGAGTTGATTCCTTTACTGCGTCAATTACACTGTAATTTGGTTTGATCAATTTTATGTGTAGCGCTACTGATTTCAAATTGCTGCTATTTTCAAACTCACTAAATAAGTTTTTAAACAAACCGGCAACTTACCTTCCACACATTGTCAAGCATCTTAATGTTAAGAGAAAAAAAATCAGCACCGTTTGTAAAGCGTAAACGTTCGTCTCGCCACTTTTGTCGAAAATAACAATCGAGTGAATATTCCTAAAACGAGAGAGTCAATGGGAAAAAGGTAAATTAATCGATCAATAATGCTTTTTTGACAAAAAAGGTCGCTTTGACTCTGATGGGAATTGTTTAGCAGATACAAAGAACCAAACGTTTAGGTGCAACAACATTTGAATAATCAACTTATCGAAACACTGAATAGCGTGATTTAAAACACCTTGATTTAATTTGATTTTTATAATGTAACATTAATGACTAACATGATTGAAACTCCGTTTATTAACTTGTACAAGCACATTTTTTCTAACTATTACTTCATACTTTTAAATAATCAACGAAAGTAATATTAAAAAATTTTTGTTTAAGAAAATCTTGATGGAAAAAATTGGCAGTGCACAAGTTTCGCCTTACATCATCATCATTTTGGATCTATGCATCTAGGTTTCTCAAAAACTGCATAATGAATATGCAGGCTTTATAACCATCATGGTCATATACTGAGCTAAAGAAGAAGGGGCAAGATGCAAAGCATTAGTACGGCCAAGTGGCAAGTGTAATGAGTATTCTATCAGCAACAGTACATTTGAGTTACTCTCACGTCATTGCAAAGTTTACGATAATAAACGCAATTAATCGGATGAGTTGAGCTCAGCATTGATGTGGCAATTTGGCAGATTAGACGATGCTACCATCGCCTCTGCAGCTACATTGTCGTGCAAGTGTGCCATTTGCTCGATAACGACTAAATCGAGCAGAGTTGGCCGCTTTGGCAGATAGGTTAATTAATATTTTTTGCCCATTAGAGTAATTATTAAGCGGTTTTATTAACACTTGTGTCGCCAACTTTGTACAAATGAAAACTCATTCTTGCACAGGCTTTTTAATCATTTTAGCATTAACTTTTTCAATTAACAAAAGTCAAAGTTGAGTTGGTAAACCAAACTATTTTCTTTAAATCAAATCGCATCTAACCATCTGTACTATGCTTTGATTTTCCAATTTATAATTGCATTTTTGAATTAAAGACTTTTATTTTAACAGTCGTGATAAAAGGAAAACACCTACTGAGTTTTGCATTCAACTTTTGCAATAAAAAAAATAATTTTGTAAAATTATGCAAAAATAAATATACATACCATCTGAAGCTCTGATATAGGCCCTAAACTTCTTATTTCTATGTTGGTTGTTATCACAGCAGGAGGACCTTTTGATAAAAAAATCAAGTCAAAAAAATTTGAAATTTTTTATAAAAAATCAAAAAAGGAAACTTAAAACCTCTATTACTGATCAATAAAATCATAAATCACAAAAATGACATGCAAACAATAATTACATTAATAAAAACTATAAAATGAAATTTTTTTTATGACAGTAAATAATTAGGACTGTGGCAAGTAGTATTTTGTAACTAAGCAAAACAAACAAACCTAAACAGTTTAAAACTTACCCCCATAATTTGGTCGTTGATTTGAGTCATAATTGTCAAGCAGTTCAGCTAAAACTAAACTTATGTTTTTTGAACTGTCTTTCAAATTAGCAGACTGTGCAGTTGTACTGTTGGAACGTTGCAAGTTGGTCGGCATTTTGGGCATCTTTGACATGAAACGTTTACTTCTCACAAATATTTGTGGTTCAGAACCGTTTTCAAGAACCGATGTTGCTGTGAGTGCGTGTAAAAGTGTGCAAGTCATTTAAAAAGTTAAAATTTATGCAAAGGTAATAAAGCAAGCTTAGTCAGGTAACAATTCAGAAAAAAAAGTTCATACCGTTCAATGGACCATTCGTTTGCAAAGTAGATGAAGTAGTCGTTGTGGTAATGGTCGCAACTTGGGCTGCCGCCGCCAATTCATGGCTCAAATTACAGCGAGTAATTGAGTAGATGATGCTGTCAAGTCAGTAAAACAAAGAAATGCACAAGCTTGGCTTAGAGTGTAGAGGCAAAGCAAAAAACAAGTGATTTTTGCAGTAAATTAGCAGTCACCATCACTACAGGGCTGCACAATAAAGGCAATGCGGCAAAGTGAACATTGTCAGTAGTGCTTGCAGTGTCAGCAATGCAAATAGTTTGTGCGCGCCTAAAGGCGACTACAAGGCACACTAAACATGAGACTGGTCAGACTGACCAGAAAACGAATCTGAGCACCAGTGTGTACCACTTGTCGCAGACATTTATTTGTGTGTGCTTTTCACTGTACTGAGCAAACAGTATAATTCAATTGAACTCAATTAGAGAGGACAATGCCAAAATGGACAAATGAAGATTTTTTTGCAAATTGTCATCGTCATCAAAAAATGTGTTTTTTGATTTACTATAAAAGTTTGCTTGTTTGCCTACAGGTGCATTGAGCACAGTGCTAAACTCAATAGAAACAAAAACCAAGTAAAATGAAGCAAATGGAATATAGATACTGGTAGAAAAAATGATTTTAAGCGTTGCTCAAAGCAAACAACAACTTAAAAACAAATCATTAGAAAAAGTGCAAACGTTTTATTAGGTTTGTTTAAATCTAAAATTAAATAAAAAAAATATTTTTTAAAAACCGCATATTATATATTTTATAAAAAAATAAATAAAACAAAATAACATATAATTTAAATTAAAATATAGCAAAAATAGTTTTTATTGTTTTAAAAATATAAATGTTTAAAGTACTCTTTTGAAAAAATGTGTTAATTTACAAAAAAATATTGTTTACTAATTAATACTAATGCCTAAAGTATAATCTAGTTAAAAAATGACAAAACTAAATCAAAATAAATAAATGAGCAACTCGACTTATTTGGTTAAAGTGCAATTCAGATAAAAGGAAAAATTTGCAAACGTTGCAAACGCAAATGATTTGCAAATGAGAAAACCACATTAGTGAAAAAAAGATGAGATAAAGCCAAATAATATCTCAATTGTTTCAATTGATAAATGGTAAAAATGAGTTTATATATGTAAAATTTTTAAATAAAAAATTCAAAAGATACAGCTGCACCTAAAACGCAGCGATAACATGAAATAAAAAAATTTAATAAAAAAGAAAATTGAATTGATTTTGGCTAGCCAGTCGGTTAAAGTAAAACGTGCAATATTACAGCCAAGTGATCACTTGAAATCATGTGTGCTAAAGTGTTCCAAAA
Source organism: Tyrophagus putrescentiae (assembly GCA_024499935.1). Taxonomy (NCBI): domain Eukaryota; kingdom Metazoa; phylum Arthropoda; class Arachnida; order Sarcoptiformes; family Acaridae; genus Tyrophagus; species Tyrophagus putrescentiae. Next base: position 5,690,030 of record JAMZRA010000001.1, on the reverse strand, counting down.
ATTGCAATGGTCATTGAGATAAAAGTACTGATACTGCAACGTCTCTAATGGCTACAACAATGGGAGCTGCAAAACGAAAGAACCTATTTTGATTGCTTCCTGTTTTTGTTTGTGGACGATCACTATCAATTTATTCTCAATCTTGACCTTTTTCAAATGATTAGTTTCATTAAAGTAACCTTAAAGAACCCACATCAACATCTCTTCTACCAATCTAAAGCAAGTGAAAAATTTATTAATTTTCAGCTCTAGCTCAATACTTAATAAACTCACTTGTCTTTGCTTTTCTCTTAGTTCACACTTCACTTCTTTAATTAACTTTATTACAACTGACAAGTTTAAACTAACCAAGGTTTGTTTGCTGTGAAAGAACACAAAAAAGAAATGTGACTTGATTTTTTCCAAATAAAATAAAATAAAAAACTGGTTTCAGTTTTAATAAACTTGTTTTTTTGTTTTTCTCATATTTACTTGTTTCTCAAATGTCAAAAATTTAAACGATTTTTAGTTTGACAAATTCAATAAGTAAATAACAATTTTTATTGATGAATATTTTTAAATGTTACAATAAACTCTGCTTTAATAAACGGCACAATTTTACAAATTAAACCTTTCATCAAAACTTGACTCATTTTCGCTTAAATGCACACTGATAAAACTGCAACGTATTTTATATGTCCATACAAACAAACCAGTAAAGGCAGATTAAATCGATAAATTTTATTTTTTATTTTAATTTGTTTGCCACTCAAAAAATGAAATAAAATGGCAGAGATGATAACACATTAAGTAGAATTATAGTGATTTTACTAGGCTTTTTCAATTTATTTTCTGCTTGTTCACTGAATGCAACACATCAATCGTGCATAATTTGCTCAAAATGTATTTTTTGACAGTGAAAAACCAAATTAATTTGGTGCTAAATCCGCAGTCGTTGTCTCGGAGATAAGCACTGAAAGTGAGAAATAGAAATTGAGCCCATTTTAAAGTGAATTGAAACTTAATTAATAGTAGTTTAATTGCATTCCACAGATACGACTGATCGATAAATTCCAGAAAAAGTTATCCAATTCAGTGTTCGACAGACAGAGTGCATGAAAAGCTCTTTCAAAGTACAAATATTTAGAAAAGGTCCACACACTAAAAGTGCAGAAAACGCAAAAATACTCAATGTAGTGGTCTGTGAATATTGATGCTAGGTAAATGAAGCATGCAACAATAAATAATTGATTTTGGCAATTTAGTGGTAAGCAACATTTCAATTTACAGAGACACTGGTCAGCGCTAGTCTATTGTTGACTCAATTTTCAGCCAGTTCTAGCTTTTGACAAACAAAAACCATGCTCTACGTACCTAGCGCAAACATTAATCGTTTAAGGATAGCCCACATGCATTAATATTTGATTTTAGAAAAAGCAAAAACCACAGTAAATATTAGATTGGTTGGAAAGTTGACTCGACCGCGCTTTTTTGGAAAGTGCATTTTAGGCCGCAGGGTCAAGTGGCGTAATGAGATTAGATTAGATTGGTCTGCTTAACCTCATTGTTGACTATTGCAAATCAAATTTTAATTTGACTGTTTCTGCAGTTTAGTCTGCAAACTTGTCTGCAAACTCGTGCCTTCTCCCAAACGTCGTGCAAAACTTTAATTAAATTGTCGATTCGAATACACAGAACTGTGGCATTTAAAACAGATTGTGGCGTCACATTTAGGCGGAATCTCTACCAAACGGTCTGTTACTCTGCTGCTACTGTTGCTGCAGTTGTTGTCGCTGTCAATCGTCGCATCATCGCTTATGTCCGTTTGGTTGACTTCAATCTCCTACAGACAGACGAGTTCGATTGAGTGATCCATCCAGTCATCTGTTGGCATGAAACGGCAGCAGCAGTGGGCAGAAACGAAGCATGTTACTCTCGCATGCCTTACGAACACTCCTTCACCCATCTAATCGATAGCTCAACAAATTCTCAAATTTAAATTCTGTTGAACTTTAGAAAAAGGCCCAATAGTGCTCACACATACAGACACTAACAGTTGAGTGAGCTTGGCAAACTTGGCTTTTTTCTACTATGATCAGATTGTGCTTGTTTGTTGAGTCAAACAAAGTGTCGACAAATGTGGCAGGCACCCGATCGCCGTGACTGATCGCTTGTAGTAGGCTGCAACTGTTCGGCTGTAGCCATTACCGCCTTGGTCACAAATGGCAGCAGGAGTTGAGAGAGAACTAAGTGGGTCTTGATGCGGCTTAGCATCGATTAGCATATCATCAGACAGGCAACTCAAAAGTTGATGCGTCAGGCCGTTTGACCGTTCAGTAAAAAGGTAATTTGCATTTAGTTGTCTGCACTTATCGAGTGGCACCACATGCATGTGAAAGAGGTAAAAGCGATAAATCAATAAACGAAAAACAAGTCGTTAAACGGAAAAGGAAGAGGAATCAACAAAAGGCTATCAATCATCACGCAATAAAAGGCTCCTAATATAAATTCGATTGACCTGTAATTCACAAAAAGTAAAAACATTGTTTCAAGTAAAAAATCAATAGAATTATATAAAACTAGTACTTTAATACAAAGTTTGCACCTAAAATTACTAAAAGTATAAACATACCTTTGAGAATGATTCTTGTGTATAAAACAGCTAAATGCAGCAAACAGAATAATAGTTGCCAAGGTTTTTGACATGCCAAAAATACTGGTTTTCTTCATGGTACTCATATAAATCGGATTAGTCATTGATGAAAGTTTTGCGGTGATAAAATTGTTGTTTTCAGTAAAATCCACACTTGAACGTTGGCAATATGCTGGCCTCCTCAAAAAGACGACAATTAAAAACATAAATTACACACAAATACAAACATTAACGGAAGAAAATGTTTAGTGCTGTAGATTAAAGAGCAAGTGTGGAAAGTGCTAGACAAACAGATGTGAACATGGAACAAATTGTTTGCTGAGGGCTGCGACAGGAAAATGGTGGTAAGACCAGGGAAGATACAAAAGACGAAGTGAAGAACGGTAAGTACTGTGCCGTGTCGAATCAACGATATGCCGCAGACGACGACGACGACCGCTCGCTAGAAGAACAAGCAATTCGTCCAATAATCTCGCGCCCTGACTCATATTGGAAGGAGTGTGCGCATCAAAGACGGCAAGCTGACATCGGAGCCTCTCAAAAGAACAGCTCCTTGCTCTTGAGCAGTGGCAGCAGCTAAAGTATGCATCAATCATCATCCACATGCAAATTGGCACTGTGCAATCATACATTCGATTAGGGAGACGACTATATTCAAAGTAAAAAAACGATTTGGCATGCAAAGAGCTTAGTTCGGATGATTTTGCCACACTGCTGATTCTACTAGAATCATTCTACAGTTTTCTGCGTATGTTGCCAGTGCTTCCTTCTGGTGGTTTGTAATGCACTGCTAGTAATTTCATTTTTATGGTTATTAAGAAAATACAGTTGAATTAAAAATACATTACTTGACATATAAAATTGTTAACCTAATAAATTCTCACGAAAGTTTACAAAATTTGCAATTTTTGTAATTAAGACATAAAAATTAGTAAGCTAATCATCACATAAACTTAATTATTGACGTCAAATTATATAACCAAATTCTCTGTAATTTAATACTTTCAGTGATTATTAGAAATTGCCAAAATATTTTCTTCAGTGCTGTAAAAAGAGCAGTAGTAATAGGAAATAAGTTTTACAAGTCACACACAGCAATGTGAACTCTTTATGAAACAGAGGGTAAGTTTTACAGACAAGTGACAAAGATGGACAGACAGCAATACAGTGGCGCACACATGCACTCACCTGTTCTGACTGGCCTGCTGGCAAAGTGTCTCGCCTGCTTGGTGACTGTCGGGGCTGGGTCCATGCTGTCGGCCCATAGTGCTTCAGACAGACACACACAGGCAGAGGAACAGAGTGAAGAGAGAGAGAGAGAAGAGAGAGGAGAGAGAGAGGAGAGAGAGAGAGAGAGAGAGAGAGAGAGAGAGAGAGAGAGAGAGAGAGAGAGACTGGCGAATGACTGGGAAGAACACATTGGCAGTCCATGCCGTCATTACCACCAACGATCACACACACACATTTGGACAGGTTGTAGACGGTGTGTGCTAAGGACTCGAATGAGGACACGCATAATTAAAAGAGTCTGGTGTCGAAGGAGGTGCATACCGCGCCAAATTGTCTTGCATTTTATCACTTAGGCAAGCAACAAGCTGGCAAAAGCCGACGCCGTCACTGTTGGACAAACAGACCACCAACACTGCGGTGACTTCACTCAGAGGGCCCACTGAGCAATTAGATCAAGAGCGGCAAACTGGTGTGTTGACACGTTGTAATTTAGTAGATTCGCCCATGTCGATGACTAAAGTTGAAAATTCACAAAGTGTTTCACTGGCAGTGCGTGCTGATGCAACCTAATGGTCAACTCTGCTTCAGTCAGCTTGATTGACCTTGAAAGGTGATCAGATCGTGTCTCCAACTGACAAATCTATTAGCTACTTTAGTCAGCTAAAGGTTTAGTGCGAAGTGGAAGAGGAAGAAAAGTCAAGTAGAGAGAGAGAGGCAGTTGTGAGGCAAATAAAGTGCCAGAGAGATGCCCAAGGGACTGGACACGTGAGCGTGACACAGTGCGCCGTCGACAGACCGTTTGCCCAGTGAACGAGTGCCACTTGTTGAGGCGTCGAAAGGCGGCAGTGGCGGCGGCGAGGGGGTCCTCCAGCTCCAGCTACAGGTCAATTACAGTGCTCTCACTGGCAGACAGGGAGGGCGAATAGGTGGCAACTGTCACTGCACCAACCTAGCCTCCCTTCTCCGAAAACAGTCTCACTTCTCTTGAAATACGGCAGTACGGTAGTTGAATGCGATCAGTCAGCGCTGAAAGCTTGTCCCGATCAGTTCTTCCTTCACCATGAATCGTGTTCCCCTTCTCCTTCTCTGCTGTCTTTACTTGACACTGTCAACTATTCACAGCAAAAACCAAGCTTTCGCTTGGCCGCTTCGGGTTTCAGCAGGCACCCAAGTGCGACCCAACTCCAACTCAAATCTGCGCATTGTCACCAAGTGTTTTCCCGGGATGTTTCTCAAAATTGACTGTAAGATGTACTTTGACTGCAGCAGTGAGGGACACTTTCGCCGTAACTTTTGTGACTCTGGCACCTACTGGAATCATCGCGACAAGAAGTGTGATGAAATTCAAAACGTTCCTGAGTGTGTAGCTGTGTACTCAACAAACCCGGAGAACCGTGGCAAAGCAGTGCAGCAGCAGCCATTGATTTCATCGACAACATCACCCAGCACGGAAAGAGCATCTTCAACTTTTAAAACAATGCTGCCTTTATTAACTGCATCAACAACAGAGAGTGTTTTCGTTTCGTCAAAAGGAAGCAAAGAAAAATCATTCACTTCTACAACTCAATCAACAGTTTTAGCAGCCACTCCCCAAACTAGAAATCAACTAAAGGGTGAAGATGATGACTACATCGACCCGCCTAACGTTGACTGGGACATTGATGGCGTCCTTGGCCTCGAGTCAGGCAGGGGCATATCGGAGATTTCTGAAAAGACGGGAAACGATATCATTACTGAGGATGCAAAACAAAGTAAAGATGTCATCAAGAAAAACAACCCACTAGAGATCAATAAAGAAGGCAGTCAAACTACTGTTTTGCAAGTGCCCACATCCAGTGAAACGCAGGGAAAGATTTGTGTTCTTCGGGGAAAGGAAAAAGTCTGTTCACCTGCAGTTAACTCCATTCCAGTGGTGTACACCAATCAAATCTTTTCCCAGCAAACTAGCAGCACTGTGCCGCCTCTTCTAGATGTTACTCAGTCTTCCACCGCCAATCAAAACACAACAAGCAAAAACTCAGGTGAGAAAGTCAGTTCAAATAATCCCATTTCCTTCAACATCACTATTCATCTAAATGTTCAAGAGTCAGCCATCCGTTTTGTTCGAATAATTGCCTACTATGTAAACTTGACTATTATCAACTGGAAGTCTACATGATTAGCGGCGATCGAAAAAACCTAATGTGCAATTGCTACTGATATGAGTGTTTGTAATCATCGACTCTATTTACCTCTGTTACACGATTCTCTTTTTGTACATAACCCAATTTCATTTTATCCTTTTTCCAGTCATCCCCGATTTGTAATGTAACTCATTGCACTAACTTTAATAATAAACAAATCCATTTAGAAGCAAACCACTTACTCAATTAGTCAGTTTAGCGAGTTAATATATGAACTGCAAACTGTCTGAAGCGGCATATGTCCTGGTGGTCGTCTGCCGCCGGAGATTAACGTCGCGCAGGAGAGGGTAAGCGGTCTCGGTGCAGTGGATTTGACTGCAGACCATAGTCGGAGACAGTGGGCAGTGATCATTAGCAGAGCAGATAACGACAGTGAACAGGAGAGGGACAGGTTAACATGAGCGACACTGGCTGTGCCAGTCTCACATGCGACACATGTGCACACACTCACACTTACACTTACCTGTGCTAGACCCAGGCAAAGGACAGAAGGAGACGAGGCTAGTGCTGCAACAGGTTGCATCGCAGTTACGCCATACTCACAGTGGCAGACAGTAGTTGCCGTCTGCTGCTGGCGACAAACAAATGGTCCCCTCATGCTGTGGAGACGTACCGGCCAGACTGTTCTGAAAGCTTTTAGATCAGAGTATCATCGCATTGGTGCATTTGTGTCATAATCAAGTTAACTGTGAGCTGCTTAGAAAAATGTAACACAATGAATCCATTTTGGTAAACACGCTGTATCCAATCAGACAACTTAACAAGCGGAAAAAATGATAAAAAGGCAAACGAGCACTTTTCAAAGTAAAAGCGCCCACCAGTTGCAGGTAAATTCCATGCATTTTTTGCATTCTAATTTGCCTGAAAAACATATCGATACACAAGACGGAAAAGAGACGACACAATGATGACAGAGACCACCGAAATGTAAGTGTCGTAAAAATGCACTTTTTTGAAAGCATAAATCTTTGACCAATCTATTTGCGCAAATACAAATTAGGGGCAACATGTCAGAAGAAGAGCTAATAACTTCAGTCCAACTAACCGGACAATTAGACAAGTTAGTAGCTAGAGTGGGGCACAAATGTGCGCAGATTGGTCGTTTAGATTAGATTTGCTCTACCGCCTTACTTTGGTTTACCTATATTCTGCTCTTTTTCAAGTTGACTGTTTATTCTGAAGCAAAAAAAGTAGTAATTTATGGTAAGTTATCTCACAACAAGTTAAAGTCTACTTTGACGTAAGTACAAAAAACACAAAGCGGCAGTCTCTTTGTCACCAAAAAGTTTTTTTGCTCGCTTCCTTTTACAGATAAAACCTTGCCATTAAACGATCTGTCAATTGGTTTATAATAAGCACTCTATCCTGACAGTTGAGAAACAGGGGCTTACAATTACCACACTATGATACGGATCTATTGACCCTTTTGAAAACAAGAACATTTGGGGCTCTAATCTCATGGGTGGCTTGGTCAGTTTACCTTTTTCTATGCTTGGCATTTTTCGTGTTTGTGCGTCAGGTATGTTTTTAAAACGGCAGTAAGATAAAGTAAGTGGTTAAGATTTGACAGAATTATTGCTCAAAACAATATTTAAAATAAAAACTTTATTGAAAGTAGCCTAATTTATTGGTAGTAGTTAAAATATTTTAAAAATAAAAAACATTAATTAAAACATAAATTAATAATTTTTTCAAGTGAATTCATTGAATGTAAATTTTCATCAAACAATTCTTTAAGATAATTTGCTCCAACTTTTTTGAAAATAGTTTAAGTTTACTAATAAAACTGCTAAAACAATTTTAATCAAAGTATATAAAATTCGTTTTGTTCACTAAAGGTGGCAGCATGTTTTCCGTTTTTGTAAAATATTTTTCTTTTATGCTCATACATTTTTTTGTTGAAACAACAAATGTCTTCACGTTACTGAAACAATAGTATCACAAACATAAAGTGTTAATAACAAATTGTCAATAAAAACGGAATAATTATGATGTTATAAGTAAAAAAATATGATTAAAATTTATAATTTAAGCAAAAGACTTCTCTAAGTCAACAAGGTAGGGTAGGAGCTTTCTACAAACAGTGCTGACGCTAGACAAAAACAGTTTCACGTTTCAATTGCAAAAGAATTGTTTTTCATTTCCCTTGTGCATCAAATTATACCCTCATCAGCAGCACTGTCGCCATCACCATCATTCGACTGCATGTGGCGGCTTCACTCATCATCTACTCAATAAAGGTACTTGGTCATTGCGATTGATGACTGGATTTCCATCCTGCATAAATATAGCCCAATTGAAATAAATTCAACACTAGCAGTGCTTCCATTGCACTATTTTGTCGCACTCACTGCCATTTTCAGCTCAGTGCACTGTGACACCAGTTGGCTGGCAATAGTAGTTGTTGTTCCTTTTAACTGCCTCGTCATTCAACGGAGGAATTAATGCACCACCATTAATGGAAGATAATATTTTGCTTACCTTTCCTGTTTTATTGCACGACGCACGTAGCAATATCGTCTGTTCGAAGAAACAATTGAAGCAAACACTTGCATTGCACCATTGTTACCACAATGAAAGTCCCTTGATATACTTTTTGCAGAAATTTTATCAGGTGTCACTGAATTTTCTGCTGTCATTTTGTTGTTGAATTATTGTTTTCTCTACTTTCACTGCATCTTTAGGTTATTTTTTCCGTGCAAGAGTTTTTTGTAATTGGAATTTGAGTTACAGTTTTCTAGTAAAGATATACACATTTTAAAAAAGGTAGTGAGCAAAATGAGTGAACAAAGAAGTGTGTCAATAAGTGAGCCTCCGTCTGAAGGGGAGGCGGCAAAAGTGTCGTCTAAAAGAAACTACCTTCAACTGCTGAAGCGTAAGTTGCGCAGTGTGACCAGCTTGGTGCGCGTCAACAGCTTTCGCCAGCAGAAGCTGCCCGCCTGGAGGCCAATGCTGACCATTGCCAGTGTTCTCGCCACCTTTATCCTCGCAGCCATTGCACTGATCGTCATCGGCGCCGGCTTTCTCTACGTCATCACCTCAACGCAGGTCTTCCAGCTCGACTACACTCAGTGCATGCCACTGTATGGCTCTCGCAGTTGTGAGCAGATACTGACTGACTGGCGAGCCAGGTCAAATGGCTCCTGGCCACCTCCTGAGTGCACTTGTTGGTACAAGTTCACCCTAAAGGATCACTTCAGAGCTAACGTGTACGTGTACTACGCACTGAGCAATTACTATCAGAATCACCTGCACTACGTGAGATCCAAAGACATGGAACAGTTTACCGGGGTGAGCAGTGCTGACAAAGACTGTGAGCCTTTCCGAACGGCACCAGTGGTAAACTCCAAAGGAAAAGTGACTCACCGACCAATAGTGCCCTGTGGTACCATTGCCAACAGTCTTTTCAATGACACTTTTACTCTGTGGCTTATTCCAGCCAACTGGTCACTGGTACAGGTTCCCCTTCGGCGTACAGGAATTGCATGGAAAAGTGACTACTCAAGGTTTAAAAATCCAAGTAAAGCAAAATGAAAAAACGTGTTTACAAAAAACTAATTAATTAATTAACTAGGCCGATCGGTGTTTTCCAACTTCACTAACCCGCCCTTTTGGGGCAATAAAACCATTTGGGATCTTGATCCGCATAGACCATCTAACAATGGACTACTCAATGAAGCACTGATTGTCTGGATGCGAGTAGCAGCTTTTCCTGATTTCTGGAAGCTCTATGGGCGTGTTGACCATACAAAAACAAATTTACTTGCAAGCAAAATCCCAAAAGGTCAATATTATCTCAAAATAAATTACAGTAAGTCGTTTAATTTTTTAGCAATTTTAATAAAAGCCATTTTTAAATTACATTTGACATTTAACTGTAAAATGGTTCTTTTCTATCAGACTATCCTGTTTCAACCTTTGCAGGACGCAAGTCCTTTATACTGGCAAATACCAACAAAACTCTGGGCGGGGGATCGTACCTGTTCCTAGCCATCATATATCTTGTCGTGGGCGGCATTTGTGTGGTATCAGTTGTAGTACTGTGATTATTCACACTAAATTTTCACTCAGGTTAGTTGCATTACAACATAACAAAATAACCAAAATTTTTATATTTTTCATTTGTTTAGCAATGAAGATTTTATAAGTTTTAACGAACAAACAGCTTACTTTTTCAACAGAAACGGCAAAGAAAAATAGTTAGAAAATAAAATGAAAATAGTTTGCCAATGTAAACTATGTTTATTATCAATTGCAATTTATATCATTGTTTCACGTGGCGTTATTTCTGTTGCTTACCAAAAACTATCTAGTTGATTGCAAATAAGATAAAAACTAGTTCTGTTTTATTGTCAATTTTGTTTGGTCAATGCCGGATTCTTCAAAAATACTTACTTAAAATATACAATGATATCCAAAAAGACATTGCTCTTGAAGAAAAGTTTTACCAAAAAACAAGTATTGTTGTTTGCCAATCGTTGATTTGTTAATTTTATTTTTATATATTTTATACAATTTTAGAGTAATAAAATTTATCGATTTTTTTATTATGTTTGTAAATATTTTGAAATTTAATTTAAAATTAGAAACTTGCAGCACAGAATGATAGACAAAAACGGAAATTACTTGAAAATAAAGTGTAAATGCAGAAGTTTTTGCAAGTTGCACGTCATTGTTACTACAACTGTTCAAAACTACAATCAATTTTTATTTTGTCTACTTTTCACATTAAAAAATGCTAACATTAAAAAATGTTTTTTGAAAAAAGGCATTTATATGCAAACTATTGATATACCCTCAAAAAAGGTTTTTAAAAAATAATTTTAGTGTTATTTTTGATAAAAATTTCAATATAACAAAACAACAAGCAAATTCCCAAAACGACAAATAGAAATTAAATGACTCTAGTAATTTTCAACAAAAATTAAAAACCAGCAGGCATCTGGGTTTAAATGACTAATTTAACTTGGTGGATTATTAAGCACAGTAAAGTCGCGTGAACCGTTTTTTCCGGTTAGTTTTGCACAGTAATAATAGACTATTGTAGCAATTGGTGGTTTGTTTTGCTAAGTGAAATTAAAAAAGTCAGTTTGAGAAACACTATGACCTGCTTACAAACAAACTGACCATCAAGTTAAATGTGTACAAACATTTTTACTTTTGTCTTTCATAAAAGTCAACATGTTGTAACCCCACTCTGTATAAAACCATTTTGTTTCAACATATGTAGGCAAATCGTTAAGGTAAGGCACTTGGTAATCTCTGAATTAATGATACGGTATAAATGAATTAATAAAAGGTAGCCTTTATTGGTACAATTCACCAGTTTGCCATTTATTCAAACATCTGGCTGTTTTTGTTTAGAAATTTCTAATTCCAACGAATTATGTCTACATAGTGTAACTAAAAGTTTCTAATAAATTCTAAACAAAATAAAAATAAAAATAAAGGGTACCGTTGAGATCACTTGTTTTGACTGTTCAGCAAGTTTAAATCAATGTTTTTAGTCATTTAGTGTTTTCTTTGTTTGAATAAACTGCTGGTGTTCAGATATAGTGCTGTTGTTAAAACAGTGATTTTTATGCTCGGCTCCGTTGTTGTTTATCTTGCTTTGTTCAGTTGGTCTGTCGATAAGCATCATCAACACTGATGGCATTTGTCCATTTGGTGATAGTTTGACTGCATTTGTCAACGAAGAGTTTCGCGATTCATAGTCAATGTATGGATTATGACTAGTCCGACTTATTGGAACGTGGGCGCAGGCCAAAGAATCACGCCGATCGCTGCAGATTTTTGTAATTAAATCTTTAAAGTCAAACTATTGTCAGGCATAGAAGTATTAACATAGTCAGTTTGTTGAAATTATAAACTGTTGCATATTCTTACCCGAAAACTTCTTGATAAAAAACTAAATAAAAAAATACAATTAAAATATTTAAAATGATTTTCAAAGTAATCATCGTTGTTACCTATAAATCAAAGGGTTTGTACATGAGCTAGCCATTGCTAGCCAGTGGCAGACAAAGTAGCTGCTCACGTAAAGGTCGCTTGTTTGAGTGTCATTGATAAAGAGCCATTCAGGACTGTATGTCAAAATAGTAATAAATATTTTTATAGGCAGCCATGAAATTAAAAACAAAATGACTACAGCAACAAGCATTCGGATCACCTGTTTATGTAAATGAGCAAAAATTACAAAAAATTAAAAATAAAATATACAACAAATTTTAGTAACTCTTACTCGTTTCATTTCTCGATTATGACGCCGACAAGCTTGTGAAATGGTCACTGTATCTTTGGAAAGTAGACAACGAATGACCGAGTAGTAGCAGTACGACTGAATAAGAAGTGGAAATCCAAAAGTGGACATTACTGAGACGATGTTATAGTATCGACTGCCGTAGAGTTCCATGTCAGGTCTGCAGTCGAGATATGTCTGATTGTTCCACCTGCAAAAGTAAGTTTGGTATAATAGTTGTTTTACAAAAAAAATAATTTAAAAAAACTAACACAAAAGTGATTATTTTTGTGTTTGGAATGGAGGCCCACAAAATTGCCAAAAACCAACCAAGGATGAGCATGTACTGACTTTTTGTTGTTAACCATTTGTTTTGATTTGACAATGGGTATAAAATGGCGTAGTATCTGTGTAATAAAAACAAAAGATTATAAGTGTTGTATTAAAAATTTTGTACAAATTACTATTAAAACTAAAAGATGATTTATTTTAAATATCAATTGTTTATATTAAAAAAGTCTAGTGTTAGTTTGCAAAAACATTTATGATGTTTACTAAACATTCCAAATTTATTTTAAAATAATAAAAAAGGTACTTTTACTGAATTTTAGGTAAAAGTTACAAAAACAATTTATAAACAAGTTTTAAAATCAAATACTTTATTTGATGCACTAATGAAAATAATCCTAATCTATCACCATGAGCAGGTTAAAAAATCTCAATAGCAAACAAAACAAATCACAGATCAACAGCGACGGTTTTCTGCCAAAATGCAAACACTTTTTACAATAAATGGAAGTTAATCAGCAGAACGCACCACTTGATTCTTAGATCAAGCACAAACTTTCATTGATAATCGAAACAAATGAAAAGCCGATCACTGTTTGATAAAAACGAAATGTGCGTAAACAATAAAATAACCCACGCCAATCAGCAATTTTTCAATGACAATAGAATTAGGGTGACCAGACAACTTTGGGAAATGACGCGTGATTGACATTGCCGCAAATAGATTAAGCTAAAAATATAAACAAATTTTAAATTAAATTTTTTAGTTCATGTTTCAGAATAAATAAAAACAAAATTGTGTGTTTTGAAAACAATTGCATTTAAAATTAACAAATAATTTTAACATTTTTTAATTAAAAAATGTTTGTGCTGACAACTTACAAAAAAAATATTATTGAGCATGTAAGATTTTTTAATCATGCTATTGTCAATCAAAACTCAAATACTTTTGGGTAAACATTATTAAAAACTATAATAAATTGGCAACATTTAAAAAAAATAAGTTTAAATATATTTTGTACAAAATATCAAACAAGTAAAAAAAAGCAAGTATTTTATAAGTACTTTTTGTTAACGAATCCTAATGAGTGAACAATAAACTATTTTACCCTAACAAACAACAGGCTGTTCATCTTCATCGTTAAACTGGTTGTCATTTTAGATTTTGTATATTAGCAAAAACGATTAATTATAAAGCAATGAACGATAAAAATCAAGCAAGTACTTGAACTGCTTTTAAAAAATTTCAAAATTTTTACAATAGTAATTACATTTTGCGGAAACTCAAAACAATTTTTGTGCACTTAACTATCTAAATCACATAATACAAAAAATAAATTTTAAATTGTTATTGTGATGAGCATCAGTTACAGTGTAATAGAATTATTATTGCTAATATAAGTTTTCAATCTAAAAAACAAAAATTGTTTTAAACTAAAAATAATTTAACGCACAAAAGTATTAGAGCAAATCGTCGCTTTGTTTCAACAGTCAAGATTAATAACAAAAAATCATACACAACTTTTTATTGAATATATCATTTGTAAAATATATAATTTATGTACTTTTTGTCACTTTGTAACTTGCCAATATTCAGACAAAAAGTGTTTTCCTTTGGTTAAAATCTTAAACGAAAAGTCAAACGACACAATTTTGCAAGTTGAGCAACACTGGTCAACATCTAAAAAAATTAAATTATATGATTTTATAAATAATAATTAGTTTCAAGTATTTTGATATTTGACAAAAATATCATATTTTGATATAAAAGCTATTTTTAAATTTGTTTGAAAAATACTTAATATTCTTGACATTTGGTTTGGTTTATGTCAAATATTTTTGAGTTTAAAAACTTTTTTGATGATTGCTCAAAAACTAACTCAATAAAAAATGTTAGTTTTATTAGCAAATTCAGATGTTTTATGTTTCTATTTTTTCTCAACTTTACACGGTTTGTGCATTGAAATAAGCTTAATCTGAAAGGTATTTTGAAGGTTTTGTACTAGCCAACTTGAAAACTTAAAAAATTTTTTCTCTTTTGCGTTTCTTAAAGTAGGCATCTTAAACAAATGGTTGTCTATTTATAAGAATACATTACCATTACCAAATAAAGATGTACTGGTAAGCACACAAAAAGCAGCCGTATGTTTGCCCATTGACGCTCTAATGTCATGTGATTGCTTATTCACGGCTTCATCCTTTCTCTTCCTTACATAGTTTATTTTTTTATACATTTAGAGTATAATTAATCTTGTTTTATTGCTCGCTTGATTTCATTGCCTTGCTTTAGCGTATTTGTAAGGCAAAGAACTGTACAGTTCAACGAAACGTCGCATTTGACCGTAGAAGACAAGTGTTGACTGGCCTGCTCAATGAGACGCACATTTTGACTTTTGTCAAAATGATGACTTTTGTAAAATAAATGTTTGCTACTAAAAAACCCGTTATATTTTCCCAGCTCAAAACAACGGTGTGCACCAATGAGCACACAGCGACAAATTATTCTCATAAACAAACCTTAATAATCACAGTTAAAGTATCTTAAGGTAAAAAAATTGTTAAACTATAGTCAATGAGCAATCTGCATTTGTTTTAATTGCACTATGTGTAGTAAAATAAAAAGTGTCATTGGCCGCATCATGAAACAGTTAAAAACTTTGGTATTTTTAGTTTGTCGCATTTATTCATTTCAAAACTAAAATAAATAAAATTAAAACGCATTTATAAAGTTAAACCAGTCATTAAATATTTTATTTTAACTTTTGGAAACATTGTAAACTCAACGATTCAAAAATGCTTTTTGATTTGATATTAAACTAAATAAATGCAATTTGATTGGTCAGCAAATTAAAAAATTATTCAATTTATTAAATTAAAGAGTTTACTTTTAATGAAAATGACGCAATTGTTATTTATTTATTGTTGTTATTTCAAAATTTTTGACTAAATAACATAAATTGTTTTACTTTACTGTCACTTTAATTTATATTTGTAAAATTTAAATCAACATTTTTTTTGAATTTTGAAAAGTTCAATATTTATATTAATTTAGACATCTGTCAAGCATTTTAGTTTAACTAGTCTACAGTATTAGATTGAATAGCAATTATTTTCTAACAAAAACAACAATGAAAAAAACTATAAATATGAAAAGCCGGTGACAAATATTAAATTTGCAATAATTATTTTAGTTCTTTGAAACTCAGCTAAGTTCATCGATTTTAAAAAATTTAAACATTAAAATCACAAAAATGTGGTAAAATCAGACAATATTGATTGCAGTAAACACTTTTCTTGAAGTGTTCTGTGTTGCTTCATTTATTATCTATTATCAAATATTAAAACCAGCTTACATTTGATATTTTTTTATTTTTACTAGACATAAAGTAATACTATCAGTTAAAATCAAAAATAATTTGTGCATTTTTAAACAATTTCACAACATCTTTAAAAAATATTGCTTTTATCTTCAATGAGATAAACAGTTCCAAAGTAATCATTGACGTTATTTTATTGAAATTATTGAAAACACATCTGAATCACTTCAATTTTTTTCAATTTTGTTGGCAAAACCAATTTTCAGTTTTATCATTATATTTTGACTATAACTTTAAAAAATCTATATTCTAACACTCACAACATTTTGTTTGTAAAATAATAAAATATATGGAGTAAACAATATTGAAACTGGCAGTAAATCAGCATAAAAATAAACAACTAAAAAATGCAGAAAAAATCAATGTTACTAATCCACTTAGAAACTGTTTCTTAAAGCTAGATGCTCAATTGCTCAGTTTTCATTTCAATGTTGCAAGAGAGCAAAAAGATTTACACAAACTGACTGAAAGTTTGTAATAATAAGAAGCTAGATATCGTGAAATTGACTTAACGACCATTGCAGTGACGCACAATGTCTTCATAAAAGCATGAAATGTAGCAAAGGAAGCTTATCTTGTCTCTGTCCGTCGTTTCTAATTTTAATACACAATTTTAGTGCAATAAAAAATAGTATTTTGCTCAAATGAGCAAACCAGGTGCTAGAAATGTCATACTTGATAGATTAAACAAAATCAAGTATTTTTCAGATACTATTAGAGCAAAACTTGAAAACATTTGTAAGCTGTTCAAGTCAACATAAAAAATAGTTGTCTCACATGATTTTTACGCAAAAAAGAAAAAGAAAAAAATTATTTAAATTTTTGCTAAATGAGAAAAAATAGCAGAAGTGAACCAAATTATTTTGATGGATAACGTTTGTATAACACAACAAAAAATCTCTGTGTGTACTTGAGGCAAATTAAAAACAACAACACAAATGGTGTCAATTCAATGCTAATCAGTATGGTGAAAACTGATTTGTGGTCAGTTGATCTGTCAGTGCCACAAAAACACAAGGCGTCTATTCGTTTGTTAGTTTACTATAGCTGGCCCCTTTTTAGCAACTTTGAAAAGGGCAATCATTCAATCTCATGTGACAGCACAGTTTATGTATGCATTAAGTAACCAGACTACTGTTTGCTGTTTGTACTCAATGAGCAACATGCAAAAAAACAAGTATTTAACGACAATAAATTTTTTGACACAAATAAAAACAATCATAATTAAAATAATAATTAAAATATGTAAATAGCCTTAAAAAATATCAAATAAGTACAGAAGTACTGAAAATAAAAATTGACTTTTATTCAAATTTTTCATAAACATAAGATGGAATCGATAAACAAAAATAAAATAGTGTATGACTAAAATGAAATTCAATTAGTATTCAATAATACTGATGTCATCTTGAAATGTCCTCTCTTGAATCTTGTTCTAACAATTTAGAAAGAAAACACGCAAACCGATCCATTTAAATGTTGGCTTTTCTGTAATACATTTTTGTGTTTCTACTCAATTGAAAAAATACCAAATGAGTATGTGAAACAACAACTTGAAAAACGTGTTAGTTTGAGAGGGACAACTATTGAATTAGGTAAATGTCGTACGCAAAAAAATGAGTGAGTCAAAGCGAATTAATTTGGTGAAATGCGATTTCTATTCAGAAGCCCAATTCAGTCATTCTGTTAGTAAACGGCAAAACATTGTAGGCGTGACTGAGGAAAATTGGCCAGGGCAGGCACTGGCTTGGCTAGTAAAGTACCAGTAGATAATTCAGCCGACGTGTGACAAGATCGCACATACGCACTGCCCATAGACACCGGAGAATAGCACAATGGCTAGCTCTCGCCCAAAGTGTATACACTTCTCAGGCGGCCGTTTCGTGACAAGTTTCCTAGGCAAAACATTCTTGCAGCATACTACACAAAACAAACAAAACGTCGCTACTTTGCAGAAAAACTGACACAGGAGCTTTCACTGAAGTTTTTGAGTGGTAATTGAGACGGGGGAAAGCGATATTAATTATCGGGCGAAGATACTGACTGAGAGAATGATTGAAAATGACTAATTGGGCACTTGACGATGAGCGCAGTTGTAGTCAACTATTGATTGGCTTTTCTACATTTTTCTAATGGGTTACAGCACATTAAAAATGACAATCACAGTACGACTGCTTACGAAAAATGAATTAAGTACTAAACTAATTAAACTAACTAAATGATTGGCTAAGTAAACACATAAATTGCATTTTAAAAACTTAGTAGTTGCGTTACAAATTATTTTTTTGCAACAATTTTTACCCGTGCAAAATGTCAAAAAACAAAAGAACTTTTAGTTTATAATAAACCGCTTGCTACAAACTCTACAGAACAAAGCTGTGATGTGTAATTAAAACAAAGACTATTAGTTAGCTGACTAGCTGCAAACGACACGTTTTCTACACTATAAAATACTACAATTTGACCTTATTTTTTCAATGATGGTGCACAGTAAATGTTTGTGAATAAACCGCCCAAATCCTAAGCTAAATGAACGTTGTTTATTGCAAAAAGCCCGTTTAAAATGACTAGGATTTATGTGACGTTTACTTTCCTAGCACTCACAAACTTTGCATTATTTATGTGCATTTCTTTTTTTTGCCACAGATAATCACAATACAAATTTATGTTAAATACAAAAAAATAAAAATTCATAATTTTTTTTAAAATTTGTTTAAGAAACATCATTCTTGGTTACTGTATTTTTACAACAAAATTAAAATTTTTTAATTTATTTTTTACAAAATTTTTTATAAAACTAAACTGATTCAAAAAAATTAATTAGCTAATGAACAGGGCGGAAATGGACATTTTTGTAATGTTCAATAAACAATGAGAAAATTAGTAATACAAATTCAGTACGGAACCACAATTTGCAGTCAGAGATAAACTTAATTAAATACTAATGTAAATTCTGTTTGTCTGTGTGAAAAGAATCAAAGTGAAAGCCAACACTTACGCGATAGAAAGAAAATTACTTGTCATTTTGGCAAAAATTCAATTTGTAGCAAACGTAATTGTGCGACTGCATTTTGTGGCAAAGTGTGTCAGTGTGAATTTGATCAATTTGCAGTACCCTTTGGAGCAACACGTACACCATCAATTAGCGATAATGTTTCTTGCAAGTCAGTAGATACTGTCTGCTGTCTGCTGGAAAGAATTGCAAATGAATGCACCACTGGACACGCAGCTAAGAGAGTGTAACCAATTTGAAGTGCAAATTAATGACCTTGTCGATTAATGGCGGCAAGTGGAAAAGCCAACAGTGGCAGAGAGGCGGAAAATAGTAATGACAAAGCTTGAAAAAATACAAAAAAAAGAACATTTTGGAATGCGGAATACTTGCTTGCGCAATAACTGTTGTTGCTGTTGTTAAAGCTTTAGTTCCGCAACTGTTATGATGAAAAACAGAAATTTTTTTCTAAACCTTGAGTCGATCGATCGATTTACTCAAACACGCACTAACAGAATAAATGAATGAATGCGGAAAAAAGATGAGCAATTGGAAGTGAACAGAAGATCAGCAAAGTGGGTAAAACGCATTGAAAAAGAGCCAACTAAAAACAACATTGCCAAACCCGCTCTTAGCAGCATTGTCCTTTTTTGAGCTGCATCATCAAACGCTTGGCCCAGTGCCACAGTTCTACACATCAATTGGGCAAACTGTCAAACACACTTCTCTCTCTCTCTCTCTCTCTCTCTCTCTCTCTCTCTCTCTCTCTTTCTCTCTTTCTCTGTTGTGTCACCGCACTAAGCCCTTTACTTTAGTAAAGCCTGCTTGTCAAATATGCCGGCATGTACTGCTTTTCTTCGGTTTCAACTTTTTTAATGTAGCAAACACATTCAGCACATAGTGTCAAAAGTTAAGCAAACCATTTCCGCAGTACTCATCAAGTTTCCTGCATATTTTAAGTTGAACATAAAATATTGCTTTACGAAATTAAAATATTGCAACTAGCGTCACTTGGCAGCAAAATAAAATAAAAATAAATAAATAAAATCTACAAATTTTATTTAATTGGCTAGTTGGATTTGTTTGCTACAATTAAAGTATCTTGATTGATAAAATTTGTTCATGTTTAATTGACTCAATCGGAAGTTTGAACATAAAAATGCTTTTACTGCAATCGGATTAATAAAAACTGCTCGTTAGTTAAAATTGCTAACAAAAAACAAAAAAATTTTCAACAATCGTGATTCCTATGAAGTTATTTACAATTTTTAAAACGAACAATTTAGCTTGATGTGCATAAAAAACTAGAGTTTTATTAAAAATGAGCATTAATTTGAATTTAAATTTAAAATTTTTTGACATGAGCCAAAAAATATGGAAAAAGCAATATGGCTTAGCATTAAGTGAAACAAAATTTGTGACACAAAATGAAATGAATAATATTTGAAGTGGAAAATGATAGCAAAATATCATTTCTAAAACTTTTAAAATAAAATGAAATAAAAAATGAAAAATTACTCACCTTTCAATACTGATCAAAGTTAATGTAAATGATGTGACAAATATTGAGAGTATCTGCACAAACTGGGCCCAAGGGCACAACCTTGTAAAAATATAATTTTATATAATCAATAACAAACCTACAAATTTAAAATTATATTTGTTGTTTATTGTAAATTAACCAACCATGGAAAGAATATCCAGCGTCCATACATAAAATCCTAAAATATTTAATTTTGAATCAGTTAAAAAGGGTTTCAGTTGTATGATGCAAAAACTTACAGTGTAAGTGAAAGGAACTGAAAACACTGCAAAGAGTATATCAGAAATTGCCAAATTAATAAGAAATTTGCGCAAATTGGCAGCTGATCGACGACCAAAAGTTTCGACGATGATGACGATTAGGTTGCCGACAAATGCAATCACAGAGGTAGTTGAGTACAGGATGACTAGAGAGGTGCGAGTAGGTGAGTCAAGCAGCTCCAGTGTGGAAAATGCAGGATCATGAAAATCTGAGTATGAAGAGTTGGTGGTATGATTTGAGAGGGCAGCCTCTTCAGTGCTGTTCAATGACTGCTTCAACATCCACAGAGGATCCATCTTGATTACTTCATGCAACTACCCCTCTTGATAGGTAGTGCTGGGTAATACACTGATGCAGTTCAATAGCAGAGTAAACTTTAAAAATAAAAATTCGAAAGGTCAAAAGATGCAATCACTATGTAAGGAAAATGTCACTGGAGGCTGTTTGTAGAAGCACGTTTCAAATAGGTAGAATATTTTCTTAAGAGAAAACGGCAATTTGCTGTAGAGATGTGTCCAGTTGTAGAGCAGCGCATCACTCGAGCAAGAAAGTGCATCTACAAAGCGCAATTAATCATGATTATTGTCCGGGCCACTGACAATGAGAAACAAATTGAATTTCTCACAGCAGCTAGACGAACAGATTGAAGCACCGGTCTTGCTGACAAATTACTCTGCTGAAGGTCATGTAAAACAAGGTATTTGGCAAGCGACGATCTCGATTAGAGGATAATTGATGAGAACAGAGCAGGGAGGCACAGAAGGGAGAGAGGCAGATGGACAACTTCAATCAAGCTCACGCATATGAAGCAAGAGGACAGTGTGCATAATTAAATAAGTAGTGCTGCCAGAAGATTTAGAGAAATGCTGATTTACTGCTCAGACAATGGCTGTGACAGTGAAATGGCGCTCTGCTGCTGTTGATATACATTCGGTGAGTGTTTGATTAAAAATTTATAAAAAGCACATTGCAAAAGATCGTTGTTGCTGCCTTTTTGCTGGGCACATTAAATAGAATGACTTTCTAGCGGTCACTTGGCAGCGATCAGGCAAGTAGATAGAGTGGACAGGTGAGCGCGAAGAGGGCACTATCGTCATCGGCAGCCAAGGGATTGGTCGACGGTGGTACCAGCAGTGCCACACTGCAGTTGAAGGAATTTGAAGTTGGCGCGTGCAGCGAAGCGAGCCGGAAAGACACACAAGTGGTTGCTGTGGGAGAGCCGGCGTCCGACTGACTAACTCAGTGCTGGCATGGCTGCCCACTCAACTGAGAAGGCACACTATGCCTCCTCTACGGCCATCCTCTCACGACTGCGCCTCGTCCACCTGCTGATGCGCATGTGGCCGCTCTTACAGCTGTATCCACTGTGTTCACCCCACCAGACTTACTTCGTTCTGCTGCACACTGGCCAATTACCAGCACTCACAGGTGAACTGAGGCTGCTGATCAGCAAAGTGGGCGCTAACAGTGCCCCAGGCTGCAGATTAAACGGGGATATTCTAAACTGATTTCAAATTTAGATTAGAAAAACGGAATGTTTTAGAATACGGTCAGAAAAAAATTGTGGTAGGTATTCAAAGAATGATTTTAAAAACCTTTATAGTGCACAATGATGGAATGTTATACGAGCTGCCTTTTGGCGCGTGCTAAAATAAATAGTTGTTTTCGACTGGTCACTGCCCATAGGTAGCTTTCATTTTTGGAGTGCCTGAAATTGACTACAGTCGGCACAGTCTTCTATTGAAGTACACCCAAAAAGAGGTGATAAGGAAAGTAGTGGGCAATTGCTGGCTATCAATTTAATGACACAGGAGGACAACAATAATTGATTTGCGAGGGCAGCCGCCAAGACGACAAAGACGGCAATGGTAGGAAGTAGCGAAAAGAGGTGATGCCCACTGAATAGCTCTAATAATGCGCAGGAAAGGTGCTGTTGCTTGATGCGGCAAGTAGTGGTCGTCGCGGTTGTTGTGGTGGTGGTGGTGGTGGTGCTAGTTTTGGGTAGTCTTCTATCTTCAACAGAAAAACTGCAAGAAAAATAACCTTTCACGGTTTTCGTACAATCAGAACTACTGAAGGGCAAACTGTAGACAGGTAATCGCACATCAATACTAGAAGACAGCGTTTTCTCAGCAGATAATTTGACATGCTCACAAAAACGTTTCCCACAAACGCTTTTAACATGTAGGCTTAAAAGGGTCTAATGACTTCAAAGAGAATAGAGAAATGGTGTACAAAAAGCAGTTTGGCAATGAGAGGCGACAATACGCTTAAATGATCACTGAAAAGTGAATGCACTGAGGTACTGCCCACTACCAACAAATGAGTGTACCTTGGAACGAATATTTGCAATAGGTAATTTGCTAGTGAAAGCTTGTGCATCATACTTATTTAACATTTATTGCCAGTAGTTCAGACGATTGTCAAAATTATTTTTGCATACAAATGCTGTCATTTTTTCAAATGAAAATAGATATTCAACAAATGAAAATGAATAGTATACAAAAGTTCTGAAAAACGGAATCATATGTTACCGTACGCCACTCTTAGCTGGCAGTAAGGCAATACTCTGCTAGTGAGAATCTAACAATGCGACACAGTGCACCCCGACGGGAAATTCCTGCACGAAAAAACCCTTGTGCTGAGTTGAGAGAGACGTCGTGAGACAAGTTCATCGCTCGAAGTGTCAATCAGCATGAGACCACCTGGCGCGCAATTAAGACAATTAATCCGCACAATAGTATCTGGGGAATTAATGAGACGGTATGTGGTATGCGCCATGAGGTGGCCAGTGGTCAGTGTCAGGCCAATATTGCCTTCACGGTGATTTGTCAAGTGACACCGGTGACAGGGGAGGGGCACCAGCCGTTGGGGGCAGTCTGCAGGCTCTTAATTATTCAAGCCCTTTAGCGCAGTAGCCTAGAAGGAACCTATTTCACGCCATCTCCGCAATATGTTTACCATCAATAATGCATTCAAAGGGAAATGCAGTTCATCTCATCAACCGAAGCTTCTGCTGCTGCTGCCCTCCTTGAACAAGGACATTCAAGTCGGGAAGACAATGTTTTGCTGTTCTCACTGCAACTGCAAAGTTAATCGACCTCAGTATCAACTGAACTGCAGGACAACAAGTAAATTGAGCCTTTGTGACACCGCACCCACCATCGGGTTACTCTGTTGGGCAATGCTCCATTTCACGGTCGAAAGATGCACTCCGGAAAAAACATGTGAAAACTGTGCAAGTGCAGTCAATAATCGATTTATTTAGTTGGAGAAAGTGGCAAACACACACATAAAAGTGCTGAACACTCAATTGAAGCAAGTGCAAGCAAATGACAACGAACTTGTGCAATCTATTTATATCAGTGATGACAAGTGCAGTGGCGATGACCAGTGGACAGTGCAACCATCACTGGCACGCACTTGATCAGATCCGTTGACAGGCATAAACGTTCCGATTAAGTTGTAGCGTACAGTTTTTATTAGAAACTTGCTGGAGAGCATTACATCGGACTTGGTAAAATGAGAGAAGCTGGTAAAATCGGAGCAAAGAAGGGAAAATGATACTTACCTTAAGATTATGCCAAGATTTTCGGCAAAGTGTCCAAAATAAAGTAAAGTGAGACCATTAAGGGATTTTAATGTTAAATGAGACAAGCGTTTTAGTAAAATAAAATGAGTTCAAATAACTGCCTTACTCATTCGCCGGTCATCTCCTAGATGATGTAAAGTGGTGCACTTAAACGTGAGCACTTCACGTTTTTACAATTAAAAAAGTAGTAATTGCTTTCAAAACAAGCAAACTGTTACAAACAATGCAAACAGAGAGAAAGATTGAAATTATGACAGTCTCTTGGCTTCTTGGTACAGCGAGTCCACAACTTTTCCGATAGAATGAATCATCTCAAGAGCCGAAGAGTAAGTTTTGTCCGACACCTGGTCTTCAAAAATGATCAACACGTCATCAAACTGGTCGAGAATGCCGCTGAACTTTTTGTCCAAAATCATCTGAGACAGCTTCTTCTCAATTGCGTCAATGGGCAACTCGATCAAAGAGGCAATGTGAGCGACCTGAAGTATGATAATCCAAATTAATACAAACAACAAATTCTCAAACCTGCTCAGCATACCTGAACGCGGGAATAAGGCTCAATGATGCGACACAGATTTTGCTCCAGCATAGTGTCGTAGAGTGATTTGAGGTGAGCATTAATGATAGGATCATCAATAAGCTCAGTCTTGTAGGTCTTTAGAGACTCCTGAAAAGCGTGCAAACTGCGGTTGTGACTTGCCTTTGCAATGGCTTTCATCGCTTCAATGTTTGATCCGGAATACTTGAGAGCCAACTTGCCCACAGTAATAGCTTGCACGTCTTCGGGGCTACAAATAAACGATAAGTAAAACACTTCATCAAATCAGGTAAAATTTACCAACCTGTTTAGCATAATTTTCGAAAGCAACATGTACTTGAGGGCGACCATCGCTTTGCTAGTGGCGTCAATTGAGTCGTATCCTTCAAAGGCTTCGTAAAAATACGAAAAAGCCGTTTTAAAGTCTCGCTCATCAGCAGCATGAAGAATGCCAGACTGCAAATCAAGGGCGGCTTGCAACTTCGGAGGGCAGTAAATGCCATTTGCAGTGGTTCGGGCACTGGTAAGAGCAGCTCGGGCTTTTGGCAAATTGCTCAGTGCGTGGTAGGTTTTGCTCTCCAAAAGCAACACTTCAACAAGAAGGTTCTTGTCGTCGAGTTTTTTGAGTTCTTTGAGCAAAGTTGAAGCGAGTTGGAGAGATTCAGTGTACATCTTGGTGTCGTAGTACAACGAAATGAGTCGCGCTTCAAGGGACTGTCGCAAAAGAGATCGTTTCTCCTGTTTGGCCCATTCGATGCAATCAAGACAAAGAGAAACTTCATGGCCGGTTTTGTTTTCCATGTCCAAAAAGAGGTCGACCAGGTGGCGAACAATCTTGGCCGCTTTGGCTTTAGAAAAATTGTTCAACGATGGTCGAATCTCCCGAATGAGTTGGGCCAAGCCTGCAACGGAATCGCTAGAATTAGTTTTGTTTATCATAACAGCCAACAAAGCATACCTTCAGCATTGCCGCTTTTGCTCATCTCTTTACCCATCTCGATAATTTTGTTTTCCACGTCTACTCCCGACTGTTCCAGAGTGATAAAGCCGGCAGCCGGGTCACCAGTTGAGAGTGAGGCCGTTGGGCCACTGAAAACTGCAACTTTCGCCATACTAGCAGTAATAGATTTGTACGCCTAAACAAGAAAAGAAAATATGAATGACCAAATTATAAGAGTATAAACTAGATGGATGGGTTACCTGGGTAAAATACGATGGGCACAAGTGTCAAAGTGTTCTCGGGTTGCGAGGTATTTTGTCGGATGACAAACTGGTAGTGACTTGCAAAATCATATGAGAATAAACAATCACCGATTTACTCAGGTCTGCCCTCTAGCGGTAGCCGGACGAACTAAATTTCCACAAAAAGAATTTTTAGAAAACAAAAACATTTGAATTTTTCTGACGTGAATGTGCTTAATCCAAATCTTTAATTAGTTTTTAAGAATGAGCTTTTTGCAATCTTTCAAGAAAAACAAGCGGAGAGTTTGAACACTACAAACTGTGTGTTTTCTTAATATTATATCAGTGGTATAACAGTATTACACATCAAATTATAAATACTAAAACGAGTTAATGTAATAACACAACTAAATTCTTGAGAAAAAAGTGTATGAAAAGGAATAAACAAAAAACAACTGCTTGGTCATTACAGAAGAGTTTGGCGACTGAGAGAAAGACGAATATGGACGCACAGCATAGATATTGTCCACCGGTCGGTCAGTCAGTCGATCAGTTCTGGCGGCCAGGGGTGAGGTCATGGCAAAACAAGAAAACAAGGACGCAACAAACGAAGCACTAAACTTCACTAGTCGGGGTTAAACTGGTCGTTGATCTTGTAGTAAATACTATTGAAGTCGTGCACCGACGGGTTTTTGGTGTTCGGACTAGATCCCGAGGACTCCTCCTCATCGATGGTGGGCGATGAGATGTCCATTGGCTGGACGGTGTCTCGCTGGTCATCAGTGGTGTCCATGTCTCGGCAGGAGTTGCGAGAGCAGGTGTTCCGCCTCGGCGAGGGCGTCCGGGCGCAGAGCCTCTCCAGCAGTGCCTGCTCGGTGAAGAGGGGAAAGGAGCCGCCGTAGAGTGGAGTGGCAATGGGAGTCGCCGGCAAGGAGGAGCGGAAGACGGCCCTTGCAGGTGGCTGCTTGATCATGTTCAGTCCTTCGCAGGACTCCATGTGCAGCTTCTTCAGGTGGCGAAAGTACCCGCAGAACATGTTGTTGTAGAAGAGGCCTGATGACCCGCGTCGGGCGTGTGATTTAGTGGGCGTGTTCATTTGGGAGAAGAAGTTGGCGCGACCCGCCGATGCGGCAGATATTCGCTCGCTCATTCGAGCCGAAGGTGACTGCGTTGGCGCCCCTTTGCTGCTGCCAAAGTTGCCCAGATTCAGGCCTGGAGTGGACGGCTTCCGAAAGACCGTCTGGTTGGAGTTGCAGTCTTCGTCAATTTCCATTTTCAAGTGGGCAAGGAAGGATGAAGGCTAATTACGATGCTCTGTTGTCACTAGATTCAACCAGTCTGGTCAGTTTGCCGCCTATTGATACAAGTCAAGTGGTTGTTGGGGTGATGGTGGTGGCAACACAAAGTCAGCAGAGAAATAAATTGTAAATCGGCCTTTTGCATAAGCTAAATGACCTAAAAAGAGGGAATGAGCGACAAGTATTTTTAGTAAATCATGCCAAAACAATTCCGCATTGAGATTAATTACATTTGGAGAGAGATGAGGGCGTTGATAGGACTTGTCTTCATGCATCTGCCCAATTCCTGCTGTCGTGTAAGTGGTTAGAACACTGACAACAAGACAGGGCAAGAAGGGAATGGTGGTAAACGGTAGCCACAATAACAAGGGAAGATTGCTCAAGCGGGCGATGCAGAGAAATCAAGTTAAGCTGTCCCGCTGGCTATTTCTGAAGCAGACTCTCTACTGCTCCTAATTGCCCAGATATGCAGGCGTCTGCAGAGTATTGTCTTCGCTGGAGAGCTGCACCGCTGAAGAGTTGAGAGGACTACGCCGAAGACACGGCGACAACTACTCCAGACTGTGGCGATGATTCACAAAGAAAGAGAAAGAGAGAGAGAGAGAGAGAAAGAGAGAGAGCCTACGTTATGCACGAGTAAATCACGCTCAGAACACTGGGGCACTCACTCACTCTCTGAAAGATGAAACACACAAACACCCAGTGCTGATTTATTGGAGAATATTCAATGGTCTGCTCAGTGAATGGTGCATCAAAGTGGGCACACAAGAAAGAGCGCACAGGAGCACTGGATGGCCAGTTTGATGATCTTATGATTTGAGAAGGGGGCGGGGGCTGGGTCTGTCGGAGTCAGGTGCTCTCGCTGCCAGGCAACTGGCTACAGTGCCCGAGTGCTTCCCATTTCGGGTATACTCTCCTCACTCAGTGTGTGGGCAAGGCAGGGGAGAAGGGCAGAGAAGGCAGGTCCACTGGCTGGCATCGATCGACGCCAGCAAAAGTGCTCTGCCGCTGAAATGGAAAGTATCCTGATAGTGTATAGAGCTGGCAAGCTAGACTGATTTTTTGCGCCGAATTGGCGAGCTACATGATTTTACTTTCACTGCGCAAAGCCAAACTTGCAGCTGTAAACAAAAAGGAAAAACTCCGTCCCTCTGAGTAAACTACAGTGCTGAGGGACCACTAACAAAATCATGTAGCTCGCCAATTCGGCGCAAAAAATCAGTCTATGGCAAGCTATATAGCGCCCACCAAAGCTTCAGGGCACCGTACGAATGCTGCTCACAGAGTACTTTTCTCGCAGGGTAACCAAAACCATGTGGAGGCAATCTCCTCCACGAACCTCCTCCTCAAACGACTACTAAACTAAATGATAATGGTTAAAAATCAATTTATGTGTGTAAGAAGGTGAGAAGTTACAAAAAAATTATTTTAAAAAAATTTGTGTGAACTTTTTGTTGCAAATCACTTTCACTTTGGTTCATCATCATCGGAAATAGTGATACATTCTTCGATCTGTTTAACGTTTGACCGGCTACGTTGGGGCAGACGTTGTTGATGTGGAAAATTTCTATGTTGCAGAAACGCATTCGATATATGTGGTTTACTTTTTTCTTCGACTTTACCTCGATACGTGTGAAACTGAAAAAAAGTCCACGTTGTTAGTAAAAAATAATTTAGTTAAACTTTAGTTTAAAAAATTACCTCTTGAAAAAGCCTTTTTAAAGATTCGAGAGATTTCACCACTGTAAATAATGTTGGCTGAACTGTAGAATCCTTTCTCGAGAGATTCTAAAAAACATTTTATAGTAAACAGAGTATTTCAAAGAGTTTCAAACTTACCTGTAATTGTCCCTTATAGATGTTTGCAATTGTAATAAGTTTATCCAAATAACAGTACATGTACTGAAGATATTTGGTATTTTCGCCATCATACTCAAATGGTATAGTTTGTCTGAAGCTTTGATTAAAAGCGTCAAAAGGCATATCCTTATACTCGACAACTTTTGGGAGATTCAGGTTACAGTTCCAATCATAAATTATGTTGACTTTGTTTTCTGCCTCAGCATCAATCATAAACATTTCAAAATTTATTGACTTGCTTGCTTTGCTTAAGCTTCCGCTTTGACGACTCGTATTTTGTTGATTTTGTTGATGCAGCAGCAGCTGCTTCTGCTGTAGCAGTGACTGTTGCTGCTGGCGATGCTGATTCTCATACTGTTGCCGATTCGGAAGCTGATGCTGAAACCGATGGTGCTGTTGGTGCGGATTTTGTGGAGGATTTTGAGGCAGCTGGTGTGGAAACTGATGGTAATTTTGTTGTTGTTGTTGTTGTTGTTGTTGGGCGTGCTGCTGTCGTCGGTAAGCAAACTGTTGCTCGTACAATGATGGCATTCGGGAATGGTGTGCTTGTGGAGTGAAAGATGTAGTTGGAAAGTTTGCATTTTGGGAAAACTGTTGCCCAAACATCTGGCGTTGAAAATCGTGATATTGTTGGTTCATTTGTGCATTAAATTCTGCAGTTGGAAAATTATTAATAAATGCTGGGCTTGGTTCTGGATAAAGTCCCTTGTCTTTTTCGTTTTCGTATTCTGCCCAGGCTAATTTACGTTCTTCTTCGGTGAGTCCTTCTTCTGGGCAGTTCTCCAGTAGAGAATCGTGTTCGTGACAATTAAGAATGAGATCTTTGTTGGCTTGATAAACATCTGCTAGCAAATTATCTTTTGGAACTTTAGGTACTTTTCGACATTTATCTGCGCCATGGTACTGATAAAGTTCATTTGCTTCTTTAGCCTTAAAGTGCCTTTGTATCTGCTGCTCGTCAATGACACGATGAGACAGTGATTGCTTGAGTATTTGTCTTTCGTAGATTTTGCTTTCCATTGTGCCTAGGGTTTAGTGTGCATTTGAAGAAAAGTAAATATTAATAAAAACACAACGAATTGAAACAGCAATACGTACCACTTGCAGTGAAACGATACACATAAACAGGTTTAAGCTGTCCATAGCGAAAGATTCGAAAAATAGCTTGCATATCGTTAGCCGGATTCCACGAAGCATCAAAAATGACACAACGATTGGCACCGACCAGATTGATTCCAATGCCACCTGCTTTGGTTGATATGAGCAAAAGGCGAGCTCTGTGCTTTCCCGGATCGTTGAAATGCTCCATAATTTTGGTTCGAAGGTTGCTGTTAACATTGCCATCAATTCGAAAGTAGTCTCTATTTCTTTCCCAGCTATGAGAGACACCACCGGTTTGGGCGACCACATTTTCGTAGGATTCTTCATCATCCATTGGTCCGTACTTATCAACGTATTCTTTCATTTTGATTTTCAGAAAATCTTCAATCAAATTGAGAGTGTTAAGACTTTGAGAAAATATGAGAATTTTGTCGCCAATAATTTCACATTTCTCTAAAATAGTAAACAAGAGAATAAACTTGGCACTGAGATTTAAGTCAAGCAAGTTTTCGGGCATAAACTTCTCAAACCACGTGGACTCATCTTCTACATCTTGCTCATTTTCAGCTAGTTCAGAGGTAATAGACCCATTTGCAGCAACTTTCTTGACTTGCTTTTCAAAAACAATTTCAATGTCAGAATCTATTTCAGGAAACTCTTCCTTAGAGCTCACTGACATATTTTCTTCCTTTTTTATCAATGTATCTGAATCGTCAGACTCAGCCACTGACTCGGATGAAGAACCATCCACGATAAAGTCGTCCATTGAGTTCGCATCATCATCATCATCGTCATCTTCCTGATCCTCTGCACTACGCTTTCGTTTGTAATGTTGCGGAAGTAGCGCAGGGTGATTCCAAATGTAGCTCAAACGAGTGAAATCGGCAAATAGACGTTGAAACATTTCACCATTTCCAGTCAGGTTTTCCAGATAATATTTGTACAGCTTTTCTTGCAATTCAGTTAGTCGAAGACTTAGAACGTATTCAAACTTTGGCTGTAAATACGGAACCAGAACATTGTAGTCGCATCGATGAATACACTCCTTTAGCAGCTTAAAGAGAATATGAACGCGCTTTTTCATCATTTTCACATCGTACTCAGTGGAGTCACAGTTCTGGCCGTTTTTGATTGGATTTTCAAATCGGTTCTTAAACTCCCTTTTATCACCGAGAAGATTCGGTTTGACAAAACTAGAAATAAAAATAAAAAATGAGTAGTTATAAAGTCTTCTTGAAAACATCCTAAACCCAATAACCTACCTGACCATAGTATAGTATTCCCCAAGATTGTTCTGCAGAGGTGTGCCTGTCAGAATCACCCGTCGGAGGGTTGCTATTTGCGATAAATTCTTATTGAAAACTCCTTGTTCATTTTTGAGTAAATGTCCTTCGTCGATGATTACCATATCTGGGCCTGGGTTAAGAAGGTACTCTTTGATCTTACTGATGCACGATTGCTTTGTATTTTTGCTCTTCTTCAGACAATTGTTGAATAAAGAGTTGGTGCAAAGGAGAATCCCTCCGCTTTGCTTCCACCGTTTCAGCGTTGCCTTTCTAGCGTCGGACGTTTTATCATTGTAGAAGTCCTTGTACACTTCAATCTCCTTCGTGATGCCACATTCATCAAACCACTTCTCAAACTCGTTGGCCCAATTTTGAATGACGTTCAAAGGGACGATAATGAGAACGCACTTAATACTGTCTTTGATGAGAGGGTTGGTCATAATGGTGTGCAGAAAGGAGATTACTTGAAAGGTTTTCCCCAAACCCATCGTATGAGCGAGAATACAGCCTGAGCTGTGGTTGTGCTTTGTTAGGCGCTCCACTGACTCAATGGTGCAATTAAAAAGAAACTTGATACCTTCGACTTGGTGAGGTTTCAGGTGCTTAACAAACTCCTTATTGACTTCCACTAAAATTTTCTTTGATTCTTTGTCGAAATCCAGCACCACTTGATTCACTTGTTCGCTTTGTGCCTGGTTTTCCTGCACTATCAATTGATTGTAAAGCTTTTGTTTCTCTTCGATGCGTTTACGACGTTCGAGCTCATTCTTTTCTGCGTCCCTAGTTCGACGATCTGGACTTAAAATCTTTTTTAACTTTTTGCGCGATTTGTTTAGAGATTCTGTATCGCTTCCACTGCTTCGTGAGGTGTCACTTTCATTGTCACACATTCGAACCTTTGTAAAGAAAAGATAGTGAATATTAAT
This sequence comes from Tyrophagus putrescentiae, assembly GCA_024499935.1. Taxonomy (NCBI): domain Eukaryota; kingdom Metazoa; phylum Arthropoda; class Arachnida; order Sarcoptiformes; family Acaridae; genus Tyrophagus; species Tyrophagus putrescentiae. The sequence goes on along the minus strand of JAMZRA010000001.1, from coordinate 5,657,503 downwards.
AAGTTGAAATAACAGTTAAATGGAAAAAAACTTACCACACGCTTTCGTTTGCGCTTTTTGATTTTGACACCGCAAAAATCATCGCTAGAATCACTAGAACTTTCATTAGTTTGTTCATTATCTTTGCCACTGTCATCGTCATCGCTGTTGAAAAGATGTTTTTTGCTCTTTCTACGAAAAGTTACGTTTTCCTCATCTTCTTCTTCGCTTTCGCCACTATTCACTTTGGTGACTAAATTATTCACGTTTTTCTTTTTCACACCGACATCAGAGTCATCGTCAGAAGAGTTTAACAGCTTGTTGTTGTCTTTAACAAGCTTTTTTAATTCTTCAAGTTTTTTATCAGTCTTTTTCGGTGCAAAATCATCGATCTCGTCCTCTGAAATTTGCTCTCCCATTTCGTCGTCGTTGATGCTGTTGTTGGAATTATCCGAAGAATCATCATCGTCATCAATATCGCCATTATTGTCTTCTTCAGAGCTTATGTTTAGGTTGCCGTTTTCACCTTCATTCACGCAAGTTTCAAATAGCTCTTCAACGTCTGCGCAATAGTTATAAGACCAAACTGACTCATCATGGTTGTTCGCTTCATCCTCAGCAGGTCCAGTTTCTGGTGAATTTTCACCATCATTAGTGAATAAACCAGGGTTGTCTTTATCGTTAACTTTTGATGAATCGTCTTTTTCGTCAGAATTCTTTTTAAGTCTTATTTCAGAAGTTTTGGAAGTCTCCGAGTCAGAATCACCTGAGTTTGAATCTTCAAGATTATTTTTATCTTTCAGCAAATCTAATTCTTTTTCAATATCTGGAATGTTGATGTTGTCCTTGTTTTTAGTTTTACTTAAATTAGTGTTTACCACTTCATTGTTATTGTTAGAGGTAGTTGTCCTGTCATCATCTTTTGAACGACTTGAATTGGAGTCTGCACTAGAACAATCTTCAACATCTAGTTCTATAGCGTCCACATCAATGGCGGTTGACTCATTTGGATCGTTTGAATCACCGTTTTCAAGGGTCACAGAGTTGTCAGGCAACTTTTCAACTGTTCCTGCTTCGGTGGGTGAAAAAGTAGAACCTGAAGTGGATTGAAAAGCAGATAAAGTTAGAAAATTTTGATCATTTATCTGCAATGAGTTTTCAAGACATTTTGAATGATAATTTTCAATGCACAAAGACAACGTTGTAAACATTGCGTCAAGTTCAGCGCCAGTGTAATTCTTTTTACGATCAAATCCGGTGATTTTTTTCATCTCTTCAACAGCTTTGATGTAAAAGTTCTTCATAAAGTCGCCACTTAGAATCTGAGTTATTTCGGTTTTAGTGAAGGTGGTACGTCCAGTAAGAGGTAAACTAAAAACAAAATAAAAAAAGTAAACAAACAGGATATTAGAGTACTGAGGTCACTAGAGGAACCAAGTCAGAAGTACAAATAGATAAACTATAAATATTCATTTGCTAAAGATTGGCTGGAAAAGAAAATAGCATTTTTATTAAGTTTACAAACCTAGAATGAGACGTTGAAGGTTGTTGATCCGAAACCACAGGAGGTATTGTCGGAGAACTTACAGGCGGCTCATCCGAAGACGGCCCTGAAAGATTTTCAGATTCACTTAAAACCATTGCAAAGACACTTGTAGAAAAAAATGGTTTTGAAAGATTGGAAGGTAAGACATCAGCTCATCTGACACGGTTTATTGTTTGCAGGAGCAAACCAGCGAAAGAAAAGACTAATTTTGCCTGTTCTGAAAAAAGTTAAGCTGAACTGTCCCTGTACGGAGTCGTCACTGCTGACTCAGCAGTGCTGAGCGAAGAACGCAGACGTAAACAAAAGGAAAAATGCTGTCCCTTGAATTAAAATGAGCGGGAGAGTTTTGTAACCTTTACAACACAAATAAAGACGGCAAAAATAATAACTTTTTTCAAGCCTAGGCAAAAAAGTTTATTTTTAGAACCATTCACCGTTAAAGTGCATTTAGCTGCCGGGCTATTTTGTCCAGAAAAATGTCTTGTAAACAAAAAAGCATCCACTGATCCAATTGGAACACACACACAATTGCTCATGCCTTAAGATCTCAATCGCTCACTGTCTTAGCATTTTGACGTATATTTATTTCAAGGTAATACTCACTGGTTGTCAAATCACCAGATAAGAGTTGTGTTCAGTGTTTCACTTTTGGTTTAAAAATATTTAGATTGCTTTGATTTAAAATTTTTTGAATTAGACCATATCTCAATCTAAATTGAATAACTTTTGTATTTGACTCATTTTCGCCTGCCAACAAAACAGTGGTCGATACATTTTGCAGTGTCAAGTTTAGTGTTCAAGAGAAGCAGAATCTATGCGTCGAAGTATTTACTAGTAGCATTATATATTATGCGATTATTATTCAAAGCAGGATCTGTTACAGTGCAGCGATTTGTGGCGAGTTGAAGAACTTTAGCCTTGCCAAGATTTAGGGTCTACTTTTGTTCGCTCACTGCTGTACAACAGCTGCCAGCTGGTTATGGCTCGTCGCTCGTGCGGGCCAATTGTCACTATTTATAGCGTAGATCAACTTTTACCCGCGCCATTCTCTGTGCCTTAGATCTCTTTCTCTCTCTTTCTCTACTAGAGCGCCTTCTCTATCCATTTGCCATTGTCTCAGTCTGAGCTTCTTATTCTTCTTAGGTGTGATAATTAAAGTGAAGAAAAATCACCGCCTGCTAAGTCGCCTTCATCCTTCGGTGCTAGTGTCTCAGTGTCATGATCGCCACCAGCTTCTCGTCATTTCATTCAACTCTCGTCACCAGTAGCATCCTCATCTCTTCTTTCACCAGCCATCTGGGATCACTCACCGGCAGAGAAGTGTGCCCGTGTGCGGAAATAATCAAAACAAACAAGCGGCGGCCTGGTGGCGCCAACCCTGCTGTACCATGTCAAAGCTGCAGAGAATATTAATTGTAGAACCTTACTATGGTGGAAGCCACAAGCAGTTCATTGAGACCTTATTGCCGCTCTCTGTCAACTACGATGATGTTCTGGGCGAAACACTGCCAAATGAAGCTCGAAAGAAGCCATCAGCACGATGGCCCACTTTTGAGTTCAAGTTGTACGATATGAAGGCGAAAAAGTGGCACTGGAGGGCACGAACCAGTGCACTGTACATGTCACAGGTGGTGGACCGAGAGGACACAAAGTTCGACATTCTCTTCGCCAGTTCAGTGCTCAATCTCAGCGAATTTCTGTCTTTGCGACCGGATTTAGCAAAGATTCCCATCAAGATAATCTACTTTCATGAGAACCAACTAGTTTATCCGATTCAAGCGCAAAAAGAACGCGATTTTCAGTACGGTTACAATCAGTTTCTTTCTTGGTAAGCTCGCACTTGGTACTATTGATCGTCAATTGAATTTCATCTGCTCTACCTCTAGCCTAGTCGCCGATCAGGTGGTGTTCAACTCAAACTACAATCGAGACTCTTTTCTGCTTGCTATTAAACCGTTTCTCAAAATGATGCCTGACTATCGTCCGCCGAATCTGGACGATTTGATTCGATCAATTAAGGAAAAGTCTCGCGTGCTCTACTTTCCGATCAAATTTTGTCACGTTCCGCTGATGCACACACAGACCAGAGAAAAGACTGTATTGCATATCATTTGGCCTCATCGATGGTATGAGTTTCATTTTTTATTCGTTATGGCTCTATTATACTGTCTCTTCGCGACGCAGGGAACACGACAAGAATCCCGAATCTCTTTTTCGAATTTTGTACACGCTTAAAGAGCACAATATCCGCTTTAAAGTTTCGGTTCTGGGCGAATCATTCTCGCAAGTTCCTGGTAACATTTTTCGCCATTTTGTTAGCTATCCATGGAGCTAATTTTATTTGTTTTCTCCTAGCTATTTTCGATGAAGCCAAGAAGAAGCTTGCCGATGAGATTATCAATTGGGGATTTTGTACATCAAAGGACGACTACTACCAAATACTATCCACTGCCAACGTCGCCTTGTCAACTGCAATCCATGAATTTTTTGGCGTCTCAATGTAAATAGTGGAGCACAATGCATTACTTGATTAGCTAAGCAAACATTTTTCTTTTTGTTCAATATTATCAGGCTTGAAGCAGCTTATTGCGGTTGCTATCCACTTTTGCCCGCTCGTCTAGTTTATCCTGAACTATTCCCAGGTACGTCTTTTTCACTTGTTTGCAGAATTATTCATTCTTTGAATTCTTTTTGTAATTATCTCCCAAACGCACTGTGCCTTATACTCAATAACTCTCGATTCACCATTGTGCTGACAGTGCATTGTTAGGAACAGTACTTTAATTAGATGCAGTACTACTGTTCTGCTATGATACTTTTTCTTCTTTTATGATCTGTGAAGTTTAATTAGCTGTCTGCTGTTTGTGTCTCACTTAAATTGCTAAATCTATTCTTATTCTCCCTCTCTGTCTCTAGCGCACTATCTCTATGAAACGGAGGAAGCGTGCGTTGATAGACTCAAGCAGTTCGCGGATTGCCCTGAGCGCATTCCAATGCCCTTGGACATTGCATTCTCTCGGATCGATTGGACTTATATTCGAGAAGACTACATGCGTCTGTTAAGTGCCAAGCCTCTACAATCCTCCACAGTAAACAATCATAGCAGCAGCAACCACACGAACTACCTCACAGTTCCTGAAGACAACTAAACACACGGACCTGGTCTGCTCTTTTCAAGTGTAGTCAATTCTTGTCTCTAAGTTTACGGAAGTCTTATTTTACCAAAAGGACAGTGCAGTACACTGTGCACAGATTGCCTCAATTGTAAACAGGCAAACAACCAAAGTGCTTGTTGTTTTATTTGAAGTTGCTGATCATTACATTTTTACTTGTAGAATATGTGTTTACCTGTTGATGTTTGCTGTTTTTGTTGTTTCGGTTTTTGCCTTTGATGTGTGCCCTGGAATGAATACTATTATAAAACTCTAAATGTAACGAAACAATTGTTAGTGACTTTATTTGGTTTTTCCGTATACATGTCGACTGTTGTTGGCTGCCAACAGATGTTTATCTATTAAATAATAGATGTAAAACATCCTAATATCAAAGTGAGTCAATGGATACTTTTTAACAAAAAAGATATAAAAAATGTTGTGGACGGACGAGAAGAAGAAGGCACCGAGTTAACAAGTTCGGTTTGTTCAGTTTGAGCAGTGTTCCGAAGAGCGGTTTCAAGCGTCGACATAGTTTTCTGAAAGTTGAGATGAATTAAAGGCGAAACTACTTGACTAGAGCATCGATCAAAATGACAGTTGCTGCGAATAAGTTGTGTTGTGTTGCACTTGAAAGGGTTTATTGCTGATCATTGAGACGAGTTGTTGGTGGTACTTGAAGGTGAGCGAATTCTTTCACTGAGTATACAGAGAGTATCACGAGAAGTATAACATATTTAACGAGTTAACTAAAAACAATCATTTTGCCAAGAGTTATCATCGACAAAGTTGTTGGCAACCAAGTGTTGATGCGCTTGTGAGCCAAGTTTACTTGTAGCTCCAGGGAACACCGATTCAAGCCTTCTTTTTACCAGTGTCTCGTTGTTGCAGTATCCGGTTGGTTGTGGAATTGCTCCTGGTACAGGGATTGCGGATCTAAAGTATATTGAGCACGGATATAAGTTTAAGCTTGCAGTTGTTAGATTGCGAGTTATTTACCTATTGACTGATGTAGATTTCGGCATCGCGGGAATGCGAGAAGAATGAGTTGGTGCTGTGGTGCTAGTGGATCCGTTGCTACCATTTGTCAGAGAGCCACTACTACTGTTGTTGTTGTTGTTAGCAAAGGGTGACGAGCTGTTTTGACTATTAATGTTGAAACCTTTCAATGTTCGCTTGGTTATTGTACCGAAACGAGGACCTATCTGGGGCACTACCGTCGGAGCTTTGGGAGCTTCATTTTCTACATTTTCATTCTTTCTACGAGTCACAGTGTTAAATCGTCCTCCATTGTTTGACAAGTAGTTTTCGCGACTAAACCCATTTACTGGCGTGACGAAAGAGATGGGTTCAGAACTGAGCATGCTCTAAAACCGATTGCCAAAGTTACCTACCTGGAGTCGAATTCACCGGCTGCTGAACATCAAAGTAGGGATCGTGGTCTTTAGGCTCAAAGACGGAGTTCAACCACCGGTTAGCCTCGTCGTAGGCAGAGGGATCGTCGACGAAGATGTCCTCGCATAGGTAGAACTCATCCTTATCAAGGAAATCGTACTGCGGCTCGTCAAAGTCGATGATTCCCGGGTCCTCTTCGACGTCACTTGGCAGGTAGGAGAGCTTTCCAGGTGATGTTTTCGACGGAGATGAGGAGGCCATCGCCGCTCTTGGAGGTAAGCTGAAGTGCAGTGGACAAGTCACTTTTTCGCCTCGCTCATCGACTGTCTGCTCTTCTCTTTCTCTCTCTCTCCTCTGTTGTGATGTACTCTCTCGGCGAGCGCTCTACTCTCAGCGCACTGTTTTGTCAGAGCGCCTCTCTCGCAGCTGTTGCCACTACCGCTGCTGCAGTGCGCAGTCTGCGCAGACGCCACTGCACTAGGGCGTGATCAGGCGCCGAGAACTTTGAATTTGTTGACCGTCTCCCAGCAAACGCCGACCGTCTTCTTCGACTGTGCGGGAAAGTAGAAATGAGATGACACAGTTCCCTGTAGCCAGTGGGTTGAGCCATACCGAAAATGAGCAACAAGTGTGCCTGTTGCATGAGACATTGTTTCACCGGCACTATTGTGCGCACGAAGTAAAATGACATCGAGATTGGAGATTGGCACGATTGCACACACACACAGGCGTCAGCTTGGATTGTCCACTTTAGGCAATACTCCAGCCGCCATGCGTCGTGAAGTAGTGATAATGGTAATACACTGTAATTGGTTCACTACCACCGACAGGGGGGAGAGCACTGGCGAAACTTAATATGAGCAATCAATGAAGCGAAACACTGTCGTCAGTGGGCATTGCAGGGCAACCAGGTGGTCTGAAAGCGGGCTAGAAGCAAGGAGAAATGCAATATTCTGTACAGTGGAGGGTACCAGTGGACGGACGGGCAACTCTGGCAGGCTGGTCATCAGACGGACTGACGGACTGTGACACACTGCAGTGATTCAAGGAGAGGCGCTCTGGCAGTGGCAGTTTGCCCAGAATTCCACTGCCACTTTTGATGATGCGACTGTAGTGCAGTGATCCAGTGCAGTGATAGCGCTGATCGAGTGGCATTGCTTGTCAGCGCAAATTGCTGCGCTCTATTCTGGTCTGTTCAAGTTTGCTCTCTGGCGGACTGTCCGCCAAAGAAGGCCGTCATTACCTGCGTGCCCTCAACAAAGGGTCAACGGTGAATGTGACAGAAGGCCTTACACGCTCGCTCTTTTCTGACGTCGGGGCGTCTTTTCAGTGAGAGCGAGGTAAAGACTGTCTCTGTGGGTGAGACAATCAGCGAAATAGACAATCAGAGAAAGAAGACACAAAGCGAGACGATGGTACAAATCGACTGCTGGTCTCATCATGACTGACTGCACCGCCAATTGTAATTGTCCAGCAGTGATCAGCCGTCGATAGGACAGTGAACAGCAGAGCTCACAGAGAGCAGATCCAGAAAGCAGGAGTGGGAATGGAGTACAAGCACTGTCCTTTCGAGCTGTACAGCGATCACACTGAAAGAAGTGAATGGCTGCCATTGCAGTGCAAAGTCACCACGAGCACTGAGAGATGAGATGAGTCACGAGAATGAGGGAGACAGGGCAGTGTCAGTGTTGATGCGTGCCAGTGGTGAAGCCAGTCATCCACACACAGCTTGACACCTTCATCGACAGTGCCAAGTTCAATTTGTGAGTGTGTGTCATCGTCGTGTCTCGTGACATTGAGCTTGAAAAAGTGGCCGCTGTAAAGTATACCTGCCGCCTACCTCTGGACCACCGTCTGACTACGTGGGCACCGGAACGCACTACAGTCTAATTAATTAGTTTGTATAGATCACATCTGTGCTCCTTTCTTCTTTTTCTCTGAGCGCAGTCATTCATCACAATTCAATTAAGGTGATGGTGCACTGTTCTCCTTCATCTATCTAAATTAGCCCGATTATGACTTTCATTGTGTCGTCTCTCTCCCTCTCATCTGTCCGGTGGGCAGAGTGGGCAGTGAGTTGGTGTGCTGCCTGTCAGAGAATGGGTTTCACTGGGCTAATCAGGCCAATGAGCACTGGATGCCATATTCGGCACTGTGGCACTGGCCATTAAGCCTCTCGCGGCAGCAAACTGATTCACCGATGCACACAGGGCACACCTCGGCGAATCCGCAGCAGCACTCTGCTTGCCCTTGGTCAAGGCGACTCTTTTCTCGACTGTCAGTGCCTGCCGCCTGGCAGTGTTTCCTCCTGATGCTCCATTAGGAAACATTAGACATTTGACAGAGCAGCAAATCCGATTAGCGGCACCAGTGCCAGTGGCCATGTTTACCTGCATACGCGCGATCAATTAATTGATCGCTTTGTTAGCAAACACGTCAACAGCGACGTCTTCTCTTGCTGAGGGAACTCGATGAGCAGCCGGAGAAGAAGAAGCATGGCACTCATCGGTCCTTAATTAGTGGGTCCGGGCACATGACGGTTTGGTGCGAGAACAGTCCAACTCAGTGTCCATGTCAGAGAGGAATGGCTGACTGACTGACCGAGTGGCTACTTCAGTGGTAGCCAGTGTCTGCCTTTCCGCAATGTGCTTCGTGCCGAGTGCAATTGTTTTGCCATTTGGCGTCATCGCATGATCGCATCAGTGAGACTAGTGCTGCGAACTAATAGGCCTGAAATAGACGACAGAGTAATCCAATTTGGCTGCCGATTAATCATGCACAGGAGAAGAATGAAGAGAGAGAGGAGGTCAATGAGAAAAGAGAAAAGAGAAAGAGAAAGAGAAAGAGAGGGACTTGACTGTGAGGAAAAAACGAGTGGTGATTATCGAGGATGATGTCAATACACTGCCGATCACTTCTCCACCATGCAGCTGATACTTGTCTTTGTCTAATTAGGTAAATGTCTTCTGACTTGAATCAAAGTGGCTGTTGTGCTGATGGTGGTGGTGTGCACTGTGGTCAGTACTAAAGTGCTCGCCAAAATGCCGCTTGATTGTCAGTGCTGCCAAACTAAAGATAGTCTCCACTCGTTTAGATTTAGATTGTTTTCCTAGGTCCTCTTCTGTCCGCATTTCCTATGCATAATCCAGTGACTTGAGTGGAGAATGACTTTTCCACGATCTGTCAGGAGGAGAAAGAGTGGCTCGGGTTGGCGCCACTGGCCAATTGGCCGAGGCATACAGTAGCAGGTAATGGTAATGGTAATGGTAATGGTGAGGCTGGCACAGTGGACAACTGCTGGGCAAGTCGTCGTCGACGGCAGTCAGTCAGTCAGTCAGTCAGCGAAGCTGCACCATCATCATCCTCGAGCGGTAATTACCGGCCATTGAAGTGCCTCTGTGCACTGACGCCTGCTGCCCACTCTGCACGACTCCACTGACATCGTCGTCACCAGACCTCTCTGCCAGACTCACTTCCCACCATCACGACACACATTGTTTCCACTGACCGGTACCACCACTTGCCACTACCCGTCCCAAAACAGTGGCAGCGTCCTGATAAGCATCAAAAAGGCTCTCATTTGGGTGCAGAGTTCAGAGTTGAACATAACAAGGAAACAAGCAACAATTTCCATATTGACCAGTTTTTGCCGACACCACTGGTTGCCTTTTCTCACACTCAACTAAATGGTGCCCTTGGCGGTCTCTCAAGACACGCGTCGCACGGGCAAAGATCTTTTTAGATTGGATTTACTGCAGAAGTGAAAAACAGTTTACCGGGCAATCAATTGATCGAGTTTTCTCTCGCTGAACACACTGCTCTACTAATCATTAGCCTAATTAAACGCCTCTCACACTGTGCATAGATGTTTTGGCTGGGAAATAAGTTTGTGAGATGACTTGAAGCCATCTGACTGATCGAACACTTGCACCTTAATTAGCGATGGTAAAAAATGAATGTGAGTGAATAAAGGGCATTAGTTCGGCCAAGTTCAAAATGCATACTACCCGCCATCTACCGCGCTGTTATCTAAAACTAATCTGGTTATCAGAATTGTTTTTCATTTGTAATTTCACTTCGAATTTATATATTCTTGTGATAAACAGCGCTTTTTAGACTTGGAAAGTTCCCCTGCCGTACACGTGGAATATTCCGCTTCTCTCTGCCTGTAACTGCACCGCTGGCATGACCGTTTTTCTGCCGAATTACTAGCACTGTACAGACTGCGCCTGTCCTGTTGTCTATGAACGTGCGTCTTCTGTGTTGATGGGATGAGCCCCCACTGGATCTGCTGTCATTTATTTACGCTCACACGTTTGCTCTTTTTGCCAGTCACTACTAGTTTGTCATCCGACAATATATCTCACTACCCGAGAGCACATTGCCATTTGCGACAAGAGTATTTTACCCAGGTAACGCCCAGTCTATTTGCTACTCGATCATTCATACTTTGCTTTCCTTATTGTGCAGTATAAACCTACTATTAGTATGGCCGAATTCGCCGATTTTGGTGGCTCTGCGGCGCCAGCTTCTACTGATGATCCGGCTGCTGACTTTCTTGCACGCGAGCAGTCGGCTCTGGGCGATCTCGACGAAGATTTTGCTTTCAACAAGGATACTCAAGCTAATCCTAACACCGGTATGACAACGTGTTTGCTTTTTGCTGCCCTTCTAAATCACTTTTTACTCTAACTTTAGAAGTAAATGGCGACAGTCATGCCGACTTTGGTGAACCGACAAATGGCGACGTAAATAACGATTTGTCAAATGGCATATCAGATTTGTCGTTAAATGGCAATAAGAATGATTCAGGAATCAGTATGCCCATTTTACCAACCGAAGAGCCAGAATCTATTAAAAAGTGGCGCGAAGAGCACAAAAGAGCTCTCGAAGAGAAAGACGCTGATGAAAAGACCAAGATTGCTGAACTGAAGGAGCAAGGCAAAAAAGAACTGGAAGATTGGTACACCCGCTACAAAGACCAACTTGCCAAAGCAAAGCAACAAAACAGGTATGTTTCTAGTTTTTTCTAAACCAAAAGTTTTTTGGGGGTGTTGACTCATTTCTATTTGTGCTTGTTCTGTCACTTCACTTCTTTAACACCCATTCTTTCTATTTGTAACGAAAACGCTATTTCTTCACAATCTAACTCATTGATCCTGTGATCAACACTACCTTTTTCTACTTTCTATTCACATTCTTTTTCAGAGAATCTGCTATGTAAGTTGTCTTTGTAACCTTTTTCTGCATGTTTCTTTTTATGTTTAGCCCGTTACCTTTTCGATTGCCTTTACTAACATTTGTTTTTGTTTTAGGAATGCCGAAAAAGAGTGGATTGCCGAACGCGACACAGATTCTGGCGCCCAAGACTGGGAGAAGATTACACGTTTGTGTGATTTTAACCCTAAAACATCAAGAAACACCAAGGACACTTCTAGAATGCGTTCCATCCTTCTGCAAGTGAAGCAGACGCCACCTGCCACTTCGGCCCCGGTGTCCTAAATGTAATATCTCTATCCTAGTTTTTACCAGTTGTGCATACGAACGGCTAACTGATTAACAGATGTAATGATGGCTCATTTCAACTCCAACACAACGCCCCTTGAAGCTGGGCTATTTATATTCCAAAATGAAGTGAACTCGTCGCCCTTTGTTTTAACCATTTCTGTAGCCTCTGCACTAAAGACCTGTTAGTCTCATATAAGATTGTTTGAGTCAACTTCTGACCGCCAATAAATGTACAACCATAAACTTTCCAGAATCCGAAGTAAAAGTACATTTCCACTCATTCAGTCCCTTCTCTTTGTTTCCACCACCGTTTGATAAGATGGGCACCAGACAACAATCAAGTGGTGTGGTGTTGTGGCGACGTCAGCCGCCTGCTTGCAACCTGTCACATTGCAGCAACAGTGCGCGGCGTCGCATTTCGAACTCTTCGATTCTACCCTTGGTCACACTCTGAAGCACAGTTTTCAGGTGCCAGTGGCAGAGGAGCATGCATTGTTGCAGCCGTGGCAACCTGTCCGGCGCTCTCTTCATCACCACCGTCGTCAGCAGCAGCAGCAGTGGACAGGTGCGGCAGGCAAGAGAAGAAGGTGCCTTCTCACCTTTGCGTAAGGGTTTGGGCGAGCGCACTCGTACTTATTCTGCTCAAGTGCTCGCTCTCTCCCTCTCCATCGCTTCCCCTCTCTTGCGCAGACAGTGTCTTTGCCAGTGGCAGCATTGAAGAGCACATACACACTCGTGGGCGGCAGAATACCGCTGGCTGCCCCCGAGTGTGGTGGGGACTGAGTGTCGGCGGACTCCCGAACGCCCGGTGGCATTCACTGGAAGCCCGAGGAGACCGGGAAAGGTCAGGGAAAGGGTAGTGAATGGAATGCGAGCACATGTAGTGAGCGGCGAGCGGACCAGAGAGCAGGTGCCAGTGGGCGCTGAGCGCCAAGCTCCGCCTTCTGCTTTCCGTCACCTATTCCCACCCAAGCAGCAGCTGTGAAGGCGAGTTGGTGGCTGTCGTTGTCTATTCTCAGGCTGAGGCAGTCTCAGCTGGGGAGTCTCAGAGACTCAATGGTCAAACAAAAATGGTGTCAAATGAGGTAAATCATCAAAGTCCGGCCACCGTGGCCGCTAAACCAGCCGCTTCAGCAAATTCCACCAATTCAACCAACGACCCTCAAACGTCTCCTCAGAGCCAAAATGCCAGCCGAAGCACGCAAGACGATGCCATGGTCTCGTACGTATTTCAAAGGCCCAATGACGCCGAGTATCAACCCTACCCCAAATCGTCTCGATGGTTCGGCAATGAAGATGCCAATCTAATAGATGTAAGTGTGACATTTCTGTCTTCTTAGCTGTCAAGAGCGGTAGTCTCATAATTGCATGCTATTGCCTCCTCAATGCAGAGTAATGGAGCTCCTGACACACAAGAGCTGGAGGCAGGCTTTAACGCACTCTCAATTGAACCGGAAGGCTTTGCGTCCACAAAGAAGATCTGGGGCGTGGAGGACAAACACGTCGACGATGCTAAGCCTCTCTTTATCAGCGATTCGCACCAGTGGGGGCGTGACTCCACCTGGAGCTCGGCACCTGGGTCAGGCAATGCTACGAATGAAAACGGCGGTCTCTCAGATCACGCCGTCTCACAGCCCATTATGGTTAAGCGTGGAAATGCCAACAACAGCAACTACAGCGCTGATGGAGTTCTACTGTCACCTCGTTCAAATGACACCGGCTTCATTGGCATGAAAATGGCCGAGTCTCTGCTAAACAACTCACCTTCTTCAAAGGAAAATCTCGAATCTCGATTGCACTCGAGGTTGTTGCGCGATCACGACAAGGTTTCACAGAGCACACGAGGCGGAAAGGTGGAAAAGGACACGCCCAACTCATCGCACCCAACAACAAATGGCGCCACTAACGGATTTGGGCCGAATGAAGATGGCATTGATCCTACTAAAATTTTCAACCGAGCCCCGGGAATTCCGCATCAAATTGACGAAAGTGCTCCTATAATCAGCAACAACAAAACATCAGTAATTGATGGCATGATAATGCCTGGTCACCCGCCGCCGTTCTCCGACTTCAACTCTGATCAGCTAACTTCTGGAGCAATATCCGCCATCGACGCACTACCACCGTTTGGCAATAGTGACTACGTCAATCACCTATTGCCCTCTGCAAATGACTCTCCCAACTTGATGGAGGCCTACACCAACAACCTCTACCAACAACAGCAGCGTGCGGCAGCCTCTGGACCCAACTCTGCTGGTCAGCAGGCTGCGAACAATCAGCTTTCTCTGCTGGCCAGCCAGCAGCAGCAGCACCTGAGCATGACTGCCCAGCAGAATCTTCCACCCAATGGTGCTGCCCCTGCCCTCGGCCATCCAAATGCACCCCCAGCGGGCAACACCAACATCTTCCCAGCTGCCACCCAAAGCGCTCCGAACCACTACTTTTCCGATCCCTTCATGAGTCACATGCTTGCCACAGGTGCGCCTGGGCCTGCTGCCATGGCAATGGCTTCGCAGTACTACGGCTTTCCACCCTGGAACATGTACCCCGGACTGATGCCGAACGCCACCACGGCTGGAGGGCAGCTTCCCAACCAGTCTGGCCACCCGCCGTCGATGCAGCAGGTTCGAGGGGGAAACAACCCTCAAAACTCCTCCGGTCGGCCAATGTCGCCCACGGGTGGCAATGACCACAACTCGGCTAGCTCGCAAGCACTGGCTGCCATACAAGCACAAGCCGCCGCCGCACAGGCTGGCCAGACGGGATTCCCAATGATTCCAATGCCTGGCGCACCCTCTGGCTTCTACGCCGACCAGAACAGTCTTTCCGCCCTGGCTGCTGCTGGCCGGGGAATGCCTCCCTCGGCGATGCACCGGATGATGCCGCCGCAGATGAACATGCTACAGAACCCGGCGGCGGCAATCGGCAGCGGCAACTTGCGAATGCTGCAGAATGCCGCCAACCAAGCTGCTGGCCCCTCACACACCCAAGCCAATCCGCTCTTTGCAGGCAATGGGCCCAACAATGCCAACGCCAACGCAATGTACACTTCGGGAAACTCTGCTCTGGGGTACAACAACATGCCATCGGGTATCTTCTCAGCCAACGGCCATCCCACCGGGCCTCAAGCACTTGGCCCACAGCAAATGGGTTTCCACAATCCAGGTAAATATTTTAAGGTGCACTTAAATTCAACTACCATGTCGTTTGTGTCGTCTCCCTTTTAGCTCTCGGTCCAATTGGCGCTTCGCTTCAGTCGGGAATGGCGAACAACGCCCTCGGAGGAACAAACTCTCCTCGTCGTGACTCGATGGATGGTCGAAACGCAAGTGCCGTCGGCCTTGGCGGTGTCTTCCCCAACATGATCAACGAAAGCAACATGAACGCCTTCTCCCGACATATGGCTGCCAGTACGCTGAACAATGCTGTCTCGGGAAAGCCTGGACTGAACAACAACCTGGCGAACGCACAGTTTTACGGCATGGGAATCAACTCACCCGGGCCGATGGGCATGGCAGGCATGACAGGGCAAAGCATGACACCGCCGCCGATGAACTCCATGGAAGCTTCCATGAATGGGTTTGCCAATGCACTGACTGGGCCTAACAACTCGCTGTACATGAATGGAATGCGCCTAATGAATCCTGGCTCGGAGGGCAAGTACATGGCTCGCAATGGCATCATCAGCCAGAATGCCGCTTTTGCCGCCGGCATAGGCAACTTTGGCACTGCCTCCTCCCAAGTAATGAACAATCAAGCTGGCATGCACTTTAATCATCCCAATGGCATGCAACAGGTGAACAACCAAACGAGCAACAACTACTCCAGCAATAGCAGCAATCGCACTAGCACGCAACGAACGTAAGTTGGGGGTGGTAGCCAAAGAGAGACCACGGTTTTTAATCTTTCGATTTCCCGATTAGACGATCTGTTGAGAAAAATGTGGGTCGCTCTACTTTGCTGGAAGACTTTCGAAACTCCCGTCTGCCCAATCTGGCTTTGCGGGACTTGACCGACCACATTGTTGAGTTCTCTCAAGATCAACACGGCTCTCGCTTCATTCAACAAAAGCTGGAACGTGCTAGTGACGATGAAAAGCAGCTGGTGTTTAATGAGATAATCACCCAAGCTTACCAACTAATGACTGACGTTTTTGGCAATTATGTCATTCAGAAGTTTTTCGAGTTTGGCACGGCTCCACAGAAGCAAGCTTTAGCGCAAACCATTCGAGGAAACGTACTCAACCTGGCGCTGCAAATGTACGGCTGCAGGGTGATTCAGAAGGCGCTCGAATCGATTCCCTCAGACCAGCAAAAGGAAATTGTGAAGGAACTGGATGGCCACGTCTTGAAGTGCGTGAAAGATCAGAATGGCAACCACGTGGTGCAAAAGTGCATCGAGTGCATTGAGCCGGCTGCCCTACAGTTTATCATTAGTGCTTTTCAAGGACAGGTATGTGTGCACAGAGCCCAACTGATATTTGTATTTCAGTAACCATTATACTCGCATTTGTCCACTATAAAAGGTGCTCTCGCTTTCCACCCATCCTTATGGCTGTCGAGTGATACAGCGCATTTTGGAGCACTGCAATCCTGAGCAGACATCGTGCATCCTATCGGAGCTGCATGTCAACACTGAGCAGCTCGTTCAAGATCAGTACGGTAACTATGTAGTTCAGCATGTGCTAGAGCATGGACGGCCAGAGGACAAGAGCAAGATCATCCTGATGGTTCGCGGCAAGGTGTTGAACTTGTCACAGCACAAGTTTGCTAGGTAAGCTTCTGAGCATTGCTCTTCTTAGAATACCATTTAAATTAATTGCCGCGCTAATTCTCTCTACAGCAACGTGGTTGAACGGTGCATTACACAGGCAATGCGCTCTGAACGAGCCGTACTCATTGATGAAGTGTGCAATTATAATGACAAGTGAGTAGAATGCTGACAACTTTGACGATGAAGCTTCCTAACGATGAATTTTCATTCCTCTTTAGTGCACTTTACACGATGATGAAAGATCAGTATGCCAATTACGTTGTTCAGAAGATGATTGAAGTGGCCGACTCTCAGCAAAGAAAGACGCTTCTACTGCGCATCCGACCTCACATGAACTCTCTACGACGCTTCACTTACGGGAAGCACATCTTAGCGAAGCTGGAAAAGTACATGAACACCAGCTCTAAATCAGCCAGCTCTGCATCAGCGACAGCGGCGAATGTTTCGGTGGTCAGTAATGGCGGAAACAGTCCAGTCGCCGCATCAGTGTCTCCCAGTGATTCCAGTGCTCTCGCCGCTACTGTTGCAGCCACCGTCGGTGTTAATACGCTGACTTCAGCAAGCAACGGCACTGTCGTCGTGAATGGAGCCGTGCCCACCACTAACGGCACCAGTCCCATTCAAGTGAATGGCGCCAATGGACAGGTGGTGATTGGCGATGAAGTCAACTAGTTGTTGTAAGTCGAACCACTCACCCTCCCTCCCCCGTCCAAGTGGACGATCATGTTTTCAAAGCATCGACAACATCACTGATGTATATACGGATCTTGGACGTCTCCATTTTCACTGACAAGCGAACGGTTCAACTTTTTTTGGGAGGTCTTTTTAAGCATCTTTCTATATAGTTTGATCACAATTCTCTACACACAAAACAAGCAAACAAACACACCTAACATTTTTCGACACACATACTCATTTCCTTTATCTTTTATTCTTAGGACCACCCTCCTGGGAACCTTTTTTGCTTATTTCTTTAAGCACCCGAGCTCGGGCTTGTAGATAGCTTCATTTTCCTATTTATTTAGTGCTTGTACATTTTCGATGCAGATACTTCATTTTATATATTTTTTCTTCTTAACTACACTATATCTTTATATATTCGACACCATTTACTTATGCATGAAATAGACTGAATTATAGCCCTCTAGACTTTCTCTTCTCACCAGACTTTTTTCAGATTGCTCTTAAAATCAGTGATAACTTTGTTGGTTGATTCAATATTTAAGCTCAACTATTTACAACTCGCACACCTACGACCCAAATCAAACTGCACAGACGGCGATTTATTCCAGTCTGCTACTTTCACTGCACATTACCTAAATTACCCTACCCAACACACCTCTTCCTTAAACTTTGAGAAGGAGGCAAAGTTGAAACATTGGCATTTCGCCAAACTCCGATTTGACTCCATTTGCTTCTTTTTACTTGCGATATCTTCTTTACCGACTGCTGTTAGAGATTTTAACACTTCATTCGTATTTCAACTTTGAAAACAACTGTGAGACAAATTTTTTGCTTCCAAGTTCTACCATTTACCTTTTATCGTTTTATTCTCATTAGTGCGTGTTGATTTCAAGTTCTTCCACAAACTATTTTAAGTCTTCGATCTTTAATCTCATTTTCAGTGAAAAAATCAGTTTCTTTTCTTTAAAATTAATTAGTTCAGGTGTGGGCTACCTATCCCTTTATAAACAGTTGCCTTTCTCTCCTATGTGTGTTTGTTTAAACTTTCAGACTTTGAAGTGAGCATGTTCATCTTTGCCCTTTAAAAACTTCACTGATTTTTTCTGAAAATGCTTTGCACTTGTCGCCACCAAGTCGACTACATATAAATATTCGTTTGTTCATAGATGTCTATATACCATATATTTTTTTAAACACTGTGTCTTATACCCATAATAGATAATGTCGTTTAGACTTGAAAGAGAGACGTTTCCAAATTAAATATATTTATGTACTGCGAGAGATTCAGTGATCTCTGATCAGCCTGTGATGATCAGTGTGTTAGGCCATTCGTTGTGTGTGGAGAACGCGCGTGTGGACCTCCTCCTCTGGCTTGAATCCAGAATTTGCTGCCAACCAAATTACAATAGTCTTCCGACACTTTAGGTCTTCCTCTCTATCTCTCTTTCTTCCAAACATAGCAATAAGTTTTGCTTACAAGTAATTTATGCTTTCTCAAATTGTTAGCTCCGGTTGACTTTCTTGATTATAATTTCTCTAAATTCTTTTTGTTTCAATGTACATTATTTATTTATTTATGTAAATCTTGTGAATACTTTTTTCCTTTATTCTTATCACATCTTCCAAATTGCTCGTAAACTTTTTCATTTCTGACAGAATTTAAAAATTGTAACATAACACTTTTCATCGACTTTACCTCTCAGCTTTCTTCGTTTGACCACCTAAGTCGATAGCATCCCTTCTGTCGCAAACATTCAAATAATTTTGTGATCTAACATCCACACACACAAACACACTCTTTCACTTTCTTCTCTCATTCAACCTTGTAATTTGTAGCTACCTTTTGCTGCCTGTATAGTGTATGTTCTTTGTATATGTCCACGAGCACGACAAGCTTCCAAATCAAGGTTTTGAGAGAAAAGAGAAAGCAAATCCTAAACGACAATTTTTCACTACCCACGGGAGTCGACTGAAATGGACGAACAAAGAAACGGCTACTCGACTAAATTTTCCCTTTTTCGAAACCTTCATCCACACCTCTTTTCTGGATTCGCACTCAAACTGGCGATCACTTGTGAAAGTGTTTGTCAGAGTCAGTAGGCAAAAACTGGGTCCTCTGGAGTGAAGTCCACCACAACTGAACTGTATGTAACTACCCTGTATGTATTTCTGTATGTATGTATTCCACACCTGTATTTTACTTCTCCTGTATGTATGTGTATAGCCTGAATTCTGTTGTGCGCGCAATGTATGGCCAAGGTGACGAACGAACACGCATATCTCTCACAGCACTCTTGTACAAAAACCGACTTTTCCTGCTGACCACTGTCACTAATCTCTATGCCTACTTTTCATCAAATAATCCCTTTATTTTCTTGTTTGACTAAATTGTATAATCAACTTCTTTTGTCAAATTCTCTCACCACTGATTAACTAATGAACTAAAATTACACATTTGCTTGAAAATTTACCAAACGGGTTACTTAATCGTACAAAGCACTTTTCTGTGCAAAGAAAGTTAAAACTGCTTAGCTGCTTTTCCGTCATTGTTTCAATATAGCACAATTTGTACCCAATTGCTTGACTGTTTTCATTTTGTTTTTTTTCTTTCAAAACAATTTCCTTGTATTTTTTTCTCTTTCTGTCAAAACTTATTTTATTATGCCCCATTTATGATGCAGAACTATTACACTACTACTAATGTCTAATATATCGTACTCGGTTGCTTATTTTGATATAAATATTCTTTTGCAAATAATAAAATTGATGCTTTTTGGTGAAATTAAGTGTGATTTGTAATTTTTAAGAAGTCAAAAATGCCGCTTAAAATGTGCAAAGAGTAACCTATTTACACCTCATGGATTGAGAGGCTATGTCGACACCAAAGGTATTTTAAGAAAATCTGCTCTCAAATCGAGGCTCATAACAGCGATCCGCCGACCTGATTGTTTACCAATTAGCACTCGAATTGTTACATCATAATCAAATCTTCGTGTTTTACCATCAAATACCTAGCTGATTGCATGTTTCAGCATGTCTCAGCCAGCTAAAACGCGGGAAGGTAAGTTAAAGTTTGCCGTTGATTGCACTGATTACTTCAATTTGGTCTATTACTTTGTATTTGTAGAAATTGAGCAGCAAGTTTTGGAGTTCCAGAAGAAAGCTGCTCAAAATGCAGCCAATGGTGACGGTGACGATGATGAAGGCCGGATATCTCTTTCCAAGGCTAATATGGACAGTGATATTTACGGTGATGGCCGAAGAAGCAATGAGTATCACAGCTCCATTCCGGCCAATGACGATGCCGACTATGACGTAAGTGAAACAACACAATATGGTATCCAATAACTAATTTGGGTTTTTGTTTTTAGGATGAAGACACTGAAAACACCAATGAGTCGTCTTCGGCCGATACATACAGTGCGTACAAGAAGCAAATCAATGCATTTAATGCTCCGAAAAACTATCTTCAAGATGTTGTCGATGATGTAAGTTTTTCAATGTTTCTAAATGGCAATTTTAAAAATAACAATTGTTTTTCTATAAAGAATCATGATCCTCTAGCTGAACAGCGAGTTGCTCGAGTAGCAGATCGTGAAGATGAATATCGACGTCGCTTTCGAAATCGACAATTGTCCCCAGAGCGTATTGATGTTTTCGCTGATGGTATGTAATTTTGACTTTTTAATTTACGCTTTTTTGTGCTATCTTTTGCTGTTAGTATGACATGACGTCATTTAAAACATGCTAAGTGAGACGGTGATTTTTCTTCTCTAAAACCCAATTTAATTTTGCTGTTTTATTATTTTATAATAATGTTTTCTGATGTACAGTGGGTGTGTCAAAAAATCCAAGTCGTTATTTACTAATACAGAAAGACTATACTTTTCAGACTGCACACTTGCAATTTTACCCCTTGATTGATTTTTCTCTTTTGCGATTAGCGCAGAAAGAATTGGTTCCACTTAACGTTTATCGCTTTCGATATCTTGCTTCAGTAAGTACTACCAGCAGGTCTTCAAGTTCCAGCTTTGACTAATTCTGGTCTTTTCTCGAACAAGAATCGCAAGCCAATTTCCGTCTAATTGAATCAAAAAGTATTGGCACTTTGAATGTAATTGACTGCTGGAACCTGTTTAAACTTTGCTCTTTTATATAATTTGATTTTCTCTTTACCATGCTATTACATTTGGAAGTTACTAACCTGTTTTTATTTTATTTTTTATTTTGTTTTCTAGGCGGAAAAACACCAGATCCATCTGCTAGGACTTACAAAACTATCATTAAAGAAACTGCTCTCAGCAATGAAGAGGTAAGATCTATTTATATTTTTTAAATTTAAAGTTTTAACCTTATTTTTTTATTTATTACTCTTAGGCTGAACTTAAGAAAAAGTTGAGCGAAAAAGCCAAAGCTGGTGAGCTGAAAGCAGTTTCTACGCCTGCTTCATCTTCAAAGCGACGACGCTGGGATGCTGCACCATCTCCAGCTGATGAAGAGCCGGCTGCGAAAAAGATTGCATATCATGAAGCGGCCACTCCTGCCATTCCTGGTCGTTGGGATCAAACTCCTGGCCACTTTTCTGAAGGGCCTCAAGCTCCACAGCAGTGGGAACCAACTCCAATTCATCCAAGTCAGGCGGCAACGCCTGGTCATGAAACTCCTGCAGCGAGAGGCAGTCAGCGTCGCAATCGCTGGGATGAAACGCCGAAAACTGAGCGCGAAGTTGCTGCTGGTTCTCTTTCGGGTTGGGCAGAGACCCCTCGTGTGGATCGCATTTCCGATGATGCCGTTTCAGACACGCCCAGTGCCTCCAAGCGGCGATCTCGATGGGACGAAACACCTTCGGCAACGCCATCAATCACATCAACTCCAATGATGACTCCTTCTGGGGCGACTCCGCTCGGACCCAAAGCAATGGGTCTTGCCACTCCAACCCCTGGACATATGGTGGCCATGACGCCTGAACAGGCGCAAGCATTTCGCTGGGAGCGTGAAATCGACGAACGTAATCGACCCTTCTCGGATGATGAACTGGACGCACTGTTCCCTCCTGGTTACAAAGTTCTGGCTCCTCCTCCTGGATATCAGCCGATTCGAACGCCAGCTAGAAAGCTTATGGCTACTCCAACACCGATGGTCGGCGCAGCTGGTAGCGGGTTCTTCATGCAAAAGGAAGATCCCACTAGTACAACAGGCGTGGGCTCTAAAATGATGATGGATTTGGAACCAAAGGGGCAAAATTTGCCGCCGCTTAAACCGGATGATCTGCAGTACTTTGACAAACTGCTCAATGAAGTTGATGAGGAAGCACTGAGCCCTGATGAACAGAAGGAGCGAAAAATCATGAAGCTACTGCTGAAGATTAAGAATGGCACTCCGCCAATGCGAAAATCCGCCCTTCGTCAGATCACAGACAAAGCTCGCGAGTTTGGAGCCGGTCCACTGTTTAATCAAATTTTGCCACTCTTAATGTCCCCCACATTGGAAGATCAAGAGCGACATTTACTGGTGAAGGTCATTGATCGAATTCTCTACAAACTTGACGACCTCGTTCGACCTTATGTGCACAAAATTCTAGTCGTTATCGAGCCGTTGCTGATTGACGAAGATTACTATGCTCGTGTGGAGGGTCGTGAAATCATTTCAAACTTGGCCAAAGCTGCTGGTCTTGCTACCATGATTTCTACTATGCGTCCCGATATTGACAATGTCGACGAGTATGTGCGAAACACCACAGCCCGTGCTTTTGCTGTTGTCGCTTCGGCTCTGGGCATTCCCTCCCTCCTGCCCTTTCTCAAAGCTGTCTGCAAAAGTAAGAAGTCATGGCAAGCCCGACATACTGGCATCAAAATTGTTCAGCAAATTGCCATCCTCATGGGGTGTGCCATTTTGCCGCACCTTCGCAGTTTGGTCGAGATCATCGAGCATGGCCTTGTGGACGAACAGCAAAAAGTGCGCACTATCACCGCTCTTGCACTGGCTGCCCTCGCTGAAGCAGCAACTCCCTATGGCATTGAATCATTTGACTCGGTGTTGAAGCCTCTCTGGAAAGGCATCAGAACGCACCGAGGAAAGGGATTGGCTGCATTTCTGAAAGCCATCGGCTATCTTATTCCACTCATGGACGCCGAATATGCCAATTACTACACGCGGGAAGTTATGTTTATTCTTATTCGTGAGTTTCAGTCGCCTGACGAAGAAATGAAGAAAATTGTCTTGAAAGTGGTGAAGCAGTGCTGTGGCACTGACGGTGTCGAGCCTCAGTACATCAAAGAAGAGGTGTTGCCTCACTTTTTCCGTCATTTCTGGAATCATCGAATGGCTCTTGACCGACGCAACTATCGTCAACTGGTGGATACTACGGTGGAGATTGCCAACAAAGTGGAAGCGGCAGAGATTATCACTCGCATTGTCGACGACCTAAAGGATGAAAATGAGGCGTACCGTAAGATGGTCATGGAGACAATTGAAAAGATCATGTCCAACTTGGGTGCCTCGCAAATTGATTCCCGTCTTGAAGAACAGCTTATCGATGGCATTTTGTATGCCTTTCAGGAGCAGACAACCGAAGATATGGTCATGCTGAATGGTTTCGGGACCATTGTGAGCACACTTGGAAAGCGCGTAAAGCCTTATTTGCCTCAAATATGCGGTACTATTCTGTGGCGCCTGAACAACAAGTCTGCTAAAGTTCGCCAGCAAGCGGCTGATCTGATTTCAAAGATAGCCGTTGTTATGAAGACCTGCAATGAGGAGAAACTGATGAGTCATATGGGAGTGGTGCTTTATGAGTACCTTGGCGAGGAGTACCCTGAAGTGTTGGGTTCCATTCTTGGAGCTCTTAAGGCAATCGTCAATGTTATTGGCATGGACAAAATGACGCCGCCTATTAAAGATCTACTTCCTCGTCTGACGCCCATTCTGAAGAATCGACACGAAAAGGTACAGGAGAACTGCATCGATTTGGTTGGACGTATTGCTGATCGAGGTGCAGAGTTTGTATCAGCACGCGAATGGATGCGTATCTGCTTTGAGTTGCTCGAGTTGCTGAAGGCTCACAAAAAAGCCATTCGTCGTGCTGCGGTGAACACCTTTGGATACATTGCCAAGGCCATTGGTCCTCATGATGTCCTGGCTACCCTTCTCAACAACCTGCGTGTACAAGAACGACAGAACCGAGTGTGCACCACTGTAGCCATTGCTATTGTCGCCGAGACTTGTTCTCCTTTTACCGTCTTGCCCGCTCTCATGAACGAGTACCGAGTTCCTGAGCTGAACGTCCAGAATGGTGTTCTCAAGTCACTCTCTTTCCTCTTTGAGTACATTGGCGAAATGGCCAAGGACTACATCTATGCTGTAACGCCTCTTTTGGAAGACGCTCTCATGGACAGGTGTGTGTTGTTTCGCTTACTTAAATATACTAACTTAACATGCTGGTCACTTTCAGAGATTTGGTTCATCGTCAAACAGCTTGCTCTGTGATTCAACACATGGCACTCGGCGTGTACGGCTTCGGTTGTGAGGACGCTCTCACTCACCTTCTCAACTTTGTTTGGCCGAATATATTTGAAACTTCTCCACATTTGGTGCAGGCATTTATGGGCGCTATTGAGGGTTTTAAAGTATCTCTTGGCCCTATTAAAATGTTGCAGTACACATTGCAAGTAAGTTCAGTTTATTTGATGAGATGGCGGCAATATTTTATTAACTGATTTATAAATCTATTTTTAGGGGCTTTTTCATCCAGCTCGGAAGGTCCGTGATGTTTATTGGAAAGTTTACAACACGCTGTATATTGGAGCCCAAGATTCTCTGGTAGCCGGATATCCGCGATCACCCAACGATAAAACCAATAATTACATTCGCACTGAATTGGATTATGTTCTGTAGTTGCCTGAACTTTTATGTACATAAGTTTTCAGGTATCATTTGACATAATACAGAGCTGTCACTGAATCAAATTATTGAAAATCTTCTATTGTCATAAATTGTTCGACTGTAGGCAAAGAATTATTGTTTCGTACTTTATTCAATTAAAATTCATTTTCATTTTAAATTAGTTTCGGTTGTTTTATTTTCCTCTGTAACCTGATACTATGTCAAATTGGTCACACTGCTTTGTTGTCAGTGGAAATAAACTTTCGGTTACCAGTTGCCAGTTGTAGTTAAGTAAACTTACCAACTAACAAAGTTAAACCAATGTTATGTACATTGGTTTTTACTATGTTTATTGAAAATTTTAATTCTTTTTTTCATCAAATTTAAAAAAATAACGTGAACAAGTCTCATTTTGCACGATTTGCCGACAAAGTGCCTGAAAAGTTTAAACATGCTAACGAGCTACAGTAGTTGAAAAAGCGATTAAATATTAACATTTAAATTAAAAATTAAATCCAGTTTAATTGGCTGTTCTGAGTATTTGAGTTATGTTCTATAAAACATTGAATAAATGAATAAATGACTTAAAACAATTACATTTTGATAGCGTTTAGGCAAAATTGTAGCTGTTGTTGATTTATTAAAAAGTTACATTTTCATCAGTTTACATTCGATTCTAACATTCGGAACAAGTGCAGTTAACTGATTTTTCTAAAATGTTTATATTTGAATGCATTGACAACTCAGTTTTTTGCTCAAATTAGTCATGAATAAAGAATTTATTCTAAGTTCAACAAGCCATTTTAATTGATCATTATTTGCATCATTGAACTAAAATATTCTTCGATCAATTTAATTTTTGTTAAAAAATGTTTGATATCACGCTACTCTAAACAAATTTAAAAAAGCATTGACAAGTTAGTTTTATTGTCAGTTCATAAACATTATCTTAAACTAAACATAAAATACTGCAATTTTGTTCAAAATGCTTTATTGCACACAGACTTCCATGCTGATAAAAATGTTTTTAAAAACATTTGATAAAAAATAGTTCTAGTTAAAACTTTATATTTAAATAATTCTTTTAAATTTTTTTAAATAAACAAAAGGCAAATTTTTATATCATTGTTTTGTTATAATGGCTTTGCATCATTTTTTTGTTTGCAATCTCAGCTTAAAATTTATTTTAACATTGCAAAAAATTACCTTGCGGCAATGTTGAATGATTTAAAAGCGTTACAAAAAAATAATTAGGCTAATTGTTTGACGTAAAGTTAAAAACATTTAAAAAACTTTTTAAATCATGTAACAAAATCAATTATAATTGTTTTTAAATTATTAAAAAACAAATATTTTTATGTTTGTATATATCTTTAAAGCATGTAACTCTAAATTTCAAGCAAACACAAATTAGTCTATTCAAGTGTTAACTTTTTAATTGGAAAAATTAATGGCAGTGTCAACTCACAAAAAATATTGGTTGCTGAAGTCAGAAACCTAATCTAAATTCAAAAAACGTTTTGAGCAAAATGAATTTATTCAGAAGTATTGTTGCGAATTGTTGTCTAATAAAAGTCATAACGATATTTAAACTGTTCCATATTCTGAAGGCATCAGTTTTTATTTTGCCCTTCAAAATCATATCTTTTTAAGGTACTTCAAATTAAAAACAATTTAATGTAACTAGCATTTTACGGTTATCTGTTGAGTGAATGCAAGATAGAAAACAAAAAGTGTTGAAAATGTTTTATATAATTTCGAAACAGTTATTTTTGAAGGTTATTTTTATCAACAAGTTATTAAATACTAAAAAATTATTTTGAATTTTTGTTTATAGTCATTTTTATTACAGTTGTTAAGTTTTTAAAAAAATTTAATTTGTGTTGTGTTGTTTTTATTTTAAAAATGAGTTTTTTATTAGAAAACATACAATATTTTATAACATAAAAACTTTAACAAGCCTAAAGGCTAATACAACTGGAATGGCAAATTGAGATTCATAAAGTTCAGCAATTAAATTACTGCAAATAAAAAATGTTTGCTGAATATAGACAACGACTAGTACAAGTACACTTTTTACTTAATGTTTACCTGCAAGTAAAACACGAAATGTGAATACCAATAAGCTCTCACCGTGTCAAATACTTACAGGTTTACTTTGTTTTGCAGTCATTTTTCTTTGCTTATGTTTTTAACATGAAAGTTATTGAGTTTATTTTTGATTACGCAAAACTCTTTTTAGAAAAAACTTTAAAATGTGTGTATTTTTACATGCATAAAAATAACAAAATTTTTATAAATAAAATGTATACAGAAAAGCAAACATCTAAGGAAAAATTTTACAAGATATGTTGCTATTTTTAAAATTTTATTTTTTAAATTGATTTTTATACTTTTTATGCTAATTTTTTTAACACATTGTGTTTACATTTTACTTTTATTTAAATTTTTACTTAATTTCAACGCCATTATCCTAACACTTTGATAAACTTGATAATCTAAAGTGTAAAATGCACAAAAACGATTTGATTGTGTTTTTTGACAGAGAGTGACACTCACAACGCATATAGTTGTAGTGTGGTGATTTTTCCTTCATAGTTTGCATTAAAATGAGTAAAGAATCATTTTCATCAACTTTTTTGTTATGTAAAAGCGCATAGTTATATCTTGTAAATTGGTTTCAATAATTAATTTTCACAAACTTTTACTTTGAAAAAATACATATTCAAAAAAACTTTTAATTTTTTAACTTTTGTAGACATTATTTATTGATATATTGGCAAAAATTTAAAAAAATCTAAAAAATTTAAACATGCTTTACGATAACTTTGTTAGTGGTTTCCAAAAAATAAACTTCTGAAAAACTTTATATTTATGGAGATTTTACATCATTTTTAATTTTAAGTTTTTGTAAACTCATTTATCAACTGTTTTTTTCTATGACTTAAATTTGTCATTCATAACTTTTTCCTAACGACTCACAAAAATGTGCACAATAATTTAACATATTTTTTGTTTTGAATATGCAATGTTTTTTGTTTTAACTTTTTATGATTTTTCAATGTTTTTCAAACATTTTTAAAAGGTTTTTTTACTATATTTTACCATAAAAACTTTAAACGTTTGAAAATAAACAATATTCAAACAATTTACAAAATCATTTGAATGCTAAACAATGATTTGCGAGTACAATAAATGGCTATTTGCATTGCATTAGTGCTATTAATAAGGGGTGAAAGACTCGGTTTACAGCTATGTACTTTTAGTGTTTCAATGTAGTAAACGCCTTCAAATTACTTCTAACCAATCACCAAAAGTGCTGTCATTTGATAAGAAAAACAAAACGGGCAAAACATAAAATACTTTCTGTTGTCAATGTTAAAAGCAACAGTTTTTGCTTACACTTGTGATCTAATAACAAGCATTTTAGAAAAATGATGTGAACTCAATATAAGCAAAAACATGAATTAACTTTCTTTATTAGTTTCTTCAAAATTTGTTTTTTTGTTTGCAAATAATTAGTAGTTGCATTGTATAAAAAATAGCATCAAATAAAAGTAAAACGGCCACAAAATAGATATTTTCAATTTTATTGATCATTTAGAAAGATATTTATCATTAGAATAGTGTAGTCAATTTTAAATAACATAATAGTTTGCGTGATTCAATTTAGTCTTTTAAAAAAGTATAAAAAAAATTGTCAAAAAAATAATGTAAATTGACTAGTTTTATTTTTTGCATTAAAGTTGTGTTTTTGTTAAGGGGGGACACCGCGCACTTTTTTACTGCTTTTTGGAACTTTGATTTTGGAGCGGCTATGATGTTCATGAAACATGTACTCAATACGAATTGCTAAGAATATAATGTAGAACAGTTTTGTGTTGATACTATGATCATCCGATGAGTGGGTCGTTTTCGGTAACGACATTAGTGTTCTGACCATTTAGGTTCCATTATCTTCAAAACGAGTAATACCAAAAAATTAATCAAGGTGTCAAATAAAAGGTGACTAAATTATCAAGATTTTGTCTGACTCGAAATATTTTAAAGTAGTTTGACGTCTCAGAAAATGATTTTTGAATGATGGTGAAAAACGAAAACTGACTTAACATAAAATTCAAATAATTTTTAAGTATACAACAAAGTTAAAATTTAAAAATCCGAGCCAGACAAAATCAAGATAATTTTGTCATCTTTCATTTGACATTTTGATCATTTTTGTGATATTACCCGTTTTGAAGATAATGGAACCTGCGTGATTCAAGATCTTGCTGAAAAAAGTTGTTGACTTAAAAAGAAAACCAAAAATTCGAAAAAAGTTGCTATGCGCGCGTTGTCCTCCCTTAATTTAATTATCAAAATTAAAAATATTTTTAAAATAACATGTTTAATGTGTGCATACAAAACAGTGAAAAATTAAAAAACATTAACTTTTAGTATTTTAAAATTAAATAATTTAAATAAATCACTGTTAGTTTTAACAAAAAAACAGCAAAATGATTATAGCATAGAGGTAATTTAAATGATATAACTAAGCTGTCGGCACAATTTAATTCAATAATGTGACGACGACAAATAGATACTACACAGCAAAACAAAGTTAATTGATTAGAGTAGCGGCCACCAGGCCGCTGGTGACGTGGCTTTGCTCACGCGAAGTTCGAAACCTTTGTAAATGCTTTATAAGCTGCTCCCTCTACCATTTAAAGTCAGTCTGGACTACGTCATGCTTGTAAATCTCTCCGCGCGCCGCGTTACCAACCGCTTCTTTAGAGAAAATCAAGCTGGGAGAACTGATGGTCAGTTGATAACTTGAATAACAGGTTTCATTACTAGTTTTTTAATGGTGTAAAGTTGCTAATTACTTAATATTTGATTTTCGTTCTAATATAAATAAAATAATTAATGTTTTAACAGTAAAAAGTTGTCTTTAATTAACTTTACAATTTAATTATTGCAACAATCATCTTTTATTTCAAAATTTTTTTTGTAGCAATTATCAATTCAAAAAAGTAAAAACAAGCATAAAAATGATTTAAAACATTTTTATTTTTAATTGAATTTTTTGTAGTTAAGGTGAGAGTGAATCGAATATTCTATTTTTTTGGCTCTCGTATTAACCCTATACAAATTATCATTTTTTGCTTATATCATGAATCTCAGCTCATGTAACAGCTAAAAGTTTTTATGTAGTTTTTGTTTTAAAACACAGTTAAAAAGTGTTGGACCACAATCGTATGAAAGCTTTTAGAAAAATTTATAGTACTTTAGTTTTTACAAGCATTTGAGTTTGCAAAATTTCTAAAATTTTATGTTTTTAATTTTCAAATGTTTGTAAAAACTTAAGTACTTTGAATTTTCCTAAAATCTCTCATACAATTGTGGTCCAACACTTTAGCTGTGTTTTAAAACCAAAACCACAATTTTAGCTGTTACCTGAGTTAAGATTCATGATATAGGCAAAAAATGATAATTCGTATAGGAATAATACGAGAGACAACAAAATAAAAAATTCGACTCACTCTCGCCTTAATAGACAGATTTATCAGTTTTTTTAGTTTAATTTAACAAAAATATTTTGCACAGTTGATAATAATTGTAAAAATCTTTATTTATCAAAACTTTGTAAGAAATTAAAAAAATGGAATTATTTTTAATTTGAATTTATTTTGTTGTTACACTTTTTATTTTCTCAACAAAATTTGTTATAATTAAGGTGTTTGAATACGCCTTAAGTAGCTATTACTGTCTTATCTGAAATTACATTCAGTGCCACAAGCACCTGTCTATATTAATTTGCACTTTGTTTACTGTTTTGATTAATGGCTTTTCAGCATTCATTTACTATGTAAAAAGTGTGACAGCTAAGCACATCTGTTATGTTTGACTTTGACGCGTAAATCTACATAAATTTCTCAATATTTTTCCGTTTACTTTATCTTTGCTAAAATCCATTGCATGAACATCAAACACTTACTGCTTATTTTATGTTTTACAGTGATTTATAAAAATTGACGATCAAAACAAGTAAATACAGACCAGTGCCTAATCAGAATTTGTCTAATGCTACACAGGTTTCGCCTAACTCAGGAACACATAATTTTATTGTTATTAATTAAAAACAATGGTTGCTTTAGTACAACAAATCAACAAATGGAATCCAAAAACCACCAGTGCTTCATTGCATTTTCAAACTGTGTGATTTTTATTGTTGCAATAAGTAGCCAGTGAAAGTGTGTGAACTGGGTAGTGGGCTATAGTCTCAATGGCCGCGTGGCACCTTCATCCATTTAATCTTTTGAACCGAATATAGGTAGCGCATGCGTTTGCCCATTATGGCCAGTGCATGTACGCCATGTGTGTTGCTATACCTCGCTCCAGCATTGCATTCTTAGTTCAGTTGAGCTTTGGTGGTCGTCGATATCAGACGTGCTCTCGAAATTGAGTTTAACGCTACCGCTTTATTCTTGTTGCAATGCAAAAGGCACTGGGGAATTGCTGCATTCTAACTTTACTCTAAGTATGTAACCTTTTTAACTGCAATACGATTTTCTGTTTAAATGTCAACGTGAATCTTTTTAGTGAAAACAACATCAGTGAATGCAACAGTTTTAACTTGCTTCAACATTTAGCTAATTATCAAAATGTTTCCATCACCGGCTTATTTCGATCCTTCAATGGCAGCAGCAATTTCTGCAATTGTTCCCGAAATGCTGGCGACAGCAGAAGTAGCTGCCTTTCCTTTTCAAACACTGGAACAATTTGACTATATCTCATCACTAGAATCAACGGCAATCCCTAGCCTCGCTTATTCTTGGCAGGAAATGACCAGTTTGGTGTTCAATGCACACCTTTCTATGCGCTACCCAGTGACGGCAGCAACCTCAGCCAGTCCCAGCAATATCCTCAATGCTGCCAACTTGTCGTCTGCATTAATTGTGCCAGCTGAATTAAGCACGATTAGCACTGCTTCATCTTCTGAGCATTGTGAAAACTCTGCCAAAAACAATCATGTAAGTGAAAGCTTTTTATAAAGTTTTCTCTGGTTTAATTGTTTTGCCAAGTTGTAATTAACCTGATTTTAAAGGTTATCTGTTTACCTCATTTATTCACTCTAACTGTTTTTTTAATTTATCTTTTTTACTTGCAAATGTTACTTTTACATGTGAGCAAGCGACGTGTTTTGTCCACTTTATGGTCCACTTTTAATCGCAATGATTCCACTTGAATGTAAATGCTATTAACTTGTCACCTCTTTTATCTTTTTTTATCATTTCCTTTAATTAAGTTAATTAAATTTTAACACAAACAAAAATTTAATTTAGTTTTGCAAAAATAACGTTAAAAGAGAACTGCAAAAAAACGTTGTATTGTAGAGCTTAACGCACATAAAAGCGTCAAAAGCGCGACTTTGCACTCTATCAAACGTGTCTAGGCTCGTACTTTCGTTTTTTCAACGTACATAATAAAATATGGTAATGTTTGCTGTGTGAGGTTAATGTATTTAATTAATAATGATTATTACTACCGTTTGCACAATTAGCGTATAAACAAAATAACACTGTTAATAACAAAGAGTGACTAGACTGTGAATAAAAAATGTCGGCAAACATTTAACTGTGAACTACTGACACACTTATAAGCTGATTGGAAGTGATGAATGGAATTTCTGAACGTCATCTAGATAACTGTTTCTTAAGAGTTCGTATCCTTTTTAGTTGAGTTATAACTTTAATTTTACCTAAATGTATTTAAAATGTGTGATCGTTAAAATACTTAAAGGAAATTCATTCAATAAAAATAAAAAACATTTATGCAGTTTAGGCACACTGTTTAGGAAACACGGCTTTCAATTGTAAACTGAAATAGTTAAGCATCATAAAAAACTGCATCAGGTTTTTTAAATGCCGTCAACTGGTAAATGAGTTAGCTATTAGAAATTCAGACGTGTACACATCTTTTGCTACCAGTTAATAATTATGTCAAGCAGTTAAGTGTTTTTGCAGTTGAGTTTATTCACGCAAATATTTTATTATTATAATATTTGTCAGAATTTTTGTAGAATCACTTTTTTGAAAGATAAGAATAGTGGTGAAATGTTGAGCCAGAAGATAGGCTCGTTTTTGATAAATTATCGACATAAAAAGTGTAGAAGAGCTCACTACTATCATGATATGTTCTAGTTAAATTAAAATTTTTACTCTGAATGTGCAAATGGGTAACGGGGCTTGGCAGTTAAAGCTTCACTGACGAGGTTTTTGTCTCAGGCATCTAAAATTGGCCTTCTTTATGGCCTCACTATTTTTTTAAAAGCATGGTTTTTCTTAGGCAAATAAGTTCAAAAAAGCTCGTGAATTACTGCTCACAAATTGTGTTATTATTTATATTAATAATAGAAATTAATTGTTTCAATTAGACTTGCCGAAGTTTGAATTGATTTTATGTTCTGGAAAGCGGTAAGTAAAAATAATTGTTGCTTAACCGGTGGTTGGTGGCCAAAGAGCATACTATTGCTAACAAAACACATCAAATACAATGCAAATATCTTCATTTTCATCAAATAGTATTTGCAAGGTAAATTAAATTACAGAGCAGACATCTTGTTTTCTCACCATCTTTAATTACTGTTATGATTTTGTTTTACTTTTTTATTTACAAAAAAATATTAAATTGTGATTATTTGGCTGCCTTTTCAAACGTTGATTTTTGCTTTACTTTTTTTTATGTTGAATTTACTGTTTTTATGTGCCATTTATAATTTATAATTTTGTTTTTGCTTTCAAATCTTATTAGATTTATATAATATATATAACTTTTTAAGTTTTTTTGTTAACTTTTTTATTTAAAAACAAATTTATTTATTTTTATTTTTTTTTAAATTTTGCAAAGAGCAATGAGCAAAATGAGCCTAAATTGAGAAATCGAAACATTTGACTTGTTATACACTGTTAAAAAAATAATTTTTTGTTGGTTACAAATTTTAAATAGATATGTTGAAGTAAAAAGTAGTTTAGAAGATTATTGCACGATTAAATCTCATAAATCATTGTTTTTTGTTATAAAAATCAAAGTTGAAAAGTTCTAAATTATTCAAAATAGCAAAATTGTAAAACTCAAGCAATTCCAATAGGAAACTTTATGAAATGTCGTTCAAAAACTACTTTTACCTCAACATATTTATTTAAAATTTGTAAACAGCAAAAAAATACCTTTTCAACAAAGTATAGCAAGTCAAAGGTTTTAATTGCTCAATTTAGGCCCAAAAATGACTTATTTTGCCTATTGGCAAAACAAAAGTAAACGTATACAAAAGTTAATAGTTGAACTAAACATTACAAAATTTTAATGTAAATAAAATATTTTTATCACATTTATTTATTAACGCTTAGAAAACTTATTAAAAAACTACTAATTTAAAAATTACGACTTTCAATTAAACTGTTATTTAATTTGGTTTTTATTAGTTTAATGTAACAAGTGTATTACATGTTTTATAATAGAGTATAATCAAAGTTATAATTAAAGTTTTTTTAAATTAACTAATTTTTAATTTAGTTTTTAAACTATATTAAATTTTTTATTTTTATTTTTTGTCAAAATGTTTACAATTGAAATTCGTTATAGTTTTTAAAAAGTTTTTTTACAAATGTTAAATATTTTTTCATTTTTAGTTTCACATATGATTTTATTACAATCTCAATTGGCCAATTATTTTAGTAATTTACAATAAATTATTTTTTAAAAATGATGATTGAGTTTTTTTTATTGTAATTGAGTTTAAAAACAAAATTAGTTTAAAATACTTGAAAATACTTAGGAAGTTTAATTAAATTTTGCAAATAAAACTTTCAATAGATATATAAATTTAATAATGATGTTTATAATGGGTTGGTAAACATAAGAAAGAGCCGTTTAAATGAAATTATTAGCCACTTGTCACAAAATCGTAAAAAATAATAATTTGAAAAATATTTGTAAAATAACGTTTTAACAAAAGATTGAATACTAGTTAAAGTAAAGTAATAATTAAATAATCAATTTATTACAATTTTATTAAAAAATTGTTTTATAAACTGCATGAAAAGATTATTAATAAAAAATCGCTATTGCTAATATTAAATCTAGTTAAAAGACACATACTTTGGGCTATAATTTTAAATTATTTAAAAATTGTTTAAAATTTATGTTGTTTTGTCTTTTAAGGTTATTTAACATGCATCATTAAATAAGTATGCTATAGCAACTCTTAAACTAAAAAACATTTTTAGGTTTTAAATATAATTTAAATTTGTTTTTAATCAAGTGATTTTTTTGTGTTTTTAAATCAGTTAAAAAAAGTTTTTACTAGTTCTTAAAACAATCAAATGCAATGAAACAAAATATATTAAATGTTTCCAAATCATTGATTTTTGTTTTGACAATATTTTTTGTTTTTAAACGCCCAAGTTTAATCAAACGTGGATTTTCTTTGTGTCTTTTGGTCAATAAACGCTTTTTGAACCAAAGGTAGTTTTCATTTTTTTTCTCACAAACCATTTTGTCATCATCTTTGTGTTCCCTGAGAACACATCATAATCGCATTATTGTTTCTAATCTCTTCCGATATGTTGTTCAATACTTTATCGTAACTTCAGTCTCTATTTGCAAGGTGTCAGGCAAGGTTTCCACAGCTATTAGTTTAGCTTTTTGTATGTTCTATGAGCTGTACCGATTAAAGTGTTAGTCATTATGTGCCTTTTGCTGTGTGCTGCGTTTGCAATAAAACAAGCAAAAGTTTTTCCTTTGTCAATCGTAAAGTTGATAGACCCCTTACGACCACACTGCACTGTTTTTGTCATAGTAATAAATTCCCTGTACAAGAGTTTATTTAATAAAAACATTATAAAACATTTTACTGTTTGAACTTCCAGTTAAAAGCAAAATACACAGATTTTGAAATTTAATTTTCAACTGTTGCTTTTTGACAAAAACAGTTAGTTTAACAATAAAACTTTAAAAAAATTTGTTTTAAGCTGCTATGTCTTACATAAAACTTGTGTTTACTCAAAAATGGTTGTGTATACAATATTTTTGAATAAATTTACGTTAAAATATATTTGTTTTTTAGTTTTTAACTTTATTTTTTTACAATTTTATTAACAGTTTATATTTTACAAAGTTTAAACTTACTTTTAATGTTTTAATAATTAATGTTTAAATGTGAATTTATTTTCAAAAGAATTTAAATACTATTACTAGTTCAAAATGTTTAGTTTTTACAGACATGAACAAACATAAACCGTAAATGTAAATTGTTTATTTTCAAATCTTATTTGAAACGAGCAACTCAAATTTTAAAAGAACTTTCTCGTTTACATTTGAATTTTTTTCGGTGTTTTTAAAGAAACTATTAATATTAATTACTTTAAAAATGGACAGAAATGCAGTGTAATGGAAATTGACAATTTAAAATACAGTGTTTAATGGACTATTCACATTTTTAGCAAAAAGATGCAAGTTTGAGCTTTGATATTTAAAATATTTAAACTTTTTAAAGGGGGACAACGCGCACATAGCAACTTTTTTTCGAATTTTTGGTTTTCTTTTCTAGTCAACAGCTTTTTTCAGCATGATCTTGAATCACGCAGGTACATTTTCTCCTAAAACGACAAATTTGACAAAAATGATCAAGGTGTCAAATGAAAGATGACAAAATTATCTAGAGTTTGTAGGCCTTGCATTTTTAAACTTACATTTTTTTCTTTTAAAAAATTTTTAAAGTTCAACATTTTGTATTTTGTGTGATTTGTAGTCTTTCGCATTCATTCAAAAATTTATATCTGAAGAATCAAAATGAACAAAATACTTGGAGTCCTACAAATCTAGATAATTTAGTCACCTTTCATTTGACACCTTGATCATTTTTTTGGTATTACCCGTTTTGGCGGAAAATGTACCTGCGTGTTCAGAACACTGTATCGTTACCGACAGCGACCCACTCATCGGATGACCATAGTATCAACACAAAACTGTTCTACATGAAATTCTTAACATCCTTATTGAGCATATTCTTCATGAACATCATAGCCACGCCAAAATTAAAATTTGAAAAAGCAGTAAAAAAGTGCGCGGTGTCCCCCTTAAGTTAAGTTTTATACAAATACATTTTTTTGTTTAAGATTAAGGTTAACGTTGCGCATACCTACAGTTAACTGCAATTAACCAAATTTAATAAATTTAGTTCAATTTTTTAAATTTGATAAGTATTTCTGACAAATTCTGATTTTGTGAAGTGATGAAATTATTTAGAGTTGTCTACAAGGCTCATTGCACAACTTTTTTCTTGCTATTTAAGAACAAACATCTAAAATTGCATTGTTTTTGTAAAAACATTTGCATTGTGCACTATACAGTTATACTTAATCCCAACAATTTCTATTGCCTTGACAGTCGTTTGCTTAACGTTGTAATGTATTTGGCTCACATTTATTTGCTTCAGATGTAGTTGAAATGCAAATAAATTTGACTTTAATCAAGTTTTATTGGCGCTACTAAAATATAAAATAGTTTTTTTTCAAAAATAGTTTATTGTTTTTACAGATTTTCTTGTTAATTTATTACGGTTATACTGTTTTCTTAAGGATTCTGTTATTGCAAACATAAACCACGTAAAACTAAATTTATTTCAACAGTTTTTTAACTTAAAAAATTTTTCAATTTGCATTTATTTTATTTTTTAATCACCAGAATTTGTCAAAATCGATTTTTAATAAAATTGTTCACAATTCGTTAAATAAAAACAATTTTTATTATTGAATTGTATTAATTTTGATTTTATTGGCAAATATTTATCTTGTTTCATTACATTTTTCAGCCAATTGTCAAACCAATCAGTTGTTTTCACTGCATTTATTTACATTTTGACCATGTCTTGCATTATAAACACAGTCAATATTCAAATGAAATTCTATCAGGGTACATTTTCAATTTATTTTTTTAATTAAACAGTAATGCGGGTGCACTGTTTTAAAAAACCTTGATTTGATTAGGTTTTTTTGTCACAGCTCTCTTCGGCTCTCTCGTTTGCTTGTCCTGTGATTTGACTACTTTTGTCCTTTCTTGTTTCTTTAATTATGAGTTTGATTGAGAGTCAAAGAGTGCAAACGGCAATGTGAAGTGAGTGGTAGAGAGAGAAACAAAGAAGAAGCATTGAAAGAGAGCATAAATCAATAGACCACGTTCGTTGTGTTTTCCAGCTCTAGCATTAATTATCAATCGAAAGCGAATGTGTGTGCGTGTTTTGCTCACCAAAGTAATTGACCGGACGCGTCGACTGTCCTCGCGCGCCCTCTTCCCTCTGCGGTCGTCCCTTTTATTGGCCAACACTGTCACGTCACCAGAACCAGCTCGATTCGCTTCGTTACGTGACATTTATGCAGATACTTTGCGCTTATTACGCCGACCCATTATAATGGCCATTGGAGAAAAATCGACTTTGAAGGCGAGTGGTGCTCCCCAGCCAGTACCAGTGGAACTATGTCAAAATGCTATTATGATTGCATCGCTAATGTTGACTTGCTTTGTTGTTGCTGCCTCCAACATCGCAGACACCACACACCTCTTTACTTTGTCCTCCTCTTTCCCCATGGTCCCCCACTGACGGAGCTGAAGCAACCACCAGTTTGGCGATAACTCCACAAAAGGCACCACCATTTATTACTCAAGAAAGAATTTGCGCCGACTTTGCAGTTTAACTACTTTGCCCTACTAATTCACCACAAAGTAGCCTTGTTTGCGTTGTTTCATTCCTTTTATCCCGCCTCTAATAACGCGCAAAAGACAACCAGGCTGTCCATTGCATATTACAGCTTCTTCTTGCCTTCTGCCTCATTGAACAGCAGATAGTTGTTGCTTGTTTTGTACACAACTTACTGCTGTAAACGGAGCTAATGGAGGCATATGCCGCTGGTTAGGCAGGGCCAAACAGTCTCCCTCGTCCTGGAAGGGTCACCCAAAGTGGTACTAACTTTACAGCTATCATAGCAAAGAATAATTATTGTTTCAGTCTCTTTGAGAAGAAAGCTGAAAAAGTTACCATTTAGGCACTATTAGCATTGTTAGGATGTGCTATCACTGATACCTACCTTCTAACAGTTGATTCGATGATTGATCAATAATCCTTTTTTATATTTCACTCTTTTGCTCTCGTCTACTTTCTCTCCACTGCTGCTGGCTCCAATAGTGTTAACCCAAGTTTTGAATAACACTTTCATATCGACTGATTTTTGCCATTATTACTCTCAAAGAGTTTGAGTTTGGCGTAGAACGTTTCTCACACCGAAGATATACTTTCCCTCACGTTTTGAGAAAAAAAATAAAATTACATTTGCAAGTTGCATCGACAGCATCTGTCCACAATTCACCGTCTGGCAAATTAGAACAAATTGCCTTTGACGGCTCTTGTTACTGTCTGTTAACTGTTTTTTTGCAGCGG
Organism: Tyrophagus putrescentiae; assembly: GCA_024499935.1. NCBI lineage: Eukaryota > Metazoa > Arthropoda > Arachnida > Sarcoptiformes > Acaridae > Tyrophagus > Tyrophagus putrescentiae. Next base: position 5,618,112 of record JAMZRA010000001.1, on the reverse strand, counting down.
CAGTTGTTGTCCCGGGTTTGCCTTGTGACCGACTGCCAACACTGGCTGACACTACAGGAACGTACTTAACAAGTTTGGTGTCATCGCAAGGCACACAGTCACTCAGTGCTTCCGAGAAAGCGTGCATTATGTAAAGTTCCTCTTGTTCTTGTTCCAATAGAACTCGTATCTATTTCTATTCGCAGTGTCTGCCAGCAAACTTCTGTCAATTTGCATTTTGGCCCATATCTGCTGTTCACCGTAAGACGACAAACAGCATTGAGTTTGCTCTTTTGCCACTGTCTTTCTTCCGTCATCCCTTTTCGGAGCCTTCATCTTACCGAATTGAAAGTGAAAGGAACAATAACTAATAAATTAATGGCAGCACCCGGTCCAGTACAACGGAGAATTTGGAATAACTAAGGAACATGCCTACTTTGGATAAATTTATCAGAAAATAAGTTACTAAAGTTAACTCACAAAAGAGATAAAGGAAAGGAAATTGAAAACGACGAAGTGCCCACTTTGATTAGGACAAAAAATTTAACATTGTTAACATTATAATTGGCCATATAATGCGCAAAGTGAAACACTTTATGTTAGAAAGGTGTTTACTACTTTTTTATTAAAGCTCATTTATTTACGTAATACAAATTGAATCCTTTGTATATGTTTTTTAAGTTTTATTCTTTTATCAAAGTGCACTAAACTGTAGTTTGAATAATAGATTTCTGCATGTAGTTTATTTAAATAAATAAAAGCTTGTCATAAAGTTTGCTTACTTTTTAGATGCAGGATGTAATTAACTGCGACTTGTCAAAGTCAATCCTCATGGTGTCCGGATTAATGAGTTTTTACTTTCTGACTGGCCAAGTTTAACTTTTTTAGTTTGTGATAGCGTTTGTTTCAACCGTTTTAGCCTATTGTGTGGCCAAAACGCAGCATTTTTTATTGAGAGTTACAAGTGTACTAAATATTAGTGCGCTACAAACAAAATTGCACTTTGAAAAAAGAGTTAGTTAGATAACTATGACAGGCCTACACAAGACAAACCATTTTCACCAGCAGAGTATTAGTTTGTCTTTGCCATGTTTCAACGCTGCATTATTTCATTAGCGACAGTTTCTTAGTTTTTTGGCTCTATTAAACCGGCTGCTACTTTGTTTATTATATTTCTCTAACAAAAGTCACACAACTGAACATTTGTTATTTACTCAAATTAAAATCCTTGTTCATGTAGCTATTGTAATCGATTTTATTATTTTTAAAACTCCCATAAAATCATGTGTTCAATTGATAAGATACATTTAATGGCCTTTCATACTGTATTTTTGTCTAAAGTAGCGGCCTATGGGCCGCTACTCTAAATGTTTTTTGTATTCCACAAATCAGTTCATAATTAGAATTTTTGGGCAGCTATTGAAACCATAGAAAATCTCAAATACAATAGTGCACCGAGCATAATACAACATAATACTATTTAAAGATATCTCTCTCAAAACTTATATTTAATAAACATCAATTTTTCACAAACAATTAGAATGGTTTGAAATGTGCGTGCACAGGTAGTTTGATAACCCGTCGTTGTGATACCAAAAAAGAATCTGTTTTTAGGCAATACCGCCTCACAGTTGTATTGGTTCTGCTGCAATTAATTGTGTTTCAGGCCGTGTAAGACAATTTCTGAGAGCACTTTGGCGTGTTTACAAAACAAAAAATCTAAAGTGTGTATTTCTGTGCAATGGTGCCTTTGCCAGAATGTTTTTCTAAATGCGAATTCTTTTCATTTTCACTTTTGTTTTTGCTTGTCTTTGACAATAGTATAAATTGAACTAATTACACTTGCTTAGCTTGATCAACATGGATCAGCATTGAACGACGAGAATATGATTAGAGGCGACACAAAGCTCATGAATTAATGATCTTCTAACACGCCCTTTGATGGACAACCCCAGTGGGTTGGGCGCTGTCAAGAAAAACTGTTCCTATTTTATAGTCTCTCAGTCATTGCTTCAGGCCAGTCAGACTGCAATCAGCCGTGCCATCTGCTCCGACATTGTTTCGGAACAGTAGTGCTAACTGGCCGCCTGACAATGATACACAATTGTTTTACAGGCAATAACCTTAATAATTCAGTGATATATGATCGCAGTGATGACCGACACGACTAACTTTTTATTTATGAAAAAGGTATGTCATAGACCAAATAGGTCTTTTTGAATCGCTTTGTAATGGCTGTCTGCACGATGGAAGGAAAATTTTATCACAGAAAAGATCTGCTTTTAATGATGATTTAGGGCAATGGTAATAATGGCACGTCAAAGTGATGTATTGATGCTTTTCGGCTTTGTTGCTCACTGCTGAACTGTCCATTCATTCCGCTTTGTACGCATGATCATTTTATTTGTTTTTTGTCTGTGTACAGTGTTATTGATGGATTTATCGGCCCATGTTTGACAATGTAATCCAAATAAATCCATTTACTACTACGCGATTCTTCAGTAATATTAGGATTGTCCAGCTGACAGTGTGATTAGTAAACAAGAGAAATTTACTATTAAAATAGTATTAGAGTAAAATTTTTTCAGTTCACACGCAACTTTACACTTACAACTTTTAATTGCTGTATTCAATTAATTAGGTTGTGTTTGGTGAGCATTAGCGTGAATAAAAATTTTTGAAACAAATCGATCAACAAATTTCACAAACGATCAAAACTTATTCGTTTGCAAAAGTTGACTGTTTTAATTTGCACCGATGCATTTCAATTAGATTCGTTTTAAATTGCCTTTCAGAACAACTGCAATAAAAAGTACCAAATGCGGTGTGTTATCATTTGTTAAATTCCTGACATATTTTGGTTTCAGCTATTGTTTGTAGGGAAAAAGGGGGTTTTACGGCACTCAAGGTTGAAAGGGCTATCTTGTTTTTGAACAAAATAACTTAAACATTGATCAATTGTGAAATTTAGCAAAATCTGACCCTAAACACAAAGTTGACAATTCTCTTGCTTGTACTTTTTTATCACAATGGGTCTTTTGGGTGTTCATTCTGAGAAAGGGAAATAAAAGCAATATTTCATGAAAAATTTATAATTTAGTTTTAATTTGCTTTTTTTTCATTTTTAGTCTTTCAATTCTGATAAAAGCATTTTTTATATTAGTGATGTGTTTTTCTGAATTCTACAAACTTTGTAGTACAAAATGCTTTCAACCAGTTGCATAACGCCCAAAATGGACTTTTTAGTGATAAAAAATTGTAAAAGTAACTTGCCTAATAATGTAGAGAAACAGAACTGAACTTTTCATCTGACGGTAAAGTGACTAGCAATTTTACTTTTTATTTCATGCTGCGTCTAATCATAAAAAATCTAGAAAAGACTAAGTTTAAATCTTTAGCAAAATGAGATTTTGATTTTTGCAAAAATCATTTCTTTTCCCCAAATTGCACAAAAACTCTTTTCACTTTTCAAGGAAGCAGAACATCATTACGTATCCTAATAGAAACAGAAAAATAAAATGAAGAATGAGTTATCACCAATGTGATTTATTTATTTCAGATTTAATGTGTGCTTAGAAGAGGCGATGATGATTTTCCGATGCCGTAACGGTGATATGTAGTCTGAAAAATAGTTGGAAAACTCAAGATTAAAAGGGCAAAGGGTGCAGTTTCGAAGCAATTATTGAGCAAATAATAAACATTCTCTTTGCGCCTTGTCCTGAATAGAACGACTTTTCTTCTTCACATTTCCAGTTGTTTGCATCAATTCAAATTCGTGGCTGGCAACCACACACACACAAGTGGGGAACGGAAAATGAAAAGAAAACAGAAACTTGTTTAATTTAATTTCCAATACAATACTGAATTTTGCAAAACTAACAAGTTCACTGCCAGCCTTTCGTTGTAGTGAAATTTTTGAGACCAACAGGGAAAGTAGAACTATCACTGTGCTGCCCGATGGGTGAAAATCATTGCACAGTGTTGAATGATGAAAATCATACGACTTTTGCTTATGTTGTATCTTTCACCAAGTCGAAGTATTAAGGGAAAATGGAAGATGACTTGAAGACCAGACTTCGTTTTATGCGATTTGGTATTCTGACAAAATTGAAAAACTAAGTTAAAAAAAAATAATAAAATTAAAAAATATTGATGAATTCAATTTGAACCAAACCGCTTCCAAAACAGAGTCACGAATTTAGTCATTGCCTTCAAGTCTTAATTAAAATGTTGACAAAATTTGCTGCAAACAACAGTTCAAAATGGACAAAAGAGATTATGAATGCAAAATGAATAAAAAACTACTCCCGACTACATTAGTTGAGAATAAAAATGTTTTCCGAACAAAAAAAATGTTTAATAAGATTAAAATAATTTCTAATCAAAATTTCTGTGGGTCGACAAATTATTTTTCCAAGGGTAATTATGTGACTTTATCAAAGCCCTTTGCATGTTCGTGATGATGAAGGGACGAGAGCAAAAAAACGCACGGCTTGGATTATTAACGTATGAGATTTTTTTTTGCGATCGACGTCAACGTAATCGGCCGATAGAGTCACTATGAAGAAGAAAGTCTTTTCGATAATGGGTTTGTGGCATTCTTTCCCTTTCCCCCCTTTTCCTTCCCTTCGATTTTCCAAGTGCTCCAAACTAACTCTTAGGCAGCATTTGTGGTTTACACTTTCAGCGCACGACCCTACTTTACTCCTTTTTAAAAGCAAAAAGGCATTCAGTCATTCGGCCATGTTCTCTCCCAATGATTACCCTTCGAAGGCCCCTTTTCGGCAGTGATTTTGTCTCTCCGGGGAGACACCGCGGCGCCGACCGTCTGCTGCTAGCAGCAAGCGCTATGCACCACACCACAGCCTGCTTCACACTCGCCCGTTCCACTACTCCACCTGTGGCGCAGTGTCCGTTGTATTGTAACCTCGGCTACGTTTTTAATGAATCACAGCTTTTTAGGTTCACCATCTCTCTGTTTGATTTTGGACTCGGCAAATTGGGTTTTACTCTTAATTTCAGATTAACAGATTACTCAACAGGGGCTACTCATAGAAGCTGGTGCAAAAAAGGTGAGCCTTTCACTGGAACAACGCTCTCCCTGCCGATCTGAAAACCGTTTCTGAAACGCTGGATTTGGTACTGAAGATTTCCAGACGTTCTTTGGCGGGAAATTTTAGCATGACACCGAGAAGTATTGGGACCCTCGTTGAAGGCTTAAGCTGCCATCGAAGAATCCGATTGGTCAGCGGTCATTTCGAAAACCGCATAAAAAAAAAGTCCAGACAGAGAGGACCGCAGATTGCCGCGTGCTCTTTTCTTCTCGCCACCTTTGACAGCGCTTTTTCTTTGGCGCCCGTCTGTCTAGCGCAGCAGTTTCACTTGTCTACCCTTCCAGTCCAGTCGCCAGTAACATCACCACCAGCAGAAGCAGCACGGCTTATCTCGATTGCTCATTCTTCCTCCGTTATCGGCATTGCTTCAGCCATCTTGGGCAACGCACCGTCGCTCAAGCACATTTAAACAAACAAGCCGCTAGCCGATGCGCTCCCCAGCACGTTTTGTTTGCGTACTGCTTTGCGCCATCTTCTTCACGTCGTGCGATGGATTCAATCTCTTCCCAAGCTCAACTGATTCGCTGGTTGCTCACAAGTTCAAGAGCTTTTTAAGAAGCACAATTAATGGAGAGCCTCCCTTTCCCCGCTCTAACCGCTCTTCCTATTGAAAAACTCGGACAACCTTTCCCCTTCAATAACACTTTTTTCCACCTCCAAAAACTGTTTTTATCCTTTGATCCAAATTAGCTTGGCGTTTCTTCCGGCAGAACCACTTACAAGTATGTCCCTTTGTAACACTGGCCTTTGGTCAAATTCAATCAAATTTTGACCTTCTAAAAAGACAAAATTTTGAGCCGTTGAAGGCTTCGCAGAGAAATCAATAAAGATTGGGTGGTTAAATGCCGACATTTTGGGGATATTGGGCTGTTGAAAAATCCATTATTAAATTTTTTTCCCAACACTTTTTTGTTTTCTTTTCAAATTTTTTAAAAAGCAGCAAAAGAAGCGCCAAAACAAAAACGATATGTTCGGTGCTCGTATGCTTATTCAAAATACATGGACGATTTTAAACCGGCGTCAACGTTATAACGGGCGTTTTGACGAGCATAAGCAGAGGTTTTCGCAAACCTGTTGCCAGAGTTTAATGTCAATACAAAGAAACCGAGTGTAATGACATGTTGAGTTCAATCTCATCAACCACTTCCATGGAAGTTGTTTCGAGCCAGTTGCAATCAATTCAGAGCTGAAGATTCCTGATGCAACAAGTGATGCCATGCAATGCATAACCCCGCTTCCGCAGCTGTCTATAAGCAAGGAAACTATCACGACACATCTTCGGGGTTACTTTTCTTCTACAATCTCACCCAAGTCAACCAACTCCACTAGCTCTTCTGCCAGCGAAAGTGACAAATCGTCCTTTAACTTGTTGTCTTCCCTTTTCACTTTGATACTCACAATCGCAAAATGGTTAGTTAACACTGCGCGTTGTAGGCTCACGTTTTAACTTCAATTTCTTTCAGCAAAACATTGCCACTTACCCCGAAAAGCAGTTTGGCTACACTTTGCTGCCTGGCGTGGCAAACCTCCTGTTAACTCGATGAACGGAATGACCAGCAGTACTGCCAACTTTGAGGCAAACAACTCTGCCAACCTGGCCCCAGTTTTCATACGAAAACATGTCTTTTGAAGGTCTCGATTCACTAAAGCCCAAGCGACTTCATGTGAGCAACATTCCATTTCGCTACCGCGACTCGGGCCTTTCGTAAACTTTTTTCGGTATGCATGTTTACTGTTTTCCCATTTACATTTTTGTATAATTTTATCTCTTCTCTTCCCCAGCAATACGGACACTTCTGAACTGTGAAGTTATTTTCAACGAGCGCGGCTCAAAAGTAAGTTTCTTAAGGAGTGAATCGTTTGTGTACTTACCATTTCATTTCCGCTTCAACTTAGGGTTTTGGATTTGTAACTTTTGCTAATTCAAAGTGTGCCGACAGTGCGCGTGATTGCTTGAACGGACAAATTCTCGATGGACGAAAAATTGAGGTATGTTTAAGTTGGTTATTTTTCCATCGCCCTTTTATAAATTTAAAATTTTTAAAAAACAGGTGAACACGCTACAACTCGCAACACCAGAAGAGTGGCTACATGAACAGCAGCCATGGAAGCTGGCCAGTTGAGCTGAGCAATTTTCTTGGCCAGTCGGTCACTCATTTACTGAGTCTGTTTGCAAAGCCAAATGTTCGTGCCAGCAAATCGATGTCGCTTCTCGCCCAAACTGAGCTGAAGTGAACGTTTGGTGAAACTGCAGCCTGCATGCTGTGCTCAGCTGGCTGTACCTGTCTAAAGCATATCGTCCACCAAACATTCGATTTTACAGTGCCGAATCTGCACAGTTTTCTTTCCATTCATTCATGCCTATGGCGCTACTGAAATCAACATCTTCACCTCCAATTTACCAAACGTTTTTTTCCAAACACCTTCAACGAGAAAATGATTAGTCTTGATTATCTTATTTTTATTTCGTTATTGTTTCCTTATTATTATTTCATTATCATTCTTAATTTTTTTCATTATTATTCGATTTAAATTTTACGGCCAAAAGGCGAATAAACGATTTTCCTCTCAAACTCCCACTGACTTCCCTACAATATCCTTTGTATTTGCCAAATATCCCTCTTTTCCGAATAAAATGCTTAGAACTGAAGTACATTTGTCTCAATTTATTATGTATACCTAACAAACTTTATTTGTATCAGTTTGCTTATCTGTCTTTTCATAATCAATGTTATCATATCAGGCTCGAAAACGGGCACATTTACTGATAAAAACGTAAAAACTCTGTCAGAGTGCAGCTCTACTTTTAGTCAGTCTTCTCAGAGTACTGCTAGTGCTTGGCGCTCACTTTCTCTGCTGCTGCTTTTCTCTCGCTGCAAGTGGTAAACATGGTCACACAAATGGCTGAATCAATGATCTACGACCGAAGCACCAATTCGCTGCGCATTTTAAATCAGCTTTTGTTGCCACTCAGTGTTGAGTATGAAGAGATAAAAAATGCCGAAGACCGCATGGAATGCAATCAAGCAGATGAAGTTAGAGCGCCCAGCAATTGCAATTCTCGGTCTTCTCAGCGTGGCAGTTGAACTGGGAGATAAAGCCACCGTTGAGCAGCTGCTAAAGATCCAACAAAGCTGGCTCAGTTTCTCAAAACAAAGGTACCTTGAACAGGTCCATGTCAAACCGTGATCATAAACCGCTTCTTTTCAGGCCAACTACCTCTGTACTCTCGCCCAACAGCAGTCAATATTCGCAAAGAGTTCACCGCCTTGCTAGGACTGTGGACACTCTTATTGCCAGTAGAAAGAGAACGCTGCTGAACTGATCACTTTTGTGGCGAGCACTGCATCAAAGCTCTGGAGTTGACATCCAAACAAACCAGCGCATTGGCGATTTCGGCGCTGAACACATCCTTCAAAGTGCCTCTAGGAAGGGTCGAAGTAAGGTGAACGTCCTCACTCACTGCAATACTGGAAGCCTGGCCACGGCCGGTTACGGCACTGCCTTGGAGTCATTCGGTCACTGCACAAGCGAGCACAGCTGGAGCGAGCATTCTGCACGGAAACTCGACCTTACAACCAAGGCGCTCGCCTTACCGCATGGGAACACTCTTTACTGATTCCATTCCGAGCACTCTGATTTGCGACAACATGGTGGCATCGCTCATGGCATCCCGTCAGATCGATGCAGTGGTGGTCGGAGCGGATCGAGTGGTCGCCAACGGTGATACGGCCAACAAATTGGCACATTCCAAATTGCTATTCTCTGTCAGCACTTTGGCGTGCCATTTTACGTCGCTTCGCCTCTTTCCACTTTGATCTTACCAAGAAGGACGGCTCATTGATTCCCATTGAAGAGCGACCTGAAAATGAAATGCGTTTTGTGGGCACTGTGCAGATTGCCCCAGCAGAAATGCCCTGTTGGAATCCTTCTTTTGATGTGACGCCAGCCAGTTTAATTACCGTGGCATTATCACCGAAGAGGTGTCGTTCCTCCTTGTGAGTTGTTGTCTCGTTTTCAATAATCCGAAGTAATAAAATTGATGTCAAAATTTAAATTGGTAACGTACTCTATGTACAGATTGGTCGTGAGATTTTTTTGTTGTTGTGCATGTGATTTTGCGAAGAAATATTGCCGGGTTTCTTCTTGCATCACGCTCTTCAACCAGAAAAACAACCTCCAAAATGGACATTGACACTACTCCCTGCGAAGCGCTCGTAACTACATGTCCACTCCTCATAGGCCATCATCCGAGCACCATCAGCAACCACCCAGCAGCAGGCTCCTGGCCAAAATGCCGGTGAAAATGAAAGGAAAACAGAAGTGATTGAAGATAATCTCGATGAGGTTCAGGAACATTCAATTCACACCCTTGTGTTTCGTTCGCTGAAACGGACTCATGAAATTGTTATTAGCGATATGAAGCATTTGCCGCCTTTTGATGAAAAGATGAACGCCTTTCGAAGTTCAATCAAAGCAAAGATCAATACGGGTCTGTTATGCACCTAGTGCCAGAAGGGGCTGCTAATTTGCTGCGAAAGAGTGAAAAGAAGTCAGCAAAACAACTTCAAAAGCACTGGTACTTGCAGAGGGCAACATAAAAGTGCCATCGCTCCAATTGATGAACTTAAGGCTAAACTGCCGACCCCAGTCAATAGTGCACTTGTCGTTGCAAATGGTGGTGCCGCCGCCGCCGGTGGAGGACTCACAACAACAACAACACTGCGGAATCAGTTGCCGCAAAGAGTGGACAGATTGTTCTTGCCTCTGGGCTCAGTATTGCTCCACGCAAGCCAGTGTCAATTCCAAAGCCTGAATGGCATGCACCGTGGAAGCTGTTTCGCGTCATTTCCGGCCATACGGCTGGGTGCGCTCCATCACCGTCGAACCTGGAAACGAATGGTTCGCACTGCTCTAATGATCGAATCATCAAAATTGGGACCTTGCTTCGGGGCGACTCAAACTTTCACTCACCGGCACATCTCTCCCGTTCGTGGCCTTGCCGTTTCGCCACGCCAGCCGTACCTTTTCTCCTGTGGTGAAGACAAGACCGTCAAGTGCTGGGATTTGGAGTACAACAAAGTGTTCGCCACTACCACGCCATCTATCTGCATTCTACGCTCTGGCTTTGCACCCAACTTTAGACATTCTCGTTAGGCGGCGTGATTCAGTGGCCCGCGTATGGGACATGCGAACCAAAGCGCAGATTCATTCTCTGGGCGGCCACTCCAATACAGTCGGCTCAATCTTCTGCGAAGCAGTTGACCCTCAAGTGGTTACTGGCTCACACGACAGCACTGTCCGACTGTGGGACATAGTCGCCGGCAAAACCTTACCACACTGACGAACCACAAAAAGAGCGTCCGAGCAATGGTCTCGCACCCAAGCTGAGCATGTTTTGCTCGGGTTCAATCAACTCACTCAAACAGTGGCGTCTTCCAGAGGGCAATTTCATTCAGAATTTAAATGGTCATGATGCCATTGTGAACGCCTGGCTGTTAACGATGACAACGTGCTCGTCTCTGGTGGCGACAACGGGTCTATGCACTTTTGGGACGGCGAACAGGCTACAACTTTCAACGCTTGCAGTCTGCAGCACAGCCTGGCTCCATCGACTCTGATGTGGCGTATTTGCGCTTGCCTTTGATCAAAGTAGTTCCCGACTGATTGCCGGTGAGGCCGATAAAACTATCAAAATCTACAAGAAGACGAAACTGCTTCAGAAGAGACGCACCCCGTTCAATGGGAGCCTGAACTGCTGAAGCGCAAGAGGTTTTAAAAATAAGCATGAGCAGCAGATGTGTTGGAAGTCTCATTTTGTGTCTTTTGTGTAAATCGCTTTTGTCATCACTATAATATTATTATCATCATCACATGTTTTTATTTTTGCACTCAGCTCTAGGTGTAACTGTACTGTTCGTGCACCTTTGTAACAATACTAAAAACAGGTGTACACTTGTGCCAACATAAGATCATTGGACCTCAGTGTGTAGTAATCCAGAGTGTCTTGTTAAGGTTTAACGATTGTGTTTGCCCTAATCAGCACATCCCAACAGCTTTGAAGCACCGGTTCCCAACCTTTTGTGCGCTGAGTATCCAGGTACGGCACCTGATCTGTTGCCAGTTTTGTAGTAAACACGACGAAGGCCTTATAAATGGACGAGAGTACTCACCAACTAAAGGCATCTCTGTGCAGACTTTCGTCTGGCGAGGACTCTTCAGCTCGTACGCTCTTTGCGCCATCAGCTGGCAGTCTCAATGTTTACATCCACTGTTTACATGCGCCGCTCTCGCTTGACAAGTGATTGCACTGAACTTTGCAAGATCAATTGAAAGAAGCCACCGTTTCGGTTTGACGCAGCAATACAATCTACATAAATTGAAATTCGAGATTATAAACCGAAATGACCATCACTTGACATGATCAACTCATCTCCTTTGCCCCGAAAAGTAACTTGCCGGCTTTAAAAATGATGGACCTTTTATCGATGATCACCTGTGAGACACACTTGAAGACAGACAACGAGCTGCCGGTGACTAGTTGGTCAAATGATGCACTTTGATTGTGGCGGTGTTTGATTTATCAGTGGCAGCCATTTAAGCCATTATCACAGCAATCCAATCCAACTTTAACGGCCGTCGTCAATTTCTCTCCCCAAAGTCGTACTTCACTTTAACTGCTTTTAGTTTTACATATCGCAAGTCATAATACTCCTCTAATGCTTTGAAGCATTACTTAGTCTCACGTTTATCCGCTGTCTCTCCCAAGTACAGCACAACTTTTGCAGCGCTTCTTTTCACCCACTCAACCGGAGGCTCAAACTTAATCAACTTTTATCATCTCATAGTCGCGTTCATACTCTCAAATTGCCACACTAAACCAGAAAGCTCACTCGACAATCTCTGCCATTGTGATATCTTCTAACATGAATCTGTAACACTTCAAGTTCTTTCATTCCATTGCTTTACATGTACATTCCACAATGTTCCCCAAAACGTGGGCTTTAATGTCATCTGGACACTGGTTGTTTTACTTATTATCATGTAAGCTATTTGCCTATCTATTCGTTTTGATCATTTGATTTATTGTGGTTTTTTAACAGACATCAACAAGTCATGCCCAAGGAGCGTGCTCTTTTCGAGGACAATGTGGTGTGGTGATCAACCCGTTTGGCAGTTTCCCAATTCCTTGCGTTATGATGGGCCACCCAAACAATTAAATGTATCAAGTTTAAATATTACAAATACATATTTACCTGAATATTCAAGTGAGAACTCCTACTGCTGTGATGATGAACAGGTTTCGGCGATTATGAATCAAATGGGAACTCCAAGCAGCTTTTTTAAGCGATGTCCATCTTGTTTCTACAACTTTGCTCGCTTGTTCTTCTTCATGACTTGCTCCCCTAATCAACGAGACTTTATTCGCGTAACTGAAAATAAAACCACAGCAGAGGGAAACCAAGTCGTTGCTTTGGATTACTATTCGACAAATCACTACTTAAGTGGAGTCTACAACTCTTGCATGGAAGTTCAAATGCCATCAACGTCAGGCAAAGTCGTTCCCACTGTGATGTGCTCCAAGAAGCCAAATAACGAAACATGCAATGTTACCTATTTCCTCCAAACTATTGGCGCAAAGGGCACATCGCCAATGGCAATCAATTTCTTGCAAGACGGTGCTCCAGCTGATAGCTCCATTGTGCCCAACAATAACACCGTCTACAAGTGCTCGCAGGCTGTGAAAAACTTCCAGGGAGAGAATCCTTGCAGTTGCATTGACTGCACGGCTGGCTGTCCCACACCGATACCGCTGCCTGTTGACCCTACCATTTGGAAGTTGTTTGGAATTGATGGCATGGCTGTCCTAATGACCGTAGTGTATCTTCTCATTTTCCTCGCAAGTGTCGCCTCATTTGTTTGGTACTACAGACGCTTTAGCCAAGAGGAAGATGGATTTTTGCATACACCCTGAGCAGGAGGAGCAGCAACAGCAGCAGACGCAGAACAAAGTGGACCGTGCGCGAATTGCAACGGAGACGCCAATGAAAATTTCTCGGCCAACTATTCGGTGCATACGGGGCAATTTGCGCCAGGGCGCCGTATTCCTTTCTCCTGCCACTGATTGGTCTCACCCTGGCCATTGGACTGTCTACTGGAGTGCGCTTCTTTGACCCCATCACCGACCCCATATCCCTCTGGTCGACGCCCACTAGTCGAGCGCGTGTCGAGAAGGACTACTTTGACAACAACTTTGGTCCGTTCTTTCGCCCGGAGACAATAGTGATCACTCCTACGTACCTTGAGAACGTCGAACACAACGGAAAGGCGTACGGTCCGGTTTTCAATCAGACATTTTTGCTTGCTGTTCTAAAGTTGCAATCAAAAATTATGAGCATTTCATTCAATGGGAACGGTGGCTGGAAGCAATGACACGCGCATCATTCACACTGAAGACCTGTGCTTCTCCCCCATGAACAATCACATTTGCATGGTGCAATCGGCCATGGGCTGGTTCAACAACTCTGCCGAGTGGATTAATCGTACTGATTACCTGGATCACATGCTGAACTGCATCGCAAACCCGACCAGCTTTAATGACAGTCTAAATCTGCGCTGCATGGCACCTTACGGTGGCCCAGTCTTTCCACACATTGCGCTAGGAGACTTTGATGGGGAAAAATTACACTGAAGCTAAAGCATTGGTCTTCACTGTAACGCTGAACAATGCCTCAAGGAAGCGGACAATGCTAATGCACTTCGTTGGAGTATGAGTACCTTAACTTGCTCAAAAGCTATTCGGATTCGTCATTTTCACTCGCTTTCTACGCTGAGGTATGTTTTCGTTTTGTGCTTTTTTATTTTTTCACTTTATCTAACATCAAATGATGCCAACTTTACAGCGGTCCATTTCTGACGAGTTGACTCGACTGTCCAAGTCGAACATTGCTACGGTGGCCATTAGCTACTGTGTCATGTTTTTCTACGTCACCATCTCATTGGGCGATTTCTCTAAAAATTGGCGCCGTTTCCTGGTAAGTTGGTGATGTCAGTGATTCAGTATTCTCATCGGTCTAAACGCATTTCATTCCATTTCAGATTGATTCAAAGATTATGCTCGGTCTGTGCGGAGTCATCATTGTGCTGTTGTCTGTTCTTGCTTCTATTGGCCTACTAAGCTACCTCGGCGTCAAATCGACGTTGATCATTGTCGAGGTGATACCCTTTCTGGTTCTGGCCGTCGGTGTGGACAACATTTTCATCCTCGTCCAGCATTTTGGACGCATCAGGCTGGAAAAAGAGGAGCATGAAGCATTGTCGTATGATGAAGCCTACAGGTGCGAATGCGCCGACTAATGACCTACGTTACGCCGTCCATTTTGTTGGCTGCCTGTGCAGAGTCCTCGTGCTTCTTCCTCGGAGCCATAACGCCTATGCCTGCTGTGCGTGTGTTTGCTCTCAAAGCCGGCATTGCACTGCTCATTGCATTCTTCTTTCAAATGCTCATCTTTGTGCCGGTTCTGGCGTTTGACGCTCGAAGACTGGACCAAAATCGAATGGAAATTTTCTGCTGTTTTAGAGGAAAAAAGAACTCGGACAGCTCTGACGCCGAATCGAGTGGTGAAGACTCTGAGCAAAAGGAGGGTACCTCTACTGGTTTTTCAGCAAAATATATGCCCCATTTCTCATGAAAAAGTTTTCGCGGCTTTTTGTGGTGAGTCAAAGATCATTTTTGGAAGAAAGATATCTATTTTTGCATACTCTTTTTTCAGATACTACTCTTTTCCGCCTCGCTTTGTTTCTCGATCTCAGTCGTCAACAAAGTCGATGTGGGCCTTGAACAGCAGCTTTCAATGCCTTCCGATTCGTATGTGCTCAACTTCTTTGACGCTCAAATTAACAAGCTCAAAGTCGGCCCGCCTGTGTACTTTGTGATTGAGGGGCGATTTGACTACGCTAACAAACAAACTCTCTTTTGTGGAAGTGCAGCATGTGACCCACGATCTGCTATTGAAATTCTCTCTGAAGCATCTAGTAACTCAAAGATCAGCTACCTAGCTGAGAGCACTCCAAACAGCTGGCTAGATGATTACCTCGCTTGGGCTTCTTCTGAAGATTGCTGTCAAACCTTCCCTAATGGTACCTTCTGTCCTTCTACTATTTCAGGTAATACTGTTATGCCGACTAGTTTTAAGTCATTTTTAATCTACTTTATCGTTTTTATTTTTTAGATCGTTCGAGTTGCTCTCTTTGTGCCGATGATGGTCTTATTCCTTCAATCAAATGTTAATCAAACAAAATATTTTTACTATCCTTATCTGGAGTTTTTCTGCATGACAATCCAACTGTCAAATGTAGTAAAGGGTAATTCTTGTCAATCTTGATTTGAAATTCTAAATTCTTAACGCACTATTTGCTTTCAGTGGCGGACCAAGTTATTTACACGCCATAAACATGCCAAACGCTTCAGCTCCAGAGCCGATAGTTGGTGAGACTGATTTGCCAAGCTTAAATCAACTTTTAATTCTGATCCACCACTTTGCCTTCATACAGCCACTTACTACATGACATATCACCTTCCTCTTCAGCACTCAAAAGACTTTACTAAAGCGCTGAAGAACGCTCGTGTGATAGCCGACAACATCAAGAAAAGTCTGAACGACATGGCCCACCCGACGACCCCAGTCAATGTCTTTCCTTACAGTTTCTTCTATGTATTCTACGAGCAGTATCTCACCATTTGGCGCGATTCACTGATCAACATTGCCGCCGCTTTGCTGGCTATCTTTTTGGTCACATTTGTATTCCTCTCCTTTAATCTGGTCGCAGCTCTGTCCATCGTCCTCACCATTATATCCATTGTCATTCACATGTTGGGTGTGATGTACCTGGCCAACATTTCACTGAATGCCGTCTCCCTAGTCAATCTAGTCATGGTACGTGTTGTGTAGGAATGTCTGAAGGCTCTTCTTCCAATGATACTAACCAATTCACCTTTCCTTCTACAGTGTGTGGGCATTTCAGTGGAGTTTTGTTCTCACATTGCTCGAGCAGTGACCATGTCAAAGGAGCACTCCAATGTGGCTCGTGCCGAGCAAGGCCTGGCAGAGATGGGCAGCTCCGTTCTCTCCGGCATCACACTGACAAAGTTCTTTGGTATCATCATTCTCGCATTTTCGCCATCCAAAATATTCCAAGTTTTTTACTTTCGAATGTACCTCGGCATCGTCATCATCGGTGCCCTTCATGGGCTGGTTCTTCTTCCAGTGCTGCTCAGTCTGGTTTGTTCTTCTCTTCATCTACGTCTTAAGTGTTGCTAGGTTATTTATATTTTATAGTACCATTTTTTACTTAATCTTTAATAAATTAAAGCATCTCGGTTGTTACGCTGTTGTTAACGTATTTATTTTAGAGTTTTAAATACAAAAAAGTACTTTATTTAGCTTCAGAGTCCTCCTTCAGGTACTGAGCGCGAGCCTCTTGAAGCTTGAGAGCCTGTCGTTCTTCGCGACGCTTTTTGGCATCACGCACCTTCTGTCGGCGAGCCTCGGCTTGGTCGCTGTGGAAGGGAAAGGGAAAAGTTCAATTAGTATCAACTTAAATAGACAGCGTAAAAGTGTACGTACCTCATCTGTTTCTGACGGAGCTTCTCGACCTTCTTCTTGTGAATGTACTCCATCAAGACGCGCTTGTTCTTGAAGACGTTACCCTTCGCCTTCATGTACAGGTCGTGGTACAGGTGTCGGTCGATCTTCTTGTTCTCGCGGTACTTCTTCAGAAGACGACGGAGCACACGCATCCGTCTGATCCAGAGCACCTTGACCGGCATGCGAGCATTGGCGGTACCCTTTCGCTTGCCAGTGCCAGTATGACGGCCCTTGCGACGGGCCTCGATGTTGCGGCGGACGCGGGCGCGAGAGTGCACAGCGACAGGCTTGCGAATGATCAGACCATCTTTGATCAGCTTGCGCACATGCTGACGGGAGTTGGCGTTGGCGATCTCGTTGCTTTCATTGGGATCGAGCCAGACCTTGTTGCCGCCGCACTTAAGCACGGATGAAGCGAGACGCTTCTGGAGTCGCAACGAACTAGAAGTAAAAAGAGGGAAAATGGTCAAGTATGGTCGCTACAAGTAACAAGTTGAAAATAAAAATCTGTTCTGGTGTTTCGCCGGCTTGTTCTGAACATTTGAGGCGGCATGAAACCTCAGAGCTGATGTTTATTGACGACGGGTATTTAGTGGTCCCCTTAGATGGGTCCAAGAGCAGCACTCACCTCATGGTTTCCCGGAATCACGGCAGAAAGATGGAACACGATGCAACACCGAGGAGCAGTGTTGGCAAAAGGACCACTACAAACTGAGGCAGCGACTATTTCTCACTTCTTCCTCTGGTGCGCTTCCTCTCTCGACACATGGTGATCCTTTCGCAGAAGACGTAACTTGGACAAACGTCTGTCTGTCGTTCCTTTAGTCGTACAAACGTTTTCTGACACCTTGGCAATACAATTTGGTATGCGTTGAAAACGTGATTAGTGCGTTAGTTAGATATCAAAAGGCTGTTACTTTGATATACTGTGTGGGAATCAGTAGAAACTACGACATAGACCCGTAGTTTACTGTCATTTGTTAAGTAAACAATACTAGCTTAGCTTTGCAAATTATCCCTTTACAGGTCTGAGAACGACATCAGGAGGCATCTTAATTGTTTAATATAAATTTTTAAACGTAAAATTATGAAAAGGCTGCAAGTAACTGGCAGCCAGTTAAATTGAATTACTTGAAAGAAGATGTTAAAATTTAAAAACATTTCATTACTCCCGTCACGTCATCAACGAGTGGCGCTGACCATGTCTCGATTTGTTTTTCTTTTGCAGAAAGTCTGATCAAGTTTTGAATCTGAAAATCGGGATTCAAACCGTTTAGGCAAAATGATTTCATCAGCGACTGCCATTACACTCTGGAGACGAGGATTACCACTGAGATTGCTGTTTAGTTCGTCAAGAGCTTTTCACAAGAGTGCGGTTGTCAACAAACGCCGAGGTGCTGTGTCAAACCCGAAACTCCCTGAGCTAATCATCGACAAACCCCCTACTTACTATGCAACTTTGCAGCAAAAACTTAAGCGGATAAACTACTACGACGAAGTAGTTAACGAGGTGAACATTGGCTACGAAAAAGACTCACAGTGTGTAGCTAATTTTATGAAAAATAGTGCTGGCATTGATGAAAAACTTCGCTTTTCCGAAGAGGACGGCGAGGATGATGAATTGCTGTCGCTAGAACTTGATAATAAGACAAACAGTGCCACTTTAACGTCTGAAGAGTACCGAAAGCTGTCATGTCTTCACAGTTTTACCAAGGAGCACCTTGACACGAGTCTCACTATGGCCCATCATTTCGCGATCTATAGAGACCTCTTTTATCGTGTTCCCACTTCACTTCAAACCAACCGGCGCTTAATTGAAGCAAATGCAAAGAATGAAAGCAAATTTGATTTGCGCTCACAGCCGCCCACATTTTCATTTCTACCGCTAGTCCCAATTGACGCTGAATTTTATTTCGACGATGGCAAAGACGAAGTGGTTTGTCAAAAGTCTTATCGTGGTAATTTAATTCCGCCGCAATATGGCGTTACTCCACCTGTTGTTACCATCAATACTGCTGCCATCAATGGTCAAGCGAGTTTGGATGACTTGATTTCGCCTGAAAGTTCACCTGACCACATCTCTATAAATGCCGGCAAGGCTGTGATTGATTCCAGTTTTTACACACTGGCTCTAGTCAATTTGGATTCGCATTTTGCTGATTCTGGTGTCTGCCACTGGATGTTGTCTAATATTCACAGTACATCAGTCGGTAAAACTACAGCTGAAACGACGATAAATTACCTGCCTGTGTACGGAATTCGCGGTTTTGGCTATCACCGGTACGCTTTTGTGCTTTTCCGGCACAATAAAGCCATCACTGGACTAGAAAAAGTTGATGACTTTGACCTGACTAAACGAAAGTTCAACGGCTATCAGTTTATGAATACTTTTACTAATCAAGACAAAGACCTTCAAATGAAACCAGTTGGCCTATCCTGGTTCCAAACTACCTGGAATGAGTCTTGCCGAGATGTATTTTACAACTACCTAGGTAAGTTGGCTTTTTGTTTTCACTTTAATTTTTTTACGTTTATATACTTACATTTCAGATATGCGTTCACCTACTTATGAGTACATCTACCCGTCTCAAATTTCGGAGTTTAAGCAGATTCAGTTTCCTGGCCGTGCTCCATTCAACTTGTAATAATTGCATTGTGTTTTTATTTTTTCTTACGCTTAATGCTTTTTTATTTGTAGGTACTTGGACCATTACCGTGATCCGAAAGAGATTTCCAAAGAGGTGCTTTTGGAACGTCTAAAGTCGTAAACCCCATTGAGTCTTATGAGCCTGCAAAAATGTTCAGTGGATGGGATGGAAAGCCTAAGCTTCCGCACATTCACCCCATTTCAAAAGAACATCCTGATTGGTACAAGTCTACACTACTCAAGAAGCGAGCTTTGCTAGGTCGGTGGAGAGGTCTTAGACCAGCTTCGGCCATCCTGCCTCACAATAACAATGCCGATTTGGACAATCCAAAGTGGCCGCGCATTTCTCCAGACAAATTACCACTTAACTGTCCCAATCCATATCCGGATGGTAAGCGGCGGCCGAAACCACTGCGCGAGACACTGTGGAGCAAACCTCTACCAGATCACCACTCAATTCGAATTGACTTTGAAGAAAATCTCAACGTTGGCGATCAAACCAGTCTGAATAAGAAGGCTTCAAACTCGTAAGCTTAGTTTCGTCGACACAGCAGGTCAGTAAATGGTCTCCTAGCTCTGTGTATTTACTATTCTGTACAGTAGTCGCAAGCAATTTCTCCCTTGTTAGCTAATTTTTTATTTTAATAAATTTGTGTTGATGCTATACCAGATAAGATCAGCGGTTCTCACTGATAGGCACACACTATAGTCATCAAAGTCCCTGGCAGTGGTAGTGGCATTCCTCAGCCCAGTGCTATATTCTTTACAAAGCCAACAACGGCATCCTCTGCTAAAACGCACATGTAATTGAACACACACTCACACACGCACTGCTTTCTTCTGAACATAAACCAAAATGATGTTTGTTGCATTTGCTTCTTTTGACTGCCGCTACAAACTCACAAACACATACACAGGTGTTTGGCAATACTCGGAAACGGCAAGGTAAGTGCGTGGGCTTCTTCAGCACTGTTGCACTAAATATAGCGTCAATAGGACGACTGTCACTTGAGTTGGAGACACCCAAATATGGTCAGCAGAGGACTGGCCAGTAGACTGACTGACACTGAAAGTGTTCAGGCAAGCAGATGAGCAGAGTGTGTGGTTTGTATGCAATGTGGGCATCTCGACTGGGCTAATTGTCACCGGTGGTAGTGGCAGTCATTCTCTTCTTCGATATTGATTGCCTGCAACTCATCTCATCTGCCAACTGTGAATGGAAGCGTACTAGTGGCAATGCAAATACAAAGCTAAACCTTGGCCAATTTGAATAGGAAGGAAAACACTTTTGCCTCGTGCAAATTCGACGCAAGTTTCGGCTACTGCAGCTCTAACCTGTTGACACCTCCTGATTTGCCAATTAGTTTCACTTGCTGTCTTTACACTATCGCGACCACATCAAATTAGTGTTGATGTTCCTTTCTTGATGTGCTTCATTTGGAGCAGGTAAGTGTACATCTCCTGCTAATCTATGTCTCTGCATCACTAATCACCGTCACTCTCACTAGTCACTCGAGATCTAGGACACGGTCAACCGCTCCGCCACAACGATGCCTTCTGCATCCCGAAACAAGGGAGCTACCTCGCCGAAAGAGAGAATCATTCCAATTGAATTGAGAGCAGCAATCAAAGAATAAAACAAAACCTGTCGTTGTCAGATACGACCCCAGCGATACTTCCGATGCTGAATCAGTCATTGTGAGAGATGTGGCAGAGGAGACTAGTGCAAGCAAAAATAAAAAGTCTCAAAATCAGTATGAGGTTAAAGTTGTCGAGTCCAAACCGAAAAAACTAAAAGAAGATTTAAAGAATTCTAAAAAGGACAGCAAACAAAAAGATTCAAAGGAAAATGCAACCACTAAAGCGAACCTCGACGTCAACAAAAATCACAAAGAAGTCGATAAAAAGAAAAACGAAAAAGCAAAAGTAAAGAATGCTGAAAAAGGTGTTGATGATTCAAAGGGAAGGAAGAACAAAAGCACGAAACATGAGTTGAGCAACGTCACCATCACCACCCAACCTGGGAAGTCCATTTTGAAGCATCCCATTGCCACCTCTACGCCGATACCAGTTGCTGCTGCCGTTGCTGCCGATCACCCTGAATCCTCCTGGGCCAACCAGTCGACTACCTCAACGGGGACAGTGGTGAAGAAGCCCGCCTCAATGGGCTCCCGATGCTGCGCCTGGCTCTGCATGCCCTTTGGCCTGTGCTGTGCCTGTGATCCGCTGGAATGTGAGTGCTGTAACTTTTGCATTCTTCGCTGCAGTCGATGCTTCCAGCAGTGCTACTGCAGTTGCTGCAACAGGAAGTGCTGTTAGCGGAGTCCAGAGGCAATGGCCCCTCAGAGGAGACAGTCACCATCTGCACTGTCTCTCCATCTTCCAACAGTGCCGCCAGCTCAAAAAGGCCGCCAGTGTGGCCTTGCTCGCAAACGACCGTTGTTTCGTCTCGCCCAGCATTACATCCTAATTACAATCTCTTACCAGTTTATTAATACATTACCAGCAATGTATCATCATTTATCTGCACTTTTTTACTCAAAGGTGCATCGTCACTGCTCAAGACCATCCCGTGCCTGGTGGTGGTGGTGGTGGTCTTGCACCACAGTTGTGCTATTAAGTTCAGTTGAGCTGCCAGTGCGTTCACCAGTCTGGCCAACCTTCACCACCCGACGCAGCACAAACAACCAGACACAAACAAGTGCTGTACTTGAGGCATTCACTTTGCCCGAGAATGCACTGCCTCATCTATGGTCATCTCATTGATAACTGTCTCTCTAACCAGCACAATCACAACTTGTACAAATGCTCGCTGATGACACTGCTTTTGTCTAAATCTTGTGGTTGTTTGTTCATTCACTATGTACAGTAAAGTTTGTTTGCATTCGTTTTTATTCAACTGCTTTCTTTTACCCATTATTGGAACGCCTGTGGCCAAGCCACAAGTCAATCTTGATGAGCTCCTCCCTTTAGAGACCTTATCAGAAAGTCTTCTTTGCCAAATCGAGGTATTTTGACACCAATTTTCCACGACTGTCTAACCAGTTTATTTTATTCAGTAAATCCAATTAACTTAACTTCCAGTGGACATGACGTTGCTTATTCAGTGAAACTCTTACCCACTGGTAATCAGCGTTACTATGCGTTCATCAAGAGAAGCTTTTCTGTTGGTCACTCAAACTTTAAGCGAGTAGACTCCAAAACTCTTGCCAATAAAGTTTCGCCATTGCATCCCCCTCTGTGGGTTAACATTAATATAGTCTTTACACTAATCACACTGAGCAACTCTTCCTCCACCAAATGGTCACCTCATCACGTGCTGCACATTGTCGCCGAATCACATACACTTCAGTTTTTTTGTTTGCCACTTTCGGGTAGATGCCGAGTTCGGGTGATTCAGCAAAGGATACTAAGCAACAGGCGTATTTCTCTGGCCAGATATGGTAAAACGCCATTTTTAAAGGCTGATTTTCATTTGCTCAATCGACAGTCAGTCGCCGCGGAGCGCATTTGGTCAACCCTAACTGCCACACTATTGGCTTTTCTGATTGCTCTGGCAGCTATCCTCGCTTACATGATAAGAATTTGTTTTGAAAAGTTGGAATCACAATAAAATTGTACAGACTAATACTGCAAACTTCTGTTATTTTGACATATGTTTTAGGGCAGCACAAGTTTCGAACTTTTCCAGTACAGAAACTTAAACTTCAGCATCGCTCACTGTAAGCATTATTTCATGTGTTCTTTTCTTTGAAATAGCAAATCTCTGCCACAATGTCTCAGAAACCTGAAAACCCTGAAGAGAGCGGGGAAGAGGAGTCAGAAGACTCCGCCAAGTGAGAGCCCAAGCGGCAATCGCCCACCAGGCTTCTCCTTTACCAAGTCTGCCATTGCTGACCTGCCATCCTGTGCTGTTCAGTCGCTTCACATTGAAAATGAAACTCCTGTTGAGGTGGACGACGAGGCTTTTGTGTGGAAGGACATCACTCCGAGCGGCACAAAACTTGCTGGCAAAACAAAGTTTAAAAAGGTCGATTGGATGAAGAACAAACAGAATCCTCTCGCAAAGACGCCTCCGGGCAAAACCAAAACTGCTGCCGGTGGAAAGGTGCCCAACAAGCCGAGCACACTTAAAAGTAATCCCAAAGTGGCGAAAACCGGCGCCGGCGGTACTGGAACTCATGGACTCGTCAAAACGGCTAGTGTTCCAAAAGTGCCTAGCACTGGATCAAAGAATCGACTCAAAGAGCGCCGACCGAGTGGATCTTCGGGTCAGGGAAAGGTGGCGGTGACTGCTGTGCCAAGAAAAGCTTCAAGTGGAACCAAAGTCGCTACACAGGGGGATGGCAGCAAGGTAGGCGGTGGCAGTAAGACCAAACTTGTCAAGCATCGGGGCCATGCTGATCATGGCAAACGCCAGCAGCATGGCCGAGGCAAACAGTGAGCAGGTGGTCTGCTTGAAATCAACTCAAACTGCGTTGACATACTCCGCCATCTTTGTTCTTCCGCACACCTCTTTTTTGCTTTCTAAAAATGTCAATAAATATATGACAGCTGTACTTTAGTAAGTTCGAAATGCCACAAAATTCTATAAAGAGTGCCCTTTGAGCAGTTACTGTGAATAATCACCGCTTTGAAGTAAAGAGAAAAGATGCCTTACCTCAATCATTCAATGGCTCACAGCATCAATGAGGCCATGTCTGCTGCTTGCGAAGGGAAGCAGTCTCCAGTCTCGGTAAAGGAGCCCTGTTTCAGCAACCGCTTCACCCGATCAATGCCTGGCTGTACGCACAGAGAAGGCGAACAGGACATTTACCAGCACACTGATAAACTGATGGCAGACCGCTACAAACTGCAGATGACTCAGCGAAAATTGCTGTTTATGCGGACTCTGCTGCGAGCTTCAGTGAAACAAATTGAAGCCACCGTCGGCGCTATTCCCCTTGAAACAAACAAACAGCTCTTCCAGGCGTACAAGGTAAACCAAAATGTGGTGCTTCATGAGAGTGAACACGTCAGGATTCTCGAAGCAAAGAGCTCACTAGCGCCGGAACGGCAATGTCAGTGCGAATTTATCCGGCAAAAACCGAGACTTCGTCCTTGCACTTGAAGATTCTTCGCTACCTGGGCCGAAAGCACCCCTACATTGTGCACACTTACGAGCTCTTCTACGATGCCGAGAATGTGTTGGTCTTTCAAGAATTTGCGACGATGGGAAATTTGGTTGAATATTTAGAGCAGTGTCAGCCATTGAGCGAGCGCGAGGCAGTCGTCTGGGCGAGGCAGGTGTATCGCGCCTTGGACTTTCTCGGCGACCAAGCCATAGCCCATCGAGAATTGACGCCAATTCACCTGGTTGTCCAGCCTCAGCACAATGGCGAAGTGTGGCTAAGCTGACTGGCTTCAAGAATGCAGTCATCTACTGGGACTGCCAGACGAATGATGTCATTTTTCTTCCGTGTCTGCCACTGGAGCAGCAGAAAATTGATGGTTGCAACTTTCAAGCGCCCGAAGTTTACGGCGACTCGAGCAAAGAGCAATTTGACCCGATTCTTGGTAAGACTTTGTAGCTATATATTCTTCTAAAATTAACTTTATTTGATTGAAACCAGCTGACATTTTTTCCTACGGAGCCATCATCTGCTACATGCTCTACAAGCAGTACCCAGTAAGAGTAGAAACGTTTCCAAGTGATAATCGTCCTATTAATGCTTCACTTAGTACAACATTTTAGATCCGTTTGAAAACCTTGACCAGGAAATTTGGCATAACCTACTTCGTACTAATCTTTCGGAGGAATGCAAGACCTTTCTCTTTGCACTGATGCGTGCCAATGCCAATGATCGAATGCCCTTTGATTTATTGACGGTCAACCGTGGATGAACCCCTCTATAATGGTAATGACGTGACCTTAACTACCAGTTCACCTGTAGTTTAGTGACTTTTCTTTGCGTCCAGGTTGCCACTCCAAAGGCGCTTGTCAGCAGTAAGCACCAAGTGACGGGAAAATCGGACAAGTTGCTCAAGCAGCCTCGAGTTATCGTCGGCTCTGATATGCTTCACGAAGTTAAGACTCCCATCCCAAGTAAAGACACGTGCTCTCAGTACAAGTGCTGCCAGAACAACTCAAAGTTACGAACTAAAATGAAAAGCTTCTCAGCAAACAGTGGATCAAAAACAGCTGTCCCGCCAGTGACACCCGTTACTGTGGAGAAAGTGGTCGCCAGCAAGGAGACAGTCGTACGTTGCTGGTGCAAGTCAAAGAACAAGCCCATAGAGAGCACCGACTGTTTCGTAATTGTGGCGGGGGCTACGGCGTCGAAGGGGCCAGTCAGCACCCACTCCAAAGCGTCGGGCAAGTCAGCCCCAGCAAACATTGGCAACTTTACTGGCTTGATCAACTTTGGAAAGGGCGGTGGTAATGCACCTGACGACAGTAGCTGTTCGTCAAACAAAACGAGCAAATGTACCTCTTCCAGTGATGGCTCTAACAAGAAAATATAAACTTGCCTTTAGAGCTGCATTTAATAGCAATTGGCAAAAACATTAAAAATAGAGTCACCTTAGGGTACAGAAGTGCATTGAGTGCAGCACAATGAAAGAAGACTAAAATGAGTTGAACCAGGCGTTGGCGGCGATCTTGTCAAAGGGCGTACGGCTGGCGGCGTTGCCATGGAGAATGCCCGCAAACCAGCGTTTAGCGTCATCGGAGATTGTTTTGGCACTGTAGACTGTCTTCTGAATGTCAGCGGCAATGTCAAAGACGTCCGCCTTGTAGCGAAATGCATATGTGCGTGTGGAAATGTAGAAGAAGGTCGCTCCGAAGCTCCACACGTCCGCCTGCACTGGAGAGTACTCCTCGGTGGTGACGTTGCCAAAGACCTCAGGCGCCTGGTAGTTGGCCACCTTGCGCTTCTCCACCGATCGACATGGCTGGTTGCGAATGCTCCCTGTACTCGGGTCGTAGTAGATGACCGCGTCTCGGAAGCTGCTCAGCTTCACCAGTGGTCGGTTGCTGTCCTCGGCGTCAGGGGCCGGCGTCATCAGAATGTGCTTAGGATTAATGGCACGGTGGCAGATGCCAGCGTCGCCGAGAAAGTTCATGCCCGAGTAGATTTGTTTTGCCCAGAGTGCCATCAACTGCTCCGGTACGTAGACGTTGTTCTGCATGATGTATTCTTTTAAGTTTCCATGAATAGCGTATGACTGTAACGATTAGAGCGGATTAGTGGCTGCAGGTGGACAGTGCTGAAGGACTTTCTTTACCTGGAAGATGACGACGCGATCATTGGCGTCGTAGAAGATGTCCCAGGTGGCAATCAGCGATGGGTGCCGCTTGCCGATGTGCTTGAGAATCTTCAGAAACATCGAACGGTGTGGGTTAATCTTCGAGGCAGGCTCAAATACTCGTCCAATGAGGTGCTCTTCGGGAAAGCTGTTGTGGTGGGCGAGATACATATTTGAAAATCGCCCACAGAAGAGCACCGTCTCCACTGACAGTGTGTACTGGTAGAAGGCCTCGGCGTCAGTGGGCACCGCGGCCTTGTTCGTCAGCAGTGCCTCAATTTGACTGCGGACGATGTTGTGCATGCACTGGATGCTTGCCATGGAGGCGCACTGACCGTCTCGCTCCAGTCCCTCACCATCGGTGGGCTGGTGCTGAGGGGCGCCGTTGTTGGCGGCATCCAGTGGAATCGTTCGCTGGATGCGTCCACTGGACTGGGCACTCTGGCCATCTGGTGGTGCTGAAGCAGCGGAAGTGCTCGTCGAACGAGAGGCATTCCCACCCGACGGGGGAATGGCACTGCCCGTCTGCCCGTGCATCACTTGGGTCCAGGCTTGCTGGATGTAGGGCATTTTGGCTGGCAGACAAAACAGATAACTCAACAGAAGAATTTTTTTAAAGTAATAAACAACACTAACTTTGAGCGTTCTTTTTACTGTTTTAAATTGTTCTAGTTTTTGCTGTGTACAACTATGAATAATTACACTGATAACAACAATGCACAAGGAGAAATAATGGAGATGCAATGCAGCTATTTGCGTGACTTCTAGATGCTCAGGTAGTAGTATTTCCGACCGCCACTCTAAAAATTGCAATTAAAAATGGAACATCGTCATCATTTTGTTTCATTACATTTTTTTAGACTGATTTTTTGCGCCGAATTGGCGAGCTACATGATTTTGTTAGTGGTCCCTCAGCACTGTGGTTTACTCAGAGGGACGGAGTTTTTCCTTTTTGTTTACAGCTGCAAGTTTGGCTTAGCGCAGTGAAAGTAAAATCATGTAGCTCGCCAATTCGGCGCAAAAAATCAGTCTACATTTTTTCTCGCTTTAACAAAAATATAGAACTTAAAATTTAAAAATAAATATACTTGCTGTAAAAGTAAATCGGTCATTTCTACAATTCGCCAACACAATGCCGGTTCAATGCGACCAGTGTTTGCGATTCTACACAGACAGACATGCTATTTACAAGCACAAAAAGGTGTGTCTTGGGCCGCGAAAACTACTTGAAGCCCCTCGAAAACTTGACCCTGGAAACAGAGATTACTGTCCTAAAACACTGAAAATTACTGACCTTTTTACTGGTTTTGCAAAGATCATGGATGGCACATTTGATTTTGAAAAAGCAGAAACGATTTATTCTTGAATCAAAAATTACTTTAGTCAAATCGAAGAAAACAACATTCCGAAATGCTACGCCTATCTGCTCCTGGCTCCTTATTTGGCAGCCCAATCGAAACAAAAAATTCTTCCAGGCACTGTTCTCTCAGTGGAACTGTTTTTGCTTTTCATCAGCTCGATTCTCTACGTCGGTAAGGGGACCATGGACCGCTGTTTTTTTCATGAACAAGTCATAACCAGTCTTAATGGCAAGGAAAGTAGAGTTTAATTTCACCACCTTGCAGTTATAACAATTTTAATGTGTTTTTAATTTTTATTTTTTTAGACTAAAAAATAAAGAGTTTTTTACGAACTATACAAAACTGGCGAACGGTCAATTGTGGTCGAAATTGGACCATCATTCACGTCATCACAAGCTCTAACTATCGAGTCAGCTATGATTGCTTTCCTAATGCACCGCTCGCCTAACATTGCAAATGATCAAAACAGCGGCGGCGACATTATGCCTCTTACATACGAGGAACAAGAGCTCCTTGCTGTCTACATCCTCTGGAAAGCGTACATAACATTTTGCACAATTGACCACCCTCGCCAACTGGGCGGGGCACTCTGACCGTCTGGTGGTGCTGAAGGCATGATTTTACTATCCAGGGGTACTGTTGTAAAATCAACAGATAACTCAACAGAATGATTTTTTTAAAGTAATAAACAACACTCACTTTGAGCGCTGCTATACGCTGAATACTGCTTTAAATTGTTTTTGTTCTTGCTTTGTACAACTATGAATAATTAAACTGATAACAACAATGCACAAAGAAAGACAATGGAGATGCAATGCAGCTATTTGCGTGACTTCTTGGCGAGTCGATTTTTAGAAGCGGAAAGAATACTACTACCCACAGCGCCACTGCCTTTGCTTGAAGTGGAGGAAGCACCGACCGAGCTAATTCGACTTCCATGAATTCGTCGTCCACCAAGCTGGTAGTGCATGTAACCGATGCAGGCAATAGTGTAGAGAGACAGTCCCAAAGTGAGGGTGATAGCAATGATGCCCAGGTAGTAGGTAAAGTAGTACAGCACTTTAGAGCAGTAGACGATGCCTTTGTTTGAAACGTAGACGGCATCTTTGGGCAGAAACCAAATGGTCATCGAAGGGTCAATTGTCAAATTGACAATGATTACTAGGGTTGGGGATGAGACAAAAAACTTGGATATTTAGAACAAACCAGCTTTTCCTTTTACTTACGGTATACGAAGGAGAAGAAGGACATCAGACGAAAGACACTCATCACAAAGTAGTCGACCAGACGTTGGTTGGCCAGATTTCGCATGTGCACAGCAATAATGTTGAGCACCCCATTGACCATCAGCACGTAGGGCAGTGACGGCTCCGAGGTGCACTGTTCAATGTACAACCAGCCAATGATAATCTCGGCGATTGAAGCAAACAAAATCAAGGCGCCAAAAACTATAAAGAGAGAGTTACACAGAGAAATGAGCCAAATGAAGATGCATTCATACGGTAGTTGTCGATGACCATGCAGCAGATGATGAGATCAACGAATCGCAGTGAGAAGGACTGAATGTGTGTCTCAATCTGTGACATGGAGAGAGCTGTGAAGGCGGCGTTCATTGACTGGGCCGACTCGGCCTGTGCAGTCGGCGCCACAGCGCCCTTTCCCGTCTTGGTGCTCTTCTCCACAGTGCTCAAGTTGTCGCCTAGCTTCTCGCGCAACTGACGCAGTACCTCCTGTCGACGGGTGGCGCCTTCCTTAACGTGAGTCTCAGTGCCCGGCTTAAGGTTCCTAGTAATGATAGGGTAAATTGAATGATGATGATCAGTATGACAGTATCGCCGCTTTACACTTTAAAACCTTACGCAATGTTGTATGTAGCAGGCTTAGAGGTTGAGGGAGCATCTTGAGGGTTCTTCTGCTGAAGCTTGAGCAAACTGTCTTTCAGTGCTGTTTTACTCGGTGGAGCGGCAATTTGGCTTTTGGTCAAAGTGTTCTTTGAAGGTGTAGTACTCAAGGCAGACTTGGAAAGGGACATGGCACCAATATTCGATCCAGCAAGAGAAGAGGTTGCCTTGCCCAAGTTGGACGGTTTTTCCTGTTTGGCGATCTTCTTTGATCCAACTTTAGAGGTTTGCTTCTTAGCTGATTTGGCCATTGTGATGGTATCAGTAAAAGCTTAAGATCTGATGGATTTAATCGCTGTCAACATGAAAATATATCTCTTCAAGCTGACGACTTGTAATACCACTTGTAATAATGTACGTCAACAATAATTTTTGCAGTAAATTCGAATTTGACAGTAAAACTTATACCGTGTGTTTTACCCTGCAGATGGCGTGAAATATTAAACTTGTGTTGACATTTTTTTTTGACAAACAATCTAGCCGATTTGGTCCATCTCTGATTCGGAGCCAGTTCCCGAGTCAAAACTTTTTGCTCTTTCCTCCCATTGAGACCGTCAAAAGATTCCGCGGGAGCATTTTGTGATTACTCACTTCAGTCGTGCAGTGCCACCTCTACCACCACTGTAAGCAGTAAATGGCACTTCCCTCTGCTCAGTGTGTTCATGGACACGAGCCTCTTTATCTCAGCGGAACGGCACACGTATTCGTTTATTTGCAGCGTAATAATTACACCCATGTTTACATGCAGACATCATGCTTCATGGGCAGTAGTCACCTGTGATCATCAGTACATGAGCAATCAACTTTCTTTCCAACACTTTCGCAAGAAAAGCCCAAAGTCGATTATCGTATCATTCCCACATCAAATATTATGTGATCTGTCTATCGTGCTTAAACCAGTAAATTAGAAGTACACATACAGAATGATCTCGGCCGATGAAATGACGACCAACAGTGAAAAGGAGGGAACCCACTCGCCGACACCCAGTGTTGACAGTGTGAAGCCACCGTCAAACCTTTCCAAGGAATGCAACTCGTCATCTACCTCTTCGCCTAATAAGAACGAACCAGCACCATCAACGACCAACATATCATATCCTTACCATATCTCACCTTCAACGATTCCGGGAATTTTGCATTTTGGCAACAACGGCGCAATTGACTGGTCTCTAAACGGCTTGATTGCCTATGGATGCCAAAACCGAATTGTAGTTGTGGACACTGCTGGATCACTTTCATACTGCACAAGTAATGTTTACAAATCAAATATAACTGGTTGATTTAATATGTAACATCTTGTTTTTTTGCAGCTTTGCATCGCCATAAACATGTCGTTTCTCTGGTTAAATGGTCGCCAGCAGTTTCGGCTGACAGTCAGTTGGCCTCGGTCGATAGCAGCGGAGTTATAATTGTTTGGAATGTACTTGAATCCACACCATTAACTGTCATTCTTGCATCAAATGACACCAAAGTTGTGCACTTTTTTCAATGGATTACTTTGGACAAAAACTTGGACGGCAGAAATGAAAATAGCTTAAAGTTGTTCAATCCGGTCAGAAGCTCGGAAAATCGTTCAAAAACTTTGCATGACGTTTCAACATTCAAATCGTCCAATTTACACAAGACATCCTTTTTGTTGACTTTTTACCAGCAAACTAACTCTTTTATTTTATACGATGCCGAACTTGGAGAGCCCGTGGTCAAGTGGCAGGTGGACAGTAAAGTGTCTCACATTGCTTTTAACCCGTTTTTCACTTTTAATCGGGCATGTGATTCAAGCGTATACAATCTACTGCTCGGCTTCAAACTGCCTCTTCCAGTGACGAGAAGCTTTATTTTGGATTAGCTCGAATAAACGAAAACGACTTTCTCGCCGATGATCATTCCTCAAAAGAAGCCAAAAAGCTTACTCTTCCATTTGTCCCTTATGTAATGCAAAGCTTTGCTGGTGATTCATCCAACCAAGGGGCAAAGTCAAACCGCTCGTTGAGATATGATTTGATCACTCGACTGGACCAATCCAAGCTTTCCCAGCACTTGGCCAGTGTCACCGAAGCAACGCACAGCACTGCAAACACTGCCGCCAATACGGGCGATAATTACATTCAGTTAGAATATCACAAATCTATTCGCAATCAAGTTTTTATTGTCTTTTCACGTGAAATCTACCTTGTGGATCTCTCCATTGAAACAATCATCAACGTCATTCCGCTTGAGCGCAACTGCTCCAAACTAGTGAAAATATTCTCCTGTTCAACTCGCAATTCTTTCTATGCTTTTCACGAGACTGGCAATGTCTCCTTCGGCTTTATCAGAAAAAAGTCATTCATGATCGGTCCAATATTGAGATGCCTGATGGCAATATCTCCGTGGAGAGAAACCCTAGTCCTAGGCCTCAGGAGGATATGGCTGGTACGAACCAAGCAAGCTTTCTCAACGTCGGCTACATAAATCTTTGCCAGTCCGAGTCTATTCGCTTAACAAAGCAAAACAAAATTTACGGATATTCAATGTCACCCTTTGATGAGGCTCGTGTTGCATTTCTTCTCAGCTCC
Source organism: Tyrophagus putrescentiae (assembly GCA_024499935.1). Taxonomy (NCBI): domain Eukaryota; kingdom Metazoa; phylum Arthropoda; class Arachnida; order Sarcoptiformes; family Acaridae; genus Tyrophagus; species Tyrophagus putrescentiae. The sequence continues at coordinate 5,585,620 of JAMZRA010000001.1, read as the reverse complement.
GGTCGAATCGTCATCAAGTCGCTGATTTGCCAAAAAGTACTTCAATCAGAGGCTGAGACCTCTTCAATGGGCTACATTGTAAATCAGAGCATCCCAGTGCCTTGTCTAAGCGATCTTATAAAGCCGCAGGAGTATCAACTGGGCGCTTTCCTTCTCTCAGACAACTCCAGTCACCAGAAGTCATTTGACTCCATATTCTACAAAATTCTTTCAACGCAATTCATCAGCGGATTAAACTCTCTCCCTACCGTCATTCGCCAGACATTGCCGCTGACGTTGCAGAACATCAAAAAGCACCGACCACTACTGGCTGTGGGTGATTCGCTGGGACTGATTCAAATCTGGCTTCTTCACAGCAACACCTGTTCACTGTATCGAGAGTTCAGTGTCCACTCGTATCCGCTGGCAGGTATTGAGTGGACCAGTCTAAGCAATTTGATCTCCTTCGCCTTTCCCACCATAAACTCGCCTTCTCACTCGAATCATTCCGTAAACAGTCCATTTAGCGCACTGAGCAACTTCACCGGTTCCGGTAGCAGCAGCGGCCGTGTCACTAACGAGCTCTACTCTATTGACATTGAGACGGGCAAGGTGACGCCCTTTCGCACCAATCGAATTCAGGATTCCTCGCCGATAGAGACTATTCGCGTGTCTCACCTGAAGCAGTATCTTATTATTCTCTTTAAAAACGAGGACCCATTTGAAATATGGGATGTGAAAAGCTTGAGCCTGTACGAGTGATGTCGAAAAACATGTCCAATATAACGGCAGTCGAGTGGAGTCCGCTGTACAACAAAAAGCAAGTGTCTCGTAACTCGGAAGTGAGCGATTCAGACAACAGTCAAAAGTCAACAAGCCACGTTCCTGTAAAAGAAAACTTTATTGTGACCAATCGCAATTTGTTTCACTTTTCCATTGAGGGAAACTTAGTGCGAGAAATGTCCTGCATTCCACCTGATCAAAATGACCAAAATGTGAACGTCACTAGTATTGCCTGGAAAAGTGATCAAGTACTTCTGGGCGATGCTTCGGGAACATTAAATTTGTGGCATCTGAAACGGAAGATTTCCGCTACTGAGCCCACTTTTCGAGGATACATTCGCAAGATAAAATTTGCCCCAGGTCGGCAAAATATGAAATGCCTAATTTTATATGCAGATTACGGCGTAGACATCTGGGACATTAATGATTCTATTCGCGTTTGTGCTCAGCTTAAATATCCGCGCGACATTTCTTTCAAGATTATTGACGTGAGTTGATATTTAGTGGAAGTTGTTCCCTATAAAATTTAATAACATTTTGCTTGCAGGTCGACTGGGCCAGCTGCGATCTGCCGATTCTCTGCTCTGCCGATGGTTTCATTTTGTGACCGACACTAAGCTTAAGACGTACTCATCTTCAATTGGATTACGTCAGCTAGATAAGAACCAGTTGAAGCAGTTGTTTTTGTTTAATGAAGATTCACAAGTGGAATCAATGTTTAATTTGCAAATCGACTCGAATTTTAGTTTTATCAATCTCAACTCGAAGAAGGACGTCCTTCGACAATCAATGTTTTGCATTCCATACACTCTGGACAAGGCAGCGCTGGAGGGTGAACATTCTGGCTCGGCTGACAGCTTTGTGCCTCAAATAGACGTGCACCAGTACATTCGCTGGCAACTGTTGCTGGCAAAAATGTTTGCTTCTACCAGTGATTATGACTTTTGGTCAATTGTGTACTCGATTTTATTTGGCGAAGAGCTCGATTCTCGACTTGACCTTTTTTTCGACACGCGACACTATCGCGAAAAACTGCAAGAAAAGTTACTCTTACTGGAAGCCAATCGCAAAACTTACTCTCACGCCTGTCACGCATATCAGCTTAACTTGAGACTTAAGAATTTTCAAAGAGCAGTGCAAATTCTTCTAGAGACTGAATCTTTTCAAAATGCAATCAACGGACACGGTACTAAAATGACGCATGAAAATGTTTTCTATGTAGACGCGTTGAAGGCTTGCCTTATTGCTTCACTTCAGTCAGACATGAGTACAATTAAGCCTGGTGGAAACAAAGTTTCAAACAACGACATTCTTGAAAATGCAGATCTATCAGACAACATTTCAATTGGCTATGATGACAACAGCGAATCATCTTTGAACAAGGGGGCAAATGCTGTTGCCCCGGTGGTGAAACTTGTTGCGACAAGTCTAATTGCGAATGGACATATTCTTGAAGGAGTTGAGTTGCTCAACTTTATTTCCAAGACGGCTGACTCGTGTAGATACTTGCAGAGTGCCGACAAGTGGCTGGATTCTATATGGCTCGCAAAGGTAAGTTTTAAACTTTTTTGTGGTTCATAATTTTGAATTTAAATTGTTTTTTTATAACTTAAGGCCAACTTGGATGCAAATGAATGTACCGAAATTATTCGTCGATGGTGCGAACAGTTGATTGCTTCAAAGTACTACTCTGACCAGCAAACTGCCATCAAGATGTATCTCTCCCGACGCCAGTTTTCCCGCGTTCTTCGCAGTTTGAATAGACTTTCTGAGCTGAAAGCATTTCCGTTTGCGCTTGTTTGTGTTGCGGCCCAGCTTATTGAAATTCAAGATTACCAGGATTTATTGGAGGAGATATTTGACACGTTTGTCATTCGATTTTTTGGCTATGACGAAACACAGTTGGCCAGTTTGAAAGGTGACGGTGACCAGTCGACTTTGCATTCCGCCGATGGAGGTGACTCAGGTGACCCAACACTCTCCGATTCTTCCAGGCAAAGTAACTACGAAGAAGTTTTGCGCCAGTGCTGGGCCATGTTTAGCGGTAAAGCGCTCCCCAAATAAGCTGGTCTAATATTCTAATCTAAACTACACATTCTGTTAAGTTTCTAATCATTTTTGTTAAACTGATTTCTATTGAAGATTTTTATGTTTCGTTTGATAATTTTTGTATGTTTTCTGAAACAAACTGTATGACTTGACATGTTTTTGTTGTGGCATTTAAAACTGCAACGTTCATTCTCATTTATGAGCTGAATTTATTTATAACAATAAAAACAATTATGACATTATTAGGAAAAACGTGGGAATATAGTTATCGCATTCTTTTTGTAGAAACGCTTTGGTTTTGGTGTTTCTTACTAGACTTCTTGCTACTTTTTGCTGTTGACTTTTTTGAACTTTTAGCTCTAGACTTTAGACTTTTAGCTCTTCTTGAAGTTTTAGTCGAAAACTTTTTAGCTTTAGAAGACAAATTTTTTTTGCTTTTGCTTGTGTTCTTTTTGCTGTTTTTGCTGTTCTTGGTGTTACTGATGCCTTGGTTGTTAGAGTTTTTCTTAGAAGAAAAGTATTTTGAGCAGCACACGCCAACTACAAAAAGACTGAAAGCGATTATAATAAAATATGCCGCAATGTATGTCCACAAAGGAGATTGAATGCCTGGAAATGAACATAAAAAGGTTGTTGTTACAAAAACCGTTCTTTGCTCTTGGTACCTGCTGAATTAGGGTTGATGTGTTTGTGATCATGATTGGTTTCACGAGTTGCAGCACCTGGGGAGTGTTTCGAGTCGGAACTTGCGCCGTCAATGTCCTTCAAAACCGCATCCAATTTCGGATCAGACTCTTTTTTATTTGCATTTTCAACTGCTTTTCGAAAACCGTCACACCAGGCTTTACTTTTTCCACAGTACTCTTTCCATTGTGAGGGAACGTAGTGATTAACCATGTGCACTAAAATTTATGGCACAATGACTGTTACTTATAACTCGGTAACTATTTGTTTTAAATAATTTTCTAGCAACAAAAATTCTAGAACTTTTGTTTTTGCCAAGGCAACATTTACCAAAAACAGCAACAATATTTCTTTTTATTAAATAACGAAACAAACAGTTCTTACAATTTATTTTCTTTATGTTTATTTCAATTAACTTTTAAGATAATTATTACAATTTGTTTTTATTATTAAATTGCACTCATTTTTTTGTTTTTTAATTAGTTTTTATATTAAAAACAATAAGTATTTGCATTTAAATTATAATTTTAATAAAAGTTCATTTTAAGTTTAAAAACCTAGATATTTATTTAAAACAATTGATTTGATTAAAGTTAAAAACTTAAAAAATAAAATCTAAAAACCGTTTTAATCTTATTTTATCAAACATTTTTACTAATAACTTCTCAAGTACATGTAGGTTATGTACAATAATTTTATACATAAATCATGCTGCTTTGTAGGAAAAATCAAGCATCAACATGTTTGGTTTTTTGTTGTTAAGCCTTCTTTTTGGGCCAACAGCCCTAGGACTCGAGTCTCACTACACTTGTATTGACATTCATGGAGCAATTGAAACATGTGCAAAGTATAAGCCAGCATTTATTTTGTTTGTGTTTTTGACTAATTATTTTTTTGTTAAGGCCCAGAGTTTTTAGTGAACATCAAGTAGCTTATGCTCGATTCTCAAACCGAATCAATGAAACTGGTTGGGCTGAACTGGAATTGGTCACAAATGCTCATCAACTTGATTCAGTACAAGCCTATTATGCAGGTTACCTTGAGGGACACTTAACTTCGCATCTAATTGACAGTTACCGTAAATCTCTTGGTTATGGCTCAAATGGTGATATGCACAATGATTTGTGCAAAAATTACACTGATTTTATTGAAACAAATCTAGCCGCTGTAGAACATCACATAAAAGTTAGTGAAAAGAATCGTCATAGAGAAGAAGAAGAAGATCCATCAAAAGGAGACTACTGGCACGAAATCAGTTTGACGTTGCATCAATTGGCAGGAATAGATGATGGCTATTCAAACTTGTCTAACCCAAAACATCACTCAAAGCTGAGCCCTTGTGGAGTATTTCTTATAAACATGGCTGATGAACAGGAAGATATCGATGAATATATTGATGATGATGGATTGCCCAAAACTGATAATCCCGGACACATGAACAAATGTTCGGCAATGGTCAAGTGGTTGCCACATCAAGGAGAAGTTTTAGTGGCACACAATACTTGGGCAAAATATTCGTCGATGCTTCGAATTTTGAAAAAATACACTTTTAATTTTAGCACTTCAAAGGCAAAATCGATTTCGTTTTCTTCATATCCGGGCCTAGTTTATTCGGATGATGACTTTTACATTACTTCACAAAACCTTATTATTCAAGAAACCACCATTGACACTTATGATTCCGGTGTATATGATGGTCTCGAAGCTAAAAACGTCGTAATGGAGTTTATACGTAATGTTGTAGCAAACAGACTTGCCACTTCAGGCTCACAATGGGCAAAATTGTTCAGTCGCCACAACTCAGGCACGTACAATAACCAGTTTATGATTGTTGATTTGAAAGAGTTAGACACAAAGGGACGGCCAGTAATCAAACCGGGATTCTTTACCGTTCTTGAACAACAGCCTAATATGATTCGCTGGGAAGATATGACTGACTACATTCGTTCCACTGGATACTGGGCAAGCTACAATGTGCCTTTCTTTTTTGAAATTTATGAATACTCAGGGTTCTTAAAACAATTTCAAAAAGTTGGTGATTATCGATCTCACAGAGAAACTGCTCGTGCAAAAATCTTTGCTCGCGAAGAAGCATCAATTGTCAATGTGACCAGTTTGTATCATCTAATGCGGTACAATGACTTCACTAAAGACCCAATGTCTCGTTGTGAAGCCTGTTCACCGCCGTACAGTTCAGAGTTAACTATTGCTGCACGTTCTGATTTAAATGACCCAAAAGGAAAGTACTCAGAAAATGACTTAAAATTTAGTTTAAGTGGTGCAATTGACGCAAAAGTGACTTCTTCTCAATTGGCAAAACACCTTGAGTTTGTAGCCGTCAGTGGTCCGACGGATGAAAGTCAACCAGCTTTTGATTGGAGCAAGTTTCCAGGCAATGAGGCGAAACACCTTGATCAGCCCAAAGTTTGGAAGTTCAAACCATTAGTTACCAAATGGAACGATGGCAATAACTTTCCAAACTATAAATTTAACTTGTAAACGAGTATTTAAATAACTTTGTAGCTGTCATTGTGTTTTAAATGTTTTAAACTATAATTTTATTGTTAAATAAAAAAACTTGTTGACAATTTTATAAATTAGGAAATACACAAACTTTTTTAACTTTATCAAAAATTAGCTGTCCATCAGTTGATTTAGGGCATTGAAATTTTAAAGCTTTCATTTTTGAGCATTCGTAGAAAACATGTGGGTTTGTAGGGTCAGGAAGAAATTCACCGTCTTTGTGACCTTTGCAAAGGAAACGCGTGTCAACAGGTGCGATTGTTGTTGTTGAATTACTAAAAACTTTAAAAATTGTTTAGAATTGCGTAAAATGTATTTTGTTAGAATTGGTTACCAAAGTTAACAAGACAAGTAGCCAACGCTATAGTAAAAATTATTGATTTCATAATTGAAATTTTCAACTGGTTTGTTTTAAAAATACAAAATGAAAGTGTTTTTAAAAATATACATCAAAAAATGCATTTTTTATGTTTTTATGTTTTTATCTTTTCATTGTCAAATTTTGTTTTTGTCTAAAATCCGGGATTGCATGTGACATGTGATTAGACAAAAATGCTAATCATATGCATATTTACGTTGTTTAAAATTTTCAGTTTTATTACACCATTTGCACTAATAATCTACTTAAGCTTATTTATAAAATTAAAAAACTAATCAAGATTTATGTTTCAAAATTTGTTTTATTTTTAATTTTATTTGATTTAATAAATATATTTCTTTAACACAAAACATTTTTTGTAAATATTAAAAATATTTAAAATATTTGTTTAAAATTTATTTTTATGAAAAAGTTGCGAAATAATACCTCGTTTTGTTTTTAATATCAAAAATGTTAAAAATAAAAATATATAATTATTTTGACATGTTACTTAACTTTTTGTTGTAAATAATATGTTGCCGACATATTAAAAATTTGTTTTTACTTTGCACAAAATTTAAGTTTTATTATTAAGTTTTAAAGATGTTTTGAAAATGAACCCAAAAAGGGTATTTCTAACTAATATATTATATTTTAAAAAAGTAATAAAAAATTCCCATTTAAAAACTGTACTTGAACATTTTTTTTGTAATAAAAATACACATTTTGCAAAGCAAATTGGCAGTGGATGTTTTTACAAGTTCTATTTATAACATTGTTAAATTTTAAAATTTTTTAACACGTTTGTTTAAAATTTGATAAAATTTTTTGTCAGCTATCTAATTTATTTTTATACATTTTTTACTACTGGATTATTTTTCATCAGTGTTCACTTTGATTGCTTACTAAAAAAAGTTTTTTTTTATTAATTTAAAACAAAACAGCTTTTTAAAAACTTGTTAAACAGGTTCTAAACCTTTTCTGATACTCATCTTGCTTTTTAAAAGTTGTAATTAGCTGCAGTTTTGCCTACCTTTTAAAATTTTTTATATTTAAAGTAGTTTCCAACTTTTATATTTGTTTTGTAAAAAATCTTAAAAAATTTAAACTTTATTTAAAAATGAGTGAAAAAATTATTTTAATTCGCTCTCGATTTGAAGAAGAACTTAAGAAAAACTCAAGTCTTTACGACCCTGTTGATATCAAACGCGTTCGAACTGAAGATTGGCAAATTCAGAGATATTTACTTGGTAAAAAACTTACTTTTTAAATATATTTTATATTTTGCCAATTTTTGTTTCAGATTCTAATAATGAAATTGATTCAGCTTATCAAAATCTTCTCCGAACTCTAGCTTGGAAAAAATCTTTTGGACTACACCAGTTTAAGCTATCTGATTTTTCCAGTGAAATTTACGACATTTATTGTTTTGAAATTTACAGCAAAGATAAATTCAACCGAATCATCTTATCAGAATCATACAAACGGCAAAAGTACTTTTCTGAGCTTGACCAGCTAGTCCGAAACATAATAGCATATCAAATTGAGAAAGCTGATCGTCTAGCTTTTGAAAATGGACCTGAAACGGCGTTATCTATCTTGGTGATTTACCGACACTCCAGTGCTTCATTTGAATGTTCCCTTAGCAAAGTTTCGCGTAGATGTCATAAATCAGCACTACCCGTTGATGTGTCAAAAAATTGGTTTAATTAATGTACCTTTTCTTCTAAAACCAGTCATTAAGCTAATTGTCAGCTTTTTAAAGCCAAGCATTAAAACGCTGTAGAGAATTCACTTATGAAACTTTAAAAGAACAAATCTCGGATGAAGTTTTGCATGAAGATATGAAAGGCAATCGAAAAAAACGGGAAATTCCAGAAGGAACTGGTACTCTAAAAAATTTAATTGGAAAAGTTGGCATAACTGAAGAAGCAGTAAAGCAGTTCTACAAGTTTCATCAACTGGAATAAAACAATTAAATTTTGCAATTGATTATACTTTATGTTAAAAAATAAACAAATTTAAATTTTGCAAAAATAAATAAATAAAAACAATTTTTTTAAGCGTTTTAGTTACTCACCCTTTATTTTAAAAATCTTTGTAACCCAATTTCTCATAATCCACTTAAGCTCCTACATGCCATCATCCACTAGGTAACAAAAAAGGATACTATTTGTATCACTTGATTATGCAGACAAGTGCAAACTAACCAGCCAAATATAAAATCAACGAAATTGATTTGCTCATTATTGAGAGTTTTTCAATAGTTAACTAAATTTTCCAACACAAAACAACATGACTCGTCTGGTTTGTGGTCTCTAGCTTTTTTGCTTCTTGGAACAGGTGAGTTAAATTGAAATCAAAACAAAAAGTAAAACTAATGACAACTTTTTCTTAACAATCAGTCATTGCTAGTCCACTCTTTGAGAAGAAGGACTGGAAGAAGATGTCACCTCAGGTCCAACTACAGAGAAAGTCTGCGAAGGCAAAGGCGATGGCATTCTCGTAGCAGACCCAAAGGACAAAAGTCAGTTTTACGAGTGCAATCACGAAAAAGCTTTCAAGTTTCACTGCCCACCTACGCTGATTTTTTCGGAGTCTGCAAAAGGCTGCGTTCACGATCCAAATCACACCGGGCCGACTGTGCCCTGCACTGGAACTTCACACTTTGACTGCAAGGGAAAACCGGACGGCTTCTATGCGACTCTCACGACAAAACAAAGTAATTCATTGTAAACGTGCGAGAACATAGTGCAATAATGGCAGCTGCAATGTAGCTTTGTTTAATTTATTTGTTTGCAAAACACTAAAAATTTATTATTTTTCAGGTATCATGAATGTGACCATGGGTGCCCTTCAGATTTTTCCTGTCCGCCGTACACTTACTTTGAGCCTAGTAAAAATGTTTGTGCAATGGATGAGAACGCCGGCAAGGTGACCCCAACTGAACATCCCGTGACTCCAACTGTCACTCAGCCAGTGCATACTGATGGGCCACACACTGAAACCCACCACACTGAACCCCCTCACACTGAAACCCCTCACACTGAATCCCCTCACACTGAGCCCCACCATACCGAGCCACCTCACACTGAGTCACCTCATACTGAAGGGACTCACACTCAGGCGCCTCACACCGAGCCGACACATGTCACTTCAGGACCTAACCCGGAGCAAACGACCAGAGGTCGTCATGGTGGCTTTTAGTTAAAACTGTATATATCATCTTAAACAAATTGTCCAACAGAGCAACAATCAAAATAATTAAAATAATTGATTTTATTCACTGGGACATTGTTTTTCAAAAGTTTAAAACATGTAACAGTATTTTAGCTCTAAACTTGCATAATGAGCAATTCCTTTAATAGCTTTAAATGTTTCTTTGCAAGGCTTCCAGCAACTGCTCATTTAAAAGCAGAATACGATGAACTGGGTATAGACATTGTCAATCAAAAGTGCTTTGAGACCTCTTTTGAGTGAAAGTGGTGACATTTACAAAAATAAATAAATATCAACGGAAAGCAATTCAACACAGTTGATGAAATAAGGATATAAATAATTAAATATGTCCTCAGATAACAAAAAAATAAATGACGCAGTCTGTAAGAATTCAGGAATAAGCCGGTGTTGCATCATTGACATTGTGATCACGTTCTCAATGTTGTTGACAGTTGTAGTCGACAGCAAATTGCACTTGATTTTTTTCACCAATGAAATATTAATTCCAGACTGACCATTATCTTGTGGTAACGAAAGTGCATTACGGTAATTAAAGAAACCGAACATTTCTATATAGACTAGTTGCAGATTTGTCGGCAAAAAAGCGGTTTTTGATTGCCCTCGCCATTTGAAGTCGATATTTTAAGCAGAAAACAGTGTGCTCAAAAGCTAAAAGTAGTTTGAAATTGAGTTTTTAAAATGAAACTTCTCTCCTGTTCATTTGTCGACAATTATTCTGACTATACATTTAGTCAGTTTGTCATCTGGCCAGTTTTCTAACAACCTGGCAAAGGTATCGATTTGCGCTAAGTTTTAATTAAATTTGATCTTATTTTACTTTTTAACAGAACAGCAAAAGCAAGCAAACGGGCAAAGATCGGACATTTTTCAAAAAGCTATGGTGAGGTGCAGTTTAACAAGTATCGTGGGCAATTGCCCGCCAAAGGAGCCATGATTCAGTGTGCATTTGACTGCCTGTCAGTCTCTACTTGTCACTGCATTGGGTGAGTGTGCTTTTTCATTGTGTGTTTCATATTAAAAAATCTAATTAATTGTTTTGAAGCATAAACATTCAAACATCTGAATGTCATTTTTTTGGCTTAGAAGAGTCCCCCCAGTACGACACTTGGAAAGTATCCACTGGAAATGGATCAGTAGGATTTTCGCAGAAGAGCACAAACTCTACCAATCGTGATTATCTTTTTTTCACGCGAGATATTTTTGCCGAAGAATCATTTGACAAAGTGGACATTGCCGCAGGACGTAAAGTGCTGACCAGCTGGATGCTTGAACAAAATGCTCTTTTAGATGTCAACAAGAAAGCATCTTCTAAATCAAACAAAAAGAAGGCAAGGCTAAAAATCAAAACAAATCGGTTAAATCAAAACTTGGCAAAAAACTTGACACAAAAGGCTTTCCTTATCCTTGGGTTCAATTTGAGTTTAAGGATCTAATGTACATCACAGAAATTTTGTTGAAAGCGACTAAAGGTACAGTTTATAAAAGTTTTTAAAAAACATTTTTTAGTTTAATTACACTTATTACAGATCAAAGCAACGATTTGAAAAAATTTCACATTCGGATTGGTAACGAATCAATTTCCAAATTTTATGAGAGTGATCAAACAAATGGAGATGATGAAATCTTTCCTAGTTGGGTCAATGCAAAGCCATATGATCGCAATAATATTTGTTTTGAGTATCCAACTGCAACCAGTCATGGTGCCTTCTTCTCAAATGGCATAAAGAAATCGAGTACGCTTCAAAAAACCATCAAGTGTCAGGTAAAATTATGCTAAAACTTTCTTTAATTAAAAAAATGCTTTTGGTTATTTCCAGCCCTGTGGACTGATGGGTCGCTTTCTGGTAATCAGTCGATGGAGCCCTGTCCAAACTGCAAGCTTTTGACCACAAGCGAGAAAACACTGAGCAGCAAATCATCAAAGTCAATTACCACCACAGCATCTCCACTGGACACTGTTCAGTTGAGTTTTCCCATTCCGCTCTCTCAAATTTTAATTTTGGTTACTCTGTCAGTGGAAAAGGAAGGGATTAGTTAACAAAAAGGTTAAAATATATTAAATTTTTAACACCGCTCACAATTAGTTGAAAAGAAGCACACAACTTGCTAGGCATAGAAAAACAAAATAGTTAAAGCTAATTATAGCTTTCATATAACAAATTTCATTGATAATTTTTTCAACACTGATTTCCTTAAACTTGAAATTAAAGAACAGATGTTGTAGTGTAGAGAAATGTTAAATAAACAAGATTACCTTGACAATGATCATCATTTTGCATTGACAAAAAACTTCGAATAAAAAAAAATTGCTAAGTGAATAAAACCAACACAATTGTGTTTAAGCATTGCCTATAAACGTAAAATTGTTTAAAATAATTATAAAATTATTTCAAATGTTTAAAATAAAAAATAATTGTTTTAAATCAATATTTTTATACATTATTTTTAATGTAAAATAGTTTTTCAAAATAAAAGTGACTAGCTGAAATTGACTTCAGCGCGTTCAGTAATTTCACCATTGCCTTACTCGCTTCGTTGAGTCTTGTGGGTTTCTCGTGCCTGTTTCAATAATGTCCGTTTAGTGTGTTATTTTTTCCCGCTGCGATAAATCCCCGTTTTGAGTAAACAGAATTGCCGACCAAATTGACGACATTGCTATTTGCTTACTGGCTAGAAAAAGTACTTGTTACAAATGCACGTTACCTCGAACAACTCACAAACACTTTGAAGAAAAACACTTTACAGCCATTGATGCTAATGAACAGTTGATTGAATGTGAACTGAGCAGAAATTAGCAGCCTCATGCACTGCGGCAGTCCGCGTTGGCAGGTGAACACCTTGAAAGACTGGGAATGTAGCTGAATGGAGAGGAAAAGAAATAAAAAGCAAGAGCAAACAGACAGCAGAGTAGTGTTCAAGAGGAGCACCGAGGCACACTTCCCACCTTGGAGGAAATTGTAGCGCCTGTTGTGTGTGAGAAACATTGAAAAGTAAAGACGACGACAAGTTTGAGCAAGAGCCGCAATGCTCTGCTTGGTTTTAAAAAGCACTTTTTTTCAGACGGCGCCAATTTTTTCGTTTCATAATCATTTACCCATTCATTTGTTCTGTGATATAATTCAGTGAATTTAACCGGATTTGTCGTCAAGTGAGCAATAAAAGTGCTGGCAGCAACGAAAAAATCAACAGTAGTGTGAAAACATGTGATACTATCCTTCAGACAGAATGCAGACAACCACCAGCCAGCATTTGCTGCTTGACGGCACTGGAACTTTCCCTAAATTATTTGCAAGTCGTCTAAAGTGGGAACCACCGTTAATTGCCTGGACAAAATTAAAGAAAAAGAGTGGGAGCAGACGAAGTGTCTCGGCAATTTACTGCTGCAGTTTCTGGAGAGTGGAGTGGACACCAGAGCTGATGAAAACAAAAATAGCTGAAAAACCGTGTTTGCTTCGATCTCTTATGTCATGTTGACGATACTGCTACGAATGCTGTTTTGTTTCACTTTTCTCAACTTTCTGCTCCATGAAGTGATCATCAGCACGCTGATGCCAATGCTGGCGACGCCATGGAACGCATGCGAGAGCGGTACGGTGTCAGTGCAAATACCCGCTCAATGTATTTATTTACTGTACTGCCAACGTGGCGCAATTACCAAGTCAAAACATAGTCAACCCGCCTCATCTTCAGATAAAGCCCGTCTAAACATGATCGGCTAGTCAACCGTTTTGTTTTTTTATTTGGGCTATTTTCCACGACCAAATGAAAGCATGAGGGGCTCAAATTTTTTCCTTGTTTACCAAACAGAACGCTATAAAAAGAAGTACCATTTTGCAGAGTATGTTGATCATCAATTATTTTTGTTTTTTAAAAACTTTATTCTAATCATGTTTGGTTTTCTCAATCTTGTCACGCTGGCGTCTTTTGCAGCTGTTGGCTCATTAATACTGCAGAGCAATGAATGCTGAAATCGCTGCTGGTGCCAAACTGGAGAACATCGACCAGGATATAACGCAAGTTGAAACTCACTTGGCGAAGTTCGAACTTGTTGGAGCAGATTGAACAAGACCCAGAGCAGAAAAAACAGTTTTCCGAGCTACGGAAAACGTTACGCTATTCGAGATCAGTTGCATACAATTCAAGGGAGATCATCTGAATAAAGACCTCGACAAGTTTAACAATCGCATCAATGAGTGGCACGGAGAGGCTCGTGACATTGAAGAGCGAATAAAGCGAGACCTTGAAGCCTTCCACTATGAAAGTAAAAAACAGTGTGAATTTTCTGTCTATTTGTTTGAAATGTCAGTTTTTAAAAAGAAGTTTAAATTCAAAAATATAACAAGCACATTTAAAAGTGCATCAAAACAAACCTTGTGTTTTCTCCGGAAGAATAGCTCAAATTACTTTGTATACACATGTGATATCGTTCACTTTAAATTGACGTCACTTTTAACGATAGTTTTGGGAGAAAACGTGACTGATCAAGTAGTATGCAACCAACCCCCACTGACGATTACTTTTTTTTGGGAAAAATATAAGTGGATGTTTGGTGTAGTTTAGAATGGGGCAGTGCTGATTGCACTAAAAAAACTGTTTCAATGAAATGCATGCTTTGCAGTGAACGACCTTGAAAACAGGGGTCACTATGCACCCTTTTTTAAAACCGATTATCCTTTGAAAATTATTTTTGATTGGGTATTTTTTTTTAGTGACTTATACATTTTATTTGTGCAGTACAATTTTTAAAAAAGAAAGGGGGGTTATCGATTAGGGCTAAGGGGAAAAAAAAATGGCGTGATAAAAATTTTTGGTGCTTTTAATAGGGTAGAAAGCCCCAAGTGGAAAATGTAGTAATGAAGGTTTTCGTTGCTTTTGAGTGTGCGTTGCTTCAGAGACGAGAAAGCTACTTGTGAAAGGAATGGTCAAAGCTTAAATATTGGAAATATTCAACTTCAAAATACCCATATGCAGTTTTGATCAAAGATCAATGAAAACCCAAATGTTTGTTTTCAATTTGCCGGTTTCATGGCAAAAAAGATTTTTTTAGTAAAAAAAGTTTTCTCGTTCTTTTGAAAAAAGCTTTAGAATTTTAAAAGGCAATAAAATAGTACAAATTTTATACAGGTAGAATTTCGAGTAATTGAATAATGTTTTTCATAGTAATCAGTTGACAACGAAGTATGATCGTTTTTGTCTCCTTTTACGATGGCTTGATTGCCAGGGGCCCCAGTAGAAATCGCCTTGCCCCCCTTCCTCTGGTTATCAGCCATTTTGACTATCAGAAGTGGGTGATGATAGTGGCAGCTGTGTGAGAGGGGGTGATATTGGTAATTGGCATTGTACCTTGCTGGGGAAGAAGCAAAACCACTTGGGGTCTGGCTTGGGAAAAAAACGCGGACAGAAAGTGGGCTTTTCAGATCGACTACACTCTGAAGAGCGCCAATAAGCAGCTATTTTCCCATGTCTAATTGGTGTTGTTACCTTTAAATAGTTTGGGGGGGTTTGATTACTGTCACTTCATCGCCATGCAATCACCCATCATCTTTGGTGCCACTTTCCCGGTCTGACAAATGCAACAATATGATTTCCGTCGGCTGCAGGCAAAATCAAAGCATCCACGCGTGATGCGGCCCTTTGTGCTGGAAGGAAAAATTCCCAGCAAATCCCGCATTCACTCCAAAAAATCTTTACACTTCCCCCCAGCTCCACATCAATACGATTTTTTATTTTTCAAGCATTGTTTTTTTACTTGTGAAAAATTTTTTTTTTTCCCTTTACCTTTTTTTTCTGTCCTTTCATTAGTTTTTGGCTCTTGAAGTCTGCCGTGATCACGACATTCACACTCCATTCACCAATGAGCATGTTATGACTCACGTTTTTGACAAAAAACAGCTCGTTTTTCTTTTTCACCTTTTTTTATTTAAAGATCGTCTGCCCTTGAACCTTATTCTCAATTTTTTCGCCACTTTTCCGCATTACAGCAACAGTTTTTCGCTTTTTTTGTCTTATTTTCTTTTTGGGACTCTCCTCAAACCTTCCGAAAAAACGACACGATCAAAACAAACTTTTTCTTTTTTTTGTCACCTGCGTTACCTTCCGTTGGCCATTTTTGTGTATCGAAACTGTGATTGCTTGATTTTCTAATTTGATGACCCTACCACTTTTGGTAACTCAAAGAAATTTTTTTGTACACCTTCATTACTGACTTTTTTTCCTTTCCTATCGTCGCCCAATCAAAGTTTTAAAGCATAAACGGGTTTTTAAACAAAAGAAAAGGGATCAAAAATGGCTTACAGAATCCCCTTTTGGTACTGCGGCAGTTGGAGTCTTCTCCTCAAACCCGTCGTTGATCCACCCACCCTGGTGGAGGCGTACACTACCTTTTAGATATCAAAAAACCCTTTAGCGCCACCCGCCAAGCGAAAGAGCGAGAAAAATTTTTCTCAAGATTTTAAAGTTATCGAGAAGATCGACAAAGTCGGTTAATTGTGCCCGATGCAAAACACTGTGGGCCCGGGGAAAGGCGGCGACGATACGGCCGACTGAGGGTCCAAGCGATCATTTTTGCAATGTCCCGCGGCGGCCGTTCGAATAGTGCTCGTGCTGATGAGGCCAGCAGAGCGGCAACACAACTGGGAGGTTTCACCCTTTGTGGCCGAAAGAAGCCAACGGTCTAGTCACCATTCAAAAAGCATTTGCGCTCGGGCATCGACGGCTTCGTTTTCATCAACAAGGCTCTTTGTCGAGAGTTTCACACGTCAAAATTTACGATGAACGGGGCCGGGCGTACGTAGCCAACCCGGCGTTTTGATTTAAGCTCACGGCTCTCGCCCTCTCGCCGCCCAAAAAGAGAAGTTGAGCTCATTCTGACCCAAATTTAGAGAAGCCGACCTCTGTCGATCGAGGAGGAGTTTGCTGGGCTCCTTTCGGTCCCATTTTTACCATGGCGGGGGGCAAAAATTCGGAGACTCGCGAGAGAGGCGGTTTTCCAATTGACAACAAACCAAATACATCACATCACCGCTCATACTGCTTCCGGCCCTTCCCATCCTCTGTTTTGCTCCGATGCTGCTGCCCGAGTGGAAAAAAGTCGGGAGGGAGACAAATGCGTACTCCAATCGAGCCAAAAAAGTACCTAGGAAAAAACGCACCATATTTTGGGGCACCGAATGGCATCACAAGCGACGGACCCCTTTTCCCTTGCCTCTGAGTCCGACGCTATCGGCAACTCGACCAGGCAATGTGGCCTGGGGGGGGGGGTCGATTTGCTACAACAGCATCGCCAAGCGACAGTGCACGCGCTTTCAAATTGACGCACATGGGTGATTCGATCCCGTTCTGGGGCCCCTGCCCCGCATCGGGGGGAGCGAAATACGGCAGCACTGACAGTACGTAATGCACCCGCCCACCACACCCACGCCACCGTGCAGCTGGGTCCCAGTGGATACGGGCTCATTCCGGCGCATCACATCTTTGCCCCGAGCACCAGCCGAGTCGCCCACTACAGTCCGCCCTCGGGCACAAATGGCCGACAGGCAGCAGCGGCTGGCACTGCGCAGAGCAGTGCTGACACTGTGACTGGGGATCAGTTGGGCACATTCCGCGAGAACGCGACAGCCCTCCTATCCAGTGCTTCATCCCAACCTCTTCACTCCACTCTCTCCCCCACAGCCTTCAACGGCTCCACCGCCCTACACCACCCCCAACATACAACCTCTCCAACAGCACCAGAATCTTCACAGCAGCCACAAGAGACGGAGAATAGTCCCAAACAGCCACCGACAACAAACTAATCAAAAGCAATATACTACATTTCTTTTGAAATATCCATTCCCAATTGGTATTGGCTACCTCGTCTATTCATCACCATCAGCATGATTTTTACTATTTTGTACATTACTCATATTTTTTACCTTTTTAATGTAAAATTTCACTACATCATTCCTTAAACTGTACTAAATTAAAACATGCTTTTATATTAGTAAAAGTTGTCAAATGTTAGTTAATTTGTCAATAGTTGAAGTACTCCAATTTTCAAACTTGTTTTATCATACTTCATTCATTTATAAGTGCCAAGCATGGTACTTAATGAATTAATTAGCAAGGGGGAGAATCATTCAATAGTCAAACTAATTTGGCAGTGGACTCTACTCGCTCTTTTAGTAATTTGTACAGCTGACGTCGTCGTCTTTCACATGTTGCCATAGAAAAGGCTGTTAGTTATCAACAGCAACGATGAAACTTTTTCAACCTATGTGAGAAGCATGTAGAAATGAAAGATCGGCTTCGTTTAGTTTAGCTTTGTGTGAACTGTTTCTGATGGTTAGAGACTACTCTTGGAAACTCTTGTACAGCAGCCCTGCATTTTTAATTCACATTTCCCCTCTGCGGCTGCAAACAGAAAATTTCACTTTGCTGCTGTCTTGAAGAGTACTGCAATCAAACTACTAGTTTCATTTCAAAGTTGTCTTTCATCCTATCAGGACCCAAAGCCTTTATGCAAATTTTTACCCCCTTTCCCCGATCACAAGTGCCTGAAATTTGGGCCAGATGGCTGCCGGGTTTTCTTTGTCCAAGACGCTGCGCAACAAACCAATTGAACGAATCTGTGTGCAAGTTGTCACAAAATCAAATGATTTTTTTTCAGGTACAAAAATTTTCTAATTTTACTTCCAAAACCCTCAAGTATATTTGCCCATGCCAAAGAACAAGGATCTCAACCTGTGGCCAACGGCCCTTCGGCAGTTGCTGATCTACGCTCAATTGGCAGCTTGAACCTTTGGGGAAAACAATCGAAAGACAGCTGAGGTGATCACCGACTTGCTGGCATCAACAACTGAACATTTTTCCCAAATCAGAAGTTCGAATGTTTTTTAATGATTACAAACCAGACCTGGTTGCCATGGATGGGTAAAAGTCCATCATGATATTTTGGCTTTGGAAAAAAACAGTACATTCCTCTGCCTTAGTCATATGAGGTATTTCTGTACTGTATAATATAAAACATTTGTTGAAAAAAGAGAGAAGGAAAATAATAAAAGTTGATAAGTTTTTCGAGATACCTCATTGAAAGAGAAAGAAAGAAGACTTGATATAGCATCTCATTTAGTAGAGCCATCAACTGAGTCACTTTTGTCCTATGTTAGCGTTAAACCTATGCAATTAAAACAAAAAAGAAATAGTCTCAAAATGCCATTCATGCAAATTTGTACAACCCTTCCACGAACACAGATACCTCAAAATTTAGGTCAGCTAGTGTCTATTGAGCTGTCCAAATATTGCCAAATAAATCAGTAGACAAATTCTGCGTTCATATAATTCCCGAATCAAGTAATATGTTCAGGTGAGTTTAAAATGAAAAATAGCACTTTTCCTTTAAACTATTTTGCTTAAACAGACTCTCAAACAGGCATGTCTAATAGTTTGCTGGCAGTGGCAACTTTCGAGCAATAGGTGCAGTATCAGCTGAGGATAACCGAAATACTACCAAAGTAATAGCTGACCTCCTTCACCAACACCTAAACATTCCTCGTTCAAAGGTGCAAATGTTCTTCTACGATAATTCAGCGACCATGTTTGCAAGAAACGGCATTTTGCTGGCAGATAGAGAAAGACTAGAACAAAGCTGCGATAAACTGCTAAACATTTATAAAGAAAAAACAGATCAATACAAGTTTGCATAGCAATAAATAAATTACAAGTAAAAAAGCTCGCACCACAAGGAACGAATGAAGCTTGCCAGGTATCAATGCGACATTAGTCTGCCAATCAAAAGGATTGAGTTATGTGTGACGAATGTCAGCGCGAGGTGTTAACAGAATAAATAAAGTCAATAATTAATAGACATTTGCAAATTGTCAATAATGAAGGCACCATCGGAGAAATGTGGTGTTGCTTTGAAGTGGATTAGTGAGTCCATATGAGGTTGAAATAGGTAGTCGCAGTTCATGTTACGAGATCGCGGGACCATTTCTAAATTCACTGAGATTCGGTACGGTCCATGCTGTTGCTGCAGTGCTGTTGCTGAAGCTGCTGTTGATGCTGGTGGTATGCAGGAGGTGGCACGGTGGGTGGGATTTCCGTTGGGATTGTGGGTGATATTGCTGCGGGTGTTGCTGCTGCTTGGTGCGCTGCTGTTGTGCTGCTGTTTGATGCGGCTGTTGTGATGCTGCTGCACCTGTGTTGCTGAAACATAATATGGGCAGGGAGGCCGTGTGGGTGTTAGCTTGATACGGACCATAGACTGCAGCGAAGCCATTGGCTGTGCTGAAGATTCCCAACTGCTGCGATTGCGGCTGAAAGGAGGAAGCGCCATGATGAACCATCGGCGAACCATACTGTGAGTTGACCTTGTAAGGATTAGGCGGCGGAACTGGAGGTACCCGAGAGGGTTGCTGCTGTGGCGGAAGAGGCGGAGTGGTGTTTGTGCTTGCTGCTGAAAAGAGTGATGCTGCTGTGAGAGAAACTGGTGCGTCAGTTGGTGAAAATTGGCATCCAACTGCTCCCTGTCTGAGAATGAGCAAAGTGGTTGTGTTGTTGCTGCCGCTTGTCGATGTGCTAATACTCATGTTGCTCTGGCTGTGGGCATTGCTCGAGTGAGTGACATTGGCTGGTGACACCGGTCAACTTTTCAATTAATTCATTAAGCGGCGCCAGCTCACGTTTGTCGATTAAATTGAATTCTGCACAAAGAATATGAAATGCTTAAACTGGTGTTCAGATGCGCCTCCTCACCAAGATCGACAACCTGGCGGAAATGCTGATGATAAATGTGCGCATAAACTCGAAAGAGTCGCTTAAAGATGGTTTTCGCAATTGAATTAAAGTTTTTCGGAAAAGGCACACCTAAAACAAAAAACATTTGATAAAGGTTGTTTAAAAAAAATAACTGAAACTACCAATTTAGACGGAAATATCGTCTCATCATCAAGCTGATCTTGAACCCAGGTCATCAAGTAGTCAATATATTTTGGCGCTGAACACTTGATCGGCTTCTTCACCGTGGTACCGTCCGCCCAGTGGTACTCATACTTTGGTCCTGCGGACATCAGAGCACAAGACTCTCGGTGCAAAACTCGGTAATAGTACCGTAAAGCATATTGATTTGATTGAAGAAGTCGACGGCTACAAAAAAAATGACAAAAAGAAAAACGTTAGCGAAATTAACCGCCACAAAAGAAAGGACAGCTTCTCGCACTTACTGTTGACAGCTACCCACTCATTGTTATCTTCTCCCTCAGGCAGCATCACTGCTAGCCTCAAGTTCCCGATCCTAAGGTTGCCGCGGCGTGCTTCATTAGGTCGTACTGGTGTGTGCCTTCAGGAAGTTTTTCTTCGGTTTGAACGTTTGTTCGAGCGACCGCCACTAGTGGGAAAGAAGGCAAATGAGCAACAGAAAACCAAGGCAACCAACTGCTGCCAACTCACAACAAGAAACTCATATTGAAGGGCTGCAAACCAGGGCTGAGACGATCATGCAAACAGTTGGTAGCATGAGAAGGACGAAGAGGAGGATGGCGAAAAGACAGCAGCGCTTGGACTTGGCAAGTTGAACTAGCTGAGCACAAAACACAGGTAGAATTACTTCAGGTGACTCATTGACGATGACACTGAGACGGCACGCACCTGCTGGTGCTGGAAGATTATGAGGATGATGGCGGTGGTGGTAGTGGGGGAAAACAATGCTTTGTGCACAGTATACAAAGAACGAGAGCGAGAGCAGCTCACAATTGGGCCAATTGGTTGGTGGACCGACAAGAGAAGAGTAGAACAATGAACAAACGTTAACTGGCAACCAGCGTATGATGGTGCAAGGGGAGAGGAGTGCGCCGAGATGCGGACACTGTTGCTCTTGGCGGTTGCCAGTCCTTCTGTCAGAGGCTTCTTTTTCGGCTGCCGATTATAATAATGGCCGGATTGCGATCTTGTTAATTAAAGTTGCCCACTAATTAAAAATGGAAGGGTGACATTTGCCGTGTTTGAAAAAGTGGCAAGATTGTGATGGTGGTGGTTAGCTAGGATGCGACCACCGGCAAGTCACTCATCTCGCTTCACCCCGAGAGCAATTTCAGGTGAAAGAAGTAGCAGCAAGTGTAGTACAGTCCAGGTGGGCTGTCCTTCCGAACCCACTTGACAGACTGCCGCTACCTGTGTGCTGGAACTTTGAGGATACACTATGAACACAAGTCCAAGAAGTGAAGAATGTTTGCCTGATGATGGGGTTGCTGGTGGAACCCGATCAAAAACAGAATGTGGCTATTTGCACCAACTTGCTCATTTACTCAAGTATCTTTGAGCGATCTTTTTCAACGATAGACTGCCCGATTAATTTGGCTTTTATGACTTCCGACACTAGGTACAGAAACTGGATTTTCCTTAAACTTGTACCTGAAAAATACCAAAGATTCAGCCAATGTAAACAGTGATTTTCGAAAATTCTAAACAGAATCTAAATCCACTGAGTGGGTGAGCTGAGAGTGGATTTTCGGTCTTTTGTCACTTTTCGATGAAGTGTCCACACGGCAATTTGCAAAACAAAGCTAAAGACGCCGATTCTCTGATTCGGTTCACCGGATGATTCTGCTCCAAGGTAAGCTTGTCCACTTCCAGTTTTTACAACGAGTGATAGCTTTGAACAAGCTACTGAGTTTTTAAGAATCTTGCATCATTACAATTAAGTGCTTTTACAAAAAAACAAGTTTGTCAGCATTTCAAATAAGTTTTTTTCTGATTAAACCTTTTTTCTATATAGATGGCCGAAATGATTGGACCGATTAGTGATGTTAGTGATTTTGTTGTTCGAATTCGAGGCATTCCATGGTCTGCTCAAAAGATGAAATTGTTGATTTCTTCAATGGTAAGCAATTTTTTTCGGACCAATTGATGTATTTATTCAAATTTATAATCGTTTTTCAGATTGCAATGTGAAAAACGGCACTGAAGGTGTCCTTTTTGTTCACGCGCATGAGTCTGGAAAGCCTTCTGGCGAAGCCTTCATTGAACTAGAGACCAGCGAAGATGTTGATAAGGCAAAGAAGCATACAATGGGTTACATTGGAACCAGGTTAAAACAAACTTCTCAATCTCGTCTTGTTCTGTCGTTTTTATTTTAACTTCTATTTTTAACTTAGATATATTGAAGTTTACGATTCTACAAAAGAAGAAATGGTGTTATCTTAAATGGAGGAAAACGAAGCGAAGCAAAAGCCACCGCAAAGAGGGTCGTCCACCTCCAAACTTTCGTAATCCGCATCAGTTTCAAAATGAAAACTTTGGCTTTATGGCAAATACCTGTGTGCGACTTCGTGGTTTGCCGTTCAGTTGCACAGAAAAAGATTTGTACGAGTTTTTTGACGGTAAGCAATGGCTTCAAATATCACTTGCTCTTGGGACAAGAGACTGGGATATCAAGCTGGAGAAGTTCTAGTGGATATTCGCAAGACGTTATAACCGTCATCTAACATTTCTATTGTTATTCTCTTTCACTATATTACTCCAAGGCATTGAGATTGTGCCACACGGGATTAAGATGCCGCTGGACGGGAAGTACAGATCAGTGGGGGAAGCATATGTTAAATTTGCAACCACGGCTGATGTTGATAAAGCAATGTCTAAGCATAAGGAAAAGATTGGGCACAGGTTAGGAATCCATGTCGTTTTATGCACCATTGGTTGTTTTGTCTAATGCTAATGCATTTCATTTGTTCTGTCTGCTTTTTAGGTTGGTGGGCAAAGAAATGGGGTTGCAGAAACGGACAATTAGTAGAGGCTTTAGTTATAACATACTTTATCATAAATATTCTAGATACATTGAACTGTTTCGAAGTAATCCTCGAGAATTCGACAACTGCTACGTCCCAGGATGGACTCCTCCACCACGACCGCCACCACCAGCCGATCGTCCTCCGTGGATGAACGACTATGGCCCCAGAGGACCGTAAATTCATATCCGGCCTATGACTATGGCCCACGTTGGAATGATGGCGGTGGTCTCCTTTTCAACCGCCTCCATCCGAGTCATCAATTCGACTACAATTACAACAGTTACAACAATTACTTTGGCCCACCAGGACCGCCTCCGTACGAAGCTAATCCCCGGCCTCCTTATCATTATGCTGCACATCCTCCCGGTCCAATGAGAGGCTCTGTCCGACCGCCTCATCGACCAGTTCCCTATGAAAGACCCCGCCATGGGCAAGTGAACCGATGCGTCTTCCAGAACCTCAACTCAAATCTCCATCGCCTCCACCGCCGCAGCCCCCACCGCCACCACCCCCACCAGTCATAGGCCTTTGGGCAACAACTTTGTCTTTGTTCGCAATTTGCCGCACAATGTCGTTGAGAAGGACATTGACTTGTTTTTCCGTGTCAAGCCAACCAATGTCAAGATTATTCTCGACCCCTATGGACGCCCCGAAGAGGCCAATGTTGCTTTTGCCACCCATGAAGACGCAGTCAAAGCAATGGAGCAGGACAAACAACTTCTATGTAAGTACTATTCGTCAGTGCTGCAGGATTTGAATAATTTGCCTTTTCCATTGTCAAGTTGACAAGCAGGTGGATTTGTTTCTGTGCTCAAAGGAGATTCCCAATGCAGTCAATGGTTCTAGACAGCAGAAAGAGCCCGCCAAGAAGGAGGATGAATCTCCTAATCCAAACTATAATTTTGCATATTCTTACAAGGCATCTCCCAGCAATGGCTCCAATGGAAAGGAAAATGCAATGCCAATCCGCCAGTGCCGTCACCAGCTCTCAGCCAGCTCATCAGCCGCCACCGCCGCCACCGCCGCCTCTGCCATCATCTGAGCCAGCAAAAGCAGGTGAAAATGGAGCAGCTGATGCCAAGGCTGCTCAAGATAACTTGAGTTACTTTGGAATGCCCCCTGTCAAGTGGCCTAGCAGTACAGTAAGTCGCTTAAGGGTGGTTTACTGTATGCAATTTACTTAAAATTTCTTTTACAGGCGCCAGGAGCTGCAGCTACTTCTGCTGCTTACCCTCCGTGGAGCGTTCCTTATTACAGCCAAAACGGCCAATATTACGGTTATGCGGCCTATACTTACCCGGTAACCCGGCAAATCCTCCTGCAAACATCTTCCATTCGTCGGGAGCCTGTTAAATTATACCTCACGTTAGTTCTTTTGCAAATTCTCACCAAGGAAAATCGCCCATTTTGCTGAGGCATATGCTTCTCAGCATATCCAAATTTTTTCTATATCGCAGTTTGAAGGTAGAAAACGTTATATTTAGTCGTTCTCGCTTTGGCCAGACAGACGATAAATCGTTCTTCACATTTCTTCAATTACTATATAACTGCATGCATGTTCAGCCATTTACCAACTTTCCCCCTATAACGGTTTCTTCTGCCATCAACAGACAGTCCAGAAAAACTTTCTGTCAGCTATAGCCAATAAAAGCTTGTAAAACTGCACTTCACACTTATCGTTCTATTAATACCGATTCTGCATCACTTTTTTCGGCTCGCTTTACTCCGATTGAAACTTTTGCATGAAAAACAGCAGCAGCTACTCTTTTACTGCCAAAAAAAAGAAAAAGAAAGGGGTACGATTCCACAATTAGCTTGAGAACACTTTGTATTGTAAAGCTGGGTCGCTCTAGGGCACAAAGACCACTGTTTAGTCGATTGAATTGGTTGGGTGACACGACAGTAAAGGATTAGCACATGCAAATCGGCTGTTGATCATTTGACGGAAGAGCTCTACTTTGATGACCCAGTCTCCCTCGCAACAAATCAGTTATGACAGCAGCTCTTCGGCCCACCGGTGGACCGCCAATTACCAGCGTTTGCCTTTTCCTGGTGGTAACTAGGGAAAAAAAACGGTGAAAAGAGGCCATACTGGAAACCAGGCCTGACGGTGCTTCCCCGTAGTTTCTGTTTCTGTCGAAACCCCGGGCCCCTTGCAGAATTGGCGTGTGTGGGGTGTCCCTTGCATTCGAAAACTCTCTCTCTTTTTCTCTTCTCTCTCTCTCTCTCTCTCTCTTTTCCTTGGTGGCATTTTCGACGTTGCCGACACTGCACTGACATGCACCGACGGCAACCATAGTGCATCCATTTTAAGGAGCCTTCGTTTTTCAATTCACTCCCTTCATTTGAAAATAAGTGTATCTCTAGACTCTCTCTCTCACACACCCGCACTGTGTCGTCAGCCGAGGCATACGATTGCGTCGTTCTCACGCGCTTGTTCCCCTCTTCAAACTGCGGCAGCTTCTGGTGCTTCTGGTGGTGATGTTTGTTTCGCATCAGTAGTCAGACTTGCTTCCACCAGAGACTAAACTGCTGCTGTTGATGCTAAACTTACTCCTTTTTAGGTTGCTACATCTTCCTTTGGGCAAACTTGTTGCTCTCCCGTGCGTGTCTGCAAGCCGGGCACACAAGCATACTTTCTGCACTATTTTCTTCGCTCTCCCGCATGCACATTAATATTGCCCTTATTTTGGCACTTTCACTTATGCAGGGCTGGTAGGCGACATTAAAAACCTATTTAAACTTGCTCATGCTCTATCAGTAAGTGAAGTCATCAGTTTATCAAACCCATGCACGTATGTGTCCCAGAAACTGACATTGCTCGCCTACTTTGCCCTTAATTGTGTTGACTGATTTGGTGTGCTTTTGGTAAAAGCACCAGCCCACCCTCTCATTGCGAGCATTTATTACTACTTTTGTATCTGTTCAACAACGTCAGTTGCAATTCCATCTTCTTTTTTCTACACTTTGCCCAAAACTGTCATCTCTAGAGTTTTTGTTTTTTCGTTTTGCCCTGTTTGCGCCTCATTAACTAATGGTCTCTAACTAAATCTGCACAAAACCCCAATGGTGTGTAGGTGTGCGTATGCAGGGTAAAGAATCAAATCGTAGCAACACTGCAATAAGTGTGAAGAAGGAAAAAGAGGAAGAATCAACTGAATTGGGGAGGACAATTTCCCGGGTGCCATGGTTCGACAGTGGCAGCGACGTGGTCGGTAATGACAACGGTAATATACCCCTCTGCTGTCTCACCAGCTCCCGGGGGCCCTGCTAGCCGGCGAAAAATGCGAATAGTCGGCAAGTGGGAAAAGGACAGTGGGTTTCACCGTTGTCTACAAAGAAGAGATCCAATCTGAGTTGAAAGTGCTCTTGAAGGGGCTGCACCTGCCCGGCAGGACTTCACTACCAAAGACCACTTTCCTGAGATGAAGGTAACCCGACATAGGGGAAATTTCAATCAACCTTTCCTTGAGAAAAACGCTGACCGGTTCCTCCTCCCACTTTCAACTGGGGGAAAAAGTGACGTGTGCTTCCCGGGGAAAGGGTCTCATGGTGAAAAAAAACCGGCGGTGGACAGGCGGTGGCAATCAACACAGTTCGTCAAAAAAAAGCGATCACCGAAATGCAGCTCCTTCCTCGGAAGCCTTTTTGATTGTGACAGTGACAAAAGGGGAAAAAACATTTGTATTTTTTTCTTCGGCAGCAGTTTCCCTGTCATTTTTTTCTTCAGCGCAAAAATCGGGGGAAAACTGTTTTTCCCTTTGGTTTTTCACCTTTGGGCCGAGCAACAGTACTCCGCGACCAGGCGAAAAAAAAAGGCAGGGGGGTTGTCGTGAATTTTGGGATTCAAAAGGGAAAACGTTTTAATCGTTTTTCGACTACAAAACTCACCAGTTCCCACCCCGAGAAAAAGGGTTTTTTTTATCACATTTCGAACGTTCGTTCTTCTTAAAGGGGGGGTGAAAAAATGGTCAAAGGGGTCCCAAAAACAGAGCATCAACTTTTAAAGGGTTTAAGAGCCCAAAAGAGTTGAAAAACTGAGCAGCAGCACAACATCAGCAACCCCTTTTCATGAAGCCTCAACCATGGCAGTAGTAACACAATATCGACTAGTAAAAAATTTTTTTTTTTTTTTCCCAAACAAAAACGACGAAAACCGGGAAGTTTTTTTCTTTGTACAAGAACATGCGTAATTGCAAATCGCTTTTATTCTTTTCTGAAAAGTTGCCCCCCGACAAAAAACGGTGTCAACTTTTTCTTCAATTTTTTCACACAGGCCTTTTCCCCCGTTCTTTGAAAAATTGGGGCCATTGCATTCGATGGTTTTACGGATTCTTTAAGCAAAAAATCCCTTATTTTTTAACACGGCATCTTTTTTTTCCAATTCAGTACTTTACAAATAAAAAGGGTTGTTTTGGGTTTCCTAAGTACACTTTTGACAATTTACCCCCTTAAAGTACTTTTTTTTGGCCAATTTCCAAATGAAAAAAATCCCTTTGCAACTTTTTCAACTCAGCTTTTTGGGTTTTTTTTTTCTTTTCTTCTGCCTTGCTTTTGTCACAAAGGCAAGCGTTAAATTTAAATTTTTTATCGTTATCTTTCACAACTCGACAAATACTCACAAATGCCCCTTTATTTTTTATTCGGCACCAAAAAAACTGTTCATTGGGGGCCTTTCGTTTGACACAAGTGAATGTTGTGTGCAATGTCTTTTTTAACCAATTTTTTTTTCTCAAAAAATATTTTCTATTGCATATTTTTTCCAAAATAGGGGATCTTGAGAAATATTTTTGCCGTTTTGGTTTGTTGTCGAAAGGGTCAAATTAAAATATGATCCGAAACCGGAATCTCGCGTTTCTTTGCCTTATCTCTTTTTTCCAAGAGGAAGCAGTTTAAGGGTCTGAGGCAGGCCCATTCACATTGTTTAAAGGACGTTGGGCTGAACCACGACGTGCAAAGTCCAGGCCCCCTTTTTTTAAAAAAAATTTTCGTTGGAGGCCTTGTAGTTCTCTAAACCCAGAAAGACATTCGCGACTACTTTTTCCCCATTTGGCAAGGTTCGAAAACAATGGTTTTTTTTAACTGTAAACAAAGATTATTTTTTTTTTTCAGGTCGCGCAGGGGGACATTCCCGTTGATCGAATGAGCCCAAAAGCGTCGTCAGTTTTGGGTTTGTCCCTCTTTTTAAACGAGGAAGCCGCCCAAGAGGCTGCAACGTTTGGGCCCGGGAAATTTTAAAAAAACCCCTACTTGATGTTCGTCGGACTGGGCCCTTTAAAGTACTGGCGCAAACAAAACAAAGGCAAGGGACTGGGCTTGATCTAAAAAAAAAATTATTGCAATTCAAACTTTTTCAAGATGAACCAACCCGCTCGCATGGTTACGGCCTAGCGGCTATGGCTGCTGCAGCACTGGCCCCTTTTTATCGAAACCCCAATTTGCACCGAACAATTTACCCCTGGCAGCCCTTCATTTCAATCTCAACTGCTGTTGCTGCTGCTCTGCTGGGCCCCCCATGCCCCAATGTCTGTCACTCCCCCCGGTGCACTTGTCCCCCTGGCGGACCACATTTTGCAGGCATCAATGGCGGCACTAGGTGTGGCACAGCAGCCAAACGCCTACCCTGCTGCCGGGGGCCTTCTCTACAATTTTTTATACTCAGCCTCGAATGGGCCCCTCCACTGGGTCCCCCCACTACCCCACCTCAAATCCCCAAATTTATATTCTTTTCCCCTACTTACACCCTCCAAACCCGTTATGCACCAGCCGCAGTTTACCAACTGCCCCGCCGCAGTGCCTCAATCCGCACAATTTACAGCATTTCCCCCAGCTTATGGCTATCCAAAGGGCGCAATTGACTACAGTAATATTACCCCCCAATACTATTCCCTTTTCATTTCCCCCAAGCCCAACCTCCCCACCACCCCCACCACCCCGCCTCCAGTTGAAAAAGCAAAACAAACAATATCAACAGCAATTTAAAAAAGTTTCAAACCCCCCCAAGCTAAATGCAGGTTTTTTTCCGGTCTTTTAATTAAAACTGCCAATAAAACCATTTGAATAACTGATTGGTTCAATATCACTTCTACCAAAACTGTTTTTCGCTTCAACGCTTCTTTTTCCCGCGCTCCACATCGACAAATTTTCCAAATTTTTACATACTTGCAATGCTTTTTCAATTTGTTGTTTTACTTCAAATTTTTTCATTTTCTGCTAAGATTTTGCACTTTTCACTGTCCATTTTTGATTCACTGTGTTTCTTTTTTTGAAAATAAAGGGTTTTGTATCAGCCTATCCCCCCAAAAAATTTTTCCTTAAAAATTTAAAAATTTTTTTTAAAACTCTGGTTCTACCTATTTGTACCCCTGGGTTTCAAATGAAAATAACATGCGTCAAATTTTTTTTTTGATGTAAACAACAAAATGTTTCTTCTACATCAAGGGTTTATTCCAGATTATCCTTGGCATCTTCTTTTAAAAACCCTCAAAATTAAAGCAGGGATTTTAAAAATTTTCCGGTTTTGTAAAATTTTTTTTTAACAAATTTATTTTCAGCAAAAAAAATTTTAAAAAAATTTTTTCCAATTGTTTTCCTGCCAAAAATTGTCAAAATCATCTAAACAAAAGTCTTAAAAATACCCAAAACAGATTTTTTGAAACTCGCCGCTGCCGAAAAGGGTGTCAAAAAAACCTCAAACTGACCAAAAGAAACTTATAACTTCAATCCCCAAACCCGTACGAATATAGCTTTTCCCCGGGAAAATTAAAAACCCCTGGAAACAATAAATCCTGATACAACTTTTTGAAAGTGGAAATTCCGTTGCAAAAACCCCTTTTAGCTTGGTGCATTCTTCAAGCGCAAATTAAGGTGAACGCCACAACCCTTAAAAAACTATTTTGTGAAATCGAAAAATTTCCAAATTTTTTCAAAGCACAACAGATGTTTGTCAAAAAAGGCCGACATCGATGCGTATTCAAGCCCCCACCAAAGGGCCCCTTTTTGAAGTTCATGAGCCAACTGGCGTGGAACTTTCCAATGGGTTGTTTATGGACTGTGGCACAACTGCCTTTTTACCAAATTCAAACGAACATCTTTTCCTGGACTGGACGAAAAGCGAATGGGGCCCGTTCAATTGTCGTAGTTTTTCCCCCAAAACCCACTCGTTTTTGGGCTTTGATTATGCAGCTGACCTAACCTACTTTTCCATTTGTCGCTTAGGCGAGATATTCGTCGCCTGATTGGGTTTCAACAATATCACTCGCTCCCGCCATTTACCTTTGGGGATGCTCGAAAGCAACCTACCGAAAAAAGCCCGTTTTATGAACTGTGGGGCGACTAATTTCAAATTGGGAAAGACGACAAACCAGTTTCCCTTTATACGACACCAAGGGAAAATTGACAAAAATTTCACGAATCCAAGTTCAAAAAACTACTACAAACATTTCCCCCCGCACGAAAAGCACTTTCCTCAAAGAAATTCTTCACCCAAAAGCGTGTTTTCCTTCCTGCCTATTGACCGGGAATTTCGTGATCCCGGTTCATAAAATTTTCTTCTTTGAATGAAACCGCTAAAATTTTAAATTTTCGACGTCTTTCCCCACAGAAAACGTTGTTTTGGGAAAAAGTTCCCCGGCGTTGAAACTGGATCGGTGTTTTTTCCCTTCTTCATGATGCTCGCCATGAAGTCAACTTTTTATTGGAAAAAATTTTTTTCGCCACAAACCCCACGGGAGAAACAAAAAAGACCGAAGAAAAAATGACAAAATTTCCCAACAGGGAAAAACCGTCATTTTTTCAAAAAACAGCGCACTCAATTGAAAGATCATTTAATTAAAAAGGTAGCAAAACTCCACAAAGGATCGGAACTAAAATTAATAAATGAGTCCCTTGGGAAGGGGTTTTAAATGATTGTTTTTTTAAAAAATTTGTAAAAATGCAATTTCAAAATTTTAAATTTAGGGGTTTTGTAGCGTTCTCTTGCCGACCCTATAAATTTGGGGAGTACAATCTTTGAAATTAATTTAATACTTCACTCGAGTTTTCAAACTATCAAAATACTTTAACAAGAGTTAAAAGATCTTGTCGTTTAAAATTTAACTTTACATTGATTTTGTGCACTTTAGGAACTTTTCTGGGACAAAGGGGTACAAAATCAGCTGGATCAATTTGTATGTCAAGAATTTTAAAAGTCAAGAAATTTAGAGTGTGAATTTCCGTTTAAACTGAGAAAAAATTTGGGTTTTATCTTGGGCTAAATGCTTTGGAATGAGTGTAAAATGGGTCGAAGCTCCTGAAGCTGGTCAATTCGAGTAACTTCTTCCACCTGTTCGGTGGGGCGGCAACTATAAACAGCAAACAATATGATTAAGGGTTTTAACCAACAAACCCAAATTTTTGCAAGCCAAAATACTAATTACCCGATAGACAAACTTTGGATGAAAAAACTTTAAAGATTGAAAAGAATTGCAAATTAAAAGTAAAATAGTTTTGCACAACTTGAGACTTGTAAAACGGTAGTTTCCTAAAAAAAAGGTGGGCCCAAAGGAAAAGGGGTCAGATGTGTTGAGAGGAAAGGGGCTCGACGCAGTAGTTCTTGGAGTTTTGGGGCAGCTCACAGTTGATGCCCTCGAGATTAAGTGCGAAAGGGTGTGCCCAAATTTGGGTCAAAAACGCCACAAGT
Source organism: Tyrophagus putrescentiae (assembly GCA_024499935.1). Lineage (NCBI taxonomy): Eukaryota > Metazoa > Arthropoda > Arachnida > Sarcoptiformes > Acaridae > Tyrophagus > Tyrophagus putrescentiae. Next base: position 5,553,561 of record JAMZRA010000001.1, on the reverse strand, counting down.
CCCCCCGTCATAGGTTTACCCCAAAGGGGAAATGTTCCAGCTGCTGCATCACCGGCAAGTCAGGGGTGCTTCAGTTTTTCAAACAAAAGCAAACGATTCAAAAATGTACGAGTTAAATTTCATTCCCCAAATTTTTTGTGTTTTGCTGCTTTAATGGGGGCAAAGCCCAGTAGAGATTTGGCTCGTCAGAAATGAAACCCTTTACCCCCGAAAAAAAATGCAAATCCCTTTCCGTTTTGGCCCGTTTAGTAGTAAAAGACCCAAATTGGTAAAGTTTGGAAAAAGATTGCCAAGCAAGTGACCAGTTGGTTCACGTTGGTGCATTTTCCCGCTCTTTTAAATCCCGCCGAGTTTGGCGCCCCGAAATCAGAAGATATCGTCTCTTTTGGGCCCAAATTTTTTTTAGAAAAAAAATCTTTATGTTCTAGAAGTATACTGAAGTAACATTGCAGTATTTTTAGACCCCCGTTTAAAAATTCAAATAGTTTGAGTGAAACTTTTCTGAGGGGCAAATCTTTTCAATTAGAATGCGCCAGTGTGAGCAAACGGCACGGGATTGAAGAAGTTCCTGCAACGAAAAAAAGTCAAAAAAGCTGCGAAAAAAGTCGTTTGGAAAGGGCGTTGATTTCCATGGTTCGGCTGAACAAGGAACTTCAATAAACAAAGATTTCAAATGTTGAGTAAGAATGAAAAAACCGGGTGAGGAAAAAGGTGGAAAAAGGCAATATTGGGGCAAGCACAGCGCCAGTTGCCGACTGACAATTAAAAATTGGGCCGAACGTAGTTAGGGAAAATTTTACTTCATACTGTTAAATTTCGGTTCAAACAGCCATAACTTCCTGCAAATTAAATTTTTATTTGACGAAGCTACTGTGCAGATGAAGAATGCTCTTTCCGGTGCAGCTTCAAATAATTTTTTGCATTTTAACTGGGTTTACTGAAACAGCCTTTGAAAAAGCCTTTTTGGTTTAAAGCACTTGAAAACTGTGTGATTTGGAAAAAAGAAGGGGAAACACAAAAGTTGCACTCTATTGCTTTACTGTTAATTCAAACAGTTTGGGGTTTATCAGTTCAACCCAGTGCACTGTTTTCCTTTTCCCTTTTCAAACTGATAAATAAATAGGAAATGTTTGGGAAAAAACATTTATTTTTCCGAAAAATTTAAATTTTTCCCTTTTTTGTTGTTTTCCCCGTTTTCTTCCAGATTATTTTGACTAATTAACTATGCATATGTTCAAGCAACATTGTCTTTTCCTGCTTCCATTAATTTTGATTAGTCGATTATGAAGTGTAAACATAACACACATTTCTGTGACAGAAATCTGTCACTTTAAAACGCTTGTGATTGCCGTTAAAAGTTACCATCGATTGAAGACTGTCTGCTCAATCTAATCGCAACAATTGTCAGAAACTGATCAGCTTTAAAAACTTGTCAATGTGATGGCAAACAATGACAGCTAGTCAATCAGTGAGAGAGAAAAAAACGATCAAAAGGACAGATTACAGACTACTCTGCCAGTGGCTAGAAGAGAATGAGAAACGAAAATCCAATGATATTGATACAGCCAACAAAGAAGAGGACTCCATCTAACTACAATGTGCTGCAAGTGTGTCCACTTTGTGTGCCATCAATCACTGCAAAACAACGGTAATGGCACTGTCTTTTTTCTTAGTAGTTTCGTCTACTCTCTGAACAGATACTACCGGTACCGTCGTACCTTGACCTACAAAATAACCAACTTATTAGGTTGACCACTGGCCGACAGCCAAACACTCTCTTAGCTGACTGGAGAGCGCAAACTGGCAGTCACAGTATGCGTGCCCAGCTGTGCCAAAGTCTAAAACAGTGTACAGATGAAATGTAATCGATCAATAAGTTTGTCCAATCTGCAGTCCGTGGAAAGATTTTAAGTGACTTTACAGTTTAACTTAAGTTTCCACTAAGTCGACTTTGCTTCCGATGATCTAATAATCAAATATCTCCGCTCAGTGATCTGGAAACCACCAAATGATTGCTGATTCAATTCTCATTTAAAGGATCACTGACAACGACAGTAGTGAAAAGAGGCGTGGTTTTATTTGCAGCTTAACTCATCCGTTACTTGAATTAATCTGCTGTAGTTGGATGAGGAACCCCATACGAGAATGATAAAGAAAACCCAGACGTATGAGGGAAAATAATCATAAAAAGTTCACACTTGAATGCATTGTTGAATTGAATTGAATGACTGTCTATGTCACACGCTGATGAACATGTGCCCCCCCCCCAAAAAACGAGGTTGCATACGTTGATGAGCGGCCTTAAAGTGAATTTCCTCATTCGTGTTACCATTTGAAGTGGCCAACAGATGGCATGAAGCAAAGCACGGCATGTGCAGTTCATTCACTGCCTTTAACCATCTTCCAACCCTTTTCTTTCCACCACTTGACAATGTGAACAATCTTCATTTGTAGTTGAGTACAGTGGACTTGACCTGCCGAAACAACGGTGTAAATCACTGCGGACCACAATACATGTTGCTCGACAGAGAGCACGACGTTGATGAAAACAAAATCCAAATGAGAAACGGTAGGGATGTTGGAATGGCCAGAGCGGACAGTAAGGATCCCCCATATAAAAACATTAAAAATAAACTTATCTTAATAAAGGTTAAAGTGGGGTGCAAGGCAAAAATGTAAAGTTTTGTAGTAGTGTTTTATACCAATTAAGTAGTGTTAGAGTTTTTATTCTGATCCAAAAACATATTAGCTGTAACTGCTGCACCCTTACACTACCATCATACCAATTAGTAAGTGCCTCCTGCATTCACGACTAGTCCTGACCAGAATCTGCAGAACACTAAGGAATTGTGGTACCAACGGCCACCGCCAAATACATGCACAAAGAAGACGGTGATTAGTTTTATTACATGTTAAGTACTTTTATGCTGACTTGGCATTTTTGCTATGATAAATATAAAATAAATATGAAAACATAAACTATTTAAAAAATGTCAATCAAGTATTTCACTAGCCGCAGGGTTTATATAATTTTAAAAATGAAACACTCTGCACGTGCATGTGTATCTTATACAATATATATTGAATTTACATGCTCCTTTCTTGACGAGTTTCTATGAATATAATGCAAAAGCTTGTCATTTAAGCAGCCACCATCATCATAATTTGTGTGAACTGAGATTGAAAATGAATGGACAATCGATGGAAAAGGGAAAGAAAAGCAATTTACCCCATTTCAAGCCATCAAAATTGAAGTAAGGACATTAATTAGAGTAAAAATATTACAATAGACACATAGGAAATGAAGACACGTCGCCGTTAATTGAGCATTTAAAAAGATCTGCTTCTGTTCAGCTTTCATATGCGTTTTACTGTTGTTGGCGTTTTTTATTTGCGGGTGGCACATTTTCGCCCTGAAATTGTTTCAATTCTTTAGTCGCTGAAAAAAACTAGAAAAACGCGGTTGACTACTAGCACCGCTTTCACCCTCTTCATCAGTTGCCTATTATCTGTTGTTTAACTTTCCCCTTATTATACTCAGATTATTCTTATATATTTTGCCTTTTCGGGCGTACCCAATTATGAAGCGCCCAAACCTGTGCTTTTCGACACTTATAAAAGTGGATTGCTCCTTTGTCAGTAAAATTGCAAGCAGGCTTTATTTACCCAAACAGCAGAGGTGATTTGTCCCATGTCAGCTGTGTTGCAACTACCATAGGCTCAAACTGAAACAAGATGAGGGATGATGAAAAAAAGTTCAATGAGTTATTGGGCCACTCATCACTGGCATGGTAATGATGAGACAATGCGATGATATGATAGAGTGCTGGTGAAAAGTAATTGTTCCCTTTTGCTTAATTTGGGTGACTGCAGTGATCAGTGCTGGAGTGGCAGTGGTCATTTTGGGCGGTTGATGCCAGAAACCATCACGAAGTGTGTGGAACACACTGAAGTATTTTATTGTAACTTTTAAAATGCTGTGCATAATTGTTGCACGTCTGCACTTAAGGAGCATATGATGCCAATTAAAAAAGATGAGAGGAAGTTTCAAGAAAAGAAGAAAACAGCAGTCGCTATCCTTTCGTGGGTTTATCTGAGAGGATGCTCTTAAAACTTGGCACATTGTTGCACAAGTGTGCACACTGAAACGATTCTACAGCTGCTGTTTTTCTGTGTAAACCATTTTGCACTTGTAAAGATCAGGTGACTGAAAAGGTAGAGTACTAATGGTGTTCTCAGTGAGATCAGTAAAGAGACCATCCTGGCTATCCACTATCCATTGCCATTGACAAGGCACTTGTCAGCCATTGGCACCTTTCTGCGAGGACTCCGGGTGCCATTGTCTTCCATCCGTCACCTGCTTTACTTTTTGGGTTTTTGCTCTACTGCTTGAACATATATCAATTCTTGCTTTTGTTGTTGTGTATTTGTGGACACAGCCATCACTGACCGCCCTCTCTCATTAGCGAATTGTCTGTACCCCAAAATGAGGCAATCACTGGGGGGAAGAGAAGGCTAACCCTTTTGAAAAGTTTAACTGCAGCAATTAACTGGCAGCCCGGGCTTATCTCTTCACGGCTCATTCTCAACTTGCCTGATGGTCTTCTTCTAATCTTGCACTATCAATTTCTATTTTAGTTTAGACTACTTGTTCTTTCTTCCCTTTTCGGTGATAGTGCCCTTTTCTTTGATGAGCATTGAGTGTTCATTTTGCTGTCGTTTTTCAGTTAATCCCATCCAATGTGCACTCACTTGTCAGTCTGCATTTTGTCAATTGAACCAGAAGGACAGCAGGACAGAGACACAAGGAGAGAGAGAGAGACGGGCGTGGTTCCTTGGGACTAGCGACACTAACTAACTGGCCCCCCTTTTTACCGCAACTGTTTATGTCCTCGATCTTGGGAGAGTGCAAGGCTGAGAGAGAGCACTGGTCGTCGTTTTGGGGGCCACACACCCGTGCCACTGGCTTTCCACTCACTCACTCGCACAAAAGGGTTCCGTTGTCATTTGCCGGTCATTAAGGTGAAGCAATGCAGACGGTGTGACTGACGTCAGTGCCTGCCCACCCCTAGTCCTTCTTTGAAATACTTTATTTTAAAATCAACTTTTTCTTTTTGGCGCGGTTGCTATTGTTACACAAACAGCAGCAGCAGCTTCACAGTTGAAGTAATTCAAAGGTTTAAAAAACAACGGAGAAGTGTGCTAAATTGCTGCTGCTGTTGCTGCAAGTACACTGTGGTCTGTACAGTTCCTCACATCACAACTTGGCCTAGTCTGACGAACGACAATTTGTTCGTCCGTTTGGGATCAGTTTGACAGAACCCCCCGTGCCTAATAAGTTTAAAATGCAGAGGTAGCACATGCGATCCCTTTATTTATCTAAACAGAATTTAAGCCCGTTAAAATAGCCGACAAGTCACGAATTTGCCGCACAATACACTAAGGATAAAGATTCCGCTTCTGTGTTTGAAACAGAGCTACTACTACGTTTTTTTTTTTAACCCAAACTAATTTTCAAGATGTGATTTTTTCCCGGGACCGATTTTGGGTAGTTCAAAAGAAAAAAGCTCCCCAAAACTCGTAAATTGTTGGATGAAGGAAATTTTTGTTTTGCCCTTTTGATATTTGGCAACTGAAAAGCACATGCCCCCTGATCAAATTAATGCCAGTACAAAAAAGGGGTAAGTTGTCGCGTGGCAGTGGCGCCCAGCCCAAATGGGGATGGCGCCAAGGTGAACCCCCCCGCCAAAGCAGCCCACCACCAAAGCCCCTAAGGGGCACTTGAGACTTTGTGCCGAGCAGTTAGCACCTTTGGTGTGGTGAAGAGGGAAAGACAATCCAAAGATGGTCGGATGACTGGGTGAAAGGGGGAGCCAACTGTGCTTCTGTAACGTCGGCTCTTGGGAAAGTGGGCCCCAAAAAAAAAAGGGCATTTTTGGGGTACTAAAACCTGGCCACCACTGCCGGGGGTCGTCGTCTGAGAAATTTGCCCTTAGCTGCCTTGCCGTGCCGCCAGCTAGAAATTTAAAATTGAATAACAAGCAAATCTTGCTTCCACATACGTTTTTTGTTGTTCTTGGGCATTCTTTTTACAAAATTGACTCTTTAGGCCTTTTGGAAGTTTTTCTTTTAAAGGAGAGCAAAAATGGGCAAGGGCATCGTACGGGCCGGGGCCGCGACCGGTCTTACATTTTATTGATGTTTGTTTCCCCTTTTTCAAACCAAATTTTAAAAAAGTGTTTACAAAGCTGAGTGCTCAAATTGAAATCTTTGAAGCACAAAAAACATGTGATCAGTTTGAAAAATACGAAATAAATGGCGATTGAGGGAGGAAGGGGTTTGCCCGCTCTTCCTTTTTCGGTACTGCCGTCTTTTTCTTTTTTTTTTTTTTTTCTAAATTTTTAAAACTGCAGCCTTCTGGCTGGGCGATCATTTTCTGTTTTTTGCGTCGCGGCAGTCGGCGAGGCGACGGCGGTCAGCGGTTTCTGGTGAACCCTTCGTGTGTTTGCGGCGGTGCACAGTGCCCCAAAGCAGTTCCAGTCCCCGACGACCTGCATACCAGGATCTGCCACTACCAAAAACACCAAAACCCACCGCTGCCGCCGTCGTTTTGGGTTTGCTCGTCCTCATCCCCGCCTGCCCTTTTGCCATGCCTTTGTTTCTATTTTGTGTCTTTTTCTCCTTCTTGCCTCCTTTTTTTCTTTTCTCGCCGTTTCGCAGGCGCCCACGAGAAAAAAAAAAAAAGAAAAGAAGGGACTCTCCCCCCTTCTGTGCTTCCTTAGGCAGTGGAGCACCTCAAAAACCCCAACAAAAAGAAAGAAGGGGAAGACAAAAGGTCTGAAGACGGGCGACTCAAAAAGCAAATGGATTGTGAGCAAAAGAGGGTTGAAAAAAAGAACGGACCACCCGCGGCCCAATACAGGAAACCCAAAAAAAAAAACACTTAAGAATGGGTGGCAAGGCAATCGGGCTCCCGCAAAAAACCCCTCCCAAACACCATTTTTCACCCCCAAAAGTTGTCTCTTTCTTCCCCTTTGCTTAAATTGTGAGTTTGTGCAAGTTTAACCGTCTTTATACAAATTTAGGGGTTGCATCTGATTAAAGGGGTACAGTGCTTGTTAGTGCCAGAAATGATTTTGTGCGACTTTTGTCTCCCTTTTTTAAAAAAGGAAAAAACAAAATTCTCGAAGCAGCAGCACAAACAGGTAAACCCTAGAGGAAGGGTAAAGAAGCATAAACAACCCTTTATGTCTTGGGAAAAATTTTGGTGTTTACTGACAAGTGTCACCTTTGGTTATTAATTTTTGGTAAAGCGACTTTTGAAAAAAACCCTTGACCAAACCCCACCCCGCGTACCCGCCATGACAGACGCCGCAATCGCTCAAACCCAAATCACACAACCCCTGGATTTATGCACAAAAACCGACTGAGGCTCTACCCGTGGAATCAATTTGTACAAACCCCAAAAAATGCGACACTTTGTTTGATCTTGGGGTTATAATCATCAACGAAAAATTTACGGTAGCAGCCCATCTCTTTTTTTGGGGTTTTTTTTAAAGGCCCTGCCCCAAAAACCCTTCATTGTCACCCGAGCTTAACGACAAAGGGAAGACCCTTCATTATTTATTTGGGTAATTTTATTCTGTTTTTTTTGTTTTTACATTGGTTTTGTTTGCACTCGTCACAACAAAATCCATTTTTTAATGCGGCCTTTTTTTTGTCATATTCATCGTCAAGTTTTTTGGGTTCTGCCAAGGGCTACTCACTGAGCCCTTTTTTTTGGTATGAAAAAATTGTAACTGGCTTTTCGGCCATTTTTTTGACAAAAGTTTTCAAATTAAACAAACCCGGGGCGGGTCTGGGGGCCACGATTTTGCTTTTTTCTTCATTTTAATTTAATTGCCATCAGTAAAGTATTGAGGGTTGACTTTGGAAATCAAATGAATTTGTGCCAAACGGTGTGAGTTTTCTAAAAGTGTAGGCTTAATTGGAGCCGCAAATGTGTTGCGCTCTTTTTTTTATCTCATCTTTTTGGGTTTTCATTAAACTCACAATTTCCCAAAAAGGTTAAAATCGTTTGGAAAATTGTAACTCGTAATATCAGGTAGGAAAAACAAAAAGGAAAACCCTCAAAAATTCAAAAGAAAAAGGAAAAACAAAGCAAAAAAAAAATCCTTTTAAAAAACAACAATCAGTCAACTTGTGCACCCGGGAAATATCACACAAACCCCGTCGCAAAAAGCGATTTAAACCCCGAAAGCGATTGTCTGGGAAAGGGTTTTTTGTGCTTTGACTGGAAAAAATCGAGGTGCTCTTCGCAGTTCCATTGTTCATATTCTGTTTGCTCTGTTTGTTTATATCGGGGTGGGACGTGAGGGATATAGACAAAACGCTGCAAAAGCCCAAAGAGGCAGCAGCGTATCACATGCAATCGTTGCCCTTTCTTATGCTTTTTTGCCCACCACCCCCAAAGGCCCTTTCCCCTTATGTTCAGCAAGTTGATGTGCATTCAACGATTTTATGCCAGATAAAGCGTTTTTTGTATTGTACGTACCGGAGACCTTGGCAGTGGCCTTTTGCTAACCGTTTTTAAAGGGTGATCCAGGTTTCACTCTTTTGACCAGCTTTTCCAATCAAAGGGCCCTCGAGTAAAAAGTTTTTTTTCTCTCCCCCTTTGGTGGCCCCAAAGTAGAGGCAATTTAAGGTATTTTTTTTTGTGGTTTGTTTTTTTTTTGGCCAAGTGGTGTTTTTTATTTTGTAGTGATTGTTTTGCCCCCTTTCATTTAAAGTGCTCCCCGTGGACAGAAAAAAAAAAGCCACACTAACAGGCCCATTTTTTATGCAGCGGGGCAGTGGGTTAGCGAGCAGAAACCGAGCGCCACTGATGGATCTGAAGCAGCAGCAGCATCTTTTTCTTTTGAATTTTTTCGTTGCGCGAGGGGAAGACGGGGGTTTTGAAGAAGCGGAGCCCAAAAAAACAAAAAGTTAAAGTGCGAAGCGGATGCGTTGCCGCCAACCGTGCTGAGCACGTGCACAGACCCAAACTGACAGCAGGTATCAGAGGACACCGTGCACACGCTCCATGAGGCAACGACTATCCATTAGACGAACTTCGAAAAGCTTGTCCATGGCCAACAACAGCTTACAGGTATGAAAGAAAAAAAGAGAAGATTGAAATGGAGAGGAGAGATGTCACCAGCACACCAGACTTCAGTCAAACATCGGCGACGGTCTGGCGCCAGCCTCTTTTCTGCTTCTACTACCTTGTTGCAGCTTACCGCCACTCGGGCAACTTTTACTGCTTGGTAATAGAGTGGCTCTCTGTGCCTACCTGCCTTGATTGTTTTGCTTTCCTTTTTTTCTTCGTCACTCCTTGAATTGACACTTTGTTTACCAGCAAACCATCTCTGTTCTGTGGGTCACAGCAACTCCTCTCTGTCCAGCTGTGTGATAAAACAAAGCCAGATTCAATATCGTTGGCAGGCATCTCGGTAACGGCAACTCTACTAGTCAGGTCTATAGGCAATGCACTGCACAAACCACTCACCACCATACCCTAAGAATTTCTAAATAATCTACTTTTAAAGAAAATTTACACTCTTAGCTTTGGCCCTCATTCAAATGCCTCTTTCACCAACATTCGCTTCAATTAAACGTTTGTATTTTATTCCACTTTCATTGGTTGGTGACTGGGATTTTGACGCCAACTTAAATGAGCAACGATTAATGCACCATTTAAGTCTGTATGGAAAAATAAAGTGTCGCCAAACTGTCATTTTTTCTTCTCATGCGTTTTCTAAAATAACATTAATAAATGCGGCGAGTGTTTTTAGTTGATGGCAACCGCTTTTTACTTCAGTTTAGAAAAAAACCATTTCCCACTGCCAATCAAGCGAACCAACTTAAAGTATTTTCTAATGGTAATCAGTTCAAAAAGCAAAACCCCTAACTTTGGATGCCCTCTTCTACCTTTTATCCCTTTTTGAATATAATTTTTTTTAATTTACATTGTTCATTAAAAAACATGGTTTTTTAGTGGAATTGTTTTAGTACACCTGTCGCTATTTGTATTATCTGACATTTCACTGACCAATATTTGAGCGACCATTAAAATTATTAAGTTAGGTGTTTAAAGAGTTAACCTTATAAAAAAATGACAGCGATATTAACTACAATTTGTTTTTGCAAAAAAGCTTTTGTGTGCATCTTGTGTGTCCATTTTTATTTAACACTAACAACTTCGATGTAATATAGGACGAGTTTCTGTCGGTAGATCAAGTGACTATGATTCACACAGCCGGACAGTAATAATCAAACCCACATTAACCCCTTTGAATGCATGAAAAAAATAGCATCGGTAGAAAGATGCACAGCAATTTAGCTCTCATCAAGACAAATCCTTTTCGCAGCGAAATGAAATGTGCGTGTTGCAGAGTCTCGTCCTAATCTGCTTTTCTCTGCTGATGCCCATTTCGGGTCACTTATTGTCTCAACGTGACAATAACAAGGAGGAGATTTTCCGAAAGATTTGCAATCACTGTCTTCTCTTGCCCCTTCACTGCAGTTGTACACAACACAATTGTCCACTTAATTATCTCTCTGTTCTAAGTTTCAAGTTTAATGTTGACTAAAACAATGAATTGTACAATCCTTTGGTCAATTTTTGCATGGTAATGACAATGAAAATCATTCTGTTAGTGTATTTTCTCTCACCACTTTTTTCTGGCTTTGTGCTCCATAATCATAATTGATCAGTACACCAAACACTTTGTGCCGATTAATGATCAGTCTTGCCGAGCACATTTTAATTACCCCGTTATTGACAAAACAAATAGAAACACAATTGGTAAGGAAAAACCAGCATCAGCAACAAAATCCAAACCTTGCTACAACAGTAACACAAAGTAAACTGAATCATTTGTTTGTAGCGCCTATTTGAGGACACATCTATATTTAGAGTGACAGTCAGAGTGAAGCCAAAGCCAATTATTGACAAGTCTATGAACCGAATCCGGTGACAACGGCGTTGACAACTGTTTCTGCAGTGAGTAAAACTTGTCCCTTTTTGAATTGTTTCCGGAATGGAGAGTTTCTTTTTCTCTCTCTCCACTGGCTGATAAGTGACTCCACTAACTTGTGTGGAAGCTCTCTCTCACCTCTCAAGTCAGCGTCGAACACCCGTAGTTTTGTCGTCAGCGACGTCGCCTGCTAATTGCCTTTGTCCGTCCTTTTGTCTTGTTGATTCATGACGCAACCAAACACACTGAATGCACAAGCATCCCTGCACTAATTGCTACAGTTTCCCCATCTTGGCAGTTCTCTTCTGTTTTCTCTCTTACACATCTATCGCACCGTGTCATCATGTGCTCGACTCAAACTCGTCTCAGTTGAACTGCAGCTGAACCATTTCTTGTTTTTGTCAAGAGTGTATGTGCAGTACCAATTCAATTTACCCTTTTTCAGAGACATTTTTCTTTTCTTTACTTTTTATTATCTTTTTTGACCAATTTGCCAACAACACCACCAGCACTTCTACCTTTTTACTAACTCCAGTTGTCTGGCTTTGTTTTTATTTCATTTCAGATTCATATCACTCCCTTCTTTCGGCTCGTATTCTTTACGGGCGCAAGATACTTCAAAATGTAGCAACAAGGTTTTCTAGGTAAGTCTGCCTTTTCTCGCCTTTTTTCACTTTTACTCACTTTTTTATACTTTAGGTGACACAAGTGCGTTTCCAAAACCCTCCTGGCGTCATCACTTGACTTTGCAGTGGGCACTGCGCTGGTCCCGTGTCGCTGCAGTGTCATTAGGTGGGCAGTAATTTTCATGCCAGCACCCCATCAAACTTTATCCCACTGATGGAACAAAATAGCACTTGGTCGGTGTCAATTTGGAGAAACCCTCTTTCAGTCACTTAACTGCAGCCTGACTACCTACTGAAGCACTTTTTCTCGGCACTCTCTTGTCTTCTTTTGGCACACTTCACTTCCGCTGTTGGTGTTTTCAAAAAGGGCTCTTTTCTCTGAGCCCATTACCTTTCCCTTCACTGCCCTTTCAGTCAGCCCATCTAGCAATCACGATGACCGCCCGTGTCCCAACACAGACCGACGTCAACACCAGTCAGTGGTACGTGAACATCTCTCTCATTTTTTTTCGTTGTTGCACTTTTGTGGTCATTAGTGATTTCATATTTTCGATCTAACTTCTCACTGTTCATTTGTTATTCCGCAACCTTTGTAGGATGTACTCATTGATGGATTCCTCTCGCGTCTCCACTTTCTCATTCCCATGTTACTAATAGTGTACGGCATTTTAGGTAAGAGCATTTTACTTTTTTTTGTATTTACCAAGTTTAAATTTGACACACTGAAAATATTTTTTTCATTGGCAGATCGCTAACATGGAACAAGAAGCAAAACAAAGGAAAAGAAAACTGCTCCAAAGACGGCTGCTCTGACAGTAAGTAAAGAGGAGGAACTTGTAGAATATTTTCAATTTGCCTTTGTTGTTAACTTCACGTAAGTGCTAACTTTTTCCTCTCATCTAGATGTGCAAACGCTGGACACTGTACAGGCACTGTGTTTGCCATTAGGCCCTCAGTGTCTCTACTTGTGATGTTTTTCTTTTTCGATTCTATGCAAATGCTCTTTGCAATTTGCACTGCAAGTATGTGTTGCTTTCGTTCACTCAACAACAACAACAACTAACCATCGCATTTCTAAAATATCCGCACAGTAATCGCTGCAATAGCTTTGGCATTTTTACTTCTACCAATGTGCCAGTACATAATGAAACCGTGTACAGAAAAGAAAAGTGAGTTGCTTTTTAGCGTTGTGTGTTTTTAGTAACTAAATAAAATGACATCTATTTATGCTGAATAGGATCTCTCTGGGCTTTTGTGGTCGCTTCACGCCCGCCGAACTAGTCGCATTTTTCACTGTCCGTGTCAATTGTCTGCATTTGGGGCTCACCGGACACTGGCTGCTGATGGACGCCATGGCATGGGCCTCTGTGTCGCCTTCATCGCCTTTGTCCGTCTGCCCAGTCTGAAGGTGTCCACACTGCTCCTCACCGGCCTCCTCATCTACGACGTCTTCTGGTCTTCTTCTCCTCCTACACTTCTCCTCAATGTGATGGTTCGTGTGGCCACCAAAACGGCCGACAACCCTGTGAATCTGGTGGCGAAGCGCTTACATCTCAACGGGGCAAAAGACGTGCCCAAGTTGTCTCTGCCCGGCAAGTTAGTCTTTCCCAGCAGCAAATTCGGGCCACTTTTCCATGCTCGGTCTAGGCGACATTGGATGCCAGTTTGCTGTTGTGCTTTGTCCTGAGGTATGACGCGTACAAACGAGCACAGCTCAACTCGGCAGAGTCGGGCGTCCCACCGCCTAAGCACTTCAATCGCATAACCTACTTTCATTGTTCGCTCATTGGCTACTTTTTCGGTGAGTTTCCTACAATATTTTTAGCAATTTTATTACTGACAATGTTTTTTATTCAGGTCTACTCCCGCAACAGTGTCATCTGAAGTGTTTAAAGCTGCCCAACCTGCACTCCTTTATCTGGTCCCATTCACGTTGCTTCCACTGCTAACGATGGCTTATCTGAAGGTAGTTGCTTAAACACTTTTACTAGTTTTGCTAACGTCTATCCACATTGTCTTTTTTTACTACAGGTGATTTACGACGAATTGGAGTGAGCCATTCATTGCGACGACTTTGCCAAAGAATTTAGATGTTTAATTTTTGGCAATATTTCTCTTACTTTGCTTTAATTTCAATGTATCTTCTTGTTCTTTTTTTTTTTCCATTTATTCTCCTTTCGTTTTTATTTTTTTTCTCTTTAACCCCCCTCTCCTTTTAAAATTTTGATCTACTTTTTTTTTTTGTTTTCTTTTTATTTTCCAAAAAGAAGTGCAATTTTTATTTCTTTGGGTTTGTTTTTCCCTTTTTTTAATTTTTTTTTTTTATTCGTTGTAACCTATTTTTTTACGTACCCTTTTCAAATTATTTGCGGGCACAACCATCAGTGCATTTTAAAGCCCTTCTTTTGATCTGTTGGTTCATTTATACTTTTTATCTTCTGGGGCCCCCTAAAACAAACCCATTATTTTGGCAAAATGTCCATTTCAAAAAGCCAAGCAGCAGTGGGTGACCATTTCTCAAAAAGAATTGTCAGTTGTTACTTTGAAACATTCTAACCAAGTCTGCTCTGATCATCCCCATTTTCACTACCACCACCATTTTTATCACACTCGTCCATTACAATTCATTCTGGAATGTACTATAATCCGGCGTCACCCATTTTTATTATTTGTTTTCAAAATTTGTACATTGCTATCACTGTAAATTATTTTCTATATTCACTTGAGAATCAGCATCATATTTTTCTTGAAACGCTGCCCCTACTTAAAACACCTAAACATACTCGAACATCAAACAAAGACTTTTGTTTTTGTTGCCTGTAATTACCGACAGATTCCAATTCAAATTGCTCACCATTTGTATCGTTTGTACATTGACCATCATCCAAGTTCCACTTAGGCAATACACCAAAACTGCAACTTTTCTAGTGATCAAAATTGTAATACAAACCACACAAATCTCAGGTGTTTCGCCCAGCAGTCGAACCGTAAAACAGCAACAAACCAAATAATTTTGATGCGATACGTTTTAACCCTAGTGAGACCTTTTTTATTGAAGCATTTGCATTTAGTTTTTCATTTTGAAAATTGGGGCATTTGCAATTTAAAAAAGTTGCAAAAAAACGTTAACAAAATAAAGCTGATGAATCTCAACCAATAACTGAGTGCATGATCTTGTTGTGTGTTTAGAAGTGGAATACAGTTAAGGCAGTATCATCATATTAAAAGTTTTGCGTATCATTTTTCTTTGATATTTGTGTTTGCCACGCAGTCTGATTACGAAGGCACGTGTTGACATTTCTTTTTTTGCTGGTGACTGGCGATACAGTTCGAATGGAGCGCACACCCATTACTTTGGAAGCGATCAGCCAGATGTGGTCAATGCACGATGCGCTGAGCACTGCTTTACAAACGGCAACTTTCAGAGTCAATGGGCATCCTGTTTGAAGTACTGGAACAATACAGCAGTTACATCGATGCTCTCTGGACTGGCATTAAAATGTTAAAGCAAGTAAAATAAAGAATGGCACTTCTACCTCTGCATCGGCTGTCCTGTGAATATCCGCGGTTTTGGCCTTTACTCAATTCATTTAGCTAATTAAACCTCACGGTAGCGATGGTAGCGAGTGCAGTGTTTATTCACGGCACGTCACTGGCAAACCATTACGCTGGCTCGTCGTGCTCCAAGAACATGAGAGCCATTGAGGATGTCCGTGGCTCCACCACATCTCTTTAAAAACTCTACAGCTTGCTAATGAAGATTGGTGCCCCTAGTATCGCTGCTGATGTCTCTTGCTGTGCATGTTGATTGGGAAATGTAGTTCTGCTTTTGTCTATCACAATTTGTGTCCAATGGTGGTGGTGGCTGCGATGCGCACTGTGAGCACTGCTAATTGGTTCAGTAAAATTCGCCAATGCAAACGGGCCGACGTGCAGGTGCCATTATGGCACTGCCTAGCACTTTTCTTTCATGCCACTCACCAGCTGCGAGCATAGTGCTTTCACAAAAGCAACGCACACATTGCCCACTACATTTCTTTGTGGGGGCTGTCACTGTCAGGCTTGGTTCTTCTCTCTGATAAACTCCAGTCAGCTGGTGTTCACCTCTTCCGGCTGGTGTAACTTGTTTGTTCAACAAAATATTATTTTCTATTGTTTTAATCAGTTATAAACCAATTTCTATGTCTAATTAATTTTGTTTTGTTATTGTGTGAAAAACCGGACATCTTCGCAAAAAATCAAACATTGTGTGTGTTAGTGACACCTCAGCACTGGTCAGCTATAAACAAAGTTTCTCTCTACTGCCATCAGTATACGTGTACACAATTTATAACCCTCTTGTTGATTACTTGTTTGTGTCAGTTGTCCAGTAAGATTCATCTTTCTCTCTCACTCAGTCTTTCCTGCGGGACAAACTGGCGCAAATGATGCAGCACCATGTCAACTTTCGCATTCAAGCAAAGCAATGTCCAATCATTCGAGCAACTTCATCTTCTGCACTGGTTTCTAACTTTAAGAAACTTTTTCGCGCCGCAACTTCTCATTCTTTGAACTCGACTAATTTGCTGATGACCTAGAAGAAGGCCCAAGTTCACCTTTCACTGATGGACCGCTTACTGACAAGGATATTGACGAAGTGATCTTCTACTTGCTAGAAAAGCTCAACGATCACAGCGAAGAGCTCAACCGACTTTCTATTATGAAGGAGTCTGTTGAAAAACAGATAAAAAGTTTCCATCGCTGTCTGCTGAAGCAAATTCACATATCAAGCACACCTATGGTACATAAGATAAACTTATCAACAGTTACAATTTTATAAACATACACAATAATATTTACCAATTTTATTATGTTACACAGGCAATCGGGCCGTGGCACTGCTGGAAATTTACTTTGAGAAAATGCTTCGACTTTGCATGCGTGATCTAGAGCTGCAACACTGCTACGAGATGCAATCAGATATGGAGGATGAACTGCACATTGCAGGCTCTACTATTGAACAATTTGACACTGAATTGGAAGCAGAAGAGGAAATTTGCTGGCAGCAAGAACATATTCTGCATGACAACAACTGTGAAAGCCAACTGGCAGAACACCTACAACCCCTTCACTGTTTGCCCTTGGTAGCAGCGCAACAGCAGTGCAGCAACTTCCATCACTAGTGCAGCTCATTTCCGAAATTGTTCAGAAAATGCGAGCCAAAATGCAAAACTTTTGGGTGAGAAAACTGGCTTTTTACATGATAAATTAGCGCCATCAAATCTATTCACGAAGCAGATCGTTCTAGTTTTGATGGGTTTTGCAAACTGAAGCAGCACGAACGCCAGCCAATGAACCTCTGTCCCAGCAATTTTTTCGATACTCGAATGAGTTTGATGATGTTGAAGCCAAAGCTAGATCAACTCACTGTAAGATTGATGCACTCGACGCAGCTATTCTGCCACCATGAACGATCTGTCCCTGGTAAGCTGCTACATTCGCCAGCGTAGTCCAAGCAGGATAAGCAGCAACAGGCCAAAAACTTCAATGCAGAAAACGGCATTCTTTTGAGCAGCTACAATGCTTTTTATCTGGTCAATGTGACATCACCACCGGTGTTCATGTGGTTATATTTGCATGGGTTTGGTGTTGTATTTGTAAATAAAGATTCTGATAAAATTGTTTATATGAATTAAAAATTTTTATTGTTTTCATAAAAAAAATTTAAAAAAGTTTAAAAATATATGATTACAAAAGGGGAATGAGTGGTCATGAGTGAGTGAGTGAGGCAAATGTCGTGTTACCATTTTAATGCTCTGTACAAATGCTAGTGGGGAAGTGATCGCACATTTGGCATGATTTTTGGGAATCAGATATATATCGCCAATTGGCTATCAGGTGAGCTGTGACTTCAAAGACCACGTCAAACAATGTCGACAGCAAGAAAAATTGCTCGTGGAACAACAACAAAGAATCGACCAACAAGATGGCAAAAAGTGACATGGCTGCCAGAAGTGAGGGTGAGAAACAAAGTAGGTCGAACTCCAACTCACAGTTTTGTGTCGTTGATTGTTTGAGTGAGTCGTTAGAATTGCTGGCATGGTCGATTTGCTGATATTGGTTTGCTGTATGTTGTTTTTTTAGTGGCACATGTTGCGACAATGGTCACAGTGACAGGGCGACTACTTAGCATATGCCATCATTCATCACGCGTGCCTCGGTGCATTTAAAAGCGTGGTCGTTCATCACTGCTCGAGGCACTCTCTACCCACTATGGTTTCCGTTTCTTCGTTGGCCTTAAGTACCGTCAATGCTACTGTGGATGTACTAGATGAGCCCTTTCCACTGCCACTTTCCACAATCAACGGCCGGAAAATTGAAGGAATCTCTGAGAGACTGCCACAGCACTCTGACATGAACTCCACTGCTGTACAATGGCCCGTTCAGTTACCGCAACCGTACTCATATCTAAGAGGTAGGCACCAAAGACGCGCACACAGTCCTGGCACGAGGAAAAGAATGTGTTGACAAAGTGCTCTGAGATGGCGTACGTCACCTCATCACCGTCACCCTTCACTCGGTCACTGTGAATGAAGTCTCGTGGTTGGGCGCGCAAAAAGGTACAAAAGAGCTTCTTTACGTTGATCAAAAGGAAGGACAGCTACGTCGGAGTTGAGGTCAATGTTGGCATTCAGTCGGGCAATGTGTCATCTGTTCCGGTGAGACAGCACAGTGAGTGGCGAAGGTGTCTCTGTGAAGAAAAGTGGTGAGGTAGAGATTGGGTGCATGATTAAAGTGCTCATACTGTCGTCACTAATCAGTTAGTTAGTTACACTACTGTTTTTGCCTATTCAAGTTTCCAGTCAGCAACCGTGTCAGGCCGACTCGGCAATAAGAGTAAGATAAGCAAAAAGTTCACATTTGATCATTAGTGTGCATTAGTGGCATTTAGACTAAATGAGTGCGTGCAGGAATGAATAAGGCAAGGATGCAATGCAGAGACTAACCTCATTGTTCAAGTTACGCTCGGTTGCCGTCAATGGATCTTCTATCTCTACTCTTTACTTCTCATTCTCTCTTTTCATATTCATTACTTTTCTCCTCTCCCAACATTTGCAATCTTTGCACTCTTTTTTCACTTATGCGCAGTAATAATTTTTGTTTATAAATTATGTTCCTGAATTTTTTCGTTTTGCCATCATCACTTTTAAAAAGCTGCAAACAAACATTGTTGCAGACAATATCGCTTTTCCCCGCTTGTCAGACAATTAGTTATTTGCAATTTTATCCCTGCTGTTGTCATGCGTTGTGCTGAGTAACTCAATTTCGTTAGACTGTATAACTTGCATCAGAAGCAACATTCTTGCCTGACACAGTCCCAGCAAGTTGGCTAGTGATTGTTTTTTCCTCCGCATCCGTTCTTGCGCCACTACTTTTTCTACTGTTTTTATCTAATTTGTCTGCTTGATCCACTGATCTACATTAGCCTTGTGTTTGCTTAGCACAAACTACTCACAAATATAGACTGCCAAACTGTGAGATCAAGTCGTTTAATATTCATAATTGCAGGTGACTTTGCACACTGACCACTGGTCACCACTTCAATATAGTCTGGGTCAGTTTTTTTCTCATTCAGTTGACAGCAATCAACATGTTTAACACCTTACTGACTATTGTTGTGACTCAATTCTTTCTTCACAAATCACTGACATAAGTTAATTTTCATTTGGTGCTCTATGTGCCAGTCAAATGTCCGTTTATTGCACTTCAAGCAACTAATTGCTTCCTTGCGTTGCTTTCTTATTATTTCCATATTTCAAAATTTTGTGTTGCTAGTGTAATTTGATTTTACGCGTGTTTTGTGCCAAAAAATGCAGTTTAGTCATAGAGAATGGCTGTGGGGCTAAAACTGCAAATGATGATCAGATTTCTGATAGAAATTACGTGCAGAAGTGAGTGAAAGTACTACGCGGAAGACAGTGTGCTCTACTTGCAATAACAACATTGTAATGGCTACTTTTCGTCAATGGTCAGTCAAAGTTGACTTTGGGTTAGACAAATAGTCTAAAACATCGATAACAAGGAGACAAAAGAAAAAACAAACAAAGCGCACAGCATCAGCATCGGGGGTGGGGAACTATATGGGAAAAAATTTTCCCCTTTAAAAGACAGTCATTTCTAGATCGATGTGCTTTACCCTGAATGCCGAGTCAGCGTTATTTTGTCTGTTTATCGGGGGTTTTGGAAAAACCCGTCATCAATCTAGATCAATCCACCTAGCCCCCAACATACTTAATCGATGCACAAGTTTAGCATCATTTTCTCTAAAGGCTGACTGATGCTATCGAATAAGTTAAAGACGCACTTCACTTTTTTCGAAAAAAAAGTGGAAACCTTCACGATCATTAAAAAGGATTTGCCCCAGTCAAACAACTTTTTCACTGCAAAATTTTTCCTAACTGGGTAAATTTCTCAGCAAATTTGGGGGTTGCACAAGTGTAAGAATCAAACTAAACACCGCGTCAAATATTTAAAAACCTCAAGTTGCGCACCATTAGACCGTTCTGCAAAAAAATTGAACAACTCTCTTGAACATGTCGTAGAATCTTCCCTTTCAATGTATCTTTTTCGAATTTTACCGGTCGGGTTTGAACTCCCAGTCTACCATTTCGCTCACACTCACCGTTAAGGGTTTTCATTTAATTCAGCCGGATCTGGGCCGATTAAAAAAGGACTGACGCCCGCTAGGTTGATGAGGGTATAGGTTCTTTCGCCATACCCGTTGGCGTTTGGGAAAGGGACTTATGGGGGGGGGTAAAGGTTTTTTTTTGGTTGGCTTTTGGCTGGTCTTCTTGTTGAGGATGGGTTCGGGAATGGCAGAAAAAGATTTTGTGTGTATAAAAAATTTAAATTATTAAAAGGGTTTTTGTTTTTTGGTAGTTTTAAAATGGAAACTTCTTTTTCAAAAAAAGTTTTATTTTTTACGGTTCCAATTCAAAAGGTCTATGAAGCATATAATTTTTGTTAATAGTTCATATTGTAATCGGTTGTGATACCCGGTCAGACATTGGGGAAAAAAAATCCTGCCCCAAGAGCCCCCTATTTTGACTGTTTCTTTGGGGCTCTTCTCGGGATGGGGACACTTTTCGCAATGTAAAGATATGGCAGATATAAATAAATAGATAAATGATTAAGCGGTGGTTTGGGTTGCTTTGTGAAACGCATATTTAAAAAAAAGAACAAAAAATTTGATGTATTGAATGTTTATTTTTAAAAATGACAACATAAAATAATACACAAATTTCTAATCCCGGGGTGAATTTTGGGGAAAAAAAATGGCAAAATCCGACTTTGCGGATCATTGTTTCAGTTTGGCGATCAGTAATAAGGTTAATTTTTGCGTTTTCTATATTTTAACCATCGCTAAAGGCCCCAACAAACTTTTTTGGCCCCGGTCTTCTTTCTGTCTTGAAAAGTGGGCAGTTTGGGCTGCGTACAACCGGGCTGAGCTAAGTTTTTCCCAAATGACACTTGGCCCGGGGTTTAATATAGGGAGCAGTAGTGCGTCCTTTTCTCTTTTCTTTGGCCCTTGAAACGCATAGGGGCGCTCTATGAGTTGCCGGGGAAATTTCTTTTGCTTTGCGTTTTTCTCTTCTTTGTCCTTACCTTTTTTTTGTAAAGGGTTTTTTGTTTTTCTGTTTGCGCTATTACTACACTTTTATTAAATGGATTTGTTTCCTTTTATTTTTTGTAAAACCCTTAATTCGATTTTTTTGGGCAGTTATTGCCGGATTTTTGTTCAAGAAACTTTCTATTGTTTTTTGGTACTAAAAATGGCTTTTTATTGGGGTGGGCTCTACCACTACAAATATTTAATTAAAAAAAGTGAAAACTATAGTAAAAACACTTTTTAAAAATTTTTTGCGTTTTTAGCATTGTTAAGTGTTTTCACAGGTATTAAAAAAAAAATACAATGAAATTTAAGTAACCTTTTTTATTGATATACTACCAACAGGATTTAGAGGTAGTGCAATTTTTGAACAGTAAAGGCACTGCTATTTAAAAGTTTAAAACGCCACTGTGCTTACCTATGCTCTTTTCACTACAAACTTCCTTTTCTCGCTTTTCACCTTTATCTTCAATCTATTTTTTTTTTGATCCTGTCAAAGAATCAACTTTTTTGCTGATTTGCGACTATGTACAAATGTATATGTTTTTTTGTCCAGACACTTCCGTGAGCAAAAAATAAAAAAAAAAAAAAAGGGGTGTGGGCCCAAAATTTAAATCACAAGTTTGAGCCGTCAAAATGTTTTCCATGACTACTATTTGTTTTTATTTTTAGGCAAAAAAAGACAATTTTACGTAAGCCCGGTTGATACTAGCAGTAGACCTTGTGGGTGACGGAAAAAAAAGAGAGGGCTTGAATTTTTTCTCCTAAAAAGTGACACTTGTATCTGTACCAGGGTAGGCAAAAAAGGGGACCAAAATAAATTGGGGTGACATTGCAATTTTCCTGTCCATTTGACTCACAAAAGGAGCATTGAAAAACAGACATTTTGCCACTGGGACAGTTTTCTATTACTGTTGGTGAATGCCACTTTAAATTTTGCTGGTCGCCACTGGGTAATTAGTTGATTGTCTTTTTTTGGGACTAAAATCACTTTTCTGGTATTTCTGGGTTTTCTAGATCAAATTAAGCGTCAAAGGTGAACGTTGTTGAAATGAGCAAAGACAATTGCTCGTCTCTGTTTGACTGTTTCTCTGTAGCATATGGCTGGCAACGCTAGCAAACTGTTTTAAAACAATAAACACTATCTGCTTTCTGTATGAGCTGAACTTGAACATGCAAATCTTGTTACTCAATAAATGAAAGAATGGCAAATTTTATTAATTAATTGCCAAAATGCAGTTTCTTCTCAAAAACTCAATATTTGCATTATTAGCAAACTAAACTACACTTCAGTTTTATTGGGTTTTCTCAATATGATTATTGTTTTAAACGTTTGTTTTTACTGTACTCATTTTTCAAAAAAACAGTGAATGAATGAATTACACATCTTTCCCCAAATCTGTACTCTAAAGGTCGGTCGTTAATGTGGTTTTTCGGGAACGACAGCACCCTTTTAAAACCTCCTGAACTTTGCCAAACCCCCCCGTGTTTTTCCATTATGGAATTTACTTAGAGAAAACGCAAAATAAATTTCAAAATTCAAAAAAACCCTCTCATAAAGATGTGGTGCAGAAAGGTTGCATAAAGACTGCTTACACATATGGCACCACAATGATTTTTTCAATGGGAAAATCCCCCTTTTTTTTTAGTTTTTTTTATAAAATCATAATTTGAACGTGCTTGGTAATCTGATTTCCCACTGCAAAAACGCTTCCCTTTTTTTTCGTTACAAAAATCACCATTAATACTATCTTTGACATCCTCCTTTCTCATTTTTATACAAATTCAGCTTGGCATGTGGTTTTACGATCGTGATGCTCTTATAACTCAATTGCTCAAAAAACTTTCACTCCTCGCTCACTTTTATTTTTTCATTTACAGACTGATAATTAAAGCCATTCGGGGCGCAGACCTGTTTTAAACTTTGTCTCTTTCCTACCGTTTCCCTTTCCCCCTTTCATTTTTTTTCAAAAGCAGCCGGGGTCATTTTTAAAAATCTTTGTTTTTAGTTATTTGCCCTGTAGTGTTTGTTTTACTAAATTTTGTTGACGCTCGTGCCACAGTGTGATCGTTTTTTAAATGTTTAAGTGAATGGGTTTTTAAACCCAAAAGTGTTTTGCAAATGCGCGCCAGCTTCGCGATGGTTACAAAATGCCCAGTAGCTTTATTGAAAAATATGTTTTCCCCCTTACTTCTTTACCCACTTTTTTACTAGTAAATACTTTTTTTCCCAAATTTTTTTCCGGGGTTTTTAGGGAGCCACTTGGGGTTTTCCTATTTTAGAATGGCCATTTCAAGGGCGTTTCAATTTTTAAACTATTTTTCCCCCCTCCTTTTTCATCACCTATTTTGACAACCTAACATAATCACATTTATAATTGGTGCTTGTTTGTCGCTTTTTATGCTATAAAAATTTGTTGATGCTGCTAATATGCTTTTATGGTTTATTTTCTTTTGCAATTGATGACTTTATATTTGTGTAGTTTTATCGTTTTTGAAAATTTGCAAACGGCAATCTGCAAGTAGAATTGGTCTTTGGTAGAAAATTTGGCGCAAAACATGAATTGATCGACCATGCGCATGACCAATTAGCCGATTCAATTGCTTACCTCATTAGTCATAAAGCATCGCTGCCTGATTTGTATCTTCTACCTGTTGCTGATGTTTTAAATTACTTATGTAATTGCAAATTGATTTATTCAATTTAATGCTAATTTTTATGTTTTTACTTGTTTTACTAACTGAAAAATTAACAAATGGTAAAATACCAGATGTAACTTGCACTTGTGGTACACTCTAGTTAAAGCAATGCAGAGAAGGGGTACTCTAAGTAATTATAAAAATTCACAAGTTTGCACTTTGAGAACGATGATATTCTTAATAATAGTGCGACTAGTTTAGCACTCTTTGACACTCCGTAACAACATCTCCAAGAGTGTCGGAGAGTGCTAAGCTAGTCGCACTATTAGTAAGTATATGTTTGTGTTGTTTAAAAAACACAAATTTATTTCAACGTTTTTAATATTTACTTCTAAAGTGTCAGTTTACCAATTGCACATCAATAATGTCCTTACTTTAAGTAAAGTGTCGATTTTTGACTATTTTGTGTGTTTGTAGATTGCACTTAACAGTTGTTTAGCCACAAATAAACGTTTTCTTTTTCAAGTTTGTTATGGGCATTTAAATGATAATGCAAACTCATAAAGTCATTAAAAATATAAATATTGCAGTTTAATCATGTTTTAAAAATAAATTTTTTACATTATTTATTTTAGCATAAAATAAAATGGTCATTCTATGCCAAACATTATGTGCATCATTTATTGTGTGACTGCAATAGCGTTTTGAATGACTGCGCAAAAAAATTTCACAGTATGACTTTTGCGTGACGATCAATCAATTTAATTTAAATATCAGTTGCATTGTGACGCAATAATAGTAGTGTTTCTTACGGTAGTCAATGAAAAAGTTCTCCTTTTGTAGTGCTATTTAACAACTTCAACACAACACTGCTTCTAACAGCTTGAGTCCGGCCAACTCTGACTGCAATTGTCAGAGCAATGGTGACTGCGATTTATAGATTGTCATTGCGCATTACCGTGTTGAACCATTTGGCATTGTTAATACTCACAATGACTGGTGCTGTTTTGCGTTTGTTTTGTTCTCTGTACGTCTTATCCCTTTTTTCATACATGCTCTGACTTTGACTGCTCATTTAAT
Source organism: Tyrophagus putrescentiae (assembly GCA_024499935.1). Lineage (NCBI taxonomy): Eukaryota > Metazoa > Arthropoda > Arachnida > Sarcoptiformes > Acaridae > Tyrophagus > Tyrophagus putrescentiae. The sequence goes on along the minus strand of JAMZRA010000001.1, from coordinate 5,528,548 downwards.
CATCAATGCGCCAGTAAAATGATGGAAAGTTGACAGTGTTAACACCAACAAAAAGTAAAAAAGATGAGCAAATGTGGGCAGTTAAGAAATGGGTCGAGTGAAGAACTGATTGATCGATCAAGTGCAAACAGAGATATTCAAGGTGAAGCCAACAGCCATTACCTGTTGCTACTGTTGCAAGCCCTTTTTATTTCTTTTTAACTTTTTTTTAAATGTATTCCTATCGTTTAGCTTTTTTACTTAAACTGCAACCTAAAAAAAATAAAAAAAAAGCACCCCAAAAACGAATTTCGTATACTGCCTAAAAAAATTTTTTGCCAACCAATTAACTGTTGCTGTGTTTTCACCACGACATATTGCCCTTTTTCATTACTAAGCTTACATACCGCTGAAACGTGGATTGCTTGAAAAATTGTACATGCCATTTTAAGTTTTTTTTTTTTTGCAATATATTTTTTAGTTTTTTTTTCATTAAAAAACTTGGGCATTTTTTAATTTTAAAAATTTTTTTCAATAAAAAGAAAAAAAAAGGCATCGGGTCCGGGGAAATTAATGCATCACAACACATTTTTTTTGCTCAGACTTTGGGTTTTGCCTTTTTTTTATAGCAATCTTTTAATTATAATTTATTTTCCTTAAAAGTTATTGAAACAAAAAAGTAATAACTTTATAGCAAAAACCAATTTTTTTGGCGAAAAAATTTTTACTAGCAAATGGTTTTTTTTTTGCAAAAGTTTTTCAAAAATTTCTTACATCTAAGTTCAAAGTTTTTCTTAATTTTTTAAAAACCCATGTATAAAATACTCTCAAATTTTTTTAAAAAAATCATTTTTAAACCCCAAAAATAAAAAAATTAAATGAGTATACTTTTGCAAAAAGCAAAAAATTTAAACCTAATATCAAAAAAAATTCTTTGTCATTTTTAGGGCCTCAAAACTTTTGGGGCGTTTGAAATAACAAAAAATTGTTGAAAAAAAGTTTATTTAAACAAAATTTTAAATCCAATAAATTAAATCAAACTTCCCAAAAAAAATGATGTTTCCCCTCTGCATGTTTTTTTGTTTCTAAAAAAAATCCTTTAAGATATCGAAAAGGGTTTTCACACAATAAAACAATAAGGGCATTTTTTCAAATGGACCAAATTGGGGTGTTTTTAAACACCGGGTCTTTTTAAGTCATTTTTCGAATTTCCGAATAAGTTCATAGATTTGTTTTGATTTAAAAATACCCAAAAAGTTATTATTTGGGGTTTTTGCCGAATACTAAGCTAAAAATACCTATTTTGGTTTTTAAATTTAAAAAATTTTGACTTTGAGAAAATTTTACAGTCATTAAGATTTCTTATTAATTTCAAAATTGTTTTTGAGTTTCATTTATATTCTATAATTACATTTTTTCAAGATTAAAAATTCATTTTTTTAACCTAAAAAAAAAGCAAATTTGGCTTATCTAATGTTTTAAATTTGGAGTTAATTTTGACTAACTCAGAAAATTTTAGACCTTAAAGATTTTCAAAAAAATTTCTTTATTAATTCCTAGATTTTCCCATTTACTTTTATGTTTATAATTACATCCCCCTGTTTAAAAACATTTTTTTTACTTAAAAAACAATGCAAACTACTATTTCTTTGGTTTCAAAATTTGGGTTGATTTGACTTGGGAAGAAATTTTAAGCCTTTTAATTTTTTGTAAAATCCCTATTTATTTTATATGATTTTTGGGGTTTTCTTTTTAGGGTTTCTATAATTTACTATTTTCCAAAAATTTTATGACGCGTTTATTTTAAAAACGAGTTAATAACCTTATCTTTTGGTTTTTTAAGTTTGATTTGTTTGGGACAACAAAAGATTTTAGGTAGATTTTTTTTAAAAGATACAACAAACTTTTAAAAAATTTACAAAAAAAACCCCAAATGTTGGGGCTGGGCCCTTTTTGGTTGATCGACCGACGTTTTGGGGCCAACGGCTTGCGATTTTGGGTCCCAACCCGTGGGGACGTCCGATCAACAATGACATCAGTCATGCAAAAAAATTTTAAAAAAAACAAAGGTACGTTCGCGAGCGCCCCACTCCCCCCTTTGTAAATTATTTTAAAATTAAAAAAAAGTGTGCTAGAGAAAAAAAATAAACCCTTTAAATAAATATTTATTAAGACCAAAGCATCGGAAGACAAGAAGCAGTTTTCCGCTTTTTTCAGATGGCCTACGAAAGCAAAAATTCGGTCCGTTTTTTTTCCGCGTGTGCACGATAGCACTATTGTGGGGCTGGAAACAATGTCTAAAAAATTTACGAATTTTTGGGGGATAAATCAAAGTTAATTTTTTTGGAAATTGAAAAAAAAAGTCAATCTAAACGGGGGAATTTTCATTTTAAAGTCAAAAAAACTGTCGGCAAAGTTTTTTAAAAAGGTGCAATATCCTCAGTTGTCTTTTAAATTTTTGTTCAGAAGAGTAAAAGGATTTCCTTTATTCTCAATTTATATTTTCTGGGCCCGGGGAGCGAGAAAAAACAAAGGACTTTTCAGAAACACATTATCTCCACTAAACGCCCCCCGAACTTGGCAAACGAGCAACAGAACAGTCTCGGCAAACATCTCCAATCTCGATCCAAAAAACAAAATCGTCTTTGCAGTAAAAGTTTTTCGCAAAGCGATTTGGGGGCTGCCTTTCACATGTTTACACTTAAATTTGGGGGCAAAAAGTTCTCTGACTAAAGTCCAAATTTCATCTTCCAAAAAGTAGCAAAAAATTTTTTTTCTTCAGTTTGACAGTGTTGACAAACTAGAAATTGAAAAACATTAATGACAAATGAGGGAATTTTCTAACCTTTTTAAAAAACTTGCTCGACATGTTTTTAACAAAAAAAAATGAAGTTTTACAGTTTTGCTTTGATTTCAAACTTTCAACTTCCAAAAGCTAACTTTTTTATTAAGCCCCGGAAAATCGGTCAATTTTTTTTAGAATTTTTAACCGCCCCCAATAGCGCATCGTGCACAAACGGAAAAAAACGGAACCAATTTCTGCTTATCGTACGCCACTGAAAAAATGCGGGGAAACTGCATTTTTTGGGATTTCCGTCTTTGGCTTTTATTTTTACGTTTTTTTTTAAATTTTTTTTTTGTAAATTTTTGAAATTTTTAGGGGTTGTTTCGGAACCCCGGTTCAAAAAACAAAACTATTTCAAAAACCTTTATAAAAAAAATTCAAAAAAAAAGTTTTAAAATTTTTTTTTTAGTGGTTTTTCAATTTTTTAAAAAAAATTAAATTTTTCAAAAGTGATGAGGGTCTAAAGGGGGCCGATTTTACCTCTTGGGTGCCCCTTTTGGCTGTTATCTGTGCTCCGGCGAAGTGCTTGGAAGAGTGTCGTGCCTTTGGGTAAAAAACAGCAACAGACTTCGGCACCAAAGACGTGGAAAATTTTAAGTGGCTGCCTCAGGAATACTTCTAAAATTTTTTTGGATTTTGCTGTGTCAATTCAGGGCTTTCGAAACTTTTGTGCGGTGCGTTGGGAGTCCCCCCTTAGGGGCCCCCCACCCGGGTGTATGCCAAAAAATTTCCTACCATTGTCGGTTTTTTAGAAAAAGTGACCTCAAAAATTTCTTTTCTGACGAATGCCACAAACCCGCATGTGTAATGATGACCCCCGAGTTTTGCATGTTTAATTGATTTTAGATGCAGAAAAAAAAAATTTTGGAGAAAAATTTTTAATTTAAAAAAAGAAAAAAAAAAAAAAAGTTTGGGTAAAAACCCGAGTTGAATAGCCAAAAACAAAAGTAAACCGTGAAAATGGAAGCTTAAAGAAATCTTCCCCTTGAAAACAAAAGCGAAAATCCGGCAAAACTGATGTCCTTTTCTAAAAATAATAAACACACCGACCAAAACAAAAAAAACCCCCCTTGTTTTCCCGGGGTGAAAATTTACTTTGTTCAAACGATCCCCAATAACCAAAAATGTGTTTAGAAATAGCCTGTTGATAAAACAATGCCAACGACTTTAAAAAAATACGGTCAAATTAGTTCTTCTCGAAAAAGATTTCAACGTTTGTACTTGAGATGCGGGGAAATAGGAATTCCGTTGAGATGCTTGGTAATGGAGCAAAGTAGAACCCAAAATGGAAAAAAAAACCCCAAAATTATTGCTTTAAAAAATTGAGCATTCCTACTTGTGCTTTTTGGGAACCAAAAATAGATTCATAAACAGCTAAAAAACCCATTTTCCAGATGGGGGGTATTCTTGTTTTGAGTTTTAAAGTCAGTAATTTTTTGTACAGTTTTTTATTTGGTTTTGCGTACTGGGCGAACTATCGAAAAAACTGTAAATTTTTGTAAAAAAATGTCAAAGTAACTTCATAAACAGGGGATTGAAAAGATTTAGAGTCATTAGTTGGAAAAAATGGGGGAAAATGCAGCCTCAATTTTTGTTTTTTTCCCACGGGCCTTTGTATTTTCTTTAAAACAAAATTAAAATTATTTAAAAATGTATTTTTAAAGTAAAAAAAAATTTTTAAAAAAAAAACAAATTTAAAAAACTCAAAGTTCAAAATAAAATTATTAAGCCCAAAAAATACTTATTGAACAAAAAATAATAGCACACTACTACAATTTAAATATTTTACTTTTTTTCTGCAATAATTTTAATTTTTGTTTTTTTTGTTAAAAATACTCAACAATTTTAATCATAATAAGGTTTTTTAAATCAAAATTGATTTTTTTAAATTGTCAACAAAATTTGTTTTGTGGGTATTTTTTTTTTCATTAAATACCCTTTTCATTTTTATAGTTTTTGTTTAAAAAATCATTTAAAATTTTAATTAAAAACATTGTTTAAAAAAAAATTTTTTTTTGCAAAATGGGGCAATTGTAAAAATTCAAGTTTAATTTTTTTTAAAACAATTATATTTACAAAAAAAGTTTAAAAATTTAAAATTTTATGTTACTTTTTTTTTTTTTGGTAAAAACTAGCCCCTGTATTTTAAAATTTAAAAATTTTTTATTTTAAAAAAAAAAACTTTTGTTTTTTAAAAACCCCATGTTTAAATTAAATTTTTTTGCCTTTTTATAAAAAATTATTTATTAAAAGAGTCACTAGTTTTTATTTACAAAAGTTCAACTTTCTTTTTTTCCTTATCATGGTATTGAAAAAAAAAATCTAGAGTTTTGGTTACCAACTTTCCTTTTTTTAACTTTTTTCAACACTTTCCTGATTCCCAAATTTTTTGTCATGCTTGGTGACAATGCATTTTGTTACTTATTTTCAGTGCTGTTCCCAACTTTAAATAGGCATTGCACCTAAACTGTATTGAACCAAATAAACAACACTAGTGCACAAATTGATCATTTAGTAAATTTTAACGATTAATAATTTGTGTGCTGTACAAAAAGGGGAAGACGCATTCGACCTAGAAGCAGTAACACCATCTTCTTTTATTATTTCCTTTATTGCTTTCTAATTGAGAGAGAAAATGACACCTTTTGATAGTGCACACTTAGTAATACAAATTGAGAAGCATGATGACTTGTTTAGTAGGGGGCAACAGGCATGGAGAAAGTGTTGCAGTTCAATCATTTGAGCTACTTTCCTTGATATTTTAATTTTTATTGCTATTGCGTCAGTTTGTTAATAATGGAATTTTAGTGTTATGAATAAGCCTTATTTGCGTTTTAGTTTGTTAAGGCGGGACCCGGCGCACTATTTTTTCGTTTTTTTTTCGAATTTTTGATTTTGGGGTGCTAGGATGTTCATGAAAAATGTAATTAAATACAAATTGTTAAAAATTTTATGTAGGACAGTTTGTGTTAAAACTTGACCCCCGGTGATCGGGTCGCAGTCCTGAAGGATTTTAAAAGTTCCAAACCTATTGGTACACTTTCCCGGAACCAGGGAGGCTGGCATAAAATAATCAGATAAGCCGAATGAAAAAGGGGGCGTCTAAAACTAAAAAATGTTGGAGCTGAATTATTTTTATGTGGTCCCAGACTTTTGGGATGATTTTTATTCAAGATTTAAGATGAAAAATGCAAGAAAAATTAGAAAATTTACTTTCAAAATTTCTCCCAAAAAATAAAGAGCTACACTAAAAAGCCAACAAACTTTAGGGTTTTTGTTACCTCTCATTGGCATTTCGATCATGCAAAGCCAACTTTCCCTTTTGCCGGAAAATGACCGTTCTGTGTAAAGATCTTAGTAAAAAAATGCCGTTGACTAGTAAAGGAAACTACAAATTCGAAAAAAGTTTTTATGTGCGCGTTGTCCCCCTTAAGATTTTATTTTTAGTTTCTAAACTTTTTAAAAAAAAATAAAAAATATATTAGTTATAGTTTTATTGTTATTTTAAACTCCCTATAAAATATATTTTTTAGTTTAATTACTTAAATTATAGCAAAAAATTAGCATTGTACAAATGATAATTACTCGATTATGTGTGAGTGGTAGTAGCAAGACCAGTGAAATTTCAGTAACCGAATGTGCACTCCACAATGATGGCACAAAGGTTTTTTGGAAAAGTAGCAAGTGACATTATTCAAACTTGCCTTATATGTCGAACGATACCTTCATTGTTTCTTTTTTTTTTCTCTTTTTTTTCTTCAGTATACATTACGTACAAATTAAAGGGAAATTTGGGAAAAAAAAAAGCTATACAGTTTCTTAATGTGTTCATCGATACTACTGCTTAACTAAGTTAATTGTCATTAGAAACATTTTCTTTTAGGTCTATCTCAAAAGTAAACCCCCCCCATGTGCAAATAATTATAAAAAAATTAACTAAAACGTAGGTTGTCGAAACTTGACCATCAATTTTTTACAAACAATGGAATTGCTGAGATTTCTCCCAATCAATATTTTTGAGCAAGAAATCACAAAGGTAAATACTCTGATACTACAACTTTTTTTAGAACAACTCACAGTGGGCTGTTACGTTCAAAATGTTTTTCCTGCTTACGTTTACAAAATAAACTTACTTTAAAAAAGGCGCTGTTTAACTTGCACAAACTTTATATAGAAATAGTACTTGCATTATTTAAACCCCTACGTTACAACAAATTGGTCTCACTGGTTAAAATACTTCCATTGTGCCCCAATGCTGAACTTTGCAAGTAAACTCATAAAAATGCATAGGTTTGTGGAAAATTTTTTAAATTTTGAATTGGAAGTTTAAAAGTTGATCCAAAAAGGGGGTTTTTGGATCAACTTTGAAAATCAGGTTACTCAAAATTACTTAAGATGTTAAATTTTGTTTTGCATATGTTTTTATACGTGTTTAACTACATTTTTACTAATTTGAAGCAATATTTCGGTAACCGGAAGTACCAAAGTCTAAAAAATTTTCCCTTTCCCCGGTCAATAAACTTGTTTTTTTAAAAATTTAAACCTTTGAAAGTTTCCCTCAAGTTGTATACTTGTTTTGAAATTTTGGAAAATCGAAAAAAAAGTTAAAATTTGATTTTTTTTTAAAAAAAAATAATTTTTGTCTAAAAATGTTTCAAAATGGAAAATCCTAACTTCATTCGTTTGCCAATTACAAACAAGTGGTACAACATTGAGGTAGTTTAAAAAAGAGTCTGAATTTAAAAAAATAAAGTTTTCGACCGGAATGCATAATCTTTGGATTTTGGTCTTCCGGTTTCCCAAAAATATTGTTTTAAAAAAATTTCCCAAACCCTATGCTTTAGAGTTATTAAAAATTTTCAAATTTAGCCAAGGGGAAGTATTTCCCCAGTGGCCCAATTTGTTGAAACGTATGGTTAACACATTCAGCTAGTCTTTAAAGCAAATTAGCAAAAACAAAATAAATTTTGCCGTTTTAAATGCGTCCATTTTTTTGATTCACACCCCTTAAACTTTTTTTTTTTCTTTCTTTTTTTTTTTACTATTAAAATTCCCTACCTTCTCTGATATCATTTTTTAGTTGTTTTAACGTCATTATTAATGAAAAACGAAAAAAAGGGGTTTTGTCATTTTGTTTTTAATTTTTTTAATTATTTTTGAAATGTGGGGCAAGCAATTTTTAAAATTTGATTTAATTATTGGTATTTTTACTTTTAAAAATTTGTTTCAATTACAAAAAAAAACTTTATTTGCTGTTTTTAGTACAAAATCTTTTGGTTATGTCAAATATTTTTTGTAAAATTTGCGTTTAATGTTGTCATATTTTTTGGGGCATCCATTAAAATTTTTAAACACACCCTATTGATTTGTTTTGTAAAAAATTTTGTTTTTTTGATTAGCTTGTTAAATTATCTGATAAATTGGCGTTTCAGTCCTGGGTACGCAACACAAATTTGTTGAATCGGTCTTTTGGTTGGGTCTTGTTGTGCGCATAGCGTAAACCTTAAAACATCACTGAGTTTCTGGCTACCTGGTTGCTTATTCAACATTTTCCAAATTTAACACCGGTCAGGGGTTTCAGTCGACGCGCCAGCTTTAAAGAAAAAACTGTTAATTTGTGCAAATTGATGGTATTTTTAAAATTAAAATCCTTTTAAAAAGGCGCTTTTTTTTAAATTTTACTTTTGAGCTCAACGCTTTTTAACTCACTATTTTAACACATTTTGTGCTTATTACTTTGCACTGTTTGTTAAAAAATGTTTTTTGAGTTTTTTTATTTTCAGAAAACACACTCTTTTGTTATTTCAACGACTTGTACATCTCAAAAAGCCACAAAGTATTTTTTACTACAAACGTATAGTGCATAAAAAAGGGTTTAATGTCAAATCAGCATTCTTTTAATTTTTTTAAAAACTCGTTTTGTGGCATATTGTGTTTTTTTCAGGGCCTTAAATTTCCAAAACCCAAAAACCTGTGACTCCAATTTTACTTCAATTTTACCACTATTTTTAAAAACCAGCCCCCTACTGCTCACTGCAGCTCTTCTTTTTTTTTGATTCTGCTTTTTCTTCTTTTCCTTTAGCATTGTGTCAAAGGGTGCGGTGGGAAATGCCCATATATCTTTAAAAATCGGGGATACCCTTTTCGCTCACGCCCTTATTAGCCGCCTCACCCGTCAGTCAGTGTTTTGCGTGCTCATTGGACAGTTTTCTTTGTCGCTTTTCCACCGTCTTTTCCATATGACTGCGTCCAAACCCCTAGTGTTTTTTTCTCAGCGTCCCCGGGACGCGAACACTGACCTGATTGTAGTCAAAAATCGACAAAACATCGCTGTAAAAGATGGACTTCGTGCACCCCGGGCACATTTTTACCTGTCCCAAAAATAGAAACCCCCGGGAGAAACGTGGCAGTTTTCAAAACTGTGCCGTCTGAATAAAGTGAAAGAGAAAAAACGGCAATTTGTACTTTCAGCTTAACATTCCACGTAAAATTTAAACGTCGAAGCCCCCAACCAAAAGAAGACTACCCCTTGCCCACAGACCCCCCCCCCGGCAAGGGGAAGCAGACGCAAAGACGGCCCAAAACAAGCCAAAAATCGTTCCCTTTCTCTCGGTGTGGGGATTCCCTGCTTGTTTGATGACTGATAGGGGGACTTTGGCCCGTACCCATTGGAAAAATATTTAAAAAGCTGTGAAACTTCTGATAAATTTCAACGTTTGTTGACCCCCAAAAATGTTTGTCCCCAAATCGAAATTTTTTTTTTGCGGGCCCTTTCCCCCTTTTCATATCTTTTTTCCTGCCCCCACATTTTCCCGGTCATTTGATTTTTATACAAAAATTGATTCATGGAGGGGTGATCTCAACTTTAAAAAAAAACTAAAATTACTTTCACTGATGTTTAAATTTAATTTAAAATAGGGGAAAACTAGATAGCACTAGCTCCCCCGTTTCTTGGAATTTAGAATTTTTTTTGAAATTTGAGCTTCGGACCCAATCCCCAATTCACCCAATTATTAGTTTCTAATTTTTTGTGAGGGCGACAAATGCCTTTTGCCATTGTTTTTCCGGGGTCACTCTTTTTTTTTTCTCTGTCGTGCGTCTCTTCAGTTTGCCGCTGTTCTTTTTCAGTTTGCTGAAATGTTGAGGGGGCAGCTCCACAAACACCCTTGCCGTACTTCCTTTTGGGCAAACCTTCATGGACACGATATACTGCATGGTAACTTTACCACAGTATTTTTTAGCTTAAACTTTCCACTTTGGGTGGGGGGTTCGTGTCTATTGCGTATCATCATCAGCGGGCGTTTTTTTTCCCCCTCCTGAGTCATTTGCCAGAAGAATAGCACAGGACATCCACTACTGTCGTGCTGCCATCATTTTCCTGCTTCTTACTGCGCAAGGGGGAAACGTGCAGAAAGGTAGTACGCAGAAATCAGAGCTTTACCTTTAGAAAAAAAAAAAGACAGTGTAGGAAGGTAGATAAAAGTAGTGAGGTGTGTATCGGCTTGTTTTGTGAGGCCTTTCTGCTGGACGCCCACAGTAAAAAAATATACGCGCGTGATTTTCTAATTGGGTAACCCATTCACTTTTGATAAGCTCTCGTGGTCGTGAGGTGGTGGTGTGGGGTGGGTGGGAGTTGCCGACGACACACACGAAAGCATCGAACAAGAGACCACTACCCTACAGCAATGGGCACAGTTCACATTTGGGCCCGGATAGCACACACAGTCTTAGGGGGTGAAAGTGTCCCTTTTTTTAAACCCCCTTTCACACTTTCCCCCATGTGCCAGTTTTTCCAATATTGCGTAAAACAGCCTCGTTTTTTTTTTTTTAACTAAATCGCACCCAGCCAAAAATTGAGCCCGCTTTTGTCATTTTTTTTTTTTTGCTACATTTTTTCTTCAATTGACAATTGTTCTGCTTAGCACTAGGGAAAACTTTTTTACATTTTATTAAGTTTGCTGTTTGGCATTTAAAAAACACAAGCCAAGTAAAATTTCAAAGTATTTTTGTTTTTTTATTTTTTTGAATATCTAAATGAAAAGAAAAAAACAGATTTTAACAGTTTACAAGCAAAAAACATTAGAAAAAAAATTCATTGTCACTGCACAAATGGTTGAAACTGTTGGGGGTATGCAAAACCGTTAAAACTCCCTCTAAAACCCTAATGCTTTAAATTTTTTCATTAAGTTTTTTTTCCCCCGCATGGAAATTTTAGACATTTGATTTCACTGCCTTTTTTTTTTTTAGTTGTTTTTGAAATTTTTCAAAAAGGCTTTTTTTTATAAAAAAATTGCAACACAAAGAATAGTAAAACAAAATATTTTTTGCAACTACATTAAATTTTTTGTTCAATCAATCGATCGTAAATTTTTTTGTAGAAACCTTTATTTTTTAAAAATTTTTTTTAAAATTTTGCAGTTGTTCCTTTGCAATTTAAAACATCGTTTAGCGATCATATCATGTCACGGGCACAGATTTATTTGACTGAAAAATTTTTCAATTAATTTTTTTTACTAAAAGGTATTTTTTCCGAAGTTTTTTCACATCAAAAGCACCCCCTTTCTTGTTGAAAAAAAAACTTATGTACATTTTTTTTTTTCCCACCAAATTTAAATCTTTTTAAATTTAAAATAAAAAGAGTTTTCGACCATACTCTACTTTTTTGTCACCCCAAATTTTTCTTCCCCTTTTTTCTTCCCCGTCAAACCCCTCCACCTTGACACCCTTTCCAAACCCCCTCCTCTCAACTTTTTCCCCTAGCGTTCGCCCCCAGGCCCTTGCTTCTACAAATTGTAGCCAAAAGGTGAGCTTCCTCTGTTGCGCCTATTCCCCTTGGCAGACGTGGGGATACATAGGACGGGTGCAAGGAAAAATTGCCAAAACCTCAAAAAAAATTCCAGTCCTTCATGTCATCTTTCATTCAAAATCGGCGCCGGAAACAGGGGAAACGAATTTTCCGCTTTCTCACCAGATCAGCAACGACCACACCAAAAGTTGTAAATGGAGCACAGTACATACCCGGGGCCCACATCATGCAGCAAACAGCCCAAAGGGGCGCAGCAAGTAAATGGTAACACACATTTCATTGTGTAACCACCAAGGGGTTAATGGCCGGGCATTGGGGAACGAAACGGCGGGCCCCAAGCCCAATGGCGATGCCATCATCAAGAACCAAAAAAAGTGGAGCTTTTTGGGCAACCCTTTACGATGTGGCCCTTTTTGGTGGGCAATAAGTACGGGGGCCTTTTCTGGGGAGTGGGTACGAAAACGCCTCTGCTTGACTATCAGCGGCAATCCGCGTGGGGAGCTGATGCCATCATGGGCCCAAGTGGGGGCCGGAAAAAAAACCCCCCCCCTGATTGAGTGCTTTTTAGGGGGAAAGATTGGCGTCAGGGGAATTTTTGCTCTGGGGGAGGAAAGCGAACCAAACTGGGTATAATGCTCAGGCGCTCCTGTCCTGTCCACCGTTTTTCGAAAATCTTTTTTTTTTCTTTTCATTGCCAATTTCCAGCGCAAAAAACGTCAAAGTGAAAATGTGGTGACATGAACGCCAAAAGCACTACTTATCCCGACCGGACGATCATTGGTGAGTTTAAAGTGCATTGTCTGTGAAACATGCTAACCCCCCAATTCTTTTGCCTATCCAAGTTCACTGAGAGGCGTTTCACCCCAATTGGGCCCTTATCTCCCGAAATTAGGCCTAATCCTGAAAACCGTACGAGCGAAAAATGCTTGGGGGCACAAAACCCTTTTCCCTTCACTCGAATGTTCACTCTCCACTAACTCATCTTGGACGAACCAAAAAGCGGCCTGGGTTAGTTTCCCGTCACCGTGCGTCAACGCGCGTGATCTGGCGCAATCCCGGGGGCACCATGGCCTTGCCGCGCAATCACCCGCCCACAGCACGCATTCTGCAAAACTTTTATGATCTCGTTAGGGCCCTCAACGGACAGTGCATTAACAGGACCCCCCTGACCCTTGGTGCCCCCTCTCGTTTCAAACCCCACCTGTCCAACCCCCCCAATCCAGCCCACTTTTTAGTGGAATCGCCAGCAATGATTCGGCACTGAGGTGACCAAAAGCGGTGAGGTAAGCGAGTAAAAAACCGCAGAAGGCTATAGCAAAGGAAACGCTTTTGGTGAAAATAAAAAAACACAAGACGTCTCAAACGGCCCCCAAAATATGCTCCTGGGCCCTTTAGGTTTTTAAAAAAACAATTTTGTCAAAAGGGATGATGATGAAAAATGTGTCGATGTAGATGATAGCTGGTTCGAAAAATGAAAACAGGAATGCGTTTTTGGCCCAAACGAAAAATTCAAAATTTTTTTTTTGGAAATTTGTCGAAGGGAGTACGTCAAAAAACGCTTTAAATGTAAAATATTGTTTCTCCATATTTAGGGCTCGTAAAAAGTAAAAAAAACCGGGGGGTTTTTACAAAAGTGGATTCCTTTGGCTCGCTGCTTCGCTTTTCACTCGCGTCCAAATGAATCTTTTTGCGCGCCTTTTTCCTTTGGCCTAACTTCTAAATAACCTCCTTTCGACGCCATATTGGGTTTGCTATGGTGTTCGCAAGACTCGCTGTTCTTTAATGGAGAACTCAAAAAGCTATAAATTCAATAAGACCTTTGCCAGACAAAACTTTCCTTGAGGGGCCAGGTCTCAAGCCTACTCAAATTTGGGTTTTTTCTCTTTGTACATCTTTGCGCCTTCCTTTTCCCGATGCCCCTTAAAACTGACCTTTCCCTGGAAGTGGGGGCTTTTACAAGAGTACTTTAACGGCTGGGCTCCTTTAGCTTCTTTGTGGCAAGAACTTACCCAACTCTGCCCCCCGTTTTTGTGCCCGTCATTTTTGGGGCTTTTTGCATACATACACGGGGCAAATTTTTGGAACAGGGTTTTTTTACTTCATTACCATTCTTTTCTTATTGCCAGTCGCCGATGGTGTGGTAATGAAATTAAACTTGGCTTAGTTATTCTTGTGCGTCACTGCCCGGGGCCAGTTTTTACGGTCAGCCGTCTTTTGAGAGGGTAGGTGCTGTAATCGGTGCAAACGTAGGGGCGCAGCAAACAATCAAATTTTCATTTTTACTGATTTATTTTGTTTTTGATCAGTGGTGAAAGGACATTTTTAAAGTTTGCATTTCAATGACGCTCGACGCGGTCTCAGGTGAAATCTTAAAAAACTTCAATAAAAAAAAGTACTAAATTTAAAGGAGTTGCAAATTTTTCAAAGCAAACAATTTTATTTGATCTTATTGTTTCAAAAAGGAATTTATTGAAAGGGTTTTTTCTTTTTTAATAAAAAAACCCCCGCATTTTTCAATATTAAAGAAATTAAGTTCGGGTGGGGGCATTATGCCATGGCAATGCCATTTTGCTTTTTTGAAAAAATTACTTCCCTTACCTTTTCAGGCTATCTTAATATTTATACTTTTTTTTTTAAATTTTTATCATTATGCCGTTTAAACCTGCTACTGTGCCAAAAAAAGTTTTTGATTAGTTGATTCTTTAATTAAAATTTAATTAAATTTTAGAGTGGGAATAAGCATAATTTTTAATAAGGTCCATTTTTACGGGGTGTTTGTTCGCTTGGTTTAAAAAACCGTTCTCAGAACTTTCAATTTCCATCACCTTGGGAATATAAAAGATCACATTGCAGCTAACAAATAACTAACTTTTGTAAAAAACTTCTTTTTTGTACTATCAGACACTGCATCTTTTTTTTTTTATTGATCAAAACAGACTGCAACAATAAAAATTTATATTTTTTACAACTGTTTCAAAAAGACAACATGTGTAAGTATTAAATCGAATCGATTTTTTTTAAAAAAAAAAATTTCAAATGAACCGGGTATACAATGGACCTATAACCAGTAAAACACTTTTTGGGGCCCGGTACTATCATTAAAACAAACTTTGTTTTTTTGCCCCAAATTTTTACTATTAACCTTTCTTTTTTTTCTTATCAGGAAACGCCAATCACATTTTTTGGCCAATTAATGGGACATTTTTTCCGCCTTGCTCAGTACCAAAGTCCCTTTTCACCCGGCTACTTGTAAAAGATCAAAACGCTCCAGCTTTATTGAATTCCCTACCTCTTTAAAAAAAATCGACGTGTTTTTTAATCGGCGCTGATTATCTTTAAGGGTGGACGTGCCAGGGCCCAAATTTTGTAGAAGGGGGTAGACTTTGGGCGACACTTTTTAAGAGGGGTGGATGCGTTGGCCAGCATGTTAGCTTTTTTTTTGGTTTGATTCCAAGGGAGTTTGTTCAAAAAAGTTTAACCTTTCAGAAACCGGTGGACAAACAAAATCCGCGTTTAAACATGAAGAAAATTTTTTTCTTTTGTGAAGACTTGCACTTTGAAATGGGACTCTGCGCTTCGGGCCCTCATTTTCTGTCTCATTTGCTTTTGTTTTCCTACGAAAAGAAATGTAAAATAGCTCTTTGATAATTTTTTTGTCATTATTGTATTGTCACCAAAATTCACAAAAAAGGTCAAAATGAGCGTTTAATTTTTACAGTTTGCACACAACTAAAAATACACAAACCACCACACACAAATGGCCTTTGCTCTCAATTCCCAAAATCAATTGGATCTCACCACACACACACCCCCAAAATTTTAGTCATTTTTAAATTTTTGAACAATGTCTGTATCCTTTTTTTTACTTTCAAAACTTTTTGCATAATTTTCATTGAATTTATGCAAAAATTTACCCCTTCCTTTCTTTTTTTTTACTAAATTTACTGTTTTCCCCATTGCACACTTAATTTGGCTCACTAGAACCAAACATAAATTTTGATCCTGCTCCCAATTTTTGCTTTATTTTTTTTTTTTTGTGATGTAATTTAACAAATTTAAATTTTTTCAAAACGTCTTTATTATCAACATTTTTTAATTTTTTTCTATTTGAAAAATTTTAAATTGAGTTTTAAAAAATATTTTTAATTTTTATAAAGTTTTTTATAATTAAAATTTAAGTAATTTTTAAAAATTTTTTAATAATTTTAAATTTTTTTAGAAGATTTTTGGGCAAAAAGATAAAGTATTTCTAAAAACATTGGGTTTTTAATAATCAAATTTAAAATTACAACCCGTTTTTTTTTCGGAACATTTTTAAATTTTAACGGTTTTTATTTTTTTTTGTAGTCGTCAAAACGTAAGTGGGAAACTAAAATAAAAATACGTTCAAATGACCCCAATGTTAATAGTGTCCTCAGGTGAGATTTTTTTTAGTTGCAAACCAAAAAAAAAAAGATTAGTGGTAGGTAAGGGGGCGGAAACTACTTTTTTTACGCCACCCAAAAAAACGTGAAATGGAAGAAGACCGTACGACAACCCAAAAATGGATATTTAATTCTGTAATGAAAATAAATTTAAATTTTTAAACTGAAAAAATTGGATATTACTTTTCCCTTTTTCAAATGCAAATTGTCGGATTTCACGGGGAATTTAAATCGTATTTTTCCCGATTTTAAAATCAGGGGGTCGTCTAAAGAGGTTTCTATTTCTCGAAATTTATTTTTCGTGTTCTGACTGAGTGGGGAAAGGGAGAAATAAAAGGAAAACGAAAGCAAACAGATGTGTGTAGACAAAAAATTGCGGGGGGGAGGGGAAAAGATGGACTATGTGATGCGAAGCTGAAAATATTCGCTCAAAAACAGAAAAGGGGGGGGCTTTGCTCCAGACATTTTTCCCGGGGCATTTAAATTCAACCCCTTGAGGGTTTTGGTTGAAGAACCAACCGGGGCCACGGTAATCCTGAATAGCAAAGGTCGTTTTCTCGACGTCATTATGGAAAACAACTTTGCAACGTCCCGCGAAAAGCGGGGTTTAAGAAATGACTCAAAACAAAAAAAAAAATTAAGCAAACTAAAAAAAAAATATTTTGTTGTGAAAAATTTTTTTGTTTTTGATTGATTTCCCTTTTTTTTACTCTCAATTCAGTGGCATGCCGTTTTTAAAGGGACCAAGTAGCAATCTCAATAAAAAAAAGATTTCTTCTGACACAGACGACAAACAGACAAACCCCCGTGACGGCCGTATGGGCGGCGGCGAATGACTATTTGCCACCGGTGACGCTTTATTGACTAACGGGTTGGAGGTTGAAAACAAATAAAAAGAAAAAAACAAAGTAAAAAAGGGCTCCAATGAGCTATTTCTATCCCAAAAGGGAAAGAAAAGGGGGAAGAATTTCTAAAAGGGAACTAACCAATGGGTAATGATCTGCAATTTATTTTTCCAAATTCCACTTTTTGTTTGCCCCACCATGAAAGCTTCCCTTTTATCGTTTTTTTTGTTTCTCCCGTTCACCACGAACGATTAAACTTGAAAATTTTCGCCTACTTGTAATTAGCAAAAGGAAATTTAACCCCCGTCAAAAGTTGACTGTTTTTTTCTTGTTGACACTTTTTTCCCCAGTCATGGGAGTTGATCCCTTATTGTTTTTTCATTTAAAGCAAAATTTGAAAATCTCCCAACTTTAAAAAGCCAAAAATTTAAAACTGCCAAAAGGAAAAGGGAACGATCCTGATTGCCAAGTTACCACAAATTTTAAAAAAATTGTTGTTAGAAAACAGTTGCAAAAAAACTATCAAGGTGCTATGCCTCATTGCAAAAATTCTTTTTTTTTCCGCTTAGTTGTTGTTTTTTTTTTGGCACATGCAAACTTCCAAATTTTTCTGTAATAAGTTGACATATATAAGCACCCAAAATTTTTTTACAAACCTTTTTATTGTACCCCGGTGAAAAGATTTGACTCAAAATGTTACCATCGCCGAATTTGGTATCGTGGAAAGATAAAATTAAGCTAAGTACACTGGTTTAGGTCGCTTATTTTTCCTTGATCCGGCGTTTCCGGTTCCGGTCAAAAGGAGTTTAACCGTACAAAAAATCATAACAAAAAATTTTCAAAAGTTTTGAGCAAAATTCATTTGGTAAAATTAACTAGATAAGTGATTCTATATAATAAAATAAGTTTGCTCAAATCCGATAACAATTGCAAAAAAAAGTTATTGTAACTGATTAAAAGTAAACTAAGTCATTTTTAACAGTGCTTTTAAAGTGCTAAAAAATATGTTACCATCTTAGTTATACATCTAGTTAATAGTTTAAACCTACGGAGAGTCCATTTCTAGCACTCAAAATTTTTTTTCTGAACCGAAGTAGAACTTCTTTCTGAAACTTTTTACTTCCGGCTCCGATTTGTTGAAAAAATATATAGTAAGCCCTATTTAAGAAAATAACAATCCGTTTTTTGTTTTATTAAAATCGGACAAGTACAAGTGTTAAAACAAATTATCAAAAAAGAGTTTTTATTGAGTTTTATTAAACTTCAAAAATTTATTTAAAGTGTTTTTGATGATATTTTTAATAAAACAAACATTGTTTTTTATTGTTTATTTAGGTTAATAAACATAATTTTAACTTTTAAATTTTGATTTTGTTGCCGGAAGTTAAACTCCTAAACAAACTTCTATTTCCGGTTTTAAAAAAACTGAACATATTAAAAATAGAATATTTTGTGTTAGTTAACATAAAAAACCTGTTTTTTTTTATCAAAAAACAAAAACACCTTTTTAAATTTTTTAAGTTTAATAAAACTCCAAAAAAAACTCCTTTTTTTTATAATTTGTTTTAACACTTTCTTGTAAAATTTTTTTAAAAAAAAAACGGATTGTTTTTTTTTTAAAAAAGGGGTTTTAAAATATTTTTTTTTCAAAAAAATCAAACCGGAAATAAAAGTTTCCCAAAAAAAAGTTTTATTTTCCCGGGTTAAAAAAAAATTTTTTAAATGCTAGAAATGGACTCTCCGTAGTTTAAAAATTTTTACTAGATGTTAACAAAGAGGGAAACATTTTTTCCCAGCTTTTTAAAAGAAACTTTTTAAAAAATGACTTAGTTTTTTTTTTAATCAGTTAAAAAATTTTTTTTTGGAAATTTGTTATGTTTTAAGAAAACTTATTTTTTTTTTAAAATAGAACCCTTTTATCTGGGAAATTTTCCCAAAAATGAATTTCGCTCAAAACTTATCAAAAATTTTTTTTTTTTTTTTTGGTACGGTTTAAACTTTTTTTGGGCCCCCCGGAAACCCGGGGAAACGGGGGAAAAAAGGAAAAAATAAGCGACCTAAACCATTGAATCAGCTAAAATTTTCCCTTTTTCCAAGATCCCAAAGGGTTTCGGAAAGGGAAACATTTTTGATTTAAAATCTGTTCCCCCCGTGTACAAAAACCCCTTTTTTTTGGGCCCCCCCAAATTTTAAAGGGAAAAAAAGAATAAGTTGTATTAATTTTTATTTTTAAAGGGTGCTATTTAAATCTTGAAAAAAAACAGTTTTTTTCCCGTAAAATAAAAATTTTTTTAAATTTTTACATGAAATTTTTGCTAAGTCTATTGATATGTTAAAAAAAAAAGTTTTAAAATAAGTATAAAAACAAACTTTTTTTTTTAATTTTTTCAAAACGTTTTAACATTTTTTAAACCTTGGGAATTTTTTTTTTAATTTCCCACATTAAGCTTTTTTAAAACCCCAAAAACATTAATAAATTTAAAGCACCACCCCTTCATTTTTGGGCCAAAAATTT
This sequence comes from Tyrophagus putrescentiae, assembly GCA_024499935.1. Lineage (NCBI taxonomy): Eukaryota > Metazoa > Arthropoda > Arachnida > Sarcoptiformes > Acaridae > Tyrophagus > Tyrophagus putrescentiae. The sequence continues at coordinate 5,509,134 of JAMZRA010000001.1, read as the reverse complement.
TTTAAAAAACTTCTCAGGGGCTTTTTTCCCTTTGAGGGGAAATTTTTGATAAAAGTTTTTTACCTTTTTAAGTTTTAAATTAGTTTTTTTGCACTATTGCATTACTGAAATCTAAATTATTTTTTTAAACTTATGCTTTATGCAAATTTTTTTAGATTGATAGATAAAAAACCATAGCTTTAAAATTTTAAATTTGTAAAGAGGTTTATAGTAAAATTTTTATGCAAAACCCACTGAATTTATGGAAAATTTTGCATTTGTAAAAAAAGTGTGGTTAATCATTATTTTTTCATTAATAAAAATTTAGAAAACAAAAAAACCTGATTTAAAAAGGCGGGGGTTTTTCAGAAAATTTTCTGTAATAAAAAAATTTTTTCCAAACCCAAAAAACCTAATTTTTATTTTCCCCCAGTGGCAATATGATTTTTTCACAAAATAACAAAAAAAAAACAAAAAAAGGTATGGTATATTTAAAAATTTTTTTTTGATTAAATTTCCCAAAAACCCCGAGGGGGGACAACAAAAAAATTTTTTTTTAAAAAGGGTACTTGAATTAGAAAAAAAATTTGTAAAAAGTTAAAATTTTTAAAAATTTTAAAGCATTTTATTTTTTAATTTTGGTTTAAAATAATCAAAAATAAATTAAATGCAAATGAGGGCAATTTAAATGCACCTGGAAACCCCAAGGGTTTTGGGTCGGGCCCCCCCATAAAATTTTTCCCCCATGCCCTTGGGGGTGGGGCCCCCGTTTGTTTTGGGTTTTAAAACGGGCTGCCCCTGAGTCCGGGCCCGGTGTGGGACGGGGGCACTGCCCTGTTATTTTTCTTTTTTGGAACCATTCCCAAAAGAAAAAGTTTTTCGGCAAAGTACAAAAAAAGGAGCCATTCCGAGGTAATTTTAATTATTGTAATTAAGCGGGCTTTTCGGTAGTGACCAAAAGCAAAAAAGCCCAGTTCATTTGGTTTAGGTCTTTAAAAACCGTCCAAAACCCTTTGGTCTTTTAGCACGTCTACAATGTCAACCCTTGTGGCCCAAACAGTGGGACATCGTCGGTTTGCTAGGTTACGTGATGCCCTCAAAAACCGCTATAAAAGCGGAAGAAATAAAAACCCCCAAAAACCAAACCTAAAAGATAGATGCTTCCCAATGCCATTTTCAAACCAAAAAATCCCTTTAAAAAGGGGAAGTAGTGGTCGATCCAGGCGTTTGGCCTTCGGGGACTCAAAAAGGGGGAAAACCCAGTGTAGTAGTAAAAAGTTCCCCGTTATCTATCTAACAAAATAAAAACCCAACGGTTTTTGTAATTGTTTAAAAGTGTAAATTTGATTTTTGGGGGTCAATAATGTTTTTTTATACAGAAAAAAACCAAGTAAAGAAAAATATTTTTAAAAAATTTAATTTCTTTTAACAATATGGTAGCCCAAATAGCAAATGAAAAAAATTATGTGAAAATATCTTTTCCCTCTGGGAAATTTTTAGAGTGCGGTTTTAACTTTTAAAACTAAATAAAAAATTTAATTTATTGTAAAAATTAAACGTTTTTTTTTTTTCAGTCACTTTGGTTTTTTTATAAAGATACTTATAAATTTTTTTTTAGAAAAAAGAAAAAAAAATCCATTGCAATCAAACTTTTTAACTGTATTTTTGGAATTGAAAAAAATGAAAGTGCTTTTTTACACAAATGCAAAAATTTGAAAAACAAAGCATGTTGTTTTAAAGATTATTCTTGCGGGAAGAGGATAAAATTGAAAGGGTTGTAAAAGTCGCACTTGTGTGAAAGGGCCCTGGGGGGCTCGCAGAATGGCAATTTACAGCACGGGCAAGGTTTTTAGAGGGGGGGAAGCGGTTCAATGCTTTTGTGAAAAGGGCCCTTGTGCCCAATTTGTAACGTGGTTTTTTTTAATTAAAATAGAAAGCGGCTCCCCCGTTTTTCCCAAATTTTTGGGAAAAACTCTCTTTTTTTTTGCGGGGTTTTGTATTTTTTGATTCCCGATCCTTGAACTTTTTGGTGTGGGGTTTTGTGTTTTTGCTTGAGTTTTGAGGGTGGTTCGGGGTTTTTGCTTCTTCTTCCCAGTTTTAAATTTTAGGATTTCCCTTTTCTGTCTTGCGGTCCGTTTTTTTGCGAAAAACTTTTAGGGCAAACGAATCCGTCGCGTTTAAAAAAAATTCCCCCCTCATAGTTTTTCTTTTAATTTTAAGAATTTAAAAAAGGTCCCCCTGGCAATGCAACAGGTATATTTTTAATTGTCCAAATACAAATTGTTTTCCTTTGACGGCAAAAAAAGATTTCAGGCAAAAAATCACAGTACGGACAAAATCCTTTTTCCAAACTTTCCCTTTTCCTACTTGGGGGCCAACCCCTATGGTTTAAAAAACGCTCTTTTTTTCTCAACAAGCTAAAGTTTTGATAGAAAAATTAAAACAACTGTTTACTAAAAAAGATGGCGTTTCTCGGCCGGACTTGCTGGCGCTTCCCAAAAAGTGATTTTTCCTGTAAAGCCCAAAAAATTTTTTTAAAAAAACAAAGACAAAAGTTTTTTTGATTTTTCATCGTTTTCCCAAAACTGGGGGTGCAAAAAGGGGGGGGACAAATTTTTTTTTTTTTTGTCAGATTTTTTAATCTGCAAAATGGTCCACAAGGGTTTAAAAATTTTTTTTTTCAAAAAATTTTTTTCCATTGAATTTACAAAGCAAACCCCGCTGAGTTTTTAACTGCAGTTTTTTAAAAACCCCGGGGAAAAACCCAAAGTTGAAAATTTAAAATTTTCCCAAAAAAATGTTCTGGTATTTTTTTAAAAACATTTTCAGAAAAACCCTTTTTTCTAAAAAAACCTGGTTGGACAAACCCCCCAAAAAAAAAAGGGTTTTTTTCGCTGTTTTAAAGTTTAAAAAAAAGTTCCCGGGTTTTTCTTTCTAAAAAACCTTTCTAAAAAGTTGGGGGTTTCCCAAAAGGGCCGGGCAAAAAGTAAAAATTTTGAAAAATTTTGCATTCCCGATACGACCGTTAAAGTAAATTAGGGGAAAAAAATTTGAAAACGCCTAATTTTTTTGCTGTAGAAAAAAGCGCCACTATTTGGGGGGTCAGTAAATCTGAAAAAACCATATTGAAAATTTTAAAATTTCTGTAAATAAAAATACAAGTAACACCGTAATGTTGTAAACTTAGAAATTTTACTAATTTAAATTGTTTACTTGCAGGTTTGTTTTTCAGTAAGATGAAAACGGTTTTAAAACCAAAAGTAAAAATTTTAAATTCGTGTAAGGCCCAAAACCAGGAATTTGTTTTAACCCCGGGGAAATAAAACGAAAATTTTTCCAAAGAGTTAATTTTTTGGGTTGTTTTTTTAATTTGTGTTTTTTGAACAAAAGGGTTTTTACAAATATTTCACAAATTAAACCCGGAAAAAAACCCAAAAATTTGAAGGGTGGTGTCATTTTTGGGGGTTTATTTGGCAAACCGGGGATCCGGGGGACAGAGAGCTCGCGAGTAAAAGCATTTTTTTTTATTTAACAAAATTTGTTGTAAAAAATTGGGTTTCAATAAAACCAAAAAAAGTTTAAAACTTGTGGGAAAATTTAAAAGGTTTTTTTTCCCCTAAAAAACAAATCAGGCATAAAAATTTTAATACTAAAAAAAAGTCTTTAGTGCAAGGAGTAAGAATTTTTAAAACCTTTGATTTTGCCCATTCCCAAATAAATCAATGAAAAGGGAAAAGAATTTATCCCTTAGTACTGGGGGTGTTGTCTCGGTCGCTCCCATCCCGGTGGGTTCTTTTTTTCCGCAAAAATTAAAAGCGTTTTCCCTAAAAAACTTTTAATTTTTGTGTTTGCCTTAAACCCGGCCCTTTTGTTTCCTGAATTTTTTTATATTCTTTTTAAAACAGTATCTGAAAGTTTTTTGGGGGGAAAAGGTTGCAATTTTTATGCTGCAGGGGAATACTTTGCCTGGCGCTGTGCTTTCCCTTTTTCTGCGATCTCCACTTTCAATCAAAAGACGGGGTTTTTTTTCTAGTTTCTCGGGCTTTTGCCGTTTGTCTGTTTTTGCCCGTCCGCCCTGATCAGATGTTTAGAGAACCAAAAGGAAATATGTTTTCTGTAAAGGGTCACGAAACCCTTTGGGCCCTTGCAACCCTTTTTTAGTGCCGGGCAATTGGCACCAGTTTTGTTCACCCAAAGACTGTTTTTATACTTTTCCCCCGCAGCCCCAAACAGGGTTTCAACAAAGCACGACTTGGCCCCTTGCTATGAAATTTAAATTAAAACTTGCGCAACGTTGGGTTCAAACTTTTGATATTTTTTTTTTATCACGACCACTAGAAAACTAAAATTTTCCTTTTTCTTTTTACTTTTTTACACCAAATTTTTTTTTTTCCCCTTTTTTTTCATCTTTTGTTTTTTTTTACGTATTCAACAGACAAGCAGTCGTGCTTTCACTGCGATGCACATCACCACTGGAACCCCCAAACAAAAACCATTTTCCACCACTCCACTTGCCGGGCATTGCGCCAATTCAAAAAAACGATGGAGGTTTTTTTTTTACAGTTTTTATCCCAAAATTTTTTTTCATCCTTCTTGATACCTTGGGTTTTTTCGTTGTTTTACAGTAATAACTTAATTTAAAAATTTTAAACTTTTTATTTTTAACCCAAATTACTAAAATCGCCAAGTTTGTTCATAACTGAAAGCTGTTGTTTTTTTAAACTTTTCCCTTTAAATTTCTACTTTATGTAAAGCAGATTCTTTTTTAAGTAGAAAAAAAATTTAATTTCTTTTTGTTTACGGTTTTGGGGTTCCCTTTTTTTTTATACAAATAATTTTTCCCCTAACCTAATTGGCCATTTGACGGTTTCGTTTTCCCTTTTTGGCTTTTCATTCTAAATTTTTTGTGTGCGTCTGTTTGAAAAAAGTTGCTTACCGCATTTTCAAAGCGCCTTTTTCCCGTTTAAAAAGTCGGCACTTTTAACGGTTTTGTTTGTTTTATTGTCAATGTTGCCTGGTTTCTTTGGGACTGAGGGAATCACTTTGTAAAAGCACCCCCAGTTTTTGCCCGAAATGCTCATTTATGTGTTTGTTTTAAACTTTTTTTCCCAATTTCTCGGTTTCATTTTTTCGATAGCTTTCCCACAATTTACTCAGTTTTTTATTTTGTTTTTCGGGATAAGTGCCTTTTTTGTTTTTTTTTTTCCCATAAAATTTTTTCGACGTTTACATTAAATAAAATTTTTGTTTAAATTTTTTAATTTTGTTTCAAAGGAGCCGAAATAAAAATTTTAAAGAAAACATTTTGGGGGGTTTTTTTCACTTTTTAATTAATTTCTTTTTTCTTATTTTATCTCATGGCATGGTCATTTTGTAAACCGGAATAACAAAATTTTTGGGTTTTTTTTTGTATTTTTTTGAAAAAATTTAACTAATTAGTAATTTTTTAGGAAATTGTTTTTTTTAAAAAATTTCAAATTCTGTTTTTTTGGAAAAAAACTTACGTTGTTTTTTTTGTTTTTTTGCAACCCCTTTCTTTTAATGTCAGAGAATCTATAAAAAAATTTTTAAATTTTTTGGGGGCCGAAAAGTTTTTTGCCTTTTTTGGATGCCTAAAACGTCTAATTTATTATTAAGATTTTTTAAGAAGGGAAGTCCGTGGTTTTATTTTGGAAAAAAAACCAAAAATTTTTTTTAATTTTTTTATTTTTAAAAACTTTTTTAAATTTTTAAATTTTTTTTTATTTATTTTGCAAAAAACAAAAGGCAAAATTAATTTAAAAGGGGGGGTTTTTCAATTTTACGTTTTTTTCCGTTTAAAACAATTTTTTTATAAAAAATTTTTTTAAAAACGTTTTAAAGACATTTTTTTAATTTTAAAAAATTTAAAATTTTACAAATTTTTGAAAATTATTTGTCGTTAAGTTTTGCTTTGTTGTCGGGGTTCAAAACATACGCTTTTTAAAAAATATAAAACAATACTTTAAGTTTTTTTTTTATGCCCTTATAACGTATCCCTCAGTGCACAATTAGAACAAAAATTGCTATAGAAGGGTTTGGAAAATGCGCGCGAGAGATTTTCAAGCATGATATCCGACGATTTTAAAGGTGGGGAAGCTTTTAAAGCTTTTCAAGGTTTTGAAATTTGCTAACAAAGGGACGTCACAGCGCCCGGGGCCGCTATCTATTTTTG